>CAWTZC010000431.1:947500-2147500 GCA_963919715.1 Microtus obscurus | reverse complement strand
GAAGCTTCAAGAACTGTGTTACTGAGCATCCATGGGACCTCCCTCCCTCCACCTTCTTCAGTATGTCAGCATGTATAGAGGTTATAATACCCAAGTCTGCCACGGAGTTCTCTTAGCTTTTATCATGTGTTTTGTGTTACAAAACTGGACACTTACCTCCTAATAAGCTGCGTAGAGTGTTTGGAAGCTGGATGCCTTAAGGGATGGGGTTGAGCAGACAATGACTTGGATATTGCTGCATCTGCTAATGACACCTGCTTAGCTGTCTAAAGCAAAGCCTACCAGAAGAAATACTGAGAGTCCTAGGGCGGTGTCCCTTGCTCTTCTGTGGCTTTTCTTTGGAGTTTTGATCTCTCTAAACCATTAGGACTAAACAAAGAGAATTGTAATAATACTGGAAACAGCAATATGTTGACTTCCTCAGGCAAGAGTTTGACTTTCAGGAGTCGGCAGGGTTTTGAGCTGTTGTTGATTTTTGA
The DNA here is from genome assembly GCA_963919715.1 of Microtus obscurus. Classification (NCBI taxonomy): domain Eukaryota; kingdom Metazoa; phylum Chordata; class Mammalia; order Rodentia; family Cricetidae; genus Microtus; species Microtus obscurus. The sequence continues at coordinate 2,147,021 of CAWTZC010000431.1, read as the reverse complement.
TTGATGTTTTCTAAATGTGACTCATCATTTCCTACCTTCCAAACTATGCTACTTGATAGATCCAAGGAATTCTCTTCTTTTCACTCCCCCAAAAGATTTAACATTATCAGTTATTGAGGGAGCTATAGCTTTGGGCAGGGGTCCTGGACAGATTTGCAAATTTACTGTTACTTTGTTTATCTGTTTCTTGTATAGAGGTGCAGGTGGGTGCGTGGTATTTGTGTGTGTGTGTGTGTGTGTGTGTGTGTGTGTACACATGTGCCATGGCTTATACACACAATGTTGGTTTGAAGGGAAGAAGACAACTTGCAGGAGTTGTTTGTCTCCTTCTGTCATGTAGCTTTGTAGGGATTGAACTCAGGGAGGAAAGTTTTGCTGCAAGCCCCAAAATGTGCTGAGACAACTCCCTGGCACCAGACTTGTAAATTGATTTGACTAAATCATATTTGGAACTTCTTCTTTCTAAGACTTCTGATCTCCACTAAATTAATTAATTAATTAATCTATTTATTTATGTTTTGAGTCAGGGTTTCACCGTGTAGCTTCCCAGATGCTGGGATTTTGGGCATGCATACCAGACATGGCAACCCTGGTGTCATTTTACCAAGACTACCTCGGGGCTAAGGACATAGTTTAGTGGTAGAGTTTTTGTTGGGCTCCAGTGAAGTCCTGATATGAGTCTTAGCATTGGAACAACAAGACCCTACTGGTGTTTCCATAAATTAGCAAGTTCTATAAGAAACTATACAATTACTTAAGCCCAGAATCTTTTATTCTTTTTAAAAGAGAGATTAGAGGACACATGCAAATAAGGGATCAAAGTCTCTAGTGGCTGGGCAGTGGTAGTGGCACACACCTTTAATCCAAGCATCTGGGAAGCAGAGGCAGGTAGATCTCTAAATTCAAGGCCAGCCTGGTCTATAGAGAGAGTTCCAGGACAGCCAGGTCTACACAGACAAACCCTGTCAAAAAAAAAAACAAAACAAAACAAAACCAAAAACAAATAAGAAGGAAAGAAAGAGAAAAAAGACTTCTGTGCTGGATTTCCTATTGGGGAAATGTCCGGGAAGAAGATAGAGGTGACATTTGCATTATTACTAAATGCCATCCCACTGTTTGCTTTAATGAAAGGTGAATAATTTTACCTTAATTAAAAAAAAAAACAACTAAACTTCCAGAGGAGAAAATGAGCTGCTTCTTCTTGTCTTCAAATTCTGGGAAGGATCTGTAGCCATTATAATGCACTCGTGTTAAAGCCCCACCCCTCAATTATTGTCTGTTCTTTTCCATTACTGAGAGAAAATATTAGCCTCAGAGTCATGGTGGTACTAAGTGAGGAAGTTGTTGAATTGTTCATTGTTAAAATGTGTCTTTTTTGTCACTAGGTTATCAACTGGTCTATCTTCGGCAAAGCTTAGCAATTTAAAGGGACTTGGCTTCTTTCCACCTGTCGTGGGATAGAAGTCCTTTTAGAACCATTGTAAGCTTTTACTATCCTGTAATACAGACTGTAATTGGAAGTAATAGAATGGAAGAAGTCCAGATGTGTAAATTTTAATAAGATGTGAGCCAGGTAGCATATTTCATATATAGAAATATCTTTTATTAAACTATCTCCTTAGACATCCCAAGGGCCAATGATTGATGGGGACTTCTTTCAAGAGAGCATGAGTAAATGTGGGATTAATTATGAAATCTTGTGTCTTTAAATTTCTGCCAGATTCATAGATAACCATTTTAACCTTTCTACGGAGATGTAACTAGGCAACCAATATAGCATTTGGTCTCTGAACAGCACCCAAAGTGTGTAGCTATTACATCATTTTCTTTTTTTAGAAATACTATTTAAATCTCTTCTTTAGCTTTAGCATATGCTGCCATGTAACCTTTATTTTCTTTGAAAATATCACACATATCCCCAGTCTGGATCGTAGTGTGGTTCCTGGAAGCCCAGCATTAAGCCCAGTATGTACACTGGAGCAATGATGTGGTTTGGCAGTGGCCACGTGCATGTGCTTTATAATTTAGGTTAAGCTTTAACAATAAATAAAAAATATTTTTATTAATCTTTTGATAATTTCATACACTGTATTTTGATCATAATCACCCTGTTTCTCCTTCTAACTCTTCCCAGATCTACCCCATCTATCTATCCCCTCAGATTCATGCTTTCTTTTTTTTTTTTCTTTTTACAATAACCCTTGACTCCAATTAGTGCTGTCAATATATTCCTAAGTCTGGGGACATTCACTGTAGAGTGGTCAGTGGGCCAACCAGGCACCACACCCAGAAGAAAAATGGTCCTCTCCCAGAGGCCATCTAGTTCAGTTATGATGTAATCTTATTAGTCTTTTCTCTTCCCATGACTGACTTGACTTTGCAGGTCAAACACAGGCAGTCATACTTGCTATGACTTCATGAGTGCAGCAGTCTATCACGCCTGGAAGACAATGTTTTCCTTCAGTCCTCTCCGACCTCTGGCTCCCAGAATCTTTCTGCTCCCTCTCCCATGTAACATGAGGTTTCTGCTAGTTAGGGTTTCTGTCCTGCCCGGTTCCCACAGACTTTTAGCCCCCCAAAAATCACACAGAGAGTCTGCATTAGTTATAAACTGATTGGCCCATTAGCTCAAGCTCCTTATTAACCCATTAACCCATTATTCTTATCTATGTTAGCCACATATCTGAGTACCTTTTGCAGTGGGGCAGGTCACATCCTGCTTCTTCAGTGTCTGGACAGGACTGGGGAGAGAGCTTCCTTCTTCCCAGAATACTCCTGTTATCATTGCCCCGCCTCTACTCCCTGTCTGGTTGTCCCACCTATACTTCCTGCCTGGCTACTGAACAATCAGCATTTATTTAAAACATAATCAACAGAATACAGAATTGTGCCGCACCATGTACCCATGGGCAATCGGCACATTGGTTGGTCATTATTGCAGTTCACAATAGGTAAGAGACTATCGAGGAATCCTCCCTCAAGCAGCCTGCAGAGTTCCTTCCAGAACTATGAAAGCTCATCAGGGAGACGCTTCCTGGTCAGTACCAACTTGATTTCTCCATGCCTTGTGACCAATGTGGGTGGTGTCTCCAACAGTAGGAAGTAGACATCACTTTTAATGTGGGAACATGTAAAGGTTTAAACTTCTGTCCTCAGTAGGTAGAAATGAGTGTTTTCCACAGCATGATTAATGAAAACAATGTATATCTTAGAGAAGAAAACTGGACTTTATTCTAATGAACTTGGTTATACTGTACTGTATATGTGGTAACTAGAAATACCAAGTTTTGTCAGTAAGCAAGAACTTATTAGGAACATTTTATATCTCAAACACTCTTTAGGTAGGTGCTGTGTTCCTTTTTGATTATAATCATAATTTTAAACTTTAATTAGCATTTTATTAATAAAGTTAAAGTACTAGAGATGGATGTAAGTGAAAAGTAAAGGTTTTTCCTCCATCAGTTTCTAGCATCACTGTCAGAGGTGACTGAAGTGAACAGTTTCTGGTACGTGTTGGAGAGACTTCCAAGTCCTACTTACTCTGTAGAGAGAAGGTGGGTGTGTTAAGTAGTATACAGCCATCTGTCCCTCAGCTTCTCTTCTAAGCCAAATCTTTTAATTTTGAAATGCTGTTTGATACTTCTTTTTCAAATGTGTCTTTTAAAAATTGCCATGGCCAATGTGGCTAGGGCTGAGGGCATGGGGGACAGTGGAAGAGTCAATGTGAACAACAACCAAGGAACAGTCTTTAGTGTTGTTCTCTGTAATCCTCATGTCGCCTGTAGTACATGATGTCCCTGTATCCTTTAAAGGACCTGTGACACAGCAACTGCTAACTTTATAGAACAGGAAGCTGTGGTTCCCAGAGGTAGACAATTTGCCCATGATCATTAGGTCGCATAGTGATCAGTGGAGACCGGATCAGAATAGACACTGAGTTTCAGCCTGTCTTAGTCAGTGCCATATTGCTGTGAAGAGACACCATGACCATGACAACTCCTTCTTTTTAAATTTTTATTTATTTATTATTTATAATTTCATTTTACATTCCAACCACAGTTCTCCCTCCCACCCCTCTTCCCAACTCCCTATTACCCCCCCTTCAGATCACCCCTCACCCACTCCTCCCAAAGCCCTCCCATGGGGAGTCAACAAAAACCAGGCACATTAAGTTGAGACAGGACCAAGCCCCCCCCCCCCCCATGCCTGCATCAAGGCTGAGCACAGCATTCTACCATAGAAAATAGATTCCAAATAACTAGGACCCAGGGCTAGATCCTGGTCCCACTGCCAGGGGCCCCTCAGATAGACTAAGCTACACAACTGGTTCCCACATGCAGAGGACATGGTTTCGTCCCAAGCAGACTCCACAGCTGTTAGTCTAGAGTTTGTGAGTTCCCACGAGCTTGGTTTAGCTGTCTGTAGATTTTTCTGTCATGATCTCGACCTCCCTTGCTCATATAATTCCTCCTCTCTCTCTTTTACTGGATTCCTGAAGTTGAGCCTGGCGTTTGGCTCTGGATCTCTGCATCTGGCTCCATCAGTTACTAGATGAAGGCTCTATGATGATAGTTTGTGTATTCACCAATCTGATTACAGGGGAAGACCAATTCAAGAACCCTCTCTACTGTTGCTAGGAGTCTTATCTGAGGTCATTTTTGGACCATGATAACTCTTAAAAAGGAAAATATTTAATTGGGGCTTGCTTGCAGTTTAGAGGTTTAGTCCATTATCATGGAGGGTACGTGGTGTGGTGGCATGTAGACAGTCATGGTGCTGAAGAAAGAGCTGAGAGTTCTACATTTGGGGTCTCAGAGAGCAGGAAGAGAGAGTCTCTGGGCCTGGCTTGAGCTTCTAAAACCTCAAAGTTCACCTCCCTAAGCATTCAAATACATGATCCTATGGGAGACATTCTTTGTTGTAGGAAGAGAGGGCCATGTTCCTGGCCCAGCTAGATTAACCCCCGAAATAACCACACAGAAATCTGTATTAATTAAATCACTGCCTGGCCCATTAGCTCTAGTCTCTTATTGGCTAACTCTCACATCTTGATTCAACCCATTTCTAATAATCTGTATGTCACCACGAGGCTGTGGCTTACCGGGAAAATATTCAGCATGTCTGACCTGGCAGCTGGCTCTCTCAGCCTGCCTTCTTCCCCCCAGAATTCTGTTCTGTCTACTCTGCCCACCTAAGGGCTATCCTATCAAAAGGCCAAGGCAGCTTCTTTATTCAACCAATGAAGTCAACACAAATACAGAAGGACTTCCTACACTAATTCTTTTTCAGACTACCACTCAGAGCACTTGATGATTATGAAGATGAAGTTAACCACACTTCTGTGGTTCCTGAAGTGACCAAATAAAAGTGTCGGTGAATTCTCAAGACTTGATTACACAGTCATTCTGATTCTGCCAGTGACAAGTTATCTAAGACAGTGAAAATTGGGGGAGCCAGCTCTCTCCTTTCAGTTTTCCCAGTGGCTGTTCTGTGCCCATTTTATTTCTCTAGGTAATTCTGAGTGCAAGGTGAGACCCCAGCCAAACTGATAAAGCCACACGTTTTTATCCCTAGACCACAAGGGTTAGTTTAAAGAACTGGCACGTAACCAGCAGGGGTCAGAGAGTTCTTTGGGTCATCTAAACATTGAGAAAGGGAAGGCCTCATCTTTTCTGGACTTGAGGGAGTAGGAATTGTGTCTGACTATGCTTCAGTCTATTTAGACGATGAAGTCCAGAGCACAGTGGGGAGGAGAGTCGGGGACAGAAAGCCAGGGATCAAGGGAGGGAGGGAAAAGAGGAGGAGAGAAAATGGAAAGAATGAAAGAGTAGAGACAATGAGGGGAAAAGAATGAGGTCCAGCATGCCTGGAAACAACTGGGCTCCAAGAATCCAGCCTGTGTGAGCCAGCGCATTTCCACTTTTTGCCCAATTTAACCCAAGCTGTTACTAAAGGAGCTCTGACCGACACCTCCAGGCTTCAGTTCTCTCACCTGTAAGCTGGGGTTATGGTAGCTCTTACTGTATCTGAGCTATTACAAGCAACAGCTGACATAATGAGCAGGAAAATACCTTATAAATTATAAAATGTGACACAAAAGCAGGATGGCACTCTTTGCTGATGCTACATTGAACTAGGAAGAGTTGAAAGGATGGAGCTACCACCCATTTGGAGAATTAGAAATGAGAGCTTGTGAGCCATCTGGCCCTAAGGAAGCTGCCAGAGTTCCCTAGTTTTTCTTCTCAGATCTACTTTCAGAGTCCTTCAAGATCTACTTGTGCCCACAATGAACACAAGGATAGACTTGAGTTAGTCCAGTGGGTCTCTCCTCTCCCCTTTGCCTTCTTCTATCACCCCCGCCACATACACACATCAGATTAACACTTCAACATTTTAGCTTGTCATTTAAAGAGCTCTATCAATTCATACTAAAAACATTTGTCTTTATTAAAGAAAAAAACTATGTAAGAGTTGAAGGCAGCTATTATTGTTATATCTCTTTTAGAATGTTACTGTGTAGGTGATTCTGAGAGTTGGAGGTGTTTGCTTCTGGATTTAGACAGACTCAGAATTCACCCTTTTTTAAAAAGAGAATATCTTGCTAGTAGGTTGAAGTCCTGAGATTATAATTTATTCATGATTCAAGACTCATATTTCAGTTTTATAGTATTTTGCACTATATGTAATGGTACCTCCCAATGTGGTGAAACACATGGAGCCTCCACAGAACCTTAGCTTTGCCAGTTCATTGTATTACACATCCAGTTCTTTTATGTTTGATAATTAGAACCTCCCCCAAAGTTATTTAAGGCCTCAGTCTGATAGGAAACTGCTTATAAAAAGGTTGAAGCCAGTGTGGAAATATGGTTTACTAATGTGAGAGGAGCAGGGCCCTTCAACCTGAAGATGCTCTGCATTTCTCATACTGAAAAATCTGGAAAACATGTCCATTTCCTTCCCTGTGATCAGAAGTCTGTGAGGATGTGTTATCTTACAGCCACCAGTGTGTGTGTGGGCATGAGGCTGAATCTGTGCTAGTGGACCCCTACACCACACACACACACACACACACACACACACACATGCGCGCACACACCCTTCACCTATTGATGTCAATAATGCCAGTGATTTCATGTAAACCGAGAAATGAGTTTATATTATGAATAAGTTTCTGGGTCTTCAAGCTGAAGAAAATGCCAACTGAATTGGAAACAGATGGAGCCCTCAAATTGGTTCATTTTAGTAGAGCTTAATATGGGGAGTGATTTTCAAGGAAATGGGCAGAGTCTAGGGAAAATAATAAAGAATTGTTCAGGTTGTCCTGAAGCAATGACAGATATGAGGAGAAAACCTTCAAAGAGGAGCTGAAGCCACCAGGAAAGGAGTCTGGTCATATCATGATGATCCTGTAAACAGAAGTCCCAGGAAACAAGAAGCCAGAATTGATTCTCCCTCTTCCCTCTGACCTTCTCACAGTCCCTGCTGGCCAAGACCCCTGGCAGGCGAGGAGCCAGGCTACCTGCTATGGAGTCCAAATGGTTTAGTTCCCTAGGGGCACAGAACCAGGAGGACAACAAATGGGAGATATCGAGCCTGGTCCACCTAGGAAAAAAGGCTTGCATGAAACAAATGGCTGCACTTAACCCTAATGTAACCCTTCCACCCCAAAAATATTGTTTTAGTAAATGTTCATGTTTCTATTAATTTAACTTAATCAAGGCTGTAGCCCATGTTCAAACGAACCAAAATACAACAGTAGTATTTGAGCAGAGCTGTTTGGTGAACGATGACTTGGAGGAGGTCACAGGATCTTGAGATCACCCTCATTCTTGTCTCATTCAGAGCTGGGAAGGCAACTTCAATAAACATAGTATAATTTTTCAGCTGAGCATCACTGAGAAATTTTTGTAGCCCACAGTCAGGGATTCCTCACAGTTAAAGGAATGGCTGATATTCAGAAGAATTGACAGGTCCAGCTAGACAGCTGAGGGCCAGGTTTTTGTTTGCTCTTGTTTTTTAATATCAATTCAATTGTTTTCATTCATTTGCCGAAGGAATCACTATTTCTTACGTTGATCAACCTAGACGAACTTCTTTGAACTACTGAAAATGAATGAATCCTTTGAGTTGGGTACACCTTCATAATTAGCAAAGGCACTGGGAATAAGTCAAAAGAAAGCAAATGTGCAATCCTACTCTGTACTGTAAGTGTCTTCTTTGGATCAGAACATTCCCTGAGCTTGTAAATCCTGGTGGGCAGAGTTGAGTATATAACAGGAACCATGAAAGACCTGGGAAGGAGAAAAACAACTTGGAGATCAGGCATGGAATAAATAGTCTCAACGTGATAATGCCTGTGACCCTTGGTGACTTACTGAACTTTACTTCAGATTCTCCTCATGGACACCATGAGAATAATTTGACTTACTCAAAAATTAATTGACATTGCATGTGCCAAATGAAGGCATTGCTTTCCATCTGATAGTCATGATATATTTAAAAGATATATGTCTGTATTTAAACACCATGGTTAAAGAATAACCGATAAATAATGCATGCATTTGATGTTTGTAATGTGACAGTGGTTTGGGGTATGAAGGACATTCCTGCAATCCCACCATGAGGGAAACGGAAATGAGAGAATCACAAATTAGAAGTGAACCTGGATTATGTAGCAAGATCTTGTCTAAAAAACAAAGCTAAACAGAAAACTTCCAATTAGATTTGTCCAAAGACTCACTTTATAAAATTGTTACTTCTTACGTTTATTGATATATAATAAATGGTACATTTAAAGAGTATGATTTGATGAATGTGAATGGCATGAAACCATAGCCACAATAAAATAATAATTATGTCCGCCCACAAATTGCTTTATCACATGATAAACCAGATCCCCTCCCCATTCCAGCATAATCACATTGAGAAGTTGTAGTTAATTTTGTTTGCCTCTTGGTGAATTTTATTTCGTTAGGTTTTTGGTCCTTTTCCTTTCTTTTTTCTCATTAATAGTATAACATTTTTTTTTTAAGAATCCCATGTTATTATAGTTGACAGCTCTGTTATCATACTTTTGGAGCAGCATGGTAAACAAAGACTGGACACAAAAGCAGACTGAGCAGTAATTGCATTTACTAATGTCGGTTTTGCTTGAGTTCAGAGCTGAAGCCTGCTGCATTCAGCCTCCTAAGCTTACTAAAAACAAGCAAGATGGTGGGAAGAACCTAGTGACCACCAGCTGATGAATGGCTAACAAAAACTGTGGTCTGTTTTATTCATCTGAAGAAGGAGGGACATAGTGATTCATGTTTCAACATGGATGAATCCTGAGAACACTATGCTGTGACAGAAACCACATACTGTGTTTTTTTACTTGTTGACATATTCAAAAGAGGACAATCCACAGAATAGATGAGTTTTATTGAGAGCTGGTGGGAGGCAGGAAAAAATGAATATGATTCTGCTGTGAAAATATCCAGGAATGTAATAAAAATGATGGACATGAAACTTTGTGTTGTATCCCAATAAAGCTATGTGGGGGTGTGTGGAGGTGTGTTCGTGTGTGCTGCACTTGTTGTAGAAGCCAGAGATCAATGTTGAATGTCTTCCTCTACTGCCACCCACCTTATTTTCTGGGATAGGTTTTCTTACCAAACCTGTAACTTACTGATTAGACAAGAATAGATTGCCAGTGAGCCCCAGGGATTATCCTGTCTCCTGAGTCCCTAGCACTAGAGTTACAGGTACAAAACACCTTGCCTGGCTTTTTACACAGATGCTAGGGATCTGAGTTCAAGTCCTTTGCTTTTGTGGCAAACACTTTACTGAGCCATTCCCCAAGCTTGAAACTATATATATATTACACACACAAACACACACACATACTTTGCTGGGGGGGGGGGGGGGAAGGACAAGCATTCAGAAACAGCAGTTGTCTCTGCTGCATTTATTTCTGTTCCAGGCCTGGAGCACAATGCAGAACATTCCAGGTGTAGGTAGTAGAAATGTGTAACCTGCAGATAAATGGTATTCACTGCTAGAAGGGGGCTCAGCGTCATCTTGTTTTGGTTTACTTGAGAGAATAAAGGACTTGTAGCCATCTTGCCTCTTTTTATTTTGTCTTTTTCCTTCCTTTTAAAAGTAGCACTACCCTGATTATTCAAACACCTAGCTTTGCAGTGTTAACTAGATACGGGATATCCAGTGTGCGAGAGTCTTAGTTTTGCTGGATGATTCATTGAATACCTGACTGTGGAAGACAGGTACAAGTCTGAATGCTTGTTGTAATCCCCAGAAAGACAAGGAGCCAAATCAGAAAGCAGAGTGATTCAGGGGTGTGGCTGTTCAGTCAGAGAGCAGCTTGGGTTTCAGGCAGTGGTGCAGGGTGAACTGAGAACAGACTTTCTTCCTTTCCAATTCTCTTCTTTCATCTGGGAAAGCCTTACCCCTTCAAAGCCTCTTTAGTTTGGAGGCTGTGATGCAGGATAACCCTGACCGCAGTTAGTCACCAAGAGCAGAGCCCACCTCGTCTAATTCTGTAAGCCTGTTTGCTTCCTGGGTGCTTAAGGTTTACAGGAGAGAAAAACCTCCTCCCCATATCTTACTAGCCAAGGCTTGAATTTCAAAGCCATTTGCTTTAAACCTGAAGGTGAATGCAAGTTACTGGCACCCTAAGATGAACACAAATCATGCATGACTCCACTCAGAAATATTGCCTTTGCTTTTTGCTGTAATTTGGCAAATTATGTTTTTTTTTTAAAGTGATATGTGTATTTAGCTGTTGTTTTCTATTGTTCTCTAACTTTTGGTACACTGCAAAACATTTTACCTTGGCACTGGAGGTCGAGGTGCTCCAGCATGTGTCTCTGGGTCATAGTCTACTAACCCAAGTAGTGGGTGTCACACAAAGTGTGTTAGGAGGGTGACCATGACGACTCTGCTATGAGAAGATGGGCTGTGTGGCTGTGCAAACAGACATGAAAACGAATGTTCTAGGATTTGCATCCTCTTGAAATCTGGGGTGACTGAGAGTATTTTCATATGTTTCAATCAATCTTTTGCATATTCTCTTCTGTGTTTTACAAGGCTATTTGGCTTCTTCCTCAATTTGCATTGAGTTTTAGTTGGGTGACAATACGGCTTTGCCCTCTTTAATACAGTTATCTATTTCCCTGACTATCGTTGCTCTTTAGTTTGGTTATAATGGTTTTTGTTTTCATTTTTAGTCCCATGTTTATCTTGTGTGGCTTCTTCATTTCTTACCTTGTATGGGAACATTTCCCTTACTCAGAGTAATTAATAGAAACAGATTGCTTATTGTTTTCTGGTATTTTAAAATATATTTTCATATGCGTATATTATGGAATATATTGCTATGGTTTGCTTAAGGTTATGCCGTATGAACTCAGGTCACTATCACAGTGCTTGTCAGGAGTGTTGGGAGTTGCCTGTGAGCAGGAATGCCATTGCTTTCAGTTCTCGATAAGCCAGTTGTGCTAACATATATTCTGAATAAAGGAGATGAATTATCATATTTAAGTGTAAATGCTCCATGAAGCAGAGCCTTATCTATTGGATAGAGGCTCATTTTCCAACAAAACCCACAGGATGCACGCTGCTGTCAGATAAGGGCTATCATTTGTTGTAGGGATTTTGCTATCTGTGAAAATTGATCTACAGTTGTTGTATGTGTGCTCATTTCCAAAGACTAGAATTTATAAGTGCAATGTGGTTACTTCTAAGACACAATACAATGTAGATGGCATTCTCGAGGCTATGAAAACACCTGCAGAAATGGACAAATGCCTCCAAGCAACATAACCTCAGCCTCCAATATGCCAAGTCCAAGAGGAATTTTCCAAAGTATCCACTTCATTTTTAAAAGTCATGACTCTAAAGAACAAATCGACAGGAGAACAGGACAAAAAGAACAAAAAACTTTAAAGTAGTCTGATTGGAAATGACATTAAAATACCAACAAGAAGTAACAAAGCAACAAAAGCTGGCAACCTGAATAGTAGTCTACAAGAGAAAAAGTGATAAAAATTCATGAAACCAAAGCTGTGTCATAGAAAACTGCAATGTCACGATTGAGGGTGTTTCCAGAAATAATAAAAAAGGGAGAAAGATAAAGGGGATTACATGGTTATGTGGAGACTAGCCTTAATTAGGTAAGCATGTTTATTAATTATAGAATCAAAAAAGAAATTAGAAGGTTTAAATAAGTTTTGAAAAATAATTCTAGATCAAGTTGACCCATTTCTAGAATGAGACTTTGTTTATTACTTTAAAATATATGTAGTTTCTTAACTTTAAAATGATGGTGGGAATACTTGAACTAGTAAAATAAATATTTTTTTTGAGACAGGGTTTCTCTGTGGCTTTGGAGCCTGTCCTGGAACTAGCTCTGTAGACCAGGCTGGTCTCGAACTCACAAAGATCCGCCTGCCTCTGCCTCCTGAGTGCTGGGATTAAAGGCGTGCGCCACCATCGCCCTGCTAAAATAAATATTTTTTATTGATTTTCATTGAGCTCTACATTTTTCTCTGCTCCCCTCCCTGCCTCTTCAACCCTCTCCCAAGGTTCCCATGCTCCCAATTTACTCAGGAGATCTTGTCTTTTTCTACCTCCCATGTAGATTATATCTATGCATGTCTCTCTTATGGTCCTCATTGTTGTCTAGGTTCTCTGGGATTGTGATTTGTGGGATGGTTTTCTTTGCTTTATGTTTAAAAGCCACTTATGAGTGAGTGTCTTTCTGGGTCTGTGTTGCCTCACTCAAGATGATATTTTCTAGCTCCATCTATTTGCCTGCAAAATGCAAGATGCCGTTATTTTTTCTGCTGTGCAGTACTTCATTGTGTAAATGTATCACATTTTCCTTATCCATTCTTTGGTCCAGGGGCATTTAGGTTGTTTCCAGGTTTTGGCTATAACAAACAAAGCTGCTGGGCTGGAGAGATGGCTCAGTGGTTAAGAGCATTACCTGCTCTTCCAAAGGTCCTGAGTTCAATTCCTGGCAACCACGTGGTGGCTCACAACCATCTGTAATGAGGTCTGGTGCCCTCTTCTGACCTGTAAACATACACACAGACAGAATATTGTATACATAATAAACATAAAAAAAAAAACAAAGCTGCTATGAACATAGTTGAACACATGTCCTTGTGAGACGATTGAGGATCCTTTGGATGTATACCCAAAAGTGGTATTACTGGGTCTTGAGGATGGTTGTTTCCTAATTTTCTGAGAAGTCACCACACTGACATTCAAAGGGGCTGTACCAGCTTCCATTCCCACCAGCAATGCAGGAGTGTTCCCTTTACCCACAACCACTCCAGCATAAGTTGTCATCAGTGTTTTTGATCTTGGCCATTCTTACAGGTGTAATTTGGAATCTCAGAGTTGTTTTGATTTGTATTTCTCTGATGACTAAGGATCTTGAACATTTCCTTAAGTGTCTTTCAGACATTTTAGATTCCTCTGTTGAGAGTTCTCTGTTTAGGTCTGTATTCCATTTCTTTATTGGATTATTTGTTCTTTTAATGACCAATTTCTTGAGTTCTTTGTATATTTTGGAGATCAGACCTCTGTCTGATGTGGGATTAGTGAAGAACTTTTCCCATTCTGTAGGCTGTTTTTTTTTTGTCTTGTTGACCATGTCCTTTGCTTTACAGAAGATATTCAGTTCCAGAAGGTCCCATTTATTAATTGTTCATCTCAGTGTCTGTGCTACTGGGGTTATATTTATGAAGAAGTATCCTGTGCCAATGCATTCAAGTGTACTTCCCACTTTCTCTTCTATGAGTTTCAGTGTGGCTGACTTTATGTTGAAGTCTTTGATCCATTTGGACTTGAGTTTTGTGCATTGTGATAGATATGGATCTATTTTCATTCTTCTACATGTTGATATCGAGTTATGCCAGCACCATTTGTTAAATATGCTTTCTTTTTTCCATTTGATACTTTTTGCTTCTTTGTCAAAAATCAGGTGTTTGAAGGTGTGTGGATTAATATCTGGGTCTACTATTCAGTTCCATTGGTCCTCCTGTCTGTTTTTATGCCAGTACCAGGCTGTTTTCATCACTGTAGCTCTGTAGTAGCATTTGAAGTCAGGGATTGTGATGCCTCCAGAAGTTCTTTTACTGTACAGGATTGTTTTAGATATCCTGGGTTTTTTGCTTTTCCATATGAAGATGAATGCTGTTCTTTCGAGATCTGTGAAGAATTTTTCTGGGATTTTGATGAGCACTGCATTGAGTCTGTAGACTGCTTTTTGTAAGATTGCCATTTTTACTATGTTAATTCTACCTACCAAAGAACATGGAAGATCTTTCCACTTTCTGGTATCTTCTTCAATTTCTTTCTTCATAGATTTAAAGTTCTTGTCATACAAGTCTTCCACTTGTATGGTTAGAGTTACTCCAAGACATTTTATGCTATTTGTGGCTATTGTGAAGGGTGATGTTTCTCTGATTTTTTTCTCAGCCCGTTTACCATCTGTGTACAGAAGGGTTAATTCTCTTTCTTAGTAATGTCTTTCTGTGGTTTGGGTATCAGGGTAATTGTAGCCTCATAAAAAGAGTTTGGCAATGTTCCTTCTGTTTCTATTGTGTGGAATAATTTGGGGAGTATTGTTATTAGTTTTTTGAAAATCCTGTAGAATTCTGAGCTGAAACCATCTGGTCCTGGGCTTTCTTTTGATTGGGAGACTTTTGATGACTGTTTCTATTTCTTCAGCAGTTATAGGTGTGTTTAATTTGCTTATCTGGTCTTGATTTAATTTCGGTAAGTGATATTTATCCAGAAAGTTATCCATTTCCTTTAAGTTTTCCAATTTTGTGGAGTAGAGGTTTTCAAAATATGACCTGATAATTCTCTGTATTTACTCTGTATCTGTTGTTATGTCCCCCTTTTCATTTCTGATTTTGTTAATTTGAATGTTCTCTCTCTGCAGTTTGGTAAGTTTGGATAAAGATTTGTCTATTTTGTTTATCTTCTCAAAGAACCAACTCATTGATTCTTTGTGTTTTCTTTGTTTCTATTTTGTTGATTTCAGCTCTCAGTTTGATTATTTCTTGCCTTCTAGTTCTCTTTGGTGAATTAGTGAAAGTGGTTTGTTGAATTTTCCCACTATTAGTGTGTGGGATTTAATGTATGATTTAAGTTTTAGAATCTTTTCTTTACATGTAAGGGTTCCCTTGTATTTGGAGCATAGATGTTCAGTACCGAGATTTCCTCTTGATGGATTTTTCCTGTGACTAATATAAAATGTCCTTCTTTGTCTCTTTTGACTGATTTTAGCTTGAAGTCTATTTTGTTAGCTATTAGAATAGCTATACCAGCTTGTTTCTTAGGTACATTTGATTGGAATATTTTTTCCCAACCCTTTACTCTGAGGCAATGTCTGTCTTTGAGGATGAGGTATGTTTCTTGTATGCAGAATTAGGACGGATTCTGTTTTCATATCCAATCTGTTAGCCTGTGCCTTTTTATAGGTAAGTTGAGTCCATTTATATTAAGGGATATTAATGACCAGTGATTGCTATGTCCTGTTAATTTAGTTTTCATTGTTGCTGATTGTAATTTGTGTGTTTGCCCTTTCTTTGGGGTTTCTGTAATGAGATCATCAATTGTCTGTGTTTTGGTGATGTAGCCAGCTTCCTTGGATTGGAGTTTTTCTTCTAGTATTTGTGTAGGGCTGGGTTTGTGATTAGGTGTTGGTTAAATCTAGTTTTTTTCATGGATTATCTTGTTTTGTCCTTCAATGGTGATTGAAAGTTTTGCTGGGTATAATAGTCTGGGCTGGCGTCTGTGGTCTCTTAACGTCTGCATAACGCTTGACCATAACTTTCTGGCTTTCATTGTTTCCAATGAAGTCAGGTGTAATTCTGATAGGTCTGCCTTTATATGTTACTTGGCCTTTTTCCTTCGCAGCTCTTAATATTCTTTCTTTATTCTGTACGTTTATTGTTTTGATTATTATGTTTTAAGGGGACTTTTTTTTGATCCAGTCTGTTTGGTGTTCTATAAGCTTCTTGTATCTTCATAGGCATATCTATCTTTAGGTTGGGAAAGTTTCCTTCTACGATTTTGTTGAATATATTTTCTGTGCTTTTGAGTAGAACTTCTCCTTCTTCTATACCTATTATTCTTAGGTTTGGCGTTTTCATGGTGTCCCATATTTCTTGGATATTTTGGGTTAAGCTTTTGTTATATTTAATGTTTTCTTTAACTGATGAATCTATTTCCTCTATTGTATCTTCAGCACATGAGATTCTCTCTTCCATCTCATGTGTTCTGCTGTTTATGCTTGCATTTGTGGTTCCTGATCATTTTCCCATGATTTCTGTTTCTATAATCCCTTTGGCTTGTGTTTTCTTTATTGTTTCTACTTCAGTTTTCAAGTCATGAATAGTTTTTTTTATACGTTTGATTGTTTTTTCTTGGTTTTCTTTAAGGGATTTGCTGATGTCCTCCAATTTTTTGTTTGTCTTTTCCTCCATTTCTTTGAGGGAATTTTTCATTTCCTCTTTTAGAGTTTAAAACATTCTTCTGAAGTTATTTTTTAGGTCATTTTCTTCTGCTTCTTCTATATTTGGCTGTTCAAGTCTTGCTGTTTTAGGCTCTTTAGGCTTTACTGGTGTTGTGTTGCTTTTTGTGGTATTATGTGTGTTTTTACCTTTTCTACTCATCTTTTTCTCTAATAGATGTGGTTGGGGCTATCTGTGATTCTGTTGAATAATCTTCTAGGTGGCAGTGAATCCAAGGCTCAGGTACTGTCAGTTCCTTGTGGTACTGTCAGTGCCACGGTTCTAGTTACCCCGTTGGTCCCTCCATGTTCCTGGATGTCACTCAGCGTTCCTGTGCTTTGCTCTGCTCCCTTGGAGTTTTCTGTCTCAGGCCTGTTCTAGCCTAGGTTATTGGCTCAGACCTGTTTCTGTAAATGTCCCTAGTCTGGATCCATTCCTACAGAGGTCCTTGGCTTGGGTTTGGTCCTGTGAAGAACTCTGACTCTGATCTACTCCCTCAGAGTTTTCAGGCTCAGGTGCACCCAGACTCACAGAGGACCTAGCTCAGGCTTACTCCCTCAGAGGTCCCAGATTCATGCTCGGACCCGCAGATATTTCTGGTCCCTGCCTATCCTCTTTGATGTCTCAGACCAATGTCCAGGCCACAGAGGTCCTGGCTCAGGCCTACTCTGCAAGGACCTGCAGAGATCTTTGGTTCCTGCCTACTCTCTTGGAGGTCCCAGATTCACACCTATACCTGCAGGATCCTAGCTCAGGTGTAGTTCCTCGGAGCTCCTAGACTCATGCCCAGACCCACAGGGGTCCTGACTTAGGTCTACTCCCATGAAGGTCCCAGATTCACTTCTAGACCCTCAATGGTCTCTGACTCTGGCTCACTCACTCAGCGGTTACTCCTCTGTACCTGTTCCTGTGGAGTTCGCTCTCAGGTCTGCTCTGGTCCAGGTTGCTGGCTCAGTCCTGCATCCACAAATGTCCCTGGCCTGAATCCGTTCCTGCTCCCATGGAGCTTGCTTTCTTAGGCCCACTCCAGCCTAGGTAGCTGGTTCAGTCTCCCTCCCGTGGAGCTCACCACCTCAGGCCTGCTCGGCCTAGGTCGCTGGTCCAGTCCTGCTTCTGCAAATGACCCTGGTCTGGATCCACTCCTGCTCTCTTGGAGTTCACTGTCCGAGGCCTGCTCTGGCCCAGATTGCTGGTCAAAATAAATAGTTGTTAAAAAGCCAACAATTTGGTAGATAAAGTCTTCGTAGAATTAATTAAAGGTGTGGCATATGTGTGTAAATCAGCATCCAGGGGAAGATGCTGAGGCTGGATTGGTAACATTTCAAACCCCTGTGTGGAAGAGACCCTGCAGTTTCTGAAATGTAAGGCCAGATGACGCTCTAAGTATGGTTTCCAGCGCAGTCACTGTTATGATCATGAACTCTCCAAGGCATTGAATGACATCTGTATTCAAAGGAAAAAAAAAATCCAGGCAAGATGATCATTCATTTGAGAAAACTCAAGAAGGATTTTCACATATCCGACCAGCCCTCAGCCGTCACTGACTTACACTCAGATTCCACACAGCTCCTGCTCTGTACTGGGGGCCTCTGGCCAGGTTCTCCTCTCAGGAACATTAAGTAGTGTCTGATCTAGATCTGTCCAACAGAACAGCCCAGACCTTCAGGGGAAAGATGCTCTCATGTGCTTCCTCATCTTCATTAAATAAAAGTGAAAGATACAAGACACATGAAACAAAGCCTAAAGAGATACCCCATTAAAGAGAGAGAGTTAAAATAACAACTCCAGCAGAAGCCCAGTGGAAGAAACAAAACATACACAAAGGACCAGGGAAAGTTCTTTGTCTAAATTAAAAATAACAAAGTGGTAAGACGTGAGTTGACTGAAGAATGCTTTATTCATTGCAGACGCCCTGAGCTCTCTCTGTCTGCAGCCTTCCCAATGAGGCCTGTCTCTGCTGCCCTGAGCTCTCTAAGTCTGCAGCCTTCCCAGTGAGGCCTGTCTCTGCTGCCCTGAGTCAACCAGGTTGCCAACCCTGCTGTCTTTGCAGTCAACAACAACACTTGACCTTTGTCAACTCTCTTTTCATGCTCCAGCTCTAAACCACGAGGAACTAGTAAGATAAAATAGATAGGGTGAAGCAAGCAGACCACTGATTCACAAAGACAGGATTGTGATGGAAATGAGAGGTGAGAGCAGAAGGGAAGGAGTAGACCTATGGTCAGACTTTCCTGAATGATAATTCTTTGTTCAGGTATTTTCAAACACAGCTCTACTATGGAGAGACCTTCAAGAACTCACTGAGTGCCGATGAGACTTGCCCTTTGAATGCCTCTTTTGTCTCTGCCACACATTTCTGGTCCCATGCCCTCTCTGACTAAAGTGAGTTTGCATAGGGGCTGTTAGGAGGAAATGGCTTACCTAATCCATTCTGGCCTTCCAGCTCTTGACTGGTATGTCACAGACTCTGGATAGCCTCTTCTTTGTGGCTCAGATTAATTATCTTGATTAAAACAATCTTAGGTGTATTTATTTTATGTGTATGAGGACTTTTTGTTTGCATGTATATCTATGCACCAAGTGCATGCCTAGTGCTCTCAGATGTCAGAATGGTGTGTTGCATCCCCCAGAACTGGAGTTAGGGACAGTTGTGAGCTTTCATGTGTGTGCTGGAAATACAACCTGGGCCCTTTGCAAGAACAAGTGCTCTTAACTGTTGAGTCATCTCTCTAGCCCCAAATTATTCTGTTTTAGTTGCCTATGAAAAGTATTTTTTTCTCAAGTATAAAAAAATCTATAAAAATGAACCTTCCTTTTGAACATATTGATAATTTTAGTAAGACCCGAGAAATCAGAAGTTATGTATGTGAAATTATATAACCCATAGTACATCTCTTCCCAAAATAATGTTGATTAAAAACAACCATATTTACAATACACCTGTCATCACCAAACAGTTATAAAAAGGAAACACACTGCTTGCAAGTGCTTTATTCTTCATTCTTATCTTCATTTGAATAAAGACACTGTTAATTAGGTAGAGAAGAAAAAGAGTGGACAGTGCTTAATAACGAGATGAGAATGAGCTATTGCTCTTTGGGGCACCTGCCACCCCCAGGTAATTTTGTTAATTTCTTCAGCAGGCCTGAGCATGAGATGTTACAACTACTTCCCAGAAGCAGACACCTTATCTTGCTGCCAAACTTGAAGTCACTGAACCTATTTTTGTCTTTCTATTTCACCACCAAGCCAATTCATAGGAACCAAGCTAACAGTTTCAGTTGAAATACTGATAGAAAGGACACTTAATCAATGATAATAAAGTCACTTTAAAATTGGTTGATAAGAATGAATTTCACAAACAATCTGCGGAAGTCAAGGAGGAATAAACCCATTAGTTACGAATGTTAATTTTAATATGTCACAATTCAAAATGGCATGGAGTAGGCAGAGTTACAGATAGGAATATACATTATCATACAAAACAGAGCTCAAGAGCAAACCTTCATACACTTAGGATTTAATATACAATGCTGCATTTGTAGTTGGCAGGGAAAGTAATTTATTGTTTCCTCAAGTCATTGTTTCATTAAGATTTTGTCTGCATTTGAAAAAGTAATAAACCCTGCTCCATGCTGGCTAGTAGAAGCCTTGTGTAGAATGTGAGTCTGGGATAGGGCCAGAGGCTTTGCACTTCTAGCAAGTTCTGAATGCAGAGTCCTTCCTCCACCTAAGGCTAATGTTAATGGTGAGTGAGCCCTTAGGAGCTTTTTACATTGTCGAAAAAGCTTCTGTTTCATAGAGTGATTTGGACTCTTTAGATCTAATAATTTTAAAAGATAAATGTCTTTTCAATGACATTTTGTTTCATTTTTCTAGTTATATGTTACAGTCATTGGAATTTTATAATAGCACCAGACTGCACAGCACTGGAAATTAAAAACAGACAAATAGGGGTTGGAGAGATGGCTGAGGAGTTGAGTGTTTCTGCTCTTACAAAGAACTGGGTGTTCAGTTCCCAGTACCCATGCCAGATAGCCCATAGGAGATCAGATGCCCCCTGTAGGCACCTGTACACAATTGCACAGACACACAGGCATACAGACACAGACAACTCTCACACACACACTCACAAATAGAATAAGATATCTTTTTAAAAATGGACAAATAAAGCTATATCCTCAATATGGATTGTTCACTCTGCTTTCTCTTGGAAGAGTCACATAGTTTGGAGCAGACCACAGTATACAAGCCCTTATTTATTAGTAGAGATTATTTCCACAGACAGATGCCATCAGGTCCCACAAAGCACAAGAGCATAAGACCACATAGCACTGCTGATTTCTATGTTTATCATGAAAAACTAAGCCAAGCTTTTGGGTGTAGTAATATGGAACAGCACGGCTGCATCCCCGGCACCTGGCCACCCTCATGGCTAGCTTTACCCCGAAATAATTACACAGAAACTGTATTCTTTTAAACACTGCCTGGCCCATCAGTTCCAGCCTCATATTGGCTAGCTCTTACATATTGACCTAACCCATTTCTATTAATATGTGTAGCCCATGAGCTGGCTTACCAGGAATGATCTTAACCTGCGTCTGCCTGGAGTGGGAGAATCATGGCGACTCCTACTGACTCAGCTTCTTTCTCCCAGCACCCTGTTCTGTTTTCTCCGCCTACCTAAGGGTTGGCCTTTCAAATGGGCCTAGGCAGTTTCTTTATTGATAAGAAATCACTCCCACATCATTTGGGGATCAATTTTCTTCTTCCACCAAGGGTTCCATGGTTCAAAACCAGATCATCAGTGTTTATGACAAACAATTCTACTGAGTTGTCTTGATGGCACCCAACATTTGACATTGGTTTGGAGCTTCCAAGTTTCTCTTTCTCATCAACTTGTGATGGAATTGATTCAGTCAACTCATTGTCCTGTCTGGAGGCCATTGTCTGCTTTTGATGTTAACTTTGCAAATCTCTATCAGAGCCCATTATGCTGTTACAATATCAAAGCACGAATATCACACAGATAGGAACAAGGCAAAAGTTTAGTTAACAAATTAGAGGACAAATCAATACAAAGCCTGGCTTAAAGAAGCATGAAATACAAATACTCTGAGGAACACAGAAGGATGCTGAAGTTTGGTTTCCATGTTTTATAAAATCCAGTTTATTGTCCTCCGGAGTAGGAGAGATATGACATTTTGTATGATTTCCTCATTCATATGATTTGCACCTCTGCTAGGCAAAACTAAGTGACAATTTACCAATCTATAAGCTTTTTGGGGTCATGACTCTAATATATATTCAATGAAAAGATGTCCTACAAGCAGTGAGCAGTGTGAGATGAGCTTACACAGTTGTTCCTCTATTTCTAAGCTTTGAAAACATTGTCTTTGCAGACTTAAACGTTTTGCTCACACAGAGATCCTTTTCTTTGTTTTCTGCAAGAAAATATTGATGGGTCTTGAACAAGACCCACATGGTGGAAGGAAAGAGCCAACTTTCATGAGTTGTCCTCTGACCTCTGCCTGTGTACCATAGCACATATAGCCCCCACACATCACACTTACACACACATACGCAGTTCACACATGCATGCGCATATGCAAACACCACATATGTAACTAAATTAATTAATGCAATATTTTAAAAATTGTTTTAAAATGCTATGGGATATACTATTTAATTGCCAGTAAGAGTAGTACTATTTTCATGTGGGTAATTGTGCCCACAATTTAAATTCTCTCCTATGTGACTCTGGGGTTTGTTTATATGGGTTAGCTAGTCAGTGCACACTAGGCTCAAATGTAGAACTTGATATCCCCACTTTCCCACATCCTGCCATGTTAACTGTCTCCATTGCTTGAAAATATGTAGAACTTGCTGTCTAAGTATGATCAATCTCAGGATTGACTTTTCTGAACTATTCTTTAAAATAGTTAAAGTACCCAGAGGTCCTATATATCAGGGAAGCTCCGTGTTGATAATCTGAAATGAACTCTAACCAATTGCTAAAATGAATTTTTCTCTTCACTAAGATTAAAAGTACCTAATGATGTGGCCCATTGGTGGCCAGCAGGTGCTAATGGACTTGGAAAGAGTGGCCAAACAAATGTGAAATACAACAGCCACTCAGTGCCCAAGGGCAACATTGGAGGTACATCAGTTACCCATATCTGCCTAGGAGACATAAGGAGAGGAGAACGGGCAGTGGACCAGGTGGCCCTGGGCTGCTGTTTTTGCAGGGTCAGGGGAAGACCTAGTAAAGCAAAGGCCTGCTGGGAGGGCCTGGCATTCAGACGTGCACTGTTCTGGTGGCTTTGTGGCTTGCACTGCTGCAACAGACACCAGAGTTTCAAGGATGTCCGTATAAAATTATGTCTTAAATATCATTCTTGTGTGGTCTGGCCAGGATGTCACTTAGCTGGACAACTACTGCATCAGCGAAGACCACTGAAGAACTCTGATTTTTTGTTTGTTAGTTTTATGAGAGGTTTTCATGTGGCCCAGGCTACCCTTCCTATGTAAAATGAGAATAACGTTGCTTCTACCTCCCCACTGTGTCTTCACGACTCATTTGTGTTGTGTCTAGGAATGGAACTCAGGGCTTTGTGCATGCTGGGTGAGTACTCTACCAACTGAGCTCCCCAGTCCCACGAGAGTAGTTTGTAAAAACCCAGGAAAGGACTTGAAAATATCAATAGTACATTGGCAAATCATTTCCTCTGCAGTTCATCGGTGTGTGTGTGTGTGTGTGTGTGATGGTGCAGCTGACTTAACCAATAAAAGTGGTGTTAAATATCTTTTAGCTAAGTAGTTCTGGTCTATTACATTACACATTAACATTTTATCTGGGCATTTAAAAAATATTTTCATTTTGGGTATGGCTCTTCTGAATATATAAAAATTGAAATTATTTTAGCCAAACCATCAAGCTAAGAAAAGAAATGATATTGGCCATATAATAGTCTTATTGTCTAGGGATCGTCAAGATGGCTCAGGGGGTAAATGCTTTATCACCAAGCCCAGTTTTCTGAGCTCAACCTCTAGAATCCATATGGTAGAAGGAAAGAACGAGCTGCCACATGTTGTCCTCCTATCTCCACGTACACACTCATACTAAGTCAATAAATGTATTTTTAAAAGAATCATTGTCTAAATTTACATCAAGTATTTATTCAAAGTTTAAAAGATGATAGAAGCTTTTACTAAGTACACATTTAAAATTTAATAGAAAGTTTATAAAGAAGCAATGATGGGCATAGAAAAGGTTCCTGAGGGAAGAAGGGACAGTGGCTGACCTGAGCCTAGCCTCCGTGCCAGGCTTGATAAAGATTAATTGATTAAATGAGAAAATGAGTCAGGACAAGAGCAACTCATTGGCTTGACCAGAAATTAAGTAAGTGCAAATGAAAGCAATAATGAAATATAATTCCATATTTGTTAACTCAACAAGATTAAAGAAATAAAATCCATGCTAAAGGATCTTCAGGGAAACACAACCCTTATTAAAGGGCCTGTTCATTTGTATCACCTAGGACCACTCACTTTCTTCAACCTCTTTTGAAGAATTGCCCTCAGGAAACAATGGTAAAAACATTGTTTGTTGTAGAGCTATTAACACTGAAGCAAGACACAAGCTGAACACCCAGCTATTCAGTGGAATATTTTGCAGCCCTCTGAAATAATGTACTTGGATATAACCATGTCAAAACCAGCATGATGTGGGTTGGGGAGATGGCTCAGTGGGTAAAGCACTTGTGCAAGTCTGAGGACCTAAGCCCAGACTCCTAGAGCCCATATAAAAAGACAGGCCTAGTGGTACATACCTGCAATCCCAGTACTGGGGCGGGAAGGAGGGTCCCTGGGGCTTGATGGCCAACTCCAGCTTTGGTGTGAGACCTTGTCTCAAAAACATAAGATGTGTGTGCTCATTAGGATTTTTTTTTTTTTGGCAACTTGATAAAAACTAGGGTCTTCTGGGGAGAGGGATCAAAAATGTGGGACATTTTTCTTGATTGATGATTGCTGTGGGAAGACCCAGCCTACTGTGGGTGGTGCCTCCCCAGGCAGGTGACCCTAGGTCATATAAAAAAAGAAAATTGACAGGCCATGGGAGTCAAGTCAGTAAGCAGAACATGGTCTTGGCTTCCGCTTCTGCCTCCAGGTTCCTGCCCTGCTTGAATTTCTGCCCCGATTTCCCTTCATGATGGACTAAAGCTGTAAGATGACTTAAACCTTTGCCTCTCCAGGTTGGTTTTGGCAGTGTTTGTCACACAGAAGCAAACTAGGGCAGTGGAGGACTCACAAGATGGCTTGGTGTGGGTAAAGGCACTTGCTGCCCTTGAGGACCTGAGTTTGATCTCTGAGTCCCACATTCCAAGGAGAGCCAAGACTTTTCATCCTTTGGGAAGGTTTTCTGGTTCTCTAACAGACTGTTACTGAGAATCATGGATCTGTACAATAAACCCTGAGATGATGTTGTTCTCTTGAGTAGACGTGTGCAGCACTTCTTCTTGTGTCCCCTCAAAGCTGGATAGTGATAGCCACTCTCAAAACTGTGCTTTGGGAAGAACCCGGAGAGGGATGTAGTGGCTTCCATCCAATCCTAATCAGAGAGTTTATGTTGGGAAGAAGAGAACCATGCTTTCTCTTAGCTCTGGCCTGTCCGGATCTCCTTAGTTGGCTTAATATTTGTCACTGAAATGTCTTGCTCTATGAGTGGGAGGGGCTGTAGGAGGTTGATTGGGTTTTATCTTGGCCTGTCTGAATTGATCGCCCGCTGCTTCTCAGCCTCTGAGTCATCCTCTTACCCAGGAACTGGAAGGAGTGGGTCCCTGTAGAGGTTTGAATAATGATCCTTATAGGCTCATGTATGTAAATAGGCATCTCCTGTCCCAACACTCAGTCCCAAATAATTGACTCAGAGACTGAATATGAATTATAAATGCTAGGTCAATAGCTCAGGTTTGTTACTAGCTCACTCTTACATTTAATTAACCCATTTTTATTAATCTTTGTATTATCACATGGCTCATGACTTTAACTGTACTCTACCATGTCTTGCTTCCTGGGTAACTGGCTGGCATCTTTCTGACTCCCCTCTTCCCCCTAGCATTTTCAGTTTCACTTTCCTGCCTAATCTTATTCTTCCTTGCTATAGGGCCAACCAGTTTTTTTTTTTAATTAACCAATGAGAGTAATGCATATTCAGAGCATACAGAAAGATTCTCCCACAGCACATGTATTAAAATACTTGGTCCCCTGACTTTAACCCACAAACCTATGAACACCTGATTTTTGATAAAGGAGCTAAAAGTATACAATGGAAAAAAGAGAGCATCTTCAACAAATTGTGCTGGCAAAACTGGATGTCAATCTGTAGAAGAATGAAAATAGATCCATATCTATCACCATGCACAAAACTCAAGTCCAAGTGGATTAAAGACCTCAATATCAGTCCGAACACGCTGAACCTGATAGAGGAGAAAGTGGGAAGTACTCTACAACAAGTGGGCACAGGAGACCACTTCCTACGTATAACCCCAGCAGCACAGACAGTAAGGGACTCATTGAATAAATGGGACCTACTGAGACTGAGAAGCTTTTGTAAAGCAAAGGACACTCCACTGACTGGGAGAAGATCTTCACCAACCCTGCAACTGACAAAGGTCTGATCTCCAAAATATATAAAGAACTCAAGAAACTAGACCGTAAAAGGCTAATCAACCCATTTATAAAATGGGGCACTGAGCTGAACAGAGATCTCTCAACAGAAGAAGTTCAAATGGCCAAAAGACACCTAAGGTCATGCTCAACTTCCTTAGCGATCAGGGAAATGCAAATCAAGACAACTTTAAGATACCATCTTACACCTGTCAGAATGGCGAAAATAAAAAACACCAATGATAGCCTTTGCTGGAGAGGGTGTGGAGAAAGGGGTACACTCATCCATTGCTGGTGGGAATGCAAACTTGTGCAACCACTTTGGAAAGCAGTGTGGAGGTTTCTCAGGAAATTTGGGATCAACCTACCCCTGGATCCAGCAATACCACTCTTGGGAATATACCCAAGAGAGGCCTTATCATACAACAAAAGTATATGCTCTACTATGTTCATAGCAGCACTGTTTGTAATAGCCAGAACATGGAAACAACCTAGATGCCCTTCAATTGAAGAATGGATGAAGAAAGTATGGAATATATACATATTAGAGTACTACTCAGCAATAAAAAACAAGGACTTCTTGAAGTTTGCAGGCAAATGGATGGAAATAGAGAACATGATCCTGAGTGAGGTAAGCCAGACCCAAAAAGAGGAACAAGGGATGTACTCACTCATATTTGGTTTCTAGACATAAACAAAGGACATTGAGCCTCTAATACGAGATCTTAGAGAAGCTAAATAAGAAGGAGAACCCAAAGAAAAACATAAAGGCATCCTCCTGAATATCAACCTTCATCAGGCGATGAAAGGAGACAGAGACAGAGACCCACATTGGAGCACTGGACAGTAATCTCAAGGTCCAAATCAGGAGAAGAAGGAGAGTGAGCACGAGCAAGGAACTCAGGAACGCGAGGGGTGCACCCACACACTGAGACAATGGGGATTTTCTACCAGGAACTCACCAAGGCCAGCTGACCTGGGTTTGAAAAAGCCTGGGATAAAACCGTCTTGGGAAAAAACATAGAGACAATGAGGACTACTGAGATCTCAAGAACAAAGGCAATGGGTTTTTGATCCTACTGCACGTATTGGCTTTGTGGGAGCCTAGGCAGTTTGGATGCTCACCTTACTAGACCTGGATGGAGGTGGGTGGTCCATGGACTTCCCACAGGGCAGGGAACCCTGATAGCTCTTTGGGCTGACGAGGGAGGGGGACTTGACTGGGGGAGGGGGAGGGAAATGGGAGGCTGCGGTGGGGAAAAGACAGAAATCTTAAATAAATAAATTAATTAAATTAAAAAAAATAAATAAACATAGACCACAAAAGTCTCAGCCTTAACATGTGGTTGAAACAAAAGCAGTGTGCAACTTAAGAGACTGTAAAAATTACCGAAGTAGACTAAGTTAATAAAAATGGACAATTTAAAAAAAATAAAATAAAATAAAAATAAAATACTTGGTCCCCAATTGATGGGACTGTTTGGGAAGTATTAGGAGGTGTGGCCTTGTGGAGGAGGTATGTCAATGGGTGTGGGCTTTGAAGTTTCAAAAGCTCATTTCAAGCCCAGTCTCTCTCTCTCTCTCTCTCTCTCTCTCTCTCTCTCTCTCTCTCTCTCTCTCTCTCGCTACTGATCCAACACCGTGCCTACTTGCCTGTTATCATGTTTCCTGCCATGATGATCATGGACTGTAATCCATGGGACTGCTAAGTCCCAAATAAACGTTTTCTTCTGTAACTTTCCTTGACCATGGTGTCTTATCATAGTAATGGAAAAGTAAGTAAGACAATCTCAAATAACTATTTACATTTTTCTGTGACCCCAGCCCTTACGAAACCCTAGACTTCCTCCTCAGTCAGTTATAATTTATTTGAAAGAGTTTCGTTTGTAAAAGATTTAATTTTTCTTTGAGACAGCTGTGGTTCTGGAAAAGGTTTGTGCTTTCTGGCTATTTACCACATCGGTGAACACTAAAGTCAACAACTTAAAAACAATAACTGTGGCTAAAACTGCAGTGCAATTTCCATCTAGACAAATCTCCTACCTGATTTGGCTGAATTTTTCCTAAATACAACATTGGATGAAAAGAAAAAAAAATCACATGGTAGCCCATGAACACATTTAACTCTTACCTTTTATAAAATATTTTTAAAGATTATAATATAATTTACATCATTCTTCTTTCCCTTTTCCTTCCTTCAACTCCTCCCATGTGCCCTATCTGGCTTTCTTTTAAAATCATAGTGTTTTAGTTGTTTTTTACATTTGTACGTATTCTGAAATATATAAATACAACCTGCTCAGTCATACTGTTACTTGTCTGTATATTAACTCTTACCTTATTATGCATCAGTTTAAAACAAAGATGCCCTTGGAGCAGCTGGATGAGTTTGCTTCTTCAGTTTCAAGATTAAGTAGGTTCGTGAAGAATGGGATCAAAATGTCACGAGGGATAGGTCTGCCATGCAACAGGAAAGGTTTTCCTTGGCAGGATGCCATCAAATACAACAGACACCTGAGACCAGCAGCATTTCCTTCCATGGATTGAAGTCAGTAAGCTCAGCAATAAATATTGCTATCTTTCTGTGCCATGGAAATTGCTAGAATTCAGACTTTCCAGATGAGGCAAGGGTTTCTATTTCTTTCCTACCATCTGGCTTCAGGTCCCTCCTTCCTCCACCTTCTTGTTTTGATTTTACTCTTTTATACATACATATATTTTTTGACATACTAGGGGTTCGGACATTACAGGCTAGTTTCTGCACCATGTTCAATCACTTGTGAGTTTACTTGTAAATTAAAATATGTTCTCTAAATGTAAATTCCTGGTTAAGTCATTACTTAGTTTAAGCAATGCCTTGAATTTTTCTGTTGGAGGGTGGGTTCATGGTGTAGGATGGCCTTTTGTTCTCACTGAAGGAGGATGCTTATTCCACCTGTAACATCACCAGAATAGTAGCTTCCCAAATTTCAAATTGGAAAATTCTTCCTTTCTCCACACTACTTCTTAAATCTCAATGTAGTAACTTGTAGGGGACAAGCATATGTGGGTGGAAGCCAGAAGTAGAGAACTGGCATCTGTCGTAGTCACTGTCACTTTGTTGCTGAGCCTGGAGCTGGCCAATTCAACTATACTGATTGGTCAGCAAATCCCAGGGACCCTCTTGTCTCCACTCCCCAGTAACAGGCCCTCCTAAACTTTTTTTTTTTAAAAAAAAAATATGGATATTGGGAATAGAACTAGGTCTTCATGCTTGGGTAACAAGCACTTTATTAAATGAGCATCTCCCCAGCCACTGGAGATGAACTTTTAATATCCATTATTTGGGAAACTATTTACTGACAAGTGTTTTAAGTGAATTTGCATTCAATCTCTCACTGCCATTTTCACAAATCCATGAAAATACCTGTATGTATAGAACGTGTTTTACTTACAGTCTACTGGTGAATCCTTTACAGAAATTCCGTGCCTTCATTCTTGAGCCAAGCTGGAAGCACAAGTAGGCAGCTCCTGGGTTGGATTCAAGCTGGCAAGCGCTGCCAGATCTTGGACCTGTGGAAGAGACTGACTCTCTGTGCTTAGCTGTCATGCCTCTCTGGTCTCTCGTTAATTTCAGGGTTCCTGATTCGCACCCACCGTTTTCATATATACAGTAACAATGATACATATACAAACTATTTTAAACAGAAAAGAAGAGGCATCCTAGCTGTATTTGGACAAATTCTCTTGGCTGAAACCATGGAAACTGGGGATCATGAATGAGAACACACTAGCGATAATGGCAGCAGAGAATTTTGTAACATGCAACCTCATTTCCCTTTGTGCCCTTGGCATTAGTGGACATTAAGCATCCGTACAAAAGGAGCCTTTTTTTTTTTATTTTTAACTCATCCGAGATCCCACTTAGCAAGAGAATAATAGGCAGTTTTCCCAGTGTGCTAGTCTCTTCTCTTTGTTAGGGTGTGCTCCTATGACATTTAATTTGAGCTGTTGTCTGGCTCAATAATGTAACAGTTGGTTGTGTCAAATAGAAAAGGCAGAAGTCTTTCTTAAAAGTTCAGGACTTGAATCTGAAGGCTTGGGAACACATCAGTCCCCTGGCTCCTGTGATCCCTGTGGCCTTTATTGCAACTCACTTCCTGCCCCTCATCCTGAGGTTGCAGAACACCCCGAGGGCAGAACTAAATTCTTATTTTGTTTTCACTTTTTTTTTAAAGATTTATTTATTTATTATGTATACAACATTCTGCCTCGATGTATGCCCGCATGCCAGAGGAGGACGCCAGATCTCAGTACGGATGGTTGTGAGCCACCATGTGGTTGCTGGGAATTGAACTCAGGACCTCTGGAAGAGCATCCAGTGCTCTTAACCTCTGAGCCATCTCTCCAGCCCCGGCAGAACTAAATTCTTTGCACTAATTCCAGCACACGATCCTTACCAGTGTGGAGCTGGCACACAGACTAGTGTGAGAAAAGTTTAGATTGTGGAGAAGGGGTCTACAACTTGGGAACAGGCTTGGGAACTTTGAGTTGACTAGGTCCAAGTGCAGTATGGAAAACTTGCAAACACATGCACTACTTACTGCACATGAGGGTATGCAAAGGGTTACAGTAAAGAGACTGCCCACATGACCACTCTGTGATATGGCTAGGATTTTTATTGTAGTTATGAGAGACAGCAGCCAGAAGTACCTGGAAGAGTCTAGATCAGAGATAAAAAGAAGTAGCCTAAATATGGCCAACTGCCTGGACGTGGCCAGGGCTAGAAAATTGGGAGAGAGGGAGAGAATAGTGGAGATAATAGGAAGGAGAGGGAGGGAAAATAGAGCATAGTGAGGGTTTGAGAATAAGAGAGAGTGTGTACTGGAATTGTAGGGAATAGCAGGTTATAAGGAGGGTGAGCATCTGCGACAAGGGAAGGGACCGGAGAGTGCCATGAAACCTTTGAAATATGTAACCAGTAATTGTGAGTAGGGGCTGAGGAAGTCTGTAGTCCAGCATGGGATTGACATATAGCCACAGGTAGACGTCAGTGGAAAGTCATGTGTCCCTTCTGCCAGAGATAAGGGAAATGACTCCTTTTGACAGATGGGACTAGGGGCTACAAGTTTCTGAGGAATGCTGGCTTTTGTATAACCATGTAACTATGTAAATCCTCTTACGGTCTAGCTTGAGCTCATTTCTAGATATATGAACTGCCTTTTGGAGTTTGGAGTATTGGGGCTTCCTGTGGACCTGACAGGCCTCGTGTGTGTTTTGGCAGGTGTCTGTTATGAAGCTGCATTATGTTGTGAGCTGGGGTTGAAGCCCCTGAGTCCAGGCTGTGGCTGGACATGTGGTTCGAAGTTTATTTGTGGGGCTGTTGGCAGGTGGCCTCAGTTCCTCATGAAGACTTTTCCAAAGGCCTCCCATGAGAGTCTTGCCTGAGAACCACTGATGCTAGAGCAAGAAGAGAGCCATTGTCTTTACAGCCTAGTTTTAGAAGTAACACAACCCTGATGTGGGAGTGTCATATATGAATCTGTTGATTTCATTGGTTAAAATAAAGAAACTGCTTGGCCGGCCCTAATAGGTTAAAACATAGGTGGGAGGAGTAAACAGAATAGTATGCGGACAGGAAGAGGAAGTGAGGTCAGAAAAATCATGCAGCTCCGCTCAGAGAAGCCAGCCTCCTCTCTAGTGGGCGGACAGGATAGCCCGGCTCTCTGAGGCATGCTCGCGATGAAGCTCTGACTCAAGATGGATGTAGGCTAGAATCTTCCCGGTAAGCGCACCTTGGGGTGCAACACACTTTATAAGAAATGGGTTAGTCCAGGTGCGAGAGTTAGCCAAGAAGAGACTAGAAATAATGGGCCAAGCAGTGTTTAAATGAATACAGTTTGTGTGTTGTTATTTCGGGCATAAGCTAGCCAGGCGATTGGGGTGTTGGGGATGCAACCCGGCGCCCCCCAATTTCAACACAACCCCATTTCTACCACTTCTTTTGGTCACACAGGATGTGAGTACTAGGAGGGGACAATTCTAGGTCATTTTGGAGGCAGGCTGCTGAAGGTCCAGGTGGCTAGCTTTCCTAGGAAGCACAAATAGTTGCGTCCTTTGTAATTCTGACATTTGATCAAGGTAATAATAATGTCATATTTTGAAAAAAACTACATGTTTGCTTTTAAATGTAAAATTTTATATATGTAAATAAAACATGCTCCTAATATATAGATAATAGATACTAGTATACAATATAGAAATTAAAAGTTTTAGTAATGCCCATGGTTATTGACAAATATTTGTATTTCACTATAAAATATATCCACTTAAAAATACTCAATATTGTGAAGCTTGATCTATTTTCATTATAACATTATATCATGGATATCTGATAACGTCATATAAAATCTGTTCTTTAACTACCTTTGAAACATTATACTGAATGGCTATAACAGATAGAATTCCCTTACCTAGAGTTGTCTAACAAATCCCCATTGTTGGATTGAAAGTCTTATTTATACCCATAACTCTAGATATACTGTGAGAATTTTCAGGATAAATCACTTTCAAAAGGTGAATTCTGGAGCTTTACAATGGTGCTAGATATTGTCCAGCTATCAGATAAAGAATGTGGATCCAATTCCATCTTGTCAGTGGTGACAAAAGGGCCAGGACTATTTGACCTCTGAAGTCAGCACTGCTTTACTTTGGTACGCCCTGCTGTGACTTTAAGGAAGGTACAATATACTTGGCAGGAGAAGTCAAGGAAAGGAAAGTAAGGGAGAACTGCAAACTCCAGTGAGCTCGAAGTTTCTGTGTACTTGGCTGCTGGACTGCAGTACTTCCTCCAAAAGTTGTCCACAGTTTTGAGCATGGACATTTGAGTTGCTCACCCAGCTTCTCTCTGAATGGTGTCAGGCACAGCTCTGTCCATTGAAGCCAGAAATGGCAGGAAAAGAAGTCAGTGGT
The DNA here is from genome assembly GCA_963919715.1 of Microtus obscurus. Lineage (NCBI taxonomy): Eukaryota > Metazoa > Chordata > Mammalia > Rodentia > Cricetidae > Microtus > Microtus obscurus. The sequence continues at coordinate 2,113,869 of CAWTZC010000431.1, read as the reverse complement.
TGACCATGGCAAGCCAGCTTCCCTTTGTTCTTCCCAGCAGCCACCATCTTCCATCTTGAAAATCTCACACTACTGTGGCCAATGCCTCAGACTCAAGAGCCTTTAAATGGCCCACAGATTATCTGAGGAAAGCAATGCAGGGAGATTAACCAGTAAAGCACAAGCAAGGTCACTACTTCTCAGTTCTTGAATACTATCTATGGCAATGAAATTCATTCATTCACTGGATTACATGATGTGATGACTGCAACTTCCATTCATCCACTCATTCACAGGTTCAACTGTAAAAAGAGTGTTATTGTGTACCAGAAGCTAGAAGAGGCCCTGGGTGTGAGAGAGAACAGACATAGACGTGGAGCTTCCTTTCTCTGTGGGAAATAGACAGCAATCAAATAGTCACAAATAGGTATATGCAAAATATAACTATGCCCAAGAGATGAGGAGTATTTCAGAAATTCCAGGAGGTCAAATCTAAAGGATAAGTTTGAGGTCAGAAAGAAAGCTGGGAGGAGTGTGCAAGGCAGGAATCCAAGTCACAAAGGCATGCAAAGGCCCTGAGGTAGAAAATAGCTGGACTGTGAGGGAAGCCGGTGTGACTGAACAGTTAGAGATGAGGTGGCAAAAGAGGAAGGAGCATCCAGGCCATACAGAACCCACACAAGCTGCTGGAGGTAGTGTTTTCAGAGAAAGACTCAAGAAATGGACTCATTAAAGGGCGACACAGGAAGGGACAGAAGTGGCGTTTGCCATTGGACTGATAGGAGACACATCAGCTAGGAAAATATACAACTTGAGTTTCTGTTGGTCCCATACCTTCTGGTCTTCATTGTCTGCCTGGGATTTGTGCAAGCAAAGTTCCATTGTACTAATCATTACTGCATGTTGCCAGAACCTTCTTTTATATCCACTTTGCCTTTCTGCCATCTGGGAGCATTCCAACAAAAGTCCATGCTATGAATTGAATTACAAGAGGCCCTAGAACATTCAAGAAGACTTAATTCATCTCCATGTCACCTTCCAGTGTTCATAGCTGTAATAAGCCTGTTGTGGTGGACCTCTGCAGTAGCCCTTCTGCTTAACACAACATGGATCACCTGTCTACATGGAATTTGCCATCATAGTGTCCAGAACAATCTACTTCCTCTCTCTTTGCTGTTGAACTCCTGAGGTATATTGCTGTGATTCCTGTTAGTTTTGAACTATTGTTTAACAAAGAACTGATATCTAATGAATCTGTACTTCTAGCTCATGAATTTACCTCTTGGTGTTACTGTGGGATGGAAAGCGCTGTGGCTGGGTCCTTGGGAACTGGGACAAGACCCGCTGATGATACTCAACCATTTGATAACTTCAGCATATAACTCAAAGATTGCAGCGTGGGGATTAGGAATGTGTTTCAGTTGGTAGAAAGTTCATCTAGCACCCATGAAGCCCTGGGCATTATTCCCAGCACCACACAAACTGGGCATGGTGGAGCAGAAGCTTGAGTTCTGAGTAGTAGGACTTATCCAAGCTCTTATCTGCCTTGCCTCACATCTCTCACAGCTGTAGAGAAGTGTCAGCTTTTATTGTTACCAAGAACAAGGAGAAAATCATGCTGAAATGTAATAGGTAAGCACACAGAGCCTTTGAATAATTCATCAAGGAACTGTACATATAACCAGCTTCCTCAAGTAACAACTGTTGAGTCTACTTCCTGTCCTGTAGGAGGAGGAGGCTGCTCGTTCATCCTGGTTGTCCAGAGCTGAAATAATCACACAGAAACTGTATTCATTAAATCACTGTTTGGCCCATTAGCTCTAGCTTATTGGCTAACTCTTACATCTTAATTTAACCCATTTCTATTAATCTGTATATCACCATATGGGTCGTGGCCTACCAGGAAGGGTTTCAGCACATCTATCTCAGGCAGCAGATCCATGGTGTCTCTCTGACTCTGCCTTTTTCCTCCCAGCATGCCTTAGTTTTCCCCACCTACCTAAGTTCTGCCCTATCAACAGGCCAAGACAGTGTCTTTATTCATTAATGGTAATCACAGCACACAGAGGAGACTCCCACATCACTGTCCCTCTTTCTCTCCACATCCTTTGATGCCTAGAAGCTTAAAACTTGAGTGATTGCGTCACTTTGAAGGCAGGAGTAGTAAGTGTGAGCTACCATCCCTCAGTGCTTGCTTCAACTGTTCTCCAGCTTTCTCCCACCTCAGGGAGCAACATGAGGGACTAAAACAAGCTGGGTAGCTAAGTTAGGAGGTGTCCAGTGCCTATGATCAGCGAGTCAGAGAAGAAAGCAGTGTCATGCTGTACTACCACAGGCAGGACTAGAGGCCCTCCCCACCGTTTGCCCTAATCTGAAATCCTGCATTCCACTGAGTCACCTGGTGCCCTTTGTAAGGTCCTCCTCCCTGTTGTGCTCTGTCTGCTTCCGTCACTCCTGGGCCTCTTCAGAAACACCAGAACATAACTGCATGACTTACCCAATCTGACATTCCAGAGTCAGTTCTCCCCTGTCCTTCTGGGCTCACCAGCCTAGATTCTTTCTCCTGAGATGTCAGTCAGTCTAATAAGAGGCCAGAGGTGCCGCTCAAGAGAGCAGAATCCATGGATAGTCTTTACAGAATCTTTTCTCTCAGCAATATGCCATGGCACAGGGCTTCCCTCTAGCTAGGGGAAAGTTCAGGGGGTTTTGTATGCTTGTTCGCCTCCCTCACAGTCTTTGGTTCTTTAACACAGAATCTCAATAACCTGGCTGGACGTCAAACTTGCTGTGTGGCCGAGGATGACATGAACTCCCTATCCTTTTGCCTCCACCTCCTGAACAGTGGGATTACAGGCATGCATGCACCACTTCACCTGCACAGGCTTGATTCTTTTTCTTTAGTATAGTCTGTACATGGTACTTAGGTTACAGTCAACTTCTAACTTTGGAGAATGCAATAGTCCAGTTTGGGTTCATGGGCATGTCTGTCTCTATTTTTGTTTTCTTGTGGTCTTGGGAATGGGACCGTGGGCCTGACACAGACTGGGCAAGGGTTCTGTCCACTGAGTTACAGTCCCACCCCATCACCAGTGTGATACAGCTGGAAGTATCTGGATAGGAGTCACTGGAAAACATAAAGTAGATAAGTCAGAGCAAGGCTGGGTGGGAGAGGGTGGCCATCTTAGGCTGCCATTGTCCAAAGCAGAGGAAGAAGCCACACCCACAGGCTCCTGCCTTCATCGTCCTCTGAATTCTGAGGGTGCCCAGGGCATACAAGAGATCTGTCATTTCTGTCCGCTAAGTATCAGCATCTGATTAGAGTGTGGTGTCAGTGTTTTTGTTGTAGTTTTTGCTTTAAATCTGCTTAAAGCTTTAAAGAGGCCACAGGAGTAAGATACTCCAAGTGCGGCTCTCTCATTCATTCATTTATAAGTGAAATGCCTAACTAAAGCAGGCTGGGGAGTGCCTCAGCAGCCCACTCTGGTGGATCCGACAAAAGATCTTTGCTGGTGGCATGTGTGGGACCAGCCCTCGTGCTTTCTCAGATGTTGGCAAAATACTGTTGTGGCTTTAAGTATCATGTGGGGTGAACCGGTCCTGCTGTCTACCAGCCTCCCTTTGGTAGCTCTGAGAGAAACCTGGTGACACTATGTTGGGTCTCTCTCAGTCGACACGGGAGGCATGGACAAGACAGGGCTTATCCTTACCCTGTGGCCAATGGTCACACACAGTACCACCAGGAAGAACCAAAGAAAGAAGAGCAAACACTTGGTACAGGCGGTTAAGAGTCTTATAAGTAAGAATGTCAGTGTTTGGATATGAAATTCCCTTCAACACTCTCCACCTCTGCTCTTTTCTGAGGGAAAGGATGTTTCTTTGTGTAGTAGCCAGGGCAGACTTAACAGTGTTTTGTTCTTTGTACACTGTTAGTACCCCAAGTTAAAGGACAGAAGCAGGAACATGAGTCAGCTCACAAGATAGCTGGGCCGTCTCAGGTTATAGGAGGAACTTCTATTAGAGGCAGCAGGAAAACAGCTCAAAGAAGAAAGGAACTTGGGGTATTGGGCAAACAAGCTGCACAGTTATGGTGATGATAACACAAGTTCACCTTTAGGCCTTTTACTTTTCATAGAAAATTGATATTTTTCTAAAGTGCTTTTTAAAATTAACTGAACTGGTGTGGGACACTAATCTATATTCTGTCAATTATATTTTAAATAAACACTGATTGGCCAGTAGCCAGGCAGGAAGTATAGGTGAGACAACCAGAGAGGAAGTGGAGGCGGGTCAATGAGAACAGAGAATTCTAGAAAGAGGAAAGCTTGGTCTGCAGTTGTGACCCACCCACAGAAGAAACAAGATGTGACTGCCCTGCTGGATAAGGTAGCGAGCCACGTGACTAGCACAGATAAGAATAATGGGCTAATATAAGTTATGAGTTAATAAGAAGCCTGAGCTAATGGGCCAATCAGTTTATAACTAATGTAGACTTCTGTGTGATTTCTTTGGGATTTACCAATTGTGAGAACCGGGCAGGACAGAAAACCTCAGACAACACTAAACTTACTCTTCGACAAGTTAATACATGGGATATAATGCATTCTAAATACTCCTACTCCCTCATGCTCTCCCATCACCCTCTCTAGAATACTTCATAATAAAATGCTGCTGCTCTACACAAGTGCTCTCAAAGGGGCATATCCTCTGCCTGGTAGGAGCACTTTTACTTGCCAGGTGAGTAACATGGCCTGGGAAACATGCCAGCAGAAGCATACCACAGGTGCCTTATCCAGCTGCCAGTTCTCCTGGGACTGTGGTGGTAGGCGATGGTTGATGATGCTCAGCTCATGATGCTCAGCTCGTTAGACAGATAGACCTATGGCCGGTCATTTTACAGAGGGAGGTGTTAGCAAGACAAAGACACAGCGGGACTGCAACAGTTGACCTCAGAGCTCAGCCTCTTCCTGTGTTACAACATACAGCAAACAAACGGTCAGCACTAACTGGGGGAGTGAACAAAGTCCTGTCCCCTCCCTCCACGTCCTTTTCTTCTGTGTTAACTGTCTTGGTATCAGTGATAGCAGATATTATCTAAACAGTGCTAATTTTCGGGCAAAAGCCTTATTTTTAGCACTCATTATTTTAGCCAGAAGAAAACACCGAAATCGAGTGGATGCCAGAACACAGCCATGCTGTGCCCTCCAAAGACAGATGCAACAGTTGCCAGAGGTGCAACCTCCAAAAACGTTAGGAAAAATTGCATTGCATACTGGCCTCCCAGGATGACTGTTAGATGCTGAGGAAGTTCATATCTCAGTCTCTACCAGTGTGAGAATAGCCTCGCGTGTGAAACTTTCTCACAGAAATAATTGGTGGGGGTGGGGTGGGATTCAACTAAAAACCCCCACCCCCCAACAGGATTTGAGTGCCTGAAGCCCTACCAAGTGAGACTGGAAGGAATGGAGGGGGAGCTGCCCAGGGAGAGCCAGCTGTAAGGCATTGGGGGCGGGGCAGCGGGACCTCCTGGACCTTATGTAGAGCAGTGTGACCAACAGGACAGTGTCAGGCAGTAATGGATAGTGTCCCTACTTATCTGAACTCCCAGACAGTGCTAGAAAAGTAGCAGGGAAGAAATATTTTTTCCACATTGCGCCTGTTGAACCCCAGGAGGAAAGAAACTGCTAGAAAATGGCATTCCATTTTTCGAAGAGCAGTGATTGGTGGAGTTCATATTGCAGTGGCCTTAGTAATCTTCCTGAAAGATCACCATCCTCTGGAGGATTAGTGTTGAAACCCTAGCCTGGGGCAAAGTTGATTAGAATTCTGTCTTTTCTGTCATTTAACATCCAGCAAACGGAATTAATCCCTCAGACACCAAACTTCCTCAAATTAAAAGTATATGGAATTAATCAAAGGAGATTTTTGTTCCCTGAAAGTAAAAAGGAATTGAGTCTTTTTAAAAATCTGTACCATTGAACTTGTTAATTGTTATTATTTTGATCACACAAGAAAATCTGAACTTTTGATCATTTTCTAATCATCAGATGCATTATGTTAGAAATGAACAAATGAAGCTGGGGAGATGGGTTCAGTGAGTGAAGCACTCACTTCCCAAGCTGCTGAACCTCAGTTTGATCTCTAGAGCCCATGCCTGTAATCCAAGAATTTGGGAAGTGTAGACAGGAAAACAGTAAGTTCAAGGACAACCTAAGCAATATAAAGAGGGCTTGGCTTTAAAAGGAAGGAATGAGAGAAGGAAGGATAAAAAGAAATAGCTTTTTAGACATAATTACTAACATACCACCCTACCCCCCCCCCCCAATCATTTTATTTAGTCTTTCAGTTAGGGTCTCACAGAAGTATCTCTTTGATAGAGCCTATAATTTAGCCATCTCATACTGACCATTTTGTCTCTGCTAAGTGTTGCGTTGAAACTTGGCAGTGTTGCCTGACCTACCTACAGGATACCTTAGAGGGTTTCTGAACACTCAGTGATAGTAAGATTTGGAAGTCAAGTGAGCTTCTCCTGTTGATTTGAATATGTTCTGCCTTGGTGGCATGATCCCGTGACATGGTGACATAGCATACTGCATGGGCTCATAACAGTAGTTGCTTCTTAGGCAGCACATGGGTGGCTAAGATCGTCCTTCAAACAGTGCTGCTGAGAGGCCGGCATGCATTTGTTTAACATATCGTACTCGAGGACCTACTGTATACCAGGTTCTAGGTATTTCTGGGTAAACCACGTGGTCCCTGTACTCACAGAACATGCAGAATAGCTGCTGACATGGGAAGTGGATGCACATACAATTAGATGTAAGTAGATCATGCCACAGAACTGGTCTGAGGGGAAGGGGCAGGAGACACAAGGCCGTGAAGTATTGCTGGAAGGGTTTGCTGCGGAGATAATTTATAAGGAGAGGTCTAGGTAAACCCTGGAGGGCTAAAGCTTTTAGAATAAATGTTTGGAGCAGACCCAAGCTCCCTTCCAATCTGCAGGCATTGATAAGAAGAAAGATGGTAGGAATGTTCCCACTATGAGTTTTACCTATGCCTCCACAAGATGTGAATTCACACAGGTCAGATGAGTTGCCACCACCAGAGTCATGTCACCATGTGAGCCAGGCTGCTTGGGCAGTGCAGCTGGGATGGGGAGGACTTGGACTCACGTCACACTTCATCAGGATTAGAAGGATCTGCTTCAATTGAAACCTGGCCAAGAGCCAACTGTCCTCCCCTGACGGCCCACCTAAATTCCTAGAGTATCATATTTTTTTCTCCTTTAAAGTGGAATAACTAAAGTCATCCCCTAGGTACGTTTGGATTCAAATCTTAACAGGCTGCTTGGTGTCTTGAAACTCAAGCTCATTTTCCACATTCACTCTGCAAGGGCATCCTGGCTCTGCCACCTGCTCACGGCGTGGCTCGTAGGCTTCTCACTAAGTTTGTGAGTTCACTTCCTAAACAGTGAAGTTGGGGTATGTTCATGCTCACCACATACTAGAGAATGCCACTGAGTTAACTCAGTACTTAGAACAGGACCTGCAAGACTGTGAACACATCCCCCAAAGCATGCCACTTCCTCTAAGGACCACACCCCCATGGAGCAAAGCTGCAGGGACAAACACACAGACAGTGTGAGGGTGAAGAGTGTGCCAGTCCGGGACCCTACACAGCCCTCTGCTGTAGGCTTTGAAGGCATGCACACCTCTTTATAGGGGGCAACCACTGGGAGCTTTACATCACGCTTGGGGAACTGTCTTCTCTAGTTCTCAGTGGGAATAAAGCACATCCCACCCACAAGCATGGGGTGTGCAACACAGTAAACAAGTGCTCACTTTACCTGGCTTTCAACCTGCACCCCAGACAACAAACCAGCAGAAGGGCCTGGCAGAGCTGGATTCTCTTAGGCGGATGGTGTTTCTACATAATGCAATGAGTTCTCTGAATGAAACTTGTGAAGGTTTTTTGTTTGTTTGTTTGTTTGTTTTTTCAAATCAAGAGAATATTCTTTTTTAAATTTATTTATTTTTATTGAAAATTTCCATCTCCTTCCCTCCTCCCACTTCCCTCCCCTCCCCCCACTCCCCTCCTCCTCCCTCTCCAGTCCAAGGAGCAGTCAGGGTTCCCTACCCTATAGGAAGTCCAAGGTCCTCCCTGTTTCCCCCAGGTCTAGGAAGGTGAGCATCCAAACAGACTAGGCTCCCACAAAGCCCGTCCATGCAGTAGAATCAAAACCCAGTGCCATTGTCCTTGCCTTCTCCGTCAGCCTCCACCGTCAGCCACATTCAGAGAGTCTGGTTTGATCACATACTCCATCAGTCCTAGTCCAACTGGCCATGGTGAGCTCCCATTAGATCAGTCCCGCCATCTCAGCAGGTGGACACACCCCTTGCGGTCCTGACTTCCTTGCTCATGTTCTCCCTCCTTCTGCTCCTCATTTGGACCTTGGGAGCTCAGTCCAGTGCTCCAATGTGGGTCTCTGTCTCTATCTCCATCCATCGCCAGATGAAGGTTCTATGGTGATATGCAAGATATTCATCAGTGTGGCTATAGGATAAGGCCAGTTCTGGCACCTTCTCCTCTGCTGCCCAAGGAACAACCTGGGGACATAAGAGAATATTCTTTAGAAAACATATGAGCACTCAATTTAGCCAATGCTTGTCTCCCATGGAGATTGTTCCAATGAACCCCCATTCAGCTTCAAGCCAGCCGGCATTGTGTTCTCATCATTTCATGACGTACCACCACTAATGCTCTGCCATTTCTTCCACACTATTTTCTTAGCATTTTCAGCATAAATCTCATGATATAGCCTTTTATATAATGCTTTTGTATAGTGATAAATTATGATTAAATATTAAATTAATAAAGAAGTAGAGTGTTTGCCCAACATGCAGGAAGGCTTAGGTTCTATCTATTCCCACCTCCACATGAACTGGGTGTGGCCGTGCATGCCTGGAATCCCATCTCTGAGAGACAGAGGCAGGAGGATCAGGAATTCATCTACCTACTGAGTCAAGGCCAGCCTGGATTACAGAAGGGCCTGTCTCAAAATAAATAAATTTGACTTTGTGTGGGTGTGTATAAGGTTAGCCTTCTCTGCCTCTGCAGAGAAGATTTGGGAGTGTCTAATATAGTTTTGGTAAGTTTGACCTCTGTAGATAAAGAGATGTAGATCAGAAAAGCCAGCGATGTTGGCCTTCGACCTCTACACACATGCATACATACACACAAACCAGAATGGGCCATGCATGCACCCACACCACACATACATGTGGAAAACAAGTAAATGAACAAACCAGGAACCACTTTTGCAATACCAAACTAGAACAGTTTGCTTGTAAATCTTTGAGACAGGGTCTCACTCTGTAGCCCAGGCTAGCCTTCAGGTCTCTGTTGTCCTGTCTCAGCCTGCCAAGTGTTGGGATTACAGTTGAGAGTCACCAAGTCTGCCCTGAGTCTGGTCAAACAGAGGAAGTGACTTTTCTGGGAGAAAGAAAAGTAGAGAGGGAAGGAGATAGGAGGGACAGAGAGAGACAGAGAAAAGGTTAAGCTTATTTAGTATCTACTCAACTGAAATTTTCTTGGGGAACCCTGAATGTGTCTTTTAGATATACCTTGTTGGGGCTGTCTTATATTTTGGAGGGAGAGGGTGCTCCAAGTAGCTAGATTAGCCGGAGTCTCTGTGTCCTGGCCCCACTCTACAGCAGCAACTGGACACCATCACCTTCATCTTGGAAAAGCAGGGTTCAACTCCCAGAGCAGGGCCACTAATCCTCCTGCACCACCAGCTTCATTCCAAAGCAGTCCTCCCACTCCGTGTCTGTGTCCTGTCCCTCCCAACCCCCTGCAAGGGACCAGCTCAGCCGGGACACTGGGACCAACAGGACAGGGTCTCAGGAATAGGTAGGTAAGGAGTTGGTGAATGACAAACAGACACAAGACTCAAAGGAATCGCATCTGAATGCGTCTTTACTAGGCATGGGGCTCATCCTTTATACAGAAAAGATTGCTTAGCAGCATGTGTTGCTTTTTCATGAGGTACAGATTGTTCTTAGAATCATTATATCAGATACGTGAGAATAGAATTTCATCAGACAGATGTCCCCGGTGTGAGTCTGCAGTTGGTCATGCTAGACATGGCTTGGCATTAGTTTTGATATAAATCTTTATCTAGGCTATGAGTTCATGGCATTTTGAGCTAAGGGTGAGCAGTTGTGGTTAAAAGTCACACAGTCTTCAGTCTTTTTATATTTCTGCAATCTATGCAGAACTTCTTTCCTCCTCCTTCTCCATATTTCTAACTCCTTTTCAAATCTTTCCCAAAACCAATCTCAAAACCTTACAGGCATTCATCTCTCTCTTCTATCTTTATCCCATCTTTGCTTAAACTGTCTTAATTGTTAATTAAGTTTGCCTTTTGTTCTTTATTTACTAAGCACCAGATTAAAGCTTGAAACCTAACGAGGAAGAAGCCTTGAATGTCAACCCATCTTCCCCCATCAGTCATATCCTCCTGTGTACGGCAATGACTCATCAGTAGACTCTGCAAGCTTAAACATCCTAGCTTCCCCTCCAGAAGAAATCAGACTCTATTCCTTAGAACAAAAGCAGGTAATGCCAAAAGTGCAAGAGCTCTGATGCAGGAAGCACAGCACACACACCTTCTCTGCGGGCACTCTTCCTTGAAGTTTGTGCCACATCTTACACGTGAGAGATCACGCAGACTCCGCAGGAGGTGGCATGGCACAACCCATCCTTCCTGAAGTCAACATCCCCACCTTCCCTAAAGGCTTGGGAAGGAGCTCAGCTTTTCTAAAGAGAGAGAGAAAAAAAAGGCCTTTATGTGGGAGTCTGTTGAAGAAATAACGGCTTTCAGGGCACAAAGACCCCTTTCACTCTGCCCCACGCCTACAATTCCTGAGCTGTGGGGAGAGTGGCTTAGTGGCCCAGGAAGAGATGGCAGCACTTTGCCAGGTGGTGGTGCTGCACCGGTGAGGGTGGCTCTGTCCACAGGCTACCTTGCAGACACTTGGCACAGGATTTACTCCGAGTAACTGCTGGAGCTCCTGTTTAAACAGGAAGATACGTACCTGTGAGTCGAGCAGTTCTGTCTGGCAAACACCTTCCTTTATGGCTTCCCACAGGTTGAGGAGGAGTGGGTACGGTGGGTGGGGAGGTGGTCTATTTTTCATAATACTCTTATTTAAAAATATCACCCTGAACAGAGGAAGTAATAGTCACCCAGCAGGAAATGCCGTCTTCTGTGTGAGGTTTCCTTCTGCTGAAGGTTAGCAGAGCGCTGGAGTCTTAAGTCAATGAACTGTAGAAACCTATAGGGATTGCAGTGAGGGACTGTCACCCAACATCCCTACGTATCTCGTAATGACAAGGGGCAACCATGCTTCCAGGAAACGGGAGGTATGGATCTGAACTGTGGCGGAAGAGAGGACCATGTAGAGAGATGTACGGGACCATGGAAGCAGAGATGCAGATTTGTTTGACTGTGCCATGCATATGCAAATCCATGTGCACACACATTTGTGTTTCCCCATTCTCTCTGGGTATTTGATTTCAATTCCAGTGGAAAGATATTTGTTTGGCAAACTTTAAACGGATTCTATCCCTATAAACACCTTCTTCAGTGGGGGGATGGTACAAGTTTTACTTCACTGTACTTTTGTTGTTGTTGTTAACAAAGCCTGGGCTTTGACTTTAGGGAGCAGTTGTCTGAGGCAGGATGGGCTCACAGACTTCCCTTCTCTCTTCACCCAGCAGATATTGTAGGTCCCCTCAACTTAGAACTGTCAATGAGAAAAAATATCAGAAATATTCTCTATTCAGAAAGCCCTCCATCTACTCCCTACTCCCACCTTTGTCATCCAATTATAAATCCATTAACCTTTTTAGTTCTCTTTTCAATGCACGTGTCTTTTGATAGGTGTAAGGTATCGGCCATTTTAGTATGAATTACTTTAAGCAAGCAGTATTTTGGTTGGCTGCAAAGACCACATCAGAAACATTGATTTTCTAACCAAGGGCTACTTGACAGTTTTGTGTATTGTTAGAATAAACTGATGAACTTACTTGAACTCCAGTTTCTAACCTGAAAATAAGAGTGATTACAGCTGCCTTCATGTCTTAGGATGGCTAGGATGTCAAAGTGGCATACTGCACATGGAGGGCCTTTGTGGAATTAGAGAGCTCCCTGGTCTGGTATGGAAGTGCACATATGCGCTGAGGGGAGAAGGCAGCCAGGAAGACCGACGTCTTAGTTAAGGTTTCGATTGCAGTGATAAAACACATGACCACAAGGTGAGGGAAGGGTTCCTTTGAGCCTACAGTTGCACAGCACTGCCCATCCATTACTGAGGACAGTCAAAGGAGCAACTCAAACAGGTCAGGAACCTGGAGGCAGGAAGCTGGAAGCAAGCACCAGAGGGGAAGCTGCGGCTTGGCGGAGAACTGCTGACTGGCTTGCTCCTCCCAGCTTGCTCGCTCTGCTTTCTTTTATATCCCAGGACCACCTATCCTGGGAGCAGCATCACACACAGTGAACTGGGCCCTCCCTTAGGAACTATCAAACAAGACAGCACCCCAGGTGTGGATTTTTACCCCAGTGGTGGTTGTAGCCCATCCCAACCTGACTCATCTAGTGTTCTGTTGGCTGCGTATGTGAAAAGGGAGGAGGTTGCTGGGAGCCAGTACTCACTAAGCAACCTTCCAGGGCCTCAGAAAATGAATCACCATAAATACATTATCCTCCAGCAGTTCCAGCAGAATTTGCTCCTCTAAATGAGGCACGGGATGAAGACTCTAGTCACTACAGCCAAAAGTGAGCGTAGGTGGCTGGAGGCGATGATCTGGAAGCAATGCTGACTTCTTACTCAGCTTGGATTGGGTTGTCATGGAAATTTTCACTGGGATAATACTAATGCTGCTTGCCACAGGAACACAGAGGTCATTTGGTACAGGGAGCTCTGATCCTAGTGGGACGGACAAATAGCATTTCTGATGGGTAATGAATTCCTTGAGAAAGGTTTGCTTTGATGATGTTTTTCGCTTTTGTCAGAGCATGTGTTTCTCTCATTTTAATTCCTCTAGTAATGAAGCATTTGCCTCTAGGAATTTGGTAAATCCCCTTCCTATCTCTTTCTATGCAGCGAGCTGAGGGGGACCCTGCAATTGGTCACAGCAGGAAGCAAACTGTGAAGAGGTGAGAATTAAAACTCAGTTTAGATTGGTTTTATTAACCTGGATCAAACTTCAAGGAGTCTGATGCAAGGCAGTTTATTATCAACAAATTTAAACACAGTATAATTTGAAGGAAAAAAAAAAAGGTTTCCCAGTGTAATACGACCCCTGAGGCACAAGGAAGCTTAATTACAACAAAATTTGACTCAGGTTACGCGTCATTTCTTCCAAGAAGATGGATTCTAGAGATAGGCTACCTGTACTAGCTTAAGGGAAAGTCTGGCCTGATCTCGGTCAGACAGATAGCATAGAGGTTATTTGGGCTGGAGCTTGACGTGGCCTGGCCCAACAGATAATGCAGTTCTCCAGGCCGCTAATCTCTCCCAGGTCCCACAACAGATAATGCAGTTCTCCAGGCCGCTAATCTCTCCCAGGTCCCAGCTCTCTGGATGGAAGAACAGGCTTCATGTCTTTCCCACTGGCAAGTCAATCCTGTGTACTAGCATTCCTGGTTTATTTAGGGATCTGTGGGAACAAGGACCTTCATGCTGTGCTCTCAACAGTGAGCATTTACTTCGGTCTCAATGCTTAGAACTGGGTGCCCAGCACTCAGCCCAGTGAATGGCAGCCTAGCCGGGTAGGAACTGGCTTCTGTTCTTTCATAGGAACTTCCTGTGTTTGGTGAGTGTGCTATAAAAAGCACTCCTGTTCCCCCTGGCAGAGTCAGCTCTGCTCGTCCAGCCCCATCCTGTCTTGGTAATAAGGGATAGCATAACCATACAGTGACTAATTCCTACCTACCAGAAGCTAAGTGGTTCAGGATGTGAGCATTGTCCTTGGCCCCAATTTAGGATGGAAATGAGTGATCTTTGCAGGCTGAGCCTTTCCTGGTGAAGGATTCTGGCTTTCTGCAGGTTTCTAGTGTGAGCACTAGTTCTCAAGGTGTGAGGATCACTTCCAGTCAGTCTGTGACCTCGGTCAGGTCACCTGACTCCTTATCGTTCAACCACAAAATCTGTTTCTGCTTACCTTAGTGGTGTTTCCCCTAAACAGAAAAATACAATGAGTCCTTGATGTTTACCTTTCTTTCTACTACCTACCTTTCTAAAGATTAAATGAAACTAATAAGTCCTTAGAGGTGCCACATAAAGCAGGTGTCTAATTTCCTTCTCTATAGGTAAGAGCAAAGCTTAGAGGCCAACAGGAAGTCTTTTTTCTTTATTAGAATTTCATGCATGAGTACTGAATTCTTACCATTTCCTCTCTCTCTTTTCCCTCCAACGGCTCCCGTATCTGCCGCCATGTCTCAAATTCATAGCCTCTTGTTCTTTAATGATTATTAAATTAAATGATTACACACATGTAAGCTTATAAATACAACTTGCTGGGTCTGTTTAGTTTTGCTCAGATGTATATGTATTTAGAGCTGTCCTCTTGAGACTAGATAATCTTTCATGGTATTTGTTCCTGGAGAATTCTCTCAGGTGTCAATAACTGCCTTCATCTATGGATGAAGAATTCTCTCAGGTGTCAATAACTGCCTTCATCTATGGATGAAGAATTCTCTCAGGTGTCAATAACTGCTTTCCTCTATGGATGAAGAATTCTCTCAGGTGTCAATAACTGCCTTCATCTATGGATGGGGTCAGTTCTAGTTTGCTTTATGTTGCTGTGATAAAGACCATGACCAAAAGTTACTTGGAGAAGAAAGAGTTTGTTTGGCTTGCATACCCCAATCATAGTCCATCATTGTGGGAAGTCATGGCAGGAACTCAAACAGGACAGGAATAGATGTAGTGGCCACCAGAGGAATGTGGCTTGCTTAGCTTGCTTTCTTACAAACCCAGGAACCTGCCCAGGGGTGGCACCTCTTACAATGAACATCAATCATTAATCAAGAATATGCCCCTACAGACTTGCCTACAGGAAATCCGATTGAGGCCTCTTCTCAATTGAGGTTCTTTCTTTCGATGAGACTCTAGCTTTTGCCAAGCAGAAAAAAAAAAAAAAAAAACAACCAGCACAAGGTCATGTGTGATCCCCCGATCCTTGTTGGCATGTCAGTTATTACTGTCATTGTTTGGATCTTGTTTTGGCAATCATAATGTTGAGGTTTCACAAGTGCTTCCCTATCAAATATAGAAGAGACTATCTCTCAGCAGACACCCTGATCCTCTGACTCTTACAATCTTTCTGCCCCTGTTCTGAGATGTCTCCTGAGTCTTAGGGGTAGGGATTGTGTTGTAGATATATCAATTGGGGGTGAGCACCCTGTGTTTAGCTGTTCTCTTTGTTTTTAGCCAGTTGTGGCTTTCTGTAATGGTCTCTGTCCCCTGCAAAGAGAAGCTCCTTTGATGAGGGATGGGAGTTACACTTATCTGTTGGTTTAAGGATAAGTGTTTAGAGTGCAGAAAGTATACTGCTTAAGGAAGTGGCAATCGTAGGTTGTCCTCTAGGACCCATGTCCTCAACAACCACAGGTATGTAGTGGGCTAAGATGGTGGTGCCAGGCATGACTGCCCTCCTATTGAGCATGCTTCAATTCCAATTAGGTGACTGTTGGTTACCCCCTTGACATGAGTTCCACTACTGCATCTTTCAGAAAGATTTGCTGTTCTTGTTATCAACAAATGAAAGCTGGCTTCCATTAAACTTCTTTTGCTGTTACTGAAATCCCAAAGCAGCAGACCTCTGAGACCATCTTCAGATGAAGCTTGGACAGAAAACAAATATGTGCACCTCATTCATTAACTCATACAACGACTAGTTACTAAAGCTGAACACGTGATTTATTCACTCCTTACCAGGAGCCAGGCCCCATTCTAGACTTAGCAACAAAACAGTATAAAAAAAAAGTGTTGTTAGAGGAGACACATGACTATTGTGAACAGGAAGAATACGCCAAACTGAAGCATGGGGAAGTACAAAGGTCCCAAGACTGTTCTAGAAGTAGCAAATTGATGTTGTAATTATCCTGGAATAAACAAGTTGAATTCAGCAGAAAGTCAGTAAAAGGGATTCTAGGTCCCTAGCCATTCAGAGCTTTGGGTTCATTAGAAGGGCTTAGACCAGTGACTGTGAATGAGAGTTGTGAACAGACTGACACCCTGCTAGTGTGTGTGTGTGTGTGTGTGTGATGAGGAATAGGAGTTGAACCTAGCACCTTGGACCTCACATGTCCTAAGTCAGTGTTCTACCATTGAGCTATATCTCTATCCTTAGTTCTTTTTTTTTTTAAATTTTTGAGACAAGGTCTCCTTGAGTTGCCTAAGTTGGCCTTGAGCTCAAGCAATAGACCAAGCAGGTCTTGAACTAAAAATACCCTTGCCTTGACCTCTCAAGTAATTGGCATCACAGGCCTCACTGCCTGGTGTGTCTTTTACAAAAGAATGCTATGAGTGGTGTACAGAAAGTGGCCTGAAGGAGACTGGGGCAGAGTGTGGGACCATAGGTGCTATTTAAATGTTCAAGAAAGGAGGACAGGTGACTGGACCTATGAGGCAATGGTGGAAGGGTGGAGAAGAGACTGGATTCTGAGTGTGTTCTGAAGGAAGAGTCCTGAAGTGTGGGGGTACAGTAGAGATGAGATGTGAGGAAAAGTTCTGGTGGGAATGAGGTTCCCTGAGAGTTTTCACTCTGAACCACCAGAAGCGCCGAGCTATGGCACAGTGGCAGGAGAGGCCACAGGATGAGCCAGTTTGCAAGGGGAAATCAAGTTTGATTGGAGTGACATCAAGTGGGGGCAGCCCATTCATGTGGAAAGAGTAGGCTGGTGGTTGGATATGTGGCTCCAGAAGCCACAGGAAAGGTTGGTACTGGAAACATAAGCCAGGGAAATCTAAGTTGGTTTTTGTAACTGTGGCAATGAGTGAGATCACATAGGTTGATGAGTGTGAACACAGAAAAGAGCAAGCATGCTACGAGGATCCAGGAGCTAGTGGAAACCAAGCGTGCAGAGCTAAGAAGGGGCTAAAAGGACAGTAAAACAAGAATCCAGAAAAGCCCAAACCAACAGGCATTAATGAGGATGTGGTTACAGTGGCAACTGAGTGAAGCCAGGAAGTGGGCTAAGAACTGAAGAATCAGGGCAGCTCCTCCAGATGTGAAGTCCAGAGGAGACTGAGTCAGCATTGAGCACTGTTGCTAGTGATGTAATATAGTGCCATTGTTATTGAAAACAGTATTGACAATAAGCAGGCTGCCATGAGGCTGGCTTCAGTAGCTCAGGAGGCTGAGGCAGAAGGCTTGTTCTAAGTCCCCCTGGTGAGATCTAATTTCAAAAAAATAAAAAATAATAATGGTATGGCAGGATCCAGCCATTCCACTTCTGGATGGACAGCTGAAGGTCTGCAAGCAAGACCTAAAGAATTATACCTGCTAATACACCTGTGTCCACTGCAGCAGCATCTGTAATAGCAAGCAGTAGCAGGGACCCCACTGTCCATCATTGGCTAGCTGGATAATGTGGAGTATATGTAAGAGGTCATCATTGTTCTTCACCATCACTCCCCACTTTTTCCTTTGAGACAGGGTTTCTCATTGAATCTAGAGTCCTAGCAATCTTCTTTTCTTCACCCAACAGCACTGGAGGTACAGGGTGTTTTTGTTGTTGTTTTTTTATTTGTTTGTTTGTTTGTTTTTTACAAGAGTTCCAGGGCATGCCTGGTCACCAAGCACTCTTAGTTACTCTTGTTTATTTCTTAAGATGAGAGGTGGTTTGGCGTGTTTATATACTGATAGCAGTGCCTCAATAAAGAGACAAAAGCAACTATTAATGTCAGAGAGAACCAGACACATAAAACACAAGGGGCAGGACCTTCAGAAGCAGGAGAAGATGGGACCAGTGATTCCCTGAGAGAAAGTCACCATGACACAGGGCAGGAGTCGCTAACTCACCCCGGATAAGAGAAGTCAAGCTTAGAAGGAGGATGCTCAGAGGTGGGGAGAAGGGGATATCACTGGGGAACAGGCACATTCTCCTCTAGTTGTTGCTGTGTTCTTACTGAGATGAGAGCCAAAGTCACCAGCTGAGAACAGGCACAGGGAACAAGGAGGTACAAGAGGTTTGAGGAGAGAAGGGAAGAGTGGAAAAGTCATTCAGTGGCAGCTAGGGATGGATATGTGGGTGGGAAGTAGGATCCACTATAGCGAACTCTGGGTTCTCACTGAGCTGAGCCACGTGGTGTGTGCTCACTTAACACCCTTCAACTTCTCTAGATCCACCTAAACACACTGTCTAGCCAGGCCTGGGGTAGGGGGAGTCTTACCAGTAGGTGTGATGGAGAAAGAGCCAGGCAAGGTTGCTGGAAGTGACAAGGGGAGACATTGGGATGGGAGCCTGGTACGGTCTGACAGCTTTGAGGGACCGAGAAAGGCAGTAAACTTAGCAGTCTGAGGTGGGGTTAGGGAGCTGGATCAAAGAAGAGCCGGGTACATGCCCAAGAGTGTTCTGGAAAGCTGGAAAAGGACACCTCGGGTGGGAATGTCTAAAATTGCCTTTTTACCTGTGCTGCTGTTGGCCTCAGAGATTTTCCATATAGTTACCCATGTTTCTTAGGTATTTGATTTTGGAGTGTCCAAAATCTTACAGAGCCCAGATCTGTGGGACTCACCGATACTGGAGGAAAAGTAATACCACACCAAGTCTCTTAAAAAATAAATAAGAGGGCTAACAGAAAGAACCAGAAAAAAATTAGCGGTCATCATGAACAGTACTGGAAATCCCTCCATGAATCATACAATCACTCAGTAAAGCTGAAATTCAGATCCAGAGTTTGAGCCTGAGCTTTCTGCAATGTGTCCCTCTCAACTCTGATGTTTTCAGCTGCTTCTTGTGGTCTGCATGCCAGGGCTATCTACTCATGCCTTGTCTCAGGTTGCAGGCTCCCGGCTTTGCTACTTTCCCAGATTCTCTGTCTTTCCTTTCCAATTTCCATCACAAGATGCCACATTTACAAAAGAAAAATGTCCTGTAAAAACTCCCTGGAGATCCATACAATTATCTTTCCTCCCTCTGCACAACATTAAACCTATTTTATTGACGTGCAGAGACTTGCTCAGCAAGTACCATTTACACTCTAATCAGGAAGCCTTTGTAGTTCACTTTTTCCCCCTTTCATTTTAAGTCTTGGTAAAAACAGCATAAACATCACAAGAAGATGAGCAAATCAAGGCTGGTGCCTTTGATCTCATTACTGAGCCACCACCAGAACCCACCTGGAAGCTGGCAGGGTATCAGGGCCCCTCACTGACTCTGCCTTCATGCTCTCCTCACAGGGTTGCTCTAGTTGTGGCTGATTATTTGAAGGGGAGGAAAAGACAACTTAGTGAGAAGTCTGGACCTCAATAATGCTCCCAGTGTGAGGGAAAGGGGTTGTCAAATGCTTTTCTAAGATTTCAAGACCAGTAAATAAGAGCATCTAAGTAGGTTAAAGACGATAATGATGATGTTAAGCACTTAGTTCAGACATTTCTTTGTAGTCATGTTTTCTAAGGCAATTCAGGTAATTGTTCTGTCTCTTGTGTTTAATTTACTCACAACATAAAGGTCGTGGTTCAATAGGCTTCAAATGTCTCATATTGCATGCCTATTTAAAGTGGATGAAAGAAATGTATATTAGAGGCTTTTTTTTTGTCTATTTCCAGAAAAATCCTCAACCAGTTCCTGGTGATGACTTCTTTTCATGAGCTAGTCACCGTCCCCCAAATATAACCCATGTTTGTTAAGTAAAACAATGTCACTCTGGTCACTGTAGTTTAGGAGGGCTTTCATAAACCTGTATGACAACTGATTAAAGTGTTTACTTGGCAGTTATAAAAGAGATTCCAGCTTTGGATAGATGGTTGTATCTACAGGACAATGTTTGGCTTCTGTTTAAGGCAGGGATTTAAGGATTTCTGGTGTGGTACCTAAGATTGGCCCTTTCAGAACTGCTCTTGGTGTCTAAGGTTCTCATTCTATGATGGTAGGATGGAATGGAAGAAGATGAACAGAAGACATGGCTTAACAGTTCCCTAAATTAGGACATATGGTGGTGATGGTTTTGGAACTGCACAGTTATTGGCTCCCCAGATGAGGTAAAGGAATACATGCATGGTGTATATATTGCAAGTTGAGCTTGTCTTTATAAACCTTTGGACCCAGAAGTGTGGATTTTTCTGTCCTGGACTTTGTAGTACTTTCTCATATAGTGAGATATTCCAGAGATCCTCATAATAATTATATATAGTGTTTTCAGTATTTCTGTGTTTTGCCCACAACCTGTCACCAAGATCAGGATTGGAATTTGTGTGTCATCCTGACATTTTTTTTTTTAGCACCCAGCTCCCAAGTCAACATTCAAGTAAATTCTTCCATCCTTTGGGGAAAATGTACAGCTCTCTGGAGAAGGCTTCTTCTTGGTTCACCATCCCACCACCTTGGGCATTTATGAATAAGCAAAGGCAGTAACTGTTATACTCTACCCGAGTGATGCTGTGAATGGAAAGTTACATACCCCTCCCACATTTGCCTCTAAGCACTTCTTATTAATAAAAGGATATTGGCATGGCCATTTATTTTTATGTACTTGGAGAAGGAATTTAAAGCAGTATTGACTGCAGGAATAAAAGGAGGCTCTTTTCTGTGTAGCATTGCTGATAGGACTGCTCAGTATGATGTATAATATAAACCTTGACACATGTATGACAGGAAAAACTCAAAGTCACTTCATTCTCTAGAGGGAGCATTTGTATAGTGGTAACTCATGCAGTATAGATAAAAATAACTCACTCCAGAAAGTCAGCCTTGCACGGGGCCCAGAAAATGACCACATCTTAGCTAACATTACTTTCTCAGCAGTGGGACACACACACACATACACATTAAGCAAACAACAAATATTTTTTAAAAATGGAAAACAAGGAAGTAGTATGGTATAGCTTAGTGGGAGAGCACATGCTTAGCAAGCATGAAGCCTGAGGTCCTGAACTCAGTCTTTAACACCACAAAAGAGAAAGAGAGCAAAGGTAAAGTAGGTAGGAAGGCCGACCAGAGAGATGACGGGAGAGAAGGCGAGACAGTGAGAACTGAGTAGAAATGTGCTCCCTACTCTCCCTAATAGCAAACTGTCAAAAGGAAGCTGAACCACGTATGCTGCACAGTCAGGGACACACATGGCCTTCGAGTCCATGGCTGTGATTCCGTCGGAGACCAATGCTCATAGACTGATAGACGAGATCCTCGCTGGACCAAAGTCTGTGTTTCTAATGGAGCGTGTGTGTTACTGGTTATTGGGAAAAGACAAAACCCAACCTATCCTAGATTGCATCTGGTCCCCTGCAGATCTCAGCCCCTTCCTGAGTGGTTGTCACAAAATGGTAAGAGGGACGATGGCCCACTGGTCTCAGGCTTATTGTTTGTCTCAAGAATGTGCAAATACTCAAAGGTGACAAGAGCTAGACTCAGAACCTGGGTGGTACCCTTTTGGGTACTTGACATGTGGCCTTTCTGCCACCAAAGAGCCCGGCAGTTAGATGTATCCAAGAGCATTGTGGTAGCATAAAGTGGGAGTCTCTGCTGAGGTGCTACTTGTCTTCAAGGGTGGCACACATTTGCCAAGCACTTAACTGTAGAAGAAGGTTGAGCATAGGAGTCAATAAAACAGTACTAATTAGTATTCAGTAGGCACCTACTGTGAGGATTTTCAAGTTGCTGTTCTTAGTTTACGTTAAGGAAGGAAAGAAATGGTTGATAACTAAGTTAATCAAATACTGTACAAAGGGATTATAGTGCACCAAATAAAAGAACCAGAGTGGTGTGCCAGGGAGTGGCAGGAGCTGAATGGAGGCCTTTCCGGAGGCATGATCAGGAAACTTGATATTTGAGCCTGGGCCTGAGTCAGAAAAGTTCGTGGGCTGTATTACCTGACAACAAATGTAACGTTGCAGCCAGGGGAGGCAGCACGTGCAAGGGCCCTTGGGGGGAACCGGAACAAACTATATAATGAAGCTAGATACCACAGCTATTGTGGCGGTTCTGTAGCAGGTCTAATGGATATCTACTGTATAAATGTCTGAGCAAAATAATGATCTTTAATAGTGCCCGTCAGCAAGCAATAACAAAAAAGAGAAACCGTTTGGATTATCCTGGAGGTTTCTGCAGGATTATACTGCAGGTTTCTGGACTGCTGTGGGCCGAAGGAGCTTAGAAGGTTACAGAAAAGACACACGGCAAAATCACCATGGGTGCTATAGGCACAAACTGTATTGGGAGAACGGAGGATTTGCCTGAAGATGAGAGATGGTTATGTTGGCCCAGGGTAGGCAGCATTTCTCTGGCTAGAAACACTTTCTGGGGGTGCTGTCAGTCTTTTGCATACAGGAAATAGGCCTGGCTGCTAGGCTTGCCAATTTATTCACTGGTACAAGAAACCTTTCCAGGCCAAGTGGTAGTGGCACACGCCTTTACTCCCAGCACTGGCAGAGGCAGGCGGATCACTGAGTTCAAGACCAGCCTGGTCTACTGAGTGAGTTTCAGTACAGCTGGGGCCATACAAAGAAACCCTGTCTCAAACCTTCTCCATCCCCAAAAGAAAGAAAGTAAGTAGGAAAGAAAGAAGTAAAGAAAGAAACCATTACAGCTGCATTTGTGGACATGGGTTTGCCCTGCAAAAGAAAACTGTGAAATAGAGGCTGTCGTCCTAGAATCATCACTGAGGAAGCTCACACCTTACCCTCTGGTTCCTGCAGAAACTTGATAGACCATGTGATTGTTGCTTCTGGATGCCACCCTTAACAGGTACTCAATACTTGACTTTCAATTGATCCATCCTTTTGATAGGACAGGTTGTCCATATTAATTAGAAATTTCACTGGTAGATGTGAGGATTTCCTTACCCCCTCCTCCAAAACAGATGCCCACCCCACCCTGAGTTATTTAAGTTCTCATTTATTATTTAAGTTCTTTATTAATAGAGTTCATAGATTCTTCTTCTTTGCCTTTCTTATTCCTTGATTCTTTGTCTGTGTTCTCTGCTGTATGGAATGTAGATGTGTGTAGTATTTTTAGGTCACCGTGCTCAGTGGTCATTCCACAGACAGTCACTGTTCTCTGTTCTTTGCACAGTACTCCATATTTTACAATGGTGTCGGCCCACCTGTGAAATGTTCACTTTCTTCATAGGCGAGAGAAGCCGAGGAAGACTGGCGTTTTTGCCTTTCCACCCTAGCATAGCTCTAGAATCCAGTGTTCCTGTCTCCCGATGCCTGCTCTTTCAGTCTTCTGCCATTTGTCACTTGCATCAAGGGAACACCCAAACAATACAGCAATGAAAGCAAATTTGAGTGGACAGGCCCAGTGCACGTTTGGAGAGCTCAGCATCTCTGAAGACCTGCTGGCTTGTCTCATTTAGTAACCCAGTGGGAACACTGGAGCCTCGACAAGGCAGCTCAGCCACGGAAGTCTACGGAACTCCAGGAACCATTTTTTTTTAGGTTTGGGATCTACTAAAGGTTTAAGAATGAGGCAGTGGCTTCTTATAAAGAAATTAATTAGCCAATAGATAATCTCCTAAAGGAAGCAGAAGGCTGCTGCAAGTCAGAACTCCGAGTGCCTGCTGTTAAAGAGGATTAGGCATGGTAGGTTAACAGTCATTTTCGTAGAATCTAGTTTGTATTTCTCTGTCCTCAGGATCCTGTGGTTCATGGTCTAGGCTGTCATATGTATAATTTATTAAAAAAAAAACAAACAAAAACAGCATTTATCATATGGAATACTAATCTTTTCTTAGTGGGAACAAAGCTTACCTAGTATCTAATAATGCCCGCTCTCATTTGCCTAAACAAGCCATTGCCTTATGCAAGGTGCACATGAAAACGTAAAGCTGCTATGTCATGTTTGAGTGACAATACAGCCTATTCCCTTCTGTTTCTTTTTACAAAATTTGTGACTTTGAAGGAAATATTTTTATCAAGGCCTGTTTTTTTGTGAAGGGCATGACAATCACCTAGCCTGTGTCCAATAGGAAGGCTCTATCTTGTAGAGGTTAATATTTTCAAAAAAATAGCAATTTGCTGGGAAGCAGAGAGCTGTCTTTTCTGGCAAAGGCAATTTTCAGGGAAGCTCTGTCTTCCTCTCCACCCACACAATGGAAGCAGCCCCCCTGCAGAGTGAAAGGCAACCATGGAGAATACAGACATTATGCCTGCCTTCTTTCCTTCCTTAAGCCACATTCACTCCCCAGGGAAATCTTGTGGAAACAGAGCTTGGATCTGAAGTCATTTCTGGGCCAGTGTTCTTCCCATTTGGCCCAATAGCAGGTCTGGTTGTTGATTTCATTCACATTAGCTACAGAGACTCACAGAGCATAAGAAATGCTTCTATGTGTGTGAAAATGACTGAACAGGTACCATAGACCCAGATTAGGAGCAGGTCAATGCTTCTGAAGCTGTGAACTGGAAAGTGCACACAATCCAAGCCTCCTAGGAAACTGACTTACTAGGAGGAGGGAGATGGTGCTCGCACTTCCCTGCTGTGGGTTAAAGAGAATAATGCTTGAATGAACCTGGCCCAACTGTGACACTTGGCAAACTTTTGGTGTACAAATAAAATGTATTCACACAAACTCCTTGTCCCTTAGTGAAAGACAAGAGCCAGGAGAGAGGATTCGGGGTTGGGGACTGCTCTTGGGAGCCTCCATACCCTTCCTCCTGACCCTCTCTGTTCTGTCTCTCATTCCTTGCCTTCCCTGTCTCCTACACAGAAGTCAGTGACTCTTGAAGCCCCAACTCATGCAAACTTCTCCTTGCTGTTGGTGTGGATACACACACACACACACACACACACACACACACACACACACACACTGCATACACACACTGCCCAATCTGTCTTCTTTCTCTTCCTCAAGCCTTCACAGTGCTGCTCAAAAGCGATCAAAGGCAAGGAAAACAAGACACTGCGACACCAAGAAGATCTCTGTGACCACCCAGTTGTTGAAACACATGACTAGGACTGGATAAGCAAAGTAATGTGGATTCTCACCCAGATACCCAGGGCATGGCAGTGCTAAAGGAGAAGCAGTAACTCATGATACATCTTGTATTGATTTAAACTGTCCCTTGTTGCTGGGGAACCAAAGGAAATGATGTGTGCTAATTGGCAGAGATCGATGTGCTATTTTGCTGTTTCCAAGTCCAAGTGGCCAACTGTTAACAGGAAGAGATACAAGACCAAAATCTACCATGAGACTGGCAAATTCATGTTTTATCATTATTTGATTTATACTACAGCCACTGGCATTAAGTTCACTAGTGTCCTGATGGTAAAATTGTAAGTATATATAATCTAGTATTTGATGAGTAGCCTCATTTAGCCAATGGCCTTTGAGAGGCTGGAACAGGTTGGGTGTGACTTTGGTACCAAAAAGCTCGTAGGAGCACCTACGCAGCCTCCTCCAGCTTGCACACCCAGACGTTGGGTTGCGTTCCTGTTTCCTCATTGTGATCTGTGAGTTTCCTTTTTAATAAAGAAAACCTTATTGTACCCTTAAAAAAGGAAAATTAAATGGGAAAATACATAGATTAGTGTGAGCTTACTCACTATAATAATAATAATAATAATATTAACAGAGTGGATACTTGTGTGATGTGGGATTCCCCTCTGCATGCTGGGAATACCATTGGTTAATAAAGAAGCTGTTTTGAGCCCATGATAGAGTAGAACAGAGCTAGGCGTGGAAAAATAAACTAAA
The DNA here is from genome assembly GCA_963919715.1 of Microtus obscurus. Lineage (NCBI taxonomy): Eukaryota > Metazoa > Chordata > Mammalia > Rodentia > Cricetidae > Microtus > Microtus obscurus. The sequence goes on along the minus strand of CAWTZC010000431.1, from coordinate 2,087,962 downwards.
TGCTGGGAGAAAGAATTCAAGTAGAAGCCATGTAGCTCCACCAGACACAGATGCTGGAAATTTACCTTGTAAGCCACAGTCTCATGGTGATACACAGATTAATAGAAATGGGTTAAATTAAGAAGTAAGAGTTAGCCAATAAGAAGCTAGAGCTAATGGGCCAAGCAGTGCTTTAAATAATATGGGTGATTGTCCAGGTAGCCAGTTGTCTCTGTCATCTACTGAATATTTTGGAAGCTGCTTGATTGTACTTCCTGCCTACTCAAGTTTTATTATCTCCCTTCTCAGGCCTTCAATGGGGTTGAAGATTACATAGTCTTAGTTACCTTTCTCTTATGATCTAGCCAAGCCTCTAACACAAGACTTAAACTGCTTAGGATAGAATAATTATTGAAACATTTAGCATTTGTTTCTTGCTTAATATTGTTTATACTAGTTGTAATACTAATTTTTGTACTTGATATCTGTTCTTATTATATATAGTTTTGTATTGGGTTTGGAACTCTCTTATTTAAACAAAACAGGGAGGTGATGGGGAATGGCGTTTGCCAGGCAAGGTACCAAAATCCCACAGGAGCACCCCCTTGGCCTCCTCCAGTTGGGCCTCTTCCTGCTTGCCACACCTGGATGTTGGGTTCCATTCCTGTTTCCTCATTGTGATCCGTGAGTTTCCCTTTTAATAAAGAAAACCTTAGTATACCCTATTAAGAGCTAGAGTGGGATTATTTGACTCATGTTCCTCCCATCTTACACATTCTGTTTCAAGTGTTAGTATATATGCTAATCTCATCGGTATGTATGTATATGTAGCAATCAATTTGATGGTATATATAATATATAATGTAGAATTTCCTTCATGATATGTATTATTTTATAATATATAATGTCAGTTTTATGTCAGTGTACTTGCAATAAATTTGAATAGTGGCCAAAGTGCCCAAGCTCAACTTGGATGATTATGGTGTGATTCCTTAGGACAGATATATATGTGAATGAATCACTGTAGAATCTCTGAAAACTTTTTAATTGGTACATTTAACAATTAGTCTTCCAGTTTAAAATGAACTAAACCACCAAACACCAATCATATTGCTAGCCAACAAATGAAAATAACAATGACATTACCAAGTTGTGAGAGCCTGCTCATTTGTTCCTGGCTGCTCAACCCTGAAATAACCACACAGAAACTGTATCAATTAAATCACTGTTTGGCCCATTAGCTCTAACTTCATATTGACTAACTCTTACATCTTAATTTAACACATTTCTATTAATCTGTGTATCACCATGAGGCTGTGGCTTACTGGGTAAAGTTTCAGCATCTGTCTCGGGTGAGGCTACATGGCTTCTTTTTGACCCCACCTTCTTTTTCCCAGCAGTCAGTTTAGTTTTTCCCGCCTACCTATATTCTGCCCTGCACAGGCCTAAGAGAGTTTTTTTATTAGCCAATGGTATTCACAGCATACAGAGGGGACTCCCACATCGCCAAGTGGTTGGGAGACTATACCCTATAATTGGTATTTTAGATCTATAAATTGCTTATTACTAGTTTAATATAAAACAAACTAATCAACCTCCCCCACCTATTGCAAACATAAAAACATGGTACAGAGAAATGCACAATTTTAATTAAAATAAAAGTTCCTAGGAAGTTTATCTGAATGCTTAAATAAAATCTATTAAAGGATAAAAAGAAGAGAATAAAATACCCTACAATTAACCTACACTCTCCAAGGCAAAGATCCCAATTTCAAAGCACATATTTATCTTTATGCCATGAATTCAAGGGCTGTATTTTTTTTAACAAGCCCAAGTGACAGGAAAATGTAAGGTTCTTTATCCAAAATATTCCTCCTGAAGAAAAGGAAAGCGCTGAATGTGTTTTGAGAAAAGAGAAATGTTATCACCCCCATATAGTTTTTCTGGTCCTTGGAGTAGGTGGAGACTCATAAATGGAATACAATAATGCTTTGTGTGTGCTTCTTGCATTTGGAATTCAGGTGGGATGTGACATTCCTGCAGACTTCTACCAGTCCCTCACATATAATCCCTGTGACTGTTTTAGAGATATTTGTGGGGTTTGGGGGAATTCTATTGTTGTTTCTTTGTTTTCTTATGGGCAAACTTAGCTCAGCCTAATCTTAGTCTACCAGGACACTACACAAAGAGACTATGTTCTATTTTAAATAAGCAGGAAGCACAGATCAAATGCACAGAGATGCTAATGAGAATCATGATCTCTTAGCACTCATCCATCACTATGAGGGCCATGGTAATCATAAAATATCAGGTTCTACAAGTAGGTAGGATGCTTTCTGCATGATGTGTGTTCTTGGAGCAGCTTTGCTGTGTATGACTCAATGGCTGTTTTTTGAGTGTTTTTCCAGCAGGGCACCAGGGGCATTTGGAACAACTACCTCATTGTTATGGGTATGCTGCAAAGAACAGAGTGTCTGCATCAGCACATTACATACCACATACCATATTGTCACAACTAGAAGTACTCACACACTTCCGAATGCCTTCTTTGATCATTGCTAGTGGGTCAAGTAGAGGATGTGGACTAAAGATATTCAAAATTGCCTTAAGGTAGATTATTAAAATGAGGAGGGAAAAGGAGAAAGGGAAAGGAGAGATATCAAAATTCAAGAATGTAATTATATGTATCCCATACTACATGATGGCTGACAAATGATACAGATGTCGTGGTTACTACAATTAGAGAGAATCATACTCTTCTAATCTCTACCTGTACAAGTATACACGTGCACATACACACACAAACAGACACGTAATTTTTAAATGAATTTTTATTAGAAAAGAAAGGGTATGACACTAAAACTTAAAAACAAAAAATGCATATTCTTCTTACTCATCCTGAAATGTTCAAGGTGGCCAGAAACAGGAGGGAAAATGACAATGAGGGCTAAGTCCTTCCATCAAGGATATCACTCCTTGACCAAAACTTACATAATTATTTCTAGCTGCAAGGGAGGCTGGAAAACAGATTATTCCATAGATAATACTCAGCTATGCTTCAGGGTTCCTGTAATCTCTGTGAAACAGAAAAGAATGTTGACTAGGGAAACAGCTAAGTTGGTAAAGTGCTCTCCAAGGAAGTATGAAGTCCCAAGTTTCTATTCCAAGAACCTATGTAAAAACACTGAGCACAGGGGCCTATATCTGTAATTCTAGGATTGGGAAGGTAAAACCAGGAGAACCTATGGGGCTAACTGGCTAGCCAGCCTAGAAAAATCAGTGAACTCTGTATTCAGTGAGAGAATGTGTCTCAAAAAATTAGGTTAAGAGCATTTGACATTGACCTCTGGCCTACACACTCACATGCCCATACACATATGACTTATGAGCATACACAAACAGGTAGCACACACATATACACTCAAGGAAAGGAATAAAAAGATAAAGTGCCATTACTAATTAATAGAAGAAGAGTGCTGGGAGGCAAATTATGGTCTGTGCTTTGCTTTAATATATCATTTAGTTTCAATTCAAGACAGAAGAATAGTTGGCCACGGCTTCTAAATCCCTTTCAGGTCCAGGCCGGTCCAGTCACTCTATGATTATATGCATTCTAATTGGATGGATGAATTCTAGTTCGGCAGAAACATTAGCTTCACAAATCATTGTCCAGGGGCTTAGAGACCATGGCCGTTTCTATCTCAGGTTGACTGGAATATTAAATATTCCATCTTGGCTTTGTCAAGTTTTGCTACATTTTTAAATATTTATTGGGTTTTGGAAACACATTATCCCTGTGCAATGACTAGTTCTTAATGATGCTGATTAAATCATAGCCTTTAAATTTATTTGGTGTGTGTGTATGTGTGTGTGTGTGTGTGTGTGTGTGTGTGTGTGTGTGCACTAGGGTTCACATATGGAGATCTAAGGAAACTGGCTGGTATCATTTCTTTTCTTCCACCATGTGGGCCTTAAAGGGATTGAAGTCGTCAGACTTGGCAGTAAGTTCATTTACGATTTGAACCGTCCCTCAAGCCTCTTTCTTTCTTTCTTTCTTTCTTTCTTTCTTTCTTTCTTTCTTTCCTTCTTTCTTTCTTCCTTCTTTCCTTCTTCTCCTCCTTCTTTTTTACAAGAATTTCTCCCTTTCTTTATCTTTAAGTATCTGAAGGCACAGTTTGGAATTCCTTGTTGCTTCAGACATTGCTTCAATTCCTCCCTCATTGTATTATCTCCAAATCCTTTGAAACAAAGTTGAGGGAACAGTTAATTGCCTTACACTGAAAATATTGGGAGGCTTGTTTGCAGCATTCACACTACTCTAACTGTCTCAGAAGGGACTCAAGAGAGAATTATACATAATGCCTTCTTTTATCTTGAAAAATTATATATGAAAAAATTACTAAACAGATAATTTATAGACTTTTTTCTGTTGTAAGGAGGCTGCTTGTTTGTTCCTAGTTGTCTAAGACTCCTGAAATAATCACACAGAAACTATATTATTTAAATCACTGCTTGGCCCATTAGCTCTAGCTTCTTATTTGCTAACTCTTACATCTTAAATTAACCCATCTCCACTAATCTGTGCATCACCACGAGGTCATGACCTACCAGCAAAGTTTCAGCACCTCTGTCTCTGGCAGAGGCTCCATGGCTTCTCTCTGACTCCGCCCTTCTTTCTTCCAGCATTCAGTTTAGTTTTCCCCACCTAGTTTTGTTCCCCTATTATAGTTCTGCTACAGGCCCAAAGCAGTTCCCCTATTAAACAATAATATTCACAGCATACAGAGGGGTATCCCACATCACCTCCCCTTTTCTGTTTAAATAAAAAGGAAGGTTTTCATTTTAATATAGTAAAATTACATATAACAAAGCAGTTATCAAGCAAGAATTATAGTCACAATATTTATATCTACTTTATTATTTATCATAACTAAGGAAAACTATAACTATAAATTCTTCAACTCCATCAAAGACTCCAGAAGGATATAATATTACCTAAGTTAACAAGAAGTACATTGTAAACAGCTTCCAAAACTCTACAATTGGCAGAGACGTCTCACTGACTGGACAGTCACCCAAAGTTCTTCTGGAACCCATCCTCACCTACAGGCCCATAGTATCCAGTGGACTGTTCCATGAAGCAGGAAATTTCAAAAACAGTTCCACCTATATTGTCAGTCACTTTTTTCTGTGTCCGGCAGAATGTCTAGCAGACTCTTTCATGAAGCAGGAACCCCAAAGGCAAGTTCAGCAGTCATTTCTCTGTGGGTCCTGCATGTTCAGTTTACACAACATATCATAAAGCAGTCCAGGCATGAGCAGTTTCTTGCCTAAATGGCTAACAAACTGCACTCGGAGTCTCTTTGATGCCCATCTTCCTCTTGAAGTAGATTGGTGCTGCCAGGAGCAGAAGTGTCTCATGGTCATGAAAAGTCCTAAGTTTTAAAAACACTTTAAATGCCATATTCTGTAGTCTTTGAAAGGTTTAAAGAGTCCTTATTCATCTGAAATACATCTCTGAACATCTAGAAAATCTAACTAACATGACTACAGGCTTGACTATTATAGATGACTCTCTATTAACCTATATTTCTTAATTATACATTATATTTTTAAATGAGCTGCACAATCACAATATTTTAACCAAGAGCAGACATATATATATATATATATATATATATACACACACAGTATAACAAAATTGACCTTTAATTTTCATCAATAAGCCAAGATCCATACCAATGCAAATCTCTAGCGTATCCCTCTTTAAATGTAAACAAACATTTATAAACAATATTTGGGAATATGGACATAGTTCTCCAGACTACTTCCTGCTGATTAGGAGCACTGTTAATCAGGTCTTTCATGGTATATCCTGTGTGCTAGTTTCATTTAAGTCAGCAGTTGGGCAAAGTAATTTTTATAGCAACCTTTCTAGAGATCTTGTTGCATCAAACCATATTAGTCTGGAAGCAATCCATAAGTTCTCATCTTCTATGGAAACAAAAGAAGAACCTCTTTTGCAAATTCTGAAATCAAGATACCTTTAAAATGTATATGTTGGTTACTTAGCTCTTTCACAGTCAAAAAATTCAAAGAAAACATATTAATATTCATAATCCAGACTCTGTGAATTTTCCATCTTTATGTGGTTTATTTTTTCTTTACTCCTTTTAATCTATGACTGTGTTCTGTCTCATTAAAGACTAACAATTTACTTCCTTTCCAACTCTCTATACTCTTTCCCTTCTCTCTCCCAAGCCTACATACAATTATTCAACACTGTGACACATTTAGAGATCTTCTTAAGTCTGGATTTGACTTTATTGCATATCTGTAATATTTTCTGACCAGAAGCACTTTTTAAAATGCTAAACATTTAAGAATCTAAGTTGTGGCGTTTCTAGGGTATTTACAGTACTTCCTGCTTGCTCCGCATAATCCAATATGGTGGAAGTCCATTCACTGCCACTGCAAGCAGTGCACATTGCCCCATTTTCAGGCACACAGAGGGTCTATGTTGTCATTAAGCAAGTTTTAACACTCTTCTAACAAAACCCATTTAAATGCTCAGCCTTCTGAAAGAGCTGGAGGTCGTGCTGGCAGCATGTCCCAGAAACCCAGCATTTCAAAATGGTGTGACTCTTATTCTGCCATCACTGAATCAGGAAGACCTCTCTTATGAGAGCTGTGGCAACCCATCAGCAAACAAAGCCCATTCAGAACAAAAATGTGGCTAAACTTTGTTTTTTAGTGTCTAGAATTCCTTTCCAAGCCCTCTCAGGTTTTATGTGAATTTTAGTTGGCCACATTGGGTGCCAATTTGTTGTAAGGAGGCCACTTGTTTATTTCCCAGCTGCCCAAGAATCCCAAAATAACCACACAGAAACTATTTTATTTAAATATAGTTCACTGTTTGGTCCATTAGCTCTAATTTCTTATTTGCTAACTCTTACATCTTAATTTAACCCATCTCCTTTAATCTGTGTATCACCACAAGGTCATGGCCTACCAGCAAAGTTTCAGCACTTCTGTCTCCAGTGAAGGCTCCATGGCTTCTCTCTGACTCTGTCCTTTTTTTCTTCTAGCATTCAGTTTAGTTTTCTCTGCCTAGCTCTGTTTCCCTATAGCTCTGCTATAGGCTCAAAGCAGTTCCTTTATTAACCAATGATAGTCACAGCATTCAGAGAGGAATCTCATATCATTTTTTCTTAATACTAAAAAGATCATTTATATCTTTTGCTTTTTTGGTAATTAAAATAACAACAACAAAGCAGAATTTTATTTTAGTGTTAGGTAAATTTGTCTATGACTTATTGTGGTTTACTCTTCATGCCTTGGGTTTTCTTTGTGCCCTTGTTCTTTTTTGAGATGAAGAATCCGATTCCACTCTATCCCTACGTAATAAAGTTTTCCAATGAGAGCCAGGGTTACAACTTGTAGTATAATGGATCAAGAACAAGACTACCAGTGTCAATCAATGGGGTGTATCGTGTTTCATTTCCTGGGTCTGGCACTCTAGTTAAACTAAAGCTCTAGGTCATTGCTACCCCGCCAAATGTCAGTAACTTCCAGGGGCAGCTTTAAATGAGAGCGTGGAACCTTGATAAGAGCAAGATCCCATCAAAACTGGGGGAGGACACCAAACACAAAGCAGAATACTTTTTAAAAAGGTACAATAATAATAATGGAAGATGATATGCTAGCTCAAGAGTTAGAGTAGAAATAAAATTAGGATAAGTTTGGAAAGGTTGTGGGGACCCACCACATGAGGGGCCCTGAAAGTTCTAACAGAGATGCTGTCCCATGATCTACAACAGGGAGAGAATGTAATTTTCAAAGCACAAGGGCACAGTTTCGATGACCCAGAAGAAGTCTTTTGTGTTTAGTTTAGAAAAATGCTATTAAACTAATTAATGTCCTTTAGACATTATTAAATTAGACATGGTTCTGTCTCCCCTTGACAATGTGGATTTATTCCTGAAGGATTGTGAGAAAAATAACTGTGAACTCAGCCACAGTTCCAAGTGTGGAGGGATGGCTCTTCACAGTGTGCAATTAATTGGCATTGAAAAGTTACACTCTCTTGGGGCTGGAGAGATGGCTCAGTGGTTAAGAGCATTGCCTGCTCTTCCAAAGGTCCTGAGTTCAATTCCCAGCAACCACATGGTGGCTCACAACCATCTGTAACGAGGCTCGCAGGAAGAATACTGTATACATAATAAACAAATAAATAAATTTAAAAAAAAAAAAGAAAAAAGAAAAGTTACACTCTCCCCATCCACCACCACCCCTGCTGTCCCAGTGTAGTGTCCCTGTGGTAACCAATCTAAGCAGCAGGGTGGAGCTTGATTCTATCAGAATATTGGAAATAGTGTTGAGACTGAAGGACTGTTGAATTTTCTCCCACCCCTCAGCTCAGCTTCTTTCTCATTCAGTAAGCATAGTTTACCCAACCTCTGACAACAGAGCACCCACAACCCACAGCAGCCACAGCAGCCACACAGTGGTGGTGTACACCAGCACCCTACCACTTTCAGAGGATTTTATAAATTGATTTAGTCTCTCTCTCTCTCTCTCTCTCTCTCTCTCTCTCTCTCTCTCTCTCTACACACACACACACACACACACACACACACACACACACACACACACTAGTGTATTTTACTCTGCCTGACTTGGTCAACATTCCTCTTTGGGACAGGGAAATCAAGTCCTGTTAGTTATACACAAGGCTGACTTGGATATAGATGACCAGGGAACTGGGCCTGGTTACTGTCACGTTCTGAGATCTGCCTGCTGTGGAGAACTGTATGTTCCGCAGTTTGTGAACTCTCTGATGCAGTCTTCCTCTTTGCTTTCTAGAGTGTCTGAAAACCCTATCCAGCTCTCCGATGGCCAGTAACAACACCGCTAGCATAGCACAAGCCAGGAAACTGGTGGAGCAGCTGAAGATGGAAGCCAACATCGACAGGATAAAGGTGAGGGTGACATCGTCTGTAGCTCATCCAGCTTGACTAAGTTATAGCCATTTATTTGATTTTCTGTAGAAATGGGTAATGTCAGAAAGAATAGGAGTGGGTGTAATAATCCTGGTGATACCCATCTTTCTAAAGTATCTCTACCTTCATGGGGGATCTCAAGGGAATGGGCGAGCACTTGAGACTTCCACCCTCTAGTCACCCTGTAGTAATATGGAGCAGCAGGGCTGCATCTCCGGCACCCAGCCGCCCACATGGCTAGCTTACGACCCAAAATAATTACACGGAAACTGTATTCTTTTAAACACTGCCTGGCCCATTATTGGCTAGCTCTTACATATTGACCTAACCCATTTCTAATAATCTGTGTAGCCCACAAGCTGGCTTACCAGGAATGATCTTAACCTGCGTCTGCCTGGAGTGCGAGAATCATGGCGACTCCTACTGACTCAGCTTCTTTCTCCCAGCATCCTGTTCTGTTTACTCCACCCACCTAAGGGTGGGCCTATCGAATGGGCCCAGGCAGTTTCTTTATTAATAAGAAATCACTCCCACATCATCACCCTCTGATCCAATTAGGATGCTTTTCTCATTCTGGGTTCTAACATTTTCTATCCCATTCAGTATCTAAGACTAAGTGACTGTTTTATAAGTCTATTCTGCTTTTTTCATTCACCATTGAAAAAAAATTCATCTTTATATCTTATTAAATTTTTTTTCTTCAAAGCACAAGAGTCCCACTTGAGGCCTAGGTAGATGGCTCAGTGGGTGAAGTACCTTCTGTGCAAGCGTGGGAACTTAAGTTTGGATCTCTAGCACTCTCGCAAAAACTCAAGTTTGGGGGCCTGCAAGATGGCTCGATGGTGAAGCCGCTTGCTCATTACCAAACTGGACAATCTAACTTCAATCTCCAGAACCCACTTAGTAAAAGAGAGAAATGACTGCTTCTGCCCTCTACCGGTGTACTGTAGTACACACACACACACACACACACACATACACACCACACCACATACCACATCACACACATACAGCACACCATACACATACATCATACTACACACCATACCACACCACATACCACACACACACACACACACACACACACACACACACACACACATGGTGTGGGTGGGCGATGTAAATTAATGTAAAAAGAAAAAAGCCAAATGTGTTAGTGCACAGAAACAGGCAGATCTCAGGGACTTGCTAGCAAGAAACAGTGAGCTCTAGGCTCGGTGAGGGACCCTGTCTCAAAAAATAAGGTGGGGAGTGATAGCGGAAGATGTCTGGCATTCACCCTGGCCTCCACATGCAGAAAAGTCAAATGAATGTTAGTAATTTACTTTTTCGTTCATGCCCCAGACTTCATCAGCTTGTTGAGGTTGGCTTAGATGCAAGGTTTTTGTTCAAATCATTAGTTTGGCATATTTTAAATATGAAGTTAACTCCACTATGTCATTATGAGTAGATAGCTATTATAAGATGGATTATAGATAAAATTTGTCAATAATCAATTTTACTTTCTCAAAAGCATTTTAGGAAACAGAGCTCACAAACATATCCCATTGTACTCAAATAAAATAAAATTAGAACATTATTCCAAATGCATTTTTAAAAATTTTTAGTTTTTTTTTTTTTTTTACTTTTTTTTCTCTACACTTCAAAAAGTCTGGATTGTTCAGTGGATACATTGGGGTGTGCCACAGAAAATAAAACATGGCTTAGGAGTCAAATCTAGTCCATGCTATGTTTTTATAAATAAAGTATTATTGGCATACAAGTATACTCATTCGTTTATCTTTTGTGTGTGGCTCCATTCACACTCCAGCCACAGAACAGAAGTGTTATCAGGGATCGCATAGCCCCTGAAACTCCAAATAATGACCTTCTGTTCCCTTATGAAACAAGTTTGCTGGCTCCTGGTGTAGAGCAGTTGTTCTCAGCCCATGCGTATGTTTATATCACCCAAAGGACTCTATAAACAGACCAATTCCCAAAGCACACTAAAGGAAAGCCAATTAAATTAGGATCTCTTGGGTTTAAGAGTCAGGCATCAGTATTTTATTATTATTATTCAGTTAATTCAAATATAATAGCCACAGTTAAGAATGGCCTCCTCAAGGCAAAAGGTTTGAACCTTCTCACCACCATTTCCTCAGTTCTGGATAGTGAAGGGGGAGCTCATCCATCTTCACAAAGAATCTGGGCAAACACCCAGGACATGTCCCATCCCCTAGACACCTCCTTTGTAAACTCGGACTCCCGATGGTGGGCCGTGCTGTAATCAGATGCTGCTCTGTTTTCCATGGCGGTTACTCTTCTTTGCTTGTGAATGAGATAAGAACTCCTTCCTGTGTGTTTTCTTCCTCTGTCACCTTCTGCCTTCTCCTCCTTTGTTGCTTCTTTTCATCCTCCAACTGTTAGGAGAGGGGGTGTTCCAGGGACTTTCCTTTCTCCTTTAAGGGGAATGCAAGCTCCACACATCCTCCTTCTGAGAAATAGTGGTTTGGGCCTCTCTGTGAAACTTTGCTGGGGCTGGCGTTTTCTGCCACTCCTCACAATCCCCAGACACTGGCCTTGAGGGAGAGTGTGAGGTTCTGATGGGTGCTAAAGATGACCACAAGCGAGGGTGCTGAAATGCCCTCCTCAGCCATCTTCCTCTCCCACTGAAAACTTTATTATACCACAGTTCTGCATCCCTTGTACAGTGAACCTTAAACTCCCTAATGGAACCTACAGAGTTCTCCTGTGCATGTCTTCAGCTTTATTTCCCGCTCTCTTGCCCACACTGGGCATATTAACTTCTGGTTCCCTCGAAAGAAACCTCCAAGCTTTGACCGTTCTTCATCCACTCCTTCACTTCTTCACTTTATTAATGGAAAATGGAACTGATTCCCTAAGAATCAAACCAATCATTAGGGTTTTGGTAAAGGTTTCCATGACCCTCCTTGTGAGGTTGGTGTTTTTATCTGTCCATTTATTCATCTATTTGTCTAATATTTTATTGAGATTTTCCATATTGCCAGTACTTACTATGTTTTAGAGGTAGAAATGAACAAATACAGGTCTTAAACTTGATAATCTGCCTCATAGTGAGGGGTTACAAAAGATATGAATAAAGACCTACTATCAAAATAAGCAAAAGTATCCAGGAAGCCATAATTACCAAAGGTGTCAAAGCCAACTCCTAATTGCCCTCTGAAGAGACATAAATAAATAGCTACAGAGAGAGAGAGAGAGAGAGAGAGAGAGAGAGAGAGAGAGAGAGCTCATGCAAGGGTAAATAATAATAAGTATATATAATAAATAATAAATATAATAATAAACTACGCACCGAGCCACCATCTCCCAGGCAATCGTCATAGTTCCATGTCTGAAATCTTCTTGCTGCCATCAGATCTTCTGTTGATGGAAATCCAGCACCTGCCTGTACTAGGGCATTTGTTCTGCACCACACAGCCAGGCGGGCATGTTGGGGTGAAGTAACAGATTATTTTTAGTTTCCCCGCTGGGTAAAATTGTGACTGTATTGACACAGTTGTCAGCTAGCTGGTTATCTGCTTTCAGGGGTCTTTCAAGGGCCCCAAAATTTCTAGCTCCTCCACCCTTTTTCAGTGCAGAGCCTGTGATGGTGGTGGAGAGGAGGGCTTTTTGGAGGATGCCAGGCTGATGATTTTCCAGGTACAGAAGTTACCTCATTATATGATAGCTTTTTGCACATCTGAAAGAATCAGCTGCGGCTAAGGTGGCATCAGTAGGACCCTTAATAAGAGGTGATAGAGTACAGCTGCCTGGAGCTTCTAAAGGTCTCATATAAGCAAGAGGTACCTTATCCCTCAGGTGGTCTCTAGAGAGACCCAGCCTGCTCTATTGGACCTGAAGAACACTTTTTGTTTTGAAACTTTGTATCACATCTCCTGGGAGATTCAAACTAACAAACCCCTTATCTGTTCATAAGCCCCAGGCATATAATAATGACACTTACAACCTTCCTCTCTTTGTTAGCATTTACTTCAAGGATAGGGAAGAAAGCAAGAGAGTCAGCATGGAAGAGTAGTGGGGGCTGTGGAGCGGATGTGAATTTCTAAAGCAGGACATATACGAACACTAACAGTAGAATAAGGAGTGCAGGGAGGACAGACAGAAGTGGAGGACAGCAGGGTTTCAGGAACTATCTGATTATCACCATATTAGAACTCTTTGGGTATCAAGTAGAAACGGAAGCTATCTAGCTTAAGCCGAAAGTGAGGATTAATTATAGAAGATAGAAGGTGTCTCAGAATACATGGACAGAGAAGCGGTGGGGTCAGCAGTTGAAGGGACAACTGGAAGCCACTGGGAACCACAGTGCTCCATAATCAGCCATTTGGGGTTCCTGGGAAGAGTGGATTCTTGGATGACTGGTGCATATGACAGACCCGAGATGGCCACCCACTATCCCCAGGGTAGCAGATATAGGCTGTGTCTTTTCATTTTTGAATCCATAATCTGGCATTCCTGTTTAGCAAGACGCAGACACCTCTAGCTTCACTTTCCTGCTATCAAGATCACATCACAGTGGAATTAACCCACCTGTACGGATAAGAAAATGGCCAGGGACTGTTGTAAGTTAGGGTTATATTACTTGACAGAGTCAAAACAAAAACAACAACAACAACAAAAACAAAAACAGAAAAGAAAAAGAAAAAACCTCAAAGTCTTCCCAAATTTCCTAAGCACCAAGACACTGCTACCAGAGGAAAGCTCCACACTGACCTCATTTGACAAGTTATAGTAAAATCATAAGCTTTCCAAAACTCCTATATAGCATTACCTTCAGGTTATATGCATGAGACATGTGAAATGTAAATGAATTTTGTGTTTTGACATGTCAGCCATAACACGTCTCATCATATATATGTATGATATATGATAAATATAGTTCCATTTTTATTTAAAAATTTTCAAAATACAAGCATTTGAGATTCTCATTTGTACTATAAAACCTTAGAAGTTTCAAATCCCTGGGAAATTAATTTTTTAAAATAGCCAAGCCTGATGGAGTAAGCTTGTAACAGCAGCTGCACCAGAGACTGATATAGCCCAGATGACTGCATTAATGCAGGCGCGCCAAAGAGGAAGTGACTTCATGACTCATACCCTTCAACACAAGGCCACTTCCCACAGGCAGAGGCAATGGCGGCCTCTCAGGGGTTTGTTTCTTTGCCTGATAGCTTGCATGCATTCTGTGACATCGATTTGAGGAGGGAACTCAACTTTGGAATGTAATATAGATGGAACTGTATCTTTTCATTCCATTTAATTTTGACGGGAAGTCTGGTTTTTATTTCAAAAGAAAGCTGCCTCTTCTGCAACTTCTCAGAGACATCAAGTTCTTTATTTCAGTTCTTTATTTCAGAGCTTACAGTCATAGTCTGATGGCTTTTATTGGGGCTGTCCAGAGTTCCCCTCTCCTTGCTCCTTGGGTTGAGTTTAGTGAGGTTACACATAACTGGAGTTCAACAATTGTCAGTCTTGGAAGACAAATTCTACTGTCCTAAGTAACCTCCTGGGCTGGAGACATCACATCTCGGTGATGGACAAGTCACAGGTACAGTGCCGAGGGCTTTTATTTTCCTACCATTTGGAATAAGTTAAGGAATGGGCCATCTAAATGTTGAAAATTACCCCAATAATACCTTCTTTAGCAAAGGGTATGACTGAAAATCTTGTTTTGCACTTAGCTGTCCTGTGTAACACAGTTGCTTTCATGACCTTGACACATTTTAAGATTGTGGGCCATTTATTTTATGCAAGTTTATTTCACTCAGTTTGGGCTTTGTCTGACTTTTCTTTCCTTTCACCACGTGGGCCTTGGGGATCAAACTCAGGAGGCTTGGCCACAAGGACATTTAACCACTGAGCCATTTTGCTGCTATTTCTCTCTGAATAAATTCCAGTTAGACAACTTGACCACATGAAGTGTTTTTCTGTTGTGCCTCCTCCCTCAGGCAGGACTTGATTTTGAGTTATCAGTTACTGGTAATGTTAACTTTGATCATTGACTAAGATGTTGTCCTCAGGGTTTCTCTGTGAAAAGCAGTTCTTCTTCCCTTTGCACGTCTTCAGTACTCGGGAACTTGAGTAGCTCTAGATTGTGTAATTCTCTTATTCCTCAAAAACATTCCGTTTTTAAGTGTATTTAATTACATTGCTATGGGCTCAGGGTGTCCCCTTTTAATAAATGGTTAATAATCTTTGTTTAATTTCTCATTATTTTATTTTATATGGCACTCTGGGAGGGCAGAAGAGGGCACCAGACCCCGGCTAGCAGCCACATAAATGCTAGAAATTGAACCCCATTCAGCTAGAAAAGCAGTCATGCTCTTAACCACACAAACCATTACTTCAACCCCTGTGGTCTATTATTTTTATGTTAAATTTTCATGGGTTAAGAACTAGTTACTGGGTCCTTTTGGTGTGAGTCACTCATTTCTTTTTTTTCTTTATTATTATTATTATTTATTAAAGATTTCTGTCTCTTCCCCACTGCCACCTCCCCTTCCCTCCCCCTCCCCCAGTCAAATCCCCCTCCCTCGTCAGCCCAAAGAGCAATCAGGGTTCCCTGCCCTGTAGTCACTCATTTCTTGAGCACTTGCCTAGTTTGGAGCAAAAGCAGGTGCTCCTTCCATTTTCCTTGCCCAGCCTTGCAGTCATCCTTTCCTCCAATGAGCCCTGACTCGTTTGAGAACAGCTTTTAAAAACAAAGATCTAGGGCTGGAGAGATGGCTCAGTGGTTAAGAGCATTGCCTGCTCTTCCAAAGGTCCTGAGTTCAATTCCCAGCAACCACATGGTGGCTCACAACCATCTGTAATGAGATCTGGTGCCCTCTTCTGGCCTGCAGGCATACACACAGGCAGAGTATTGTATACATAATAAATAAATAAATATTTAAAAAAAAAAAAAAACAAAGATCTAGATATGCAGCATGCTCATTGCTCCAGGTCCTCTCCCTGGATGGAGCTAGAAAATGCGCACACATGTTCACACATAGACACACAACACATAAGCATTCAGGTACTCTTCATACCTGTTTTTCCTTTGTCTGTATGTATGTGTATTTATACCCAAACCACCAAGTCCTATTCTATACCTTATAGAAGCAGTATCATTTTTTGATTTCTACAATTTTAACCCCCTTTACTGGCAATGAGACAACACCTTGCCTCCACCTTGTCTGCTTCCTCTCCTGCAGAGAACCAAGTTTCCACTCTGCACCTCCCCTTTGCCACAGAAGATGCCTTGCACATCCTTCATGTCTCTTTTGGTCATGTTTTCATTTTTTCTGTGTTCTTGATCATATAGAGAATATTTAAATAGCTTTGTTGGCCCCATCCCTATCCACCCATTTCATGGACCATGTCAGCCATATGTCTATCTCACCAGTACAGTGAAACTCTACTCCTGCTTCTTTGCAATTGGCAATATTTTATAGAGACTAGACACTGTGAAGCTGATCTTGTAGCATACTGTTACTTTTAATATTCCTTTAAATTTTTTGAGTTTTAATGTGGGGTGCAGTTAAGTTGATCAGAAACATTTACATCTATTTGGACTTACTTTAACACTTTGATAGAATGAAATATCTGTTGACTAAGGTTACGTCTGAGAATTCTTTCAGTAATTGCTTGAGCCTCTTTTATGTGTCAGCACTGAAGATACAGCAATGCATAAGACAGATAGTTACTGCCTTCATACCAAAGAGTACTTGCTGAGTTAGAAAATACTAATAAACAAGCTCAGAAGGATGACCATACTGGGAGGGGTGTGGCATCCGTGAATGAGAAGATTCACACTTGGACAGAAAAGGGTATAGAAAGTCAGTTTGGACAAAGGTATCAATGAGTGCCCTGTCAGGAACTGGGTTTCCACTGATTACTGGCAGAAAAAGAAAAAAGAAAATAAACATAAAGCAGACCGCAGAGGATGTGAAGAAAGACGATGTCTCAGAATCAGATACAAAAAACTATGAGGCAGAAAGGACTGTGGAGTTTTCAAAATTAAAAGGGGGAAGTAGGGAGTTATGAAACTAGAGAGGACAGAGTCCCAAACTTTCTGGATCCACAAGCTACTATATGATGTTTTTGTTTCTACAAAGAGTAGTGGGGAACAACTGATGATTTCAAATGGGAAGTTACATAAGGCAATCTGAATGTTTGAACTGTCTTTACATACACCGTATGATGAGAACATTTGTGACAGCTTCAAAAGCAGTCACTCAGCTTCTTAAACATTTTGGTATCCTTGACCTAACTAGTTGTTGCTGAAGTTAATGGTCCCCTTCTCAGAGTGATGCTTTTAAACCACAAAGGAAACCAATTATGTTGAAATACAGTGTATCAGAATGTTTTTCTGAAATATTTTAGATAATAGCATACCTTGAAAAATATTTTCAAAACATATATAATATATAATATGGTTATAGATATATTCCTTTATTATATAGTCTAATGCCATGTCCATAACCATAAAGTGGATAAATATAAATACAATGTTGAGATATAAAGATGACTGTAATATGATTGAAAATATCTGATTCCATTAACTGACTGGCTTGCCTGCACAGCTCATGCTAGTATCTCTGTTTATAAAGAAAGGAGATGATAAATTTCCATTTGACTTTAGAAAAAATAAAGGAATAGTTTTAATCATCAAAGTTCATAAGATACTCTTTAAATTTTATCCTCAAGCCCATTGGGGAATCCAATTAAAGACTTTTTATATAACCAGTTATTTCAGTTGTCACAGAGATGTTGCTTTAATCTATGGAGATGATAGCAAGGCATCTAAATGTAGGATATTTTTGGAATATGAATCAACAGGACAGAAAAGGTAGAAACTGTTCTAAAGTTCTGAGAAAAGTTTTCATGGAACACTGGGCTTATAAATATAAAAATAATTCACGTGCCAAGTGTTAGAAGGGATAAGCCCAAAGCATAAAATCTAGGCAGATTGTCGCATAATTTACATAAGGTAAGGAACACATGTGGCAGTCTAAGTAGACTTTAAATCAGAACATGAACACTCACAATTGGCTGTTCCTGAGCTGAGACCTAAGCCAAGCACTTGCTTAGTAAAGCCTAGAATTCACACACGTTGAGGACAGTGCTTGATATGACGGCACACACCCGTAATCCTAGTGTCTAAGGGACTGAGACAGGAGGATCCCGAGTTGTATACCGGCTGAACTACATAGCAAGGGCCAAGGCAGCATAGTAAGATTCTGTCTGCCCCCTCAAAAAAAAAAAAGCTAGAAAAGCAGGAACAAAACCCCAGAAAGAACAAAGCATGAGGATATTAAAAGCCTACAGATACATGGTAATGTTCTACAGATACACGGTACTGCCCTACAGATACACGGTACTGCTCTACAGATACACGGTACTGCCCTACAGATACACGGTACTGCTCTACAGATACAGATACATGGTACTGCTCTACAGATACAGATACACGGTACTGTCCTACAGATACACAGTACTGCCCTACAGATACACGGTACTGCCCTACAGATACACGGTACTGCTCTACAGATACACGGTACTGCCCTACAGATACACGGTACTGCTCTACAGATACAGATACATGGTACTGCTCTACAGATACAGATACACGGTACTGTCCTACAGATACACAGTACTGCCCTACAGATACACGGTACTGCCCTACAGATACACGGTACTGCTCTACAGATACACGGTACTGCTCTACAGATACAGATACACGGTACTGCTCTACAGATACAGATACACGGTACTGTCCTACAGATACACGGTACTGCCCTACAGATACACGGTACTTCTCTACAGATACACGGTACTGCCCTACAGATACACGGTACTGTCCTACAGATACACAGTACTGCCCTACAGATACACGGTACTTCTCTACAGATACACGGTACTGCTCTACAGACTATGTACGACACAATCTACAGATTGGTATAACATGGTTTACACGGTTTTGACACATAGCAAAGGTCACAGATAACAGCAATTATTGTAGCTATTAATAAGATTTTGATGTGTTGGATTATCATCCACAGGAGACTGCAATCTTGTTGAGGAAACAAAATATATCTGAAAAGGAAATTATTCAGAATAATTTGTTCAAATATAAACTATGAGCAACTCCATGTTATTAATTGTTCCCACTCTACTATCTTCTGGGTCATAAAGGCATGTTGGGAACTAAAGCAATGACTTGGAGGCTAAGAGCACTGGCTGCTCTTTCAGAAGACCTGGGTTTCTGTTTGGCCCCTAGCATTCACATGGCAGCTCACAACAGTTTGTTACTCCAGTCCCAAGGGATCAAATGCCCTCTTCTGACCTCTTGGAGCAATGTACACACAGGATACACAAACTTGCATGCAGCACTCATTCATGAAATAAAAATAAAATCTTAAAAAAAGTTTCTGCTTCAGAAACTTCATGCTACATGTTTGTATGTGAGCATCGTGGGTGAGTAGGTGTCGATGGCACCAGATCTCTTCCTAACAAATGTGATTTCAGTATTGCTGTTTTACATTCTCTGCTACTTAGCAGTTAAGCTCCTGTTTAGTGAATATTGCTCAAATAAGTAAAAGTCATGATGAAAAAAATGGCTGCCATTCCTACTCTGACATTTTCCCCTGTTTCGGGGAGCTGAGCCTAGAAACAGTGAATTCTCTTTCATTTTGCTATTATCAAGTTAGGTAAAGGTGTGTGAAGAATTAGTTTCCCCCTTTGGAACTAGCCAGGCATTTGAGTGCTTTGCGTGCAGATGGGACACCTTAGTGGAATTGGTGGAATTAAATTTACCTCCCCAAGTAACAAAAAATGTGCAACAACCACAAAGAAAAGCACCACTGGCAACTTCTCACCTTCTCCAAAAGCAGGGCAGCACCTCTGCTGGAGACCACAAACAGTGATACTGTGATGTATATATTCTGTGCTACATGGTATCACTGTGTGTGTGTATACTTGATACTATGCCTCCTTGGTAGTACCAGTCTGGCTTTGGCATTCCTAACAGAATTCCTAAAAGTAGTGGAATAGCTATAGATATGTATACACACACACACACACACATATATATATATATGAATATATATTCTATAAGATATATGTTATCTACAGATATATAGTAACAATCCTATGGGAAAAGCTTCCTGTACATGAGGTCTTGGATGTCTTTTCAGGGTAATCTCACTTGTATAATTCTTGCCACCAGGTCCAGCAACTAAAGTATAAGGGCGCAGAAGTAGGATAACAGGGTTGGCACTTGCAGGACCCTGATGTTAAGTGGCCCATTTCTTTGAGGCTCCTTTTACCCTAGATTCTCACCTCCTGGCAACAGTCCTGGCAACTCAATTCCACTGATCCTTTATATATATATATATATATATATATATATATATATATATATATATTTATTTATTTATTTATTTAAGATTTCTGTCTTTTCCCCACCGCAGCCTCCCATTTCCCTCCCCCTCCCCCAGTCAAGTCCCCCTCCCTCTTCAGCCCAAAGAGCTACAGGGTTCCCTGCCCTGTGGGAAGTCCATGGACCACCCACCTCCATCCAGGTCTAGTAAGGTGAGCATCCAAACTGCCTAGGCTCCCACAAAGCCAATACGTGCAGTAGGATCAAAAACCCATTGCCATTGTTCTAGAGATCTCAGTAGTCCTCATTGTCTCTATGTTTTTTCCCAAGACGGTTTTAACCCAGGCTTTTTCAGACCCAGGCCAGCTGGCCTTGGTGAAGGAGAGAGAGCATGAGCAGGGAGCTCAGGACCGCGAGGGGTGCACCCACACACTGAGACAGTGGGGATGTTCTGTCCACTGATCCTTTATGTGCAGATCAGGAAGGCAAGTTTATGCAGGTGGAGTGTCTCCCTTCACTTTCAGTCTTTGGCCTTGGGTTCTGGATGAACCCAAACATGGTGGACCACAAAGCTGAGACTTGAGCAACCGCACCGGGGGTGTTTGGGTCCATGCCTGTCTGTCCTTTCAAGTTTCTGCCTTCCCTTGCAGGTGTCCAAGGCGGCTGCGGACTTGATGGCCTACTGTGAGGCACACGCCAAGGAAGACCCACTGCTGACCCCAGTCCCGGCCTCAGAAAACCCCTTTCGGGAGAAGAAGTTCTTCTGCGCTATCCTTTAAGTCTCTGAGAGGAAGATGAAGACCACCGGGGCTCCAGGGACATTGACGTAGAGTTGCTAGCAAAGTGGGCGCCTTTTTGGTCTGCAGCATTTAAAGAGAGGAAGGAGAACCATCCTGGACACTCCAGGCTGTGCATGTCTAAAGAACTGTCCCCTTGTGAGAATGGAAGCCAATTCCACATTCCCAACTTTAGAGTTCTGACCCTGCAGGCCTGTCTGGAGGAGGGCAATGTATAAAAAACAAAATCGGTGTCACTTCTTTCCTGCTATCCCTTTAAGATCTTACATTTCTGCTTCATATTTAAAAACAAAATAAACATTAAAGCCAGTGTCTTGAGCTGAGATATGACTGACCTTCTGGGAATGAGAATTGTCTTTAAATGCCCTCTGATAAACTGCTGTCTCATGTAGCCACAGTTCTACTTAATGGCATCCATGTTTAGTCTTTCGTGCCTTGTTCTTTTCCTTCCCTTTCTCTTTCTCTCCCCCTCCCGATTAGAATACTGTGGAGATAAGTCTGGGTTTATGTGTTAAACTGAACTCTAAGGATAAGTGAATAGCTGTGATGTTTAGAAAGATGTTCCCCATAGTCTGTCTCCACGAGAATAATAATAATAAAAAAAAACTGCACGCGTGCGTACACACACACACACACACACACACACACACACACACACAATGCCGGCTGTCTGTGTTCTCTTACCACTGTTCCTAATATTTGTATATAATAGTTTTGATTCTGCAAGTAAATGTAAATCATGTGTTGTGACTGGTGCTTTCATATCTTTGTGATAGTTTTTGAGTAATACTGCATGAAAATGTTCCTGTGTTGCATCCATTCAGAAGTTTTGTTGTTCAGCTGGAAAGCTAAGAAGAGAAGTGAGAGAGAAAAAGATGCCAGAGAGGGGAAAAGTTCTCTGTGTTTTGAAAATTGAGATCACTTCAGCGCCTTAGCCATGCCTGAAATACCTCCAAGTGAACTGTGGTATAAGCACCTCACATCAGATTTCCCCCAATCCACAGCATTTGGGTTTACCCAGGATCCAGGGCAGTGCAGTAAACCCACACTGAATGTCGGACAGGGATCCACCATGACCTAGGAAGGCATTGTCAGAATATCAGCAAGTTCCCACTCTCCAGGAACCGTGGAAATCATATGTAAAAGAATATTTTCCACATTGATAACTAGAAACCATGGCCCTCTTTAACTCATACATCAGAAGAAATAAACTCTCAGCTTCAAAGAAGGCGCACCCCCTAGAATACCAGCTGTTTGAGAGACAAAGCACCCCAAGCACACTTGGAGTAACCCCACAGCTGGCCCTTCTTCCCACTGACATGGTCCTCATTTTTCACTTCCCCAAAATGTCAGAGCAATCAGTGCTTTGTTCTCTGCCCTGTTTGTCAGAGCCTCTGTGCCCTATTTACAGGTTCCTCTGGCTAGCACTCTCTCTCCCCACAAAAAACATTGGATCTTTTCTCCCCTCCTCTTCCCTCTCCTCTCCTTTTCTTTTTTTTCCCCATTGTACTTGTAGCCCCTAGCAGCAACGGAAGACCCTGGAAGCCTTTGTATGCTTTCTGCGTTCTTCCCAGTCTCCTGTACATCTTGTTTGTTTTCAAATCCTAAAAGACCACCAAATCCAAGTTAACTTTACTTTCTCTTCTTGTCATTCTCTCCCTCATTTTTTAAAAAGTGTGTTTGTTGTGTGTTGGGGGAGGGGTATTTTGTGAGAAGAGTAAGATGAAAGGACCCATTTTGAAATAGATTTGGTAAATATTTTGCTTAACTCTTTTATGGGTCTTCAGATAAAGGAATAAATATGTCCAATTAAAATTGATACCTGAGGTGGGAAGAAGAAAATACCAGAACATTTATCAATGCATGAATGCAATTTCCACGAATTCTCTCTGGTCAGATCTTGGGGGTTTATTACAGTTGGTGGGATGCTCATGGAGATTTAGTGGTTGAAAAAAAATCTATCATTCTTTAACTACACCATGTGCAACTGAGAATACCATGGAATCAGCTGAAAGTGTCCCACATTTAAAGTGAACTGAAACAAGAAGTGTTCGTGTGTTAACTAGGGGTACTCCTTGCTGGTGAGAGGGCATCACTAGGATTCTGGTCTTCTGTGCAAATTTAGACCTCTGCAGCTATTAAAGTATAATTACAGTCTTCACGGCACACCTTGCACAGGTCTAACAATTAAAAGTTAAGGAATTATGAATTTTTTGTGAGCATGCCTACAGAACAAGAAGGCAGAAAGTGCATTCCCCTTCTGAAAGGAAGTTTCAGGAAACTATCTTGTCTCTTTCACAATTTCATTTCCTTCAGTGTAGAGCTATAATCAAAATCAGTTTTGACTTATTAATGTTTGTATCTATTAAAGAGAAAAAGTTTTCACTTACTTGGGTCTCCAAAGAGCTTAATTCTTTTGAATGTCAACCATGGTTTTCATCAGCATAATTTTATCTTAAGATAACTAATAGAAAACCAACTTGGTTATTTAAGAGCTTCATTTCTATATGCATAGTAGTTAAAAATCTGCCATGGAATTATGAAATAATAAATGTCATACTTATAATGCAATGTCCATTAAAATACTTAAACCATTTTCAACACCAACTCCAATTTAAAATGTTTTTCAATTTGAAAGCAAGTAAGAAAAAATTTAAATCATCAGATTTAAAGAAAAAATAAGTGTCTTACTTTTCCTCATATGCTTATATTCATATAATGAATTTTGAGAAAATCAATGGGCTTTAGGAGATTTTTATACCTTTTCTTTTTCCTTAGCACTTTGCTTCTTACTGCTCCTGGAAATGATGGATATTATGTGTAAAATACTGACTCATAGCCCAACAATTGTTAGAGATCTCCATACTTTTCCTGTATAGGATCTCTGGAAAATACCTTTAAAGAAAAGGGAACAGGAACATGGCGGGGGGTTGTTGTGTTTGGGTTGGTTTTTTTCTGTTTGTTTGTTTGTTTTTCTTCAAGACAGGGTCTCACTATGTAGCCCTGACTGTTCTGAAACTTGTTCTGTAGACCAGGCTGGCCTCGAACTCAGAGATCACCTGCCTCTGACTCTTGAGCGCTGGGATTAAAGGTGGGAGTCTTTGTGCCCGGCTTAGAATGTTAAAGCAGGAGAACCTGAATGTGGTGTGCACATCTCTACCCCACATGAACCGTGTATTTGTTTTAATAAATGGAATTTTCAGATTCATTTCCTATGGGGTCATTTTTCATTACAAAGATCTATGGACCACTTCCCACGTCAGTACTGACCTGGGGAAGCAGGGATGGGGAAGCAGGGATCCATGGTTTTCTTTAGGAGTCTGCTCATAGCAGGTTTTAAAAAGAGAAAATACAGCTTATCTGAAGCTCTGTCTGAAAACTTCTCCCTTGGTCCCTGTGCCTCATGTACAACCCTTGAGAACAAAGGAACAAGGGAGGGAGAGTGCTCAGGACTCTGAAGGCTGGGAGACACAGAGACAGAGACTCTAGTTGTGTAGATATTTTAACCTGCTGTAACTACACCCCAGTAGTACCACCCTGCTCTCACTGTAAGTGGAGTGTGTTATTATCTGTCTGTGATTTTAAAACTGTACTGGAGAAGACAGAACCTTTGAATTCTAGATTCAGCAGTCTCCTCAAAGACCTTTCTCAGTCAACAAAGACTTTCTGTCAGTGCTGGATTTGAACCTAAGGTTGCATAAATGCTGGGAAAGCATTCTACCATTGAGCTATATGTTCAACTCTTTTTCTACTTAAAAAAAAAAAAAACCACCAGGATCTTGCTGTATTGCTCAGACTGGCCTTGAACTCATCCCATACCCTAAGCAGTGTTCACACATGCAATCCTCCTGTCTCAACCTTACCTCCCCCAATAACTGGGGTTGTAGGTCTATCCCACCAGACCCCCTCTAAGAAAGCCTTCTGACTATCCCTCAGATTGTGCCAGTAGTAGCTACCGCTAGTGAAGAAAGAAGCACTGGATTCTGAGGTCTTGTACTAGCAACGGAAGCAGCTACAACCCAGAGGAGCCACATGGCGGAGTTGGTGCATGACTGTTCCAAGTCCATCACTGTTTCTCAAATGCTGCCTGCCTGCCTCAGAATCACCTGAGATGTATTTTAAAAGGGAAGATCCCACCCTGCACCCCCCCCACACACAATCATATTCTTTGATGGTGACTTAACAACATGCATTCTTTTGCATACTACCTACCGAGTTTCATTCTCTAAGTATCCAGCAATGCTTGCTTTCCCATTAATGCTGAAGAAAGGCACAGATCACAAGCACTGCAGGAGTGAGCACAGAACAGCAGGTAAAGTTCCAGGCAGTTCCTGGTCTGAGCCCTTGCCAGGAGGATGGGGGGAGGGGGGAGGCTTTTGGCTCTGTTCCTGTTTCATTCAGTCCCTCTGGGAGGATCCCCTCCAGCACTCCTTCTTTAATAAGCCAGTCACATTTTAGACAGTGCTCACAACGACAGAGGGAATTAGAGCTGGGTCAGCTCCAACCCACAATTTGCAAATAATTTGCCAAGGGAAATCCCTTTCCCTTCGGTTCTGCCCCAAATCTACATTTTCTTCTATTTAGAATCAGGAAAGTTAAACAGAATTGATTTCAATGAAAGGGTCATTGGGTCCCCAACCTTTTTTCCCCAGTGAGAACTCCCACTGTAGCTGGTAAGTTGCAGCCCTAAGCTAAGTTACAGGTTGACGGTAACTGGTGACCTTTAGCACATTTGGAACTCACTGTGAGTCCATTGCACTGAAGAGTCAGAATGAGGCCCCAGCTTCCCATGTGATCTCCAAGTTATAAAACTGAGGGAAGACTACTGAATTTATTTGTTTTACAAAGTAGCCAAAGAGCCTGGTGTGGTGCTACACACCTTTCATCCCAGTGTTTGGTAGGCAGAGGTAGGATCATCTCTGAGTTCAAGACCAGCCTGGTCACAGAATGAATTCCAGGACAGTCAGAGCTATGCAGAGAAATCCAGTCTCAAAAAGCCAAAACCAAACAAGAAAACAAAGTGGCAAAACCAAATGAAACAAAGCAGAGGAAAAGGCGTCATGAAGGAGGCAGTGATGGAGGATGGTGGCCCTTACTTGCTGGCAACCCTCGACTATGCCTCAACTCCTGAAAATGCTTTCATCTCCAGCCATGCCCCTGGCCCAAACCCTTGTGTCTGAGTTTAGCCACACCCACTGCTACGATCACTCTCAGCAACGGAACCAAAGAGGTCTGTAATAATCAGGCTCCCTCAGTTGCACGAGGCAAGATCATTTTTTTTTTCCTTTGATTTTTCAAGACAGGGTTTCTCTGTTTAGTCCCTGCTATCCTGGAACTCAACTTTGCAGACCAACTTGGCCTCAAACTCAGAGATCCGCCTGTATCTGCCTCCCAAGTGCTGGAATTAAAGGCACATGCCACCACTGCCTGCCTGGTCAGGCAAGATCTTTTTTAAAAAAATAATTTATTTTTATTTTATGTTCATTGGTGTTTGCCTGCATATATGTCTGTGTGAGGGTGTGTCAAAGCCCTGGAACTGGAGTTAAGGAAGTTGTGAGCTGCCATGTGGGTGCTGGGAATTGAACCAGGGTCCTCTGGGAGAGCAGTCAGTGCTCTCAACCTGATTGAATGGGAGGCAAGATCTTAACTGCCTAATCAGGTCCGTTGTTCGCTCAGCTGGATCCCAGTGCTAAGTTGAGTTTTTCACGTGCCCCTGTCCTCCTCTGTGCTTCCTCTGGAGCATCGGGATACTGTCAGCTCTGACCAGACCAGCAACTGCAGGAAAAAGACAATGACAATCCCAGAAAAAGTGCCGGGCCATGTCCCTGGACAATGACCTCACAATATAGACTGCGGGAAGATTCAGTGTGGCCATGAGGGCGGAACAGGGATTCTGAGGAAACTGAACTCCTTCCAGACTGGTATCGACAAACTCAGAATCCCATGGTGCTCTGCTTCGAGGTACTCGTGTCAGGCACAGGCTGTAGGGCACCAGGCCCTGCTTCTTCAGTCTTTCTGTCTCACCAGGCCTCTCTCTTTCACTGCCCTGTGACTCTCTCCTTCCTCAACCCCCTCTGGACTGCCATGTGGCAGGAAAAAATAACGGATACAAAGCACACCTCCTAAGCCAGGCAATAGTGGTGCGTGCCCTTAATCACAGCACTCAGGAGGCAGGTGGATCTCTGAATTTGAGACCAGCCTGGACTACGGAGCGAGTTCCAGGACAGCCAAGGCTACACAAAGAAACCCTGTCTCTGAAAAACCAAAAACCAAACAAACAAAAAGCCACAACTCTTTGAGCAACTTCCTATCGCTCCTCTTCGGAGGCCAGCTCGAAGTTCGTGCTGTCTTTGAATGGCTTCACCCCTTTTACCTCCAAACAGGCCAGTATTTTGCAATATTTCAAAGTAGACAGCACTGTTCTGGTTTTATGGAACTTGTGGATTAATGGTGAAAGTACTGTCAGTTCCCAGTTACCAAGGACCCAGGAAGCTGGGAGGAAAGCAGAGGTGGATTATGGACTGGAAGGGTGATGGTTAATAGTTCACCTTGTGAGAATCTTGTCTATCAGGTAAAGTGTAGCCATCCCCAAGTAAGGGATACCTCTTTAGGAAACTTCCCTTTATTCCTTCTGCAGTCTTAAGGCCACCGAGAATGAAGTTCTCCACACAAAACAATGGGCCAAAGCTGAGTGGTGGTCTTGGCACCCTTTCCTGACCTGTGTAAACGAGTTCCATGCCCCATGCCTTGGCCAGGGCATTCTGTCAGACAGTGATTCCTTGGCCTCAGTGATAATACCGAGGGGTCAGTGGGCTTCTTTAGGGTCAGTGGTTAGAGACGTACAAGGCTGACTGCAAAATTCATCTTTAGCTTAGGGCTGAGGAAGGGGCCTCTTCCTCTGTCACTGAGATCACCATCTGATTGTCCTCCATTTTGCCTATGTGTTATTATTCACAGTGAGCTATAAATTAGCTAGGCTTAAGGAAAACTAAATTTCAATCCCTCAGATAAGATAACCCCATGTTAAGTGTCCAATAGCCACACTCAGCTAGCAGCTAAGCAGCTATATTGAATGGCACAGATACAGAATATTTCTATTCTAGGAGAGAGTACTGTCATATGCTATTTTAGAGCAATGGTAGCTGACTTTCTGCCCCTAACAACTGACGGAGTGTATTTTATCCTTGTACTCAAATTTTGATAATGCATTTTAAAAATAAAAGGAAGAAAGAGAAAGTGAAATTCAATATGAGCTTGCTGTCCAAGGGTTCTGCAGCCGCAGACACGCATGTGGGTAGAAAAAATTTTAAAAGTTTTATCTGTGTGAAACATGTCATGATTTTGTTCCTTGTCCTTAGTCCCTACATAATACAGTATAGGATTATTCTTTCCATAGTATTACCATAGTACTAACATGAGGTTATGTATTATAAGCAAGCTAACGGTGTCCCCTAAGGGGCAGCGATACTATAATAATCCACTATTGGCACACTTGGCCATAGGTCATACAGGCTGCGGATTATGTCATTCCTGGGAACCTCTAAGCCACACATTGTCACCTGTTTGCCACTCACAAAAGTACAAGAAAAACCATGAAGATGATAAGAGCAATGGCAGCCACAGTGAAGTGAACATGCATTAAGTACTTAACTGGGCATCAGGCACTAGGCCCAACATTTTGTACACAATGTTCCACTCCATTCCCATAGTAACTCAAGGAGCACCGTGCATCTTCTGAAGCAGACACCTTTCCTGCCTCCTCACACGTGCACGGCCCACTTCTGTGTTCTCAGCAGGATACAGCTTCCCAGAGGAAACTAGAACCGCCAGTCTCTCCTTAGCCCCTACTCTTCCCTTCCTCCCAACTCCCTCTGCCCTGAACCAACCCTCAGCCAGGGAGGAAGAAGAGTCTGAGGCAATGTCAGCAGCTCCACCCAGCAGAAGGATCATTTGGGGCACAGTCTATAGCTGACCGGAGAGTTCCCCACAGGGTTGTTCCCAGTCAACCACAAAGTAACCAACCCAACAAGCTCTTCAGTGACTTCTGCATCTTCAAACTGCCTCCTTTTTCTTCATTAAAACTTTTAAAATTTTTATTTTTAGTTCCCTGTATGTATATGTAGACTATATCCGTATGCAGATGCCCTAGAGGGTGTGGATACCCTGAAGCTGAAGTTGGACAGTTGTGAGCTGCCCAACCTGGGGGAAGGGAACTGAACCCTGATCCTCTGTAAGAATAATAGGTGCTCCAACAACGGAGAACATCCGTCCAGCGGGGCCTCCTTTCCTCCTATTACATTTGTGTCTACTGCACTCGCTCTTTCTCAGCATTTTCTCTCAATAAACCCACAGACCCAGGCCTTGACATACCAAGTGCTCAAACAAATCCAGCCTGTTTGGTAGATAAAAAACTGGAGGTTTGGAAGACTGGCATTCTCCCGGACAGCAGATGAATTCATCATGTAGATTCTTCTCGATTTCAGAGACTCTGCTCTTAATTACTATCCTGGGGTGTAAATTGGAATGCAAGTGAAAAGGGGGAGGGTTTTAAGGAAAGTTCTGACTGTGTTGCTTTTTGGAAAGTACACGGTTTGTGAACACCAAGCCCCTGGATTACCTCTTTGAATGAAGAAATCAGTGTTGTAAGCCAATACTTAACCATTTACTCACTAAGCTACTTGGGGCCTAGACACTGTCAGCAGAAACTATTAGGGTTGCACAGAGAGTACTTCTTGATATCATGGGTCCTGTACAAGGAAAAAAGGCTGGAGAGATGGCTCAGCGGGTAAGAACACTGATTATTCTTCCAGAGGTCCTGAGTTCAATTCCCAGCAACCACATGGTGGCTCACAACCATCTGTAAAGAAATCTGGTGCCCTCTTCTGGCCTGTAGGCACACATGCAGACAGAACACTGTAAATAAATAAATAAATACATCTTTTTTTTTTAAAAAAAAGGGGGGGGCTGGAGAGATGGCTCAGTGGTTAAGAGCATTGCCTGCTCTTCCAAAGGTCCTGAGTTCAATTCCCAGCAACTACATGGTGGCTCACAACCATCTGTAAAGAGGTCTGGCGCCCTCTTCTGGTCTTCAGGCATACACACAGATAATAAATAAATAAATATTAAAAAAAAAACTTAATCAGATTTAAAAAAAAAAAAGAAAAAAACCAAGAAGATTTATTATATCAGGGATGATGCAAATTGTTGCTTTATTTCTTGAAGACTTTCAGGAGGGGAAAAAGAATTCTTCCTTTTCCAACTACTGTTCTAATAAAAGCTGCTCTGTCAGCTGAACTCAGCAACTGTCTGTGGGTCAGAAGTAGAATCTTCCAAGTGGTCATTAACCTTTCTCCCTCCAGCCAAGATCCGGGTAAAGTTCAGTAAGAAAAGCAAGACCAGTGCCCTCACCCATGAAGCTATAGGCCTCATCGGAGCTTTGGAGAAAGATAAGAGAAAAGGGTGCTCGTTTCTGCCCCAACAACCTCTGGTTGGTCAAAAGCATCACCTTAGCTCCCTGGCATCCCTTTATGCAAAAAGTCTGGAATATTTGGTTGGAGCCTCACCCCAGCTCCTGGCATGAGTTCCTTCCCCTGGGAGTTGCCTCAGTCCGAACTTCACCTCTGAGAAAGCCTGCCAAATGGTAACCCTCCCCAGCGAGGGTCAAGACTACCCCCTTAGGCTATTTAAGCTGCCCCCCAGAGAATGAACACGTGGTCCCTGGGTTACCTGTGGTCTTCCCTTTTCTCTCTTCCCATCTCCATGTTTTCCTGGGGCCACCCAGGAGTGCTAGCACCCAATCAAACCTGTTTGTCTTTTAATTTGGTCTGATTTGGTCTGATTGGGATTATTTGTGTCAGCAGAGAGGTTTGTCTAAGAAAATACTTACCATTTGGAGGTCCCATGACGGGGGCTGTTTTTCCCATGGGCCCAAGGCCACATGTTGAAAAATATCCTTCTCCCATGTGTTCTTTGCTTTGCTAAGATCGGCTTCCTCTCAGTGAGTTCCCCCTTTTGAGTACATGCCACTAGGGCCCGGGCCCCCTTCACATTTGTTTATGTTTGTCGATTTTTTGACTTTCCTGATGGAGTCATGGCCTGTGCCAGGTGCCTGATGCAAGCGGTGAGCCATGTCTCGCTGAGGTGGGACTGGGTGGATAGAGACACCTGCCACTCATCATTTTCCATGCCCCCCCCACATTTTTGACTCAAGAGCCCTGTCCTAGTGGACACATTGTGACAGGCTTGAGTTCCAAGACTTGGCATAGACTCCTAATGCGATTTGAAGCCTGGTCCTCAAACGCCATAGGATTGCCTTTTACAAAAATCCTTTTAAATTGGGGCTAACACCTAATGAAAAAAAAAACAAGGCTCCAAAAGCCCATGGTTTCTGGATGCATGCTCCCACCCCCACTCCCATTCCCCACCCCCCTCCCCGCTTCTCCGGCTGTTTGCCTCTCACTGTTCTCTACAATGGATCCGGATCTGTCCCCGCTCCCATCCTTCCTCTCTAAAACCATATAGTTCTTCCATTCTTTGTTTTTGTTCCCCCTTGCAGTGTCTGCTAATACAGATCTTAATGGGAACCACCTCTGTGCTTCCCTGGCTTCTACTGCTTGCCTACATCAGGTTTTTCAAGTTGGTCGGCTGACACAGGTTCCTATAAGAATTTTATTTGTCTGTCTGTTAAAATAATATGGCCACAGTATGCTTGCTTTATGTCTCTGTGAGTGTGTGTGTTTGATTTCACAGTATGCGTGTCTCATTTCTCTATGTGTACGTGTGCATGTTCCACCTCTTCAGCTTCCTGGATGCTGTATCTGGGGATAGGTCTTCTCATCCTGCCAACACAGGTAGACTAAATCTTCCCGGCACAGGAAAATCTTTGGGCCTCTTATTCTCAGCAGCTCATGGCAAACACTGCTTTTAAGGCTGGTGTTCTCCAAGGACTAAGGAGAGACTTGGGATTGCCTGCGGCACTAAAAAAAGCTGTCTCGTTTCCGCTCATTTATCTCCCTTAGATCTGTCTAATGGCATTTGATGACTTAAGGTACTGATAGCTCATTACTTCATGTGTTATGTTTCTGATAAAATACAGAGAGATAGGCCTCTTTAACAGGCTTCATAGTCCAAGAATGACAGGTTTCAGGTGTATCTTTAAAAATTCAGAGTTCTCAATTCTCTTTAGTTGTCTTCTAAAATGTTTAAGTTCCAGTTGTCTTAAAGATACCTGCAGGTTCCCTAAAAAACTTATGCTGTGTGCTGTAGAGATGGCTCAGCTGTTAAGAGCATTGCCTGCTCTTCCAAAAGTTCTGAGTTCAATTCCCAGCTACCACATGGTGGCTCACAACCATCTGTAATGGTGCCCTCTTCTGGCATGCAGGCATACACACGGAAAGAATATTGCACACATAAATAAATAAATAAATAAATTAAAAAAAAACTTATGCTGCTATATCAACAACTCTATTCTGATAAAAACTAACAGTCATGTCTCCAGAGTCTATTTTAACCCCACCCGTTTCCAAGCATATTTTACAGGTCATTCCTGCTGTCTGGGCCAAGACCAGCTTACAAAGCACTCTCCAGACAATGCCAACACCTGCACCAACTCCTGGGACTTCACCATTGGAACTGACTTTCTTGGCTCAAAAGGACACCAACCAACTGAAATCTGGTTTTATAAGGGCATATCTGCTCAGTTATTCACCCAAGCCTCATCTGTACAACCAGGGCACTTCTCTGTCCCATTCTTTCTGGCAGTTAATAATTTGTCCCATGGCTAGTCCCATTCATAGGGCCAATAATAACAATATATTTTTTCTCCTAGCTACCTGCCTTCTCATCTCCCTCAAGAAACAGCTGCCTGAGGTCTCCAGGATGACAGTAAACTGAATGCCTCTCCAGTCACACCTCTCAGTGAGCGTGAGCCCACCAAGTCCCAGCTCTCCCACGTTGCCCCACGCCCACCCATAGAAAGTAGACAGACTTGAGCTGGCATCCCTTTATCCAAGAAGTCTAAAATATTTGGTTGAGGGGCTTACCTCTGCTCGTTGGCACCTCTTTATCCAAAAAGTCTGGAATGTTTGATCAAAAGCATCACATTAGCTCCCTAGCACCCATTTATACAAAAAGTCTGGAATATTTGGCTGGGGGCTTCACCCCTGCTTCTGGCATAACCTCCCTCCTCTGGGAGTTGCTTCAGTCCAAACTCTACCTCTGAGAAAGCCCACCAAATGGTGACTCCTCTCCAGGGAGTGTCAAAAAGCCCGCCAAATGGTAACCCCTCCCCGGGGTAGGTCAGGACCACTCCCACAGGCTATTTAATCTGGTCCCCAGAGAATGAACTCATGGTCTCCCCTTCTCTCTCTTCCCCTTTCCATGTTTTTACATGACCATCCAGAAGCACTGGCACCCAGTTAAACCTGGGTATCTTTTAATTCAGTTTTATTTGGTCTGACTGGGATTATTTGTGTTGGTAGAGAGGTGTAACATATGCGGGGCCTGCTAGTGGGGTTTCTGTCCCACCCATTACCCCACAGCCGGCAAGCTCCAAAGAAAATCACACAGAGATCTCTATAAGTTATAAAGCTGATTAGCCCGTTAGCTCAGGCTACTTATTAGTTCTTGTAGCTTATATTAACCCATTATTCTTATCTATTTTAGTCATGTGGCTCAGTACCTTTTTCAGTGGGGCAGATCACATCCTGCTGCTTTGGTGGTCTGGGCAGGAGTGGGAGGAATCAACTTCCTCCTTCCCAGAATTCTCCTGTTCTTATTGCATCATTTCTACTTCCTATCTGGTTTTCCCACCTATACTTCCTGCCTGGCCAATCAGCGTTTATTTAAAACATAATACATAATACATAAAACATTGACAAAATACAGACAACTCTCCCGCACCAGAGAGGTTTGGCATTTAAGAAAAATACTTTACAATCTCCATCCCATTTCTGTCCAAATGCCATGAACACATGACCGCCCATATAAGCTTGGATTTGAATTGCATCATAGAGCAACAGATGCTGCTACCAACACATGCACCAATCCACATGCGCACACACAAAGAAAAGCTGTCCCAGAAGGCTTGCAGAAGCAAACCAGAATTCTCAGATAAGGACTAGGATAGTGTACCAGCACATCCCTCCCTCAGAATGTCACTGGCCCCACCTGTAGGTGATTTTTAATAGCAGTTCTCACAGGGTATTTCAGGAACTCTGTAGGGTCTCTGAGGTCCTTCTGCAGATTCTCTAAGGTTTAGTAACAATCCTGGAGCATTGATTTTGCTTACATATTCTCATAGAATGAGGCATTTGGGAAACTGCAGGATACTGATGCTACAACAGACTAAACACAGGGATCCATGTGAGACTCTACTTGCCTTCTAATAAACTACACATTAAAAAGATCTGCAAAAATTCTGAAAAGAGGTCCATTTCTTCTTACCATACTTTTTGTCTGGGGAAATGGATTTTTTTTTTCATTAAAAAGCATGCTAACATGAAATAGTAAAGCACGCTAACATGAAATGGTTTGCTATTGTTGTTTTCAGTGAACTAACATGTATAATTTATGTTTAGTTGTTGTTTGTATGTCTTTAAGTCTCACTCTGTAGCCCACTGTGTAGCTCAGAGTGACTACACATTCATGGTTATTCTCCCACTTCAGCTAAGGGGTAGAATTACAGGTGTGAGCCATCCTGCCTGCTAAATAGACAGATTTCAAAATGTATTGGTCTAGTCTCTAGCACAGTGAGTGGTGATAGGTCCAACTCACATAAGCTGAAGTTCTAATCACGTCAGGGTATAGTCAGTAATTTAAAAACATAAAGGAGTATTGGGGGCCTTGAGTACCAGCCTCAGTACCCCCTCAGGGCTCAGAATTGGATGTCTACAGCAGTCGAGGATCTAAAGGTAAAAAATTAACTCAAGCACTTTACCTCTGCATGTTCTTTATTTATCATGCAAGAGGAAAAGTGAAGTGAAAGGGTGCAGAGGAAAGGAAGAATAGGGGGAAGAATAAGGAGAAGGAAGAAGAAGGAGAGTAAGGGGAAGAAGTACAAGAAATGGCAAGGAGAAGAGCAAGAGTAAGGGCTGATCTCCACGAGGTTTCTAGTTTTTACAGTCATAGTTGGAAAATTTTATAGACAAGGATAATGATAATTTGCATTTCAAAATCACAAAAAGACAGGTAGAACCTGACAAAGCTTTACTCCGGAACAGGTAACCCAGCCCAGGGAAGAGCCAGTATTCAAGGGGAAGTACCTGACATCCCAAACCATTAGATTATGTTACTTAACATCCCTGAATCCTGGGTTTACCCATTCTCCTCATCTAATCCCTTTTGTGATGACCAGATTTGGGGATGCCCAGATTTGTTTGTTAGCAAAGGTGGGGCTGCAGCTCGGTGTGGTCTGATAGCAGGTAATTTTGTTGGATTGACCCTGTAAATTTGACTGATAGAACAAAGAGTGAATGCCATCGCTCCAAAGCCTCAAGGTGTGGGGGAATGGAGCGAGATCACTCAGTTGCCAGTGAAGAGGTCACACTGTTTTGGGAATAAATCCTATTTTGAGGGGAAGAATCATGGCTTCACAAGGTTTTTACAGATATGATCATGACTTTTCCAAAAGACAAGTGTTCCCAAAGGTCTGCAGAATGGGTTATTCCATGTAGATGTGCATGTATACACTTCCCTTCCATGTAGATGTGCACGTATACACTTCCCTTCCATGTAGATGTGCACTATACACTTCCCTTCCATGTAGATGTGCACGTATACACTTCCCTTCCATGTAGATGTGCATGTATGCACTTCCCTTCCATGTAGATGTGCACTATACACTTTCCGTGAATCTATTGGTATGTCAACTGTGCATTCCATGTATAGTCTTGTGGGCTCCAACAAATGAGTCCATAGGTCATTGAGTTTGAGGACAGCTTCTTGCTGTTGATAGAATGCTTTCTCTTATATTTTGTGGATGAAAACTTTAGACATCATTCAAAGTCCTTGGAACTATTGAGGAAGAGTCACGAGCAAATGTAAGCAGAAAGAGAAGATAATTTTTTTTGGTGGGGGACAGGGTCTCACTATACAGCTCTGGCTGCTGTGGAAAACACTATGTAAACTAGGTGGGTCTTAAACTCACAAAGATTCATCTGCCTCTACCTCCCGAGTGCTGAGATTAAGAGAGTGTGCCACTAGCACCCAGCTAAAAGAGTAGATGATTAAAGGAGAAAGAGAGAAAGAGACTTTCTAGGAAGACATTTCTAATTTTATGTTCATAATTAAGCAGGCAATTAAGGGATAATGTTTCATGCAAAATACAAAATCATGGCTGACATAAGTATTGATAGAGCACATATCAAAGATTTTATTTAACTCATTAATAAGTAAATTAGGCAAATGTCATAATGAACTCAAAATGGAAGTCAAAAGTCAGAGGCATTTATAGATTAGGAATACTGAAACAATTCCCAGGGGAAGGAGCTTATGCCAGAAGCTGGGGTGAAACTTCCAGTCAAATATTCCAGACTTTTTGTACAAAAGGGTGCCAAGGAATTGAGGTGATGCTTTTGACCAACATTCCAGACTTTTTGGATAAAGGGGTACCAGCAAGCAGAGGTGAAGCCCTTCAACCAAACATTTTAGATCCCTTGGATAAAGGGGCACTGGCTCAAGTCTGGCTGCTTCCTGTGGGCATGGGATGACATGGGAGAGGGGAGAGCTGGGAGCTGGTGGGCTCACGCTCAGTGAGAGGTGTGGCTGGAGAGGCATCCAGTTTACTGTCATCCTGGAGACCTCAGGCAGCTGTTTCTTGAGGGAGATGAGAAGGCAAAACTGGCTTTGTTCATAAAGAGGAACAATCAACCAAGCTTCTATGGGGCAGAATTTGGATCTACTAAAGCAAGAGATATTTCAAGTTGTTATCAGTGACCTACAACATCTAGCGCTAGCAAAAACCTCAAAGGCAAGGGAAGGTACAGAGATCCTATAATCAGAATCAGGTAATCCAGGAGCCAGGCTGTACAACCCATGGCCTCATGGTCCACATGAAACCAAGGAGAATTAAGAATATGGTCCAACACTAAATAGTATACTCATTTAAAAAATTCAAAGGATATTGTAATTTGCTCATTTATCTGTAACTAGGTTGTATAGTCCTTTGGTGTGATGTTTGTAATTGCCATGTCATGACATCAAAAGATCAGGCATGAAGAATCAAAGTTCCTCCATTTTGTCCTCCGCCTCTGTCTTGTGTCTTGTGTAAGCTATTTCCTGTAAAACATTCCAGTCCCAGAAATGGCTAGGGGCAAAAGTAATAGGGTAGTTGCCTGAAAAGTACAAACAACTACAGAAGGTTCCCACCCGAAGGTCAGTTAACAAGAAAACTTGGCAAGCAACAGGCAAGGTTCAAAAATAAAACTTCTGAAAAGTCCCTAGATATGAACCAATCAGTATTGAACCTGTCACCCCACACTCTGCTAATGTAACTTTTCTGGGTTTTACCTTAAAATAATGTACTCTAGATGATTGGGGCACCTCCTCTTGCTGCTGCACCGACAACGTCCCTGACAGCTTGTATCATGTACACAATAACCTTGGCTTTGCATTTTGGTGAGTCGGTCTTCCTGGTGGTCTTTTGGGATTCCACAGACTGGACATGACAAAGTACTCCTGCCTAGACTGTTTTCTATTAAAGCCTAGAATTTCCCCTCCCCGTAACTGAGAGAGAGAGAGAGAGAGAGAGAGAGAGAGAGGGAGGGAGGGAGGGAGGGAGGGAGGGAGGGAGGGAGGGAGGGAGGGAGGGACTTGGATTGCAGGTTCATTCTAATCCATAGCCCTTATCCAGCTTCTCATACATGGGCATTTCTTGAAGTGTCCCTGCATCTATCTCTTAGTGCTAAAAGTTAGTATGAATTAACTGTCGGCTTTAAGATTATAATAGGAAATGCCCACAGGTTCATGGTTTCTAGCTAGTGACACCATTTTGGAAGGATGTAGAAACTTTGACTGGATGAGGAAGTAGGTCACTGAGAGGTTATCTTTGAAGGCTGTGCCTGTTCCTGCATGGACTGACTTTCTGCTTTCTGCCTGAGCACGCTCCCACTAGCTGGCCACAGAGCCAACATAGAGTATGTGAGCTCAATTCTCTGCAACCATGAGCAGAAATAGAGCATTGCCCCTTTACACTGCTTCTGTGAGATGCTTTGTCAGAGTGAAAAGTAACTAACATATATTATGCTTCAGGTTCTTGACAGCCTCCACAAAGTCCCACCAGATAATCTTTCCTTACAGCATAGTAAACAAGCTAGAGAAACTGAGTCACTCCATAAAACCTCCATCAATAAGGCTTCGTTTGGGTTCAAATCTCAGTGCGCATCAAATTGTGCCTTTTCTTTTGCCCCTTAGTTCTGCACTAGGCCACCAGAGGGCCTGCTTGACAAGAAGCACATCCTACGGTAGGTTATTCATGAAAGAAGAGCAGTAATCTCTGCTTACTCTGAGAATCATGTTTCAATCAATCCCTGAGCTCTGTCTCAGTTTTTATCTATTTGTATTTTATATGTCTGAGTGTTTTGCCTGGACATGTGAATGCGAATCATGCATGTGCAGTGCCTGCAGAAGCCAGAAAAGAGTCGGATCTTCCTGGAACTGGAATTACAGAGGGTTGTCAACTGTCACGTGGGTGCTGGGAACTGAACACTTGGTCTTACGAAAGACTACTGAGCCCTTAAGTGCTGAACTGCCTCTCCAGCTCCTTGGTTCCAGTTTTTAAATGCCTTCTCTGCTCAGCAATACACAGTAGCACCTGAAAGAGAATTTTTCTTTTTTTGATAGCTTGTTTTGTTCTTTGAGGCAAGATCTCTCTATATATATATCCCTGGGTGTTCTGGAACTCACTATGTAGACCAAGCTGGCCTCCAGCTCACAGAGCTCCACCTGCATCTTTCTCAAGATTACTCAAAGAGGTTTTGCTTTGTTTTTTTGTTTTTTCATTTGTTTGTTTTTGAGGCGACTACCTCTACATGGGTCTGGGAATAAGACATTTATATAAGTATCCCTGAAGGAAAACATAGATACAGATAAAGTTCAGAGGCTGGGCTGAGAGTTGGCTTAGATCAGAAGTTAATAATCAAAGCTATAAACCAAGTCTAGCTGCTATTTGTAGCCTACACACTAAGAATGCTTTCACTTTAATGATTAAAACCTCTCAAAAGAGCTTCAGGGTGGTGATTCATGCCTATAATCCAAGCACTCAGGTATGAGGGCAGATAGAGGCAGGGAGATCTCTCCTTGAGTTGCAGGCTAGCCTCATGTGCAGAGTAAATACCAGGACATCCAGGACTACAAAAAAAAAAAAAATCCTTGTCTTGAAAAACAAAACAAAAACAAAAAGTTAAATAAAACAGTTTAAAAATTGTCAGATGGAAGTGATACACACTTTTAATCTCAGCACTTGGGAGGAAAAGGCAGGTGGATCTCTATGAGTTGGAGGCCAGCCTGGTCTATAGAGCGAGTTCCAGGACAACCAGAGCTGTTACACAGAGAAATCTTGTCTCAAATATATATATATAATTCCTTAAAAATTAAATACATAAATTTAAAAATTAAAATAGAAGTTTTGCCATATGGACATTACTTGGCATTCAAATCGCAGTTTCTGTGCCTTCATTAGAATATAACCTATCTGTCAGTGCTTTGTTCTTGCTGCCTGACTTCAAGCTGCAAAAAGCTAAAGGCCAGGGAACTGCAGCCTCTCTACAACTCCCAGTCAACAGTGACTTTCTGTTCGGGAATAATTTCTTAGAAACCCCGGAGTCAGTAGCTCTGAAGAACCTAAACACTGCGTGTCCTAAAGGCCATGGGTTTTTAAGTTATGTAACAGGGAATGGGGCCTGGAACCCTGAGCTTAACTAGCTTGTTTGAAGGTTCTCTGCTGTGTTTCCTGCCCTTGGCATCTCAGTCAGTTCGTGGCTGTTCTGGTTCGTGTTCTGTGGCAGTTTGCTTGAATTATTAAAGTCACAGAGCCAACTTCTCCAACTCCTGGACTGAAGTGTTCCCTCACATTTCTTTCCCCAAAGCTCCCTCTACTGACTGAGTTCTCAGAACGACATTTAACTGCAGATGGAAATGAGACCAGAAAGAAGCCAAAGCCGTAGATCTATAGAAAAGGGTTATTTGGGGTATTATTTCCAGTCCTAGTCAACTTTTTCACAGTGTGTGAACATCAACATCTGAGTATATAAACTTTTATTTAATATTTTTTTAGAAATGTTGTATATAGGCACTATATCTATATCATTCCAGCTCTTCCTTCTCCTTACCCCAACTCTTCCTGTGTCCCCAGCTATCAATTCATGATCTCATCAATCAAACTCATGATCTCTTTCATTATTATTGTTACAGATATATATGTGTGTGTGTGTGTAAGCAGAGACTGTGCATTTGTTTCCCAACTGCCCAGACCCAAATAATCACACAGAAACTATATTAATTACAACACTGTATTCTTAGCTAGCTCTTACATCTTGAATTAACCCATTTCTATTAAACTGTGCATCACTATGAGGCTGTGCCCTACCAGTAAAGTTCCAGCATGCCCTTTTCCTTTGGAAGCTTCATGGTGTCTCCTTAACTTCGCCTACTCACTCTATATATCTCTGTTCAGATTTCCTTCCTGGCTTTGCTCTGCTAAACTATTGGCCAAAAACGCTTTATTCATCAACTAATAAAAGCAACACATATACAGAAGGGCATCACACATCTTCTTCCCTTTTCTGTCTAAATAAAAGGAAAGTTTTAACTTTAACAATATAACAAAACAGTTATCAAGAATTATAGTTACAATATTTAGCATTTACATTTGGTAAATTAAGAAAAATAATATCTTATCTTTGTGAGTCTAAAGTTTTATATCTAATTTATCTTTTTTCATAACTAAGGAAAACTATTAACTATCTGTCTTTAACTCTTCAAAGACCCCAGAAGGATATAATACTACCTAAGTAAACAGGAAGTACATTGTAAGCAACTTCCAAAGCTCTAAAATTGACAGAGACATCTTGCTGCCTGAACAGCTACCCAAAGCTCTTCTGTAATGTTGGGACATCCATCTTTAGCCCATAGTACCCTGCAGATTTTTCATGAAGCAGGAAATTTGAAGATCTGTGCTATCTTGTAATGGCAAAATTCATCAGTAGTTGCTTTCTTCTATGTCCTTTGGAATGTCTGGCAGACTCTTTCATGTAGCAGAAACCCTCAAGAACTGTCTCACTTTCTTTGTTTTTAAATGATTTATTTTTATGTGCATTAGTGTTTTGCCTGTGTGTATTTCTTTTTTTCTTTTTTCTTTTTTCGAGAAAGGGTTTCTCTGTAGCTTTTGGAGCCTGTCCTGGAACTAGCTCTTGTAGACCAGGCTGTCCTCGAACTCATAAAGATCTGTCTGCCTCTACCTCCCGAGAACTGGGATTAAAGGCATGCACCACCACTGCCTGGCTGTCTCACTTTCTTTAGGTAAGTTCAGCAGTCATTTTTCTTTGGGTCCTTCATGTCCAGTTTATACAGTATACCATCAAGCAGTCCAGGCAAGAGCAGTTTCTTTCCCAAATGGCTAGCCTTGTCACATTGAAGGCAAATTCTGTAACAAGTTTCTTCAAAGCCTGTCAACATCTCTGAAGTAATTGGTGCTGCCAAAAGCAGACATGTCTCACAATTGTGAAAAGACTAAGTTCTTAAAACACATTAATTGCCTATTCTGTAGGTCTTTGAAAAGTTTGAAGAATACCTATTCATCTGAAATATATCTCTATACATTTAGAAAACCTCATTAACACGACTACAGTTTGACTATTATAGATAAATATCTATTAATCTGTATTTCTTAATTATACATTACATTTTTAAATGGGCTGTGCAAATACAATACCTTAAATAAAGCAGAAATACATATATACAGTGTAACAAATTGATCTTAAATTTGTATCAATAGACCCAAATAAACACCAATATAAAGTATTCATTTCTATATCATATATCCCATAAATAAAAACTGTAACATGAGGGCTGGCTTATTGGGGTTTATGTCCTGCCCAGTCCCCCACAGCTGGCAAGCCCCAAAGAAAATCACACAAAGATCTTCATAAGTTATAAAACTGATTGACCCATTAGCTCAGGCTACTTATTAGATTTTTTTAAATATTTATTTATTTATTATGTATACAATATTCTGTCTGTGTGTGTCTGCAGACCAGAAGCGGGCAGCAGACCTCGTTACAGATGGTTGTGAGCCACCATGTAGTTGCCGGGAATTGAACTCATGACCTTTGGAAGGGCAGGCAATGCTCTTAACCACTGAGCCATTTCTCCAGCTCCCTACTTATTAGATCTTGAAGCTTATATTAACTCATTGTTCGTATCTATGTTAGCCACATGGCTTGGTACCTTTCTCAGCCAGGTAGATAACATCTTGCTTCTTCCGTGGTCTGGGCAGGAATGGCATGGACTGGGCTTCCTTCTTCCAGCATTCTCCTGTTCTACTTCCTGTCTGGTTTACCTGTCTATACTTCCTGCCTGGCCAATCAACATTTATTTAAAACACGATTGACAGAATACAGACAATTCTCCTGCACCAGAAAACATTTATAAATAATCATTTTGAGAATTTGAGCGTTGTCATCTTCAAACTGTTTTCTGCTGTTTGTTTAGCAAAGTGTTTTTAGGGTTTATAAAAACCTTTTGGGAGGGATGGGTCTTAGTCTGGAAGGAATCCACAGGTTCTTATATTCTGTGGAAATAAAAGTAAAACCTTTATTCCAAAGTAGCACATCCTTAGACCCAAATTTTGAAGTCAAGATACCTTTAAAATGTATATGTTGGTTTAGCTTAGCAGCCCCCAGAATTAAAAGAAAACACAATAACATACACAATCCAGACTCTCTATATATTCCAGCTTTATGTGGCTTTTTTCTTTACTCCTTTAATCTATGACTGTCTGTACTCTTTTATATTAACTGTCTATATTCTTTTTCTTCTCTCTCCCAAGCCTATGTACATTTTTAAATCATACTATGACCCATTCAGAGGTTTATTTCTGTCTGAATTTGTCTTTATTGTATAGCTGTAATCATTTTCTAACCAGGAGTGCTTTTACAATGGTAAGCAGTGTGGTCATAGCAGCCCTAGATGCTGGCTCCACCTCTCTTGCCCTTTCAATATGGCAAAGGTACATATACCACCAGCTCTGAGACTGCTGGGTGGGAGCAGTGCTCACACCTCAATTCTGGGAAGCACCATGCAGTACATAAACACCTTTTGTTAAAGCTAAATCTGCCATGCAGCATGCTGTGCAACCTGGAAATGTCTCCTCCATGCTTTCCTGACTGTACACACCTAACAGACTTGATCCAGCTGCTTGCCAAGGTGGGGGTGCTGAGCAGCAGGCATGCTCTCGGCTACCTTACTCCTAACTCCAAGAGGGCATAAAACCACCTGCAGTTGAAGTGTGTGACTGGTCACATGGGCTAGCCCCAAACGTATAGGCACCATTTGTAAGGCACCATTTGCCCAGACCCAAATAACCACACAGAAATTATATTAATTACAACAGTGTTTAGTCAATGACTTAGGAGTATTCTTAGCTAGCTCTTACATCTTGAATTAGCCCATTTCTATTAATCTGTGTATCACCATGAGGCTGTGACCTACCTGTAAAGTTCCAGTGTGTCCTCCTTTGGGATCTACATAGTGCCTCCTTGACTCTGCCCAATCTCTCTCTCTCTCTCTCTCTCTCTCTCATATATATATATATATATATATATATATATATATATATATATATATATATATATGTTCAGGTTTCTTGCCTGGCTTTTCTCTGCTAAGCCATTAGCCAAACAACTTTATTTATCAACCAATAAAAGCAACACATATACAGAAAGACATCCCATATCACATATATATGTCTGACCTACTAAGTCCATTTAGTTTTGCTTATATGTACATGCATCCCAGTTGACTACTTAGGGTTGGACAACCTATGTGAAACTCATCCTAAAAAGGCTGTTTATCCTTCTCTCAGTAACTCTTCATCTAAGG
This sequence comes from Microtus obscurus, assembly GCA_963919715.1. Classification (NCBI taxonomy): domain Eukaryota; kingdom Metazoa; phylum Chordata; class Mammalia; order Rodentia; family Cricetidae; genus Microtus; species Microtus obscurus. The sequence continues at coordinate 2,043,704 of CAWTZC010000431.1, read as the reverse complement.
GTGGGATATGTGGAATTTCCCTTATCCACATTGGCATGCAGCTGGTGATAGCATTACACTGGCCTTGCTCAGGCAACCACATCATGAGATCTCCTGTGAGTGACTTCTTTGTCACATGTAGAATACGTTATCTCACAATAGATACCCTGGTCTTCTGACTCTTACAATCTTTTATCACCCTGTTCTACAACTTTTCCCTGAGCCTTGGGTGTAGGTGTTGCATTACAAATCTATCAAATAGAGTTGTGCAACCCACACTCACTTATTCTCTGCCTTTTTTACAAGTTGTAGGCCTTTATAATAGCCCTTGTATGTCACCAAAAAAAGTTTGTTACAGGACAGGCTCCAAAACTACAGAGAAACCCTGTCTCAAAAAACAAACAAACAAACAAACTAAAAAGAAGTTTCTTTGGGATGGTGGCGGTGGCACATGCCTTTAATCCCAGCACTTGAGAGGCAGAGGCAGGCAGCCTACAAGAGTTCGAGGTCAGCCTGGTCTACAAGAGCTGGTTCTAGGATAGGCTCCAAAACTACAGTGAAACCTTGTCGAAAAACCAGGAAAATAAAAGAGGTTTCTTTGATGAGGACTAAGAGCTACACTTGATTGTATATAGAATATGTATTTATAATACAGTTAGAAATCATATTTGCTTAGAAAAATGGCAGTTGTAGGTTCTTCTCTTGGATCTCTATGATCACTCCAGCCATGGGCAGTTGGCTAAGTTCATGGTTTCTGGCATAAATTCCCTCCCATTATACAGGCCTTAAGTTCAATTAAGTGACTGTTGGTGACCCTCCACACACGATAAAAAAGTGTTGGTGACCCTCCACATACAATAAAAGTGTCACCATTGCACCATTGGTTGCAATTTAGTCATTGTGGAGTCTTGTCAATTTAGTCATTGTTGTGGTTCATTGACTTTACGTAGAACTATCAATTGCTCCTGTTTCTTGGCAGCTTGCATAGAACCTTCCTATACTATGAAAGTTACTCCCTCAAGGAGGAGGCTTCCAGGTCACTTCCAGCTTGATTCCTCCAAGTTCTGCATTTGAAGTGTGGTATCTTCAGCAATAAGATTTTACCTACCAACCTTTTGGTGATAACTAAGGGCTATAGCCATACCTTATATTGTTTGTACATCGGGTGTCTCTTGGAATCTTTTGAGCAACAACTAAAAGGAAAAATTTCTATGCCCTGCCTTAGGGTTAGAACAACATATTATTATGTTTACTTAAAATGCATATATAGGGACTGGAGAGATGCCTCAGAGGTTAAGAGCACTGGCTGCTCTTCCAGAGGTCTTGAGTTCAATTCCCTGCAACCACATGGTGGCTCACAACCATCTATAATGAGATCTGGTGCCCTCTTTTGGCATGCAGGCACAGTATACATATTAAATAAATAAATCTTTTAAAATGTATATAAAGCAATGTCTTCCTGAAAACAGGCTCTTCAAGCACCTTGCTAATAATACACAGCTGCTCTCATTGCTCACATGATCATGTGTAGGCAGGAGAAGTGATGCCTGTTTTATTAAGGCTGCTTAGGTTGGAGGCAGCCCTTCTAATGTGGGAGAGGGAGGACTGATTGGGACTGAATAAGGACTGTGGTATGACATGTTATGACTGATGGACGAAGCAAGGTCACAGGAGTCTAGAAGTATAAATTGTTGGTAACTTTAAGAAATGTTCCATAAGCTTCTGAAAAAAAAATCTGTAGCTTGCTCTTCTTGGCCAAGATTTTCCATGATACAATTATACATCATTCCAGAGGTGCTACCGAGTCCCTGAACAGTGCTGAGATTTGACCTGTTCCTTAGAATATCACCCCAGCTGCATGGGGGGTAAGTGGATGCAAAACAGGACCAATAGCTGGAAATTTTTGCTTGTGATAACAGAGATCAATGACCTTCTCTAAGAAAGTGGCTTTGTGGATGGAGAGAAGACTGACTTGCCTTCCTGGCTGCATTAGTCAGACGTGTTGTTGCTGTGACAAAATATCTGGCATAAACATCTCAAGGGGCAAAGGTTTATTCTAGCCCACATTTTCAGAGGTTTTTATCATGGCGGGAAGAGAGCTTGGGCTACCCAAGTGGCTTCCGTCATAGAAGCTAGGTAGCAGAGAGGGTGAGAGAACCCTGTGTGGCCCCAAGACTATGGAATGATAGCACCCATGCTCAGGATAGATGCCATGCCTTTAGCTAATCCTCTGTGAAAACACTCTCCCAGATATTCCTGGAGGGCATATTTCACTTACATCCTAGGTGTTTCTCAGTTCAGCCAGGCTAACAACCAAAATTCACCAATACAAGCCCACCCATCCTCAACTTGCTACCTAAACACAGCTCCTTAAACTGTAACTAAGGCCACTGACCACAAAGACAAGAACAAGTCTCTACTTTGATGGTGCACTAGATTTCGGCTCAGTTAACTGAAATAGGAAACTGAATGGAATAAGTGGATATGAACATATTGACTGAGTCCAGAGGATGGGGCTATCCCAAGAAATGCTAACTTGGAGCTCCCCTGTGAGGCAGAGAATGAATACACAGCTCTAGTCTCTCTGCAGGTAGGAAGAAAAAGCCACAGTAGAGATGGAATCACCAAATGAGACAGTGTAGAAATTAAGTAGAAATTAAGACAGCCCCTGGAGGAAACAGCCATTTCCATCGACATGTCAGAGGCTGAGCAGAGCTGACTGAGTGAGCTCTGCTGCTGCTCCCTCCACCAACACAAGGGCAAGTGTCTTAGGACCTGAATCATCACTGACATCTGGGGACCCGAGCCACCTGCAAAATGCAAACAGGAATGTCCCTCAAGGGAAGGACTCTGCCCCCAGGAAAGAACAGGGTGACAGGGAAGGAAATTAGTTTTTGTGGAACAGAAGAGTTGGCCTATTTCTTACTCTGAATTTAATCAACTTAATGCCTGAAAGATTGGGAACAACAGGAGTCAGAAGAAGAAAAAAATTGTTACAAATGAAGGCTGCCTCTCCAGGGATCTAAATGGCCCTGAAGGTAAAGCAAGCCAATGTCTGGGCTGGGGCTCATGCTCCAACCATTGAACAAAAATGAATCTATTGGGTCCTGAAAGGAGGCAGGGTAGAGGAGAGGCCCAATAAGGGGCCGGAACTGGAAATTCCTGGAGGAGAGGATAGCAGTGTAATGATCCACATAAGACTGTTACTGACATAAGGAAGCAGAGAGGGAAATCAGAGAAGCATCACCTTTCACCATAGCCACAAACAGCATAAAATATCTTGGGGTAACTCTAACCAAGGAAGTGAAAGATCTATTTGACAAGAATCTTAAGTCTTCAAAGAAAGAAATTGAAGAGGACACCAGAAAATGGAAGGATCTCCCTTGCTCTTGGATTGGGAGGATCAACATAGTAAAAATGGCAGTTCTACCAAAGGCAATCTATAGATTCAATGCAATCCCCATCAAGGTCCCATCAAAATTCTTCACAGATCTTAAGAGGACAATAATCAACTTTATATGGATAAACCAAAAAACTAGGATAGCCAAAACAATCTTATACAATAAAGGAACTTCTGGAGGCATTACCATCCCTGACTTCAAACTCTATTACAGAGCTACAGTATTGAAAATACCTTGGTATTGACATAAAAACAGAGAAGTCGACCTAACCCACAAACCTATGAACACCTGATTTTCAACAAAGGAGCTAAAAGTATACAATGGAAGAAAGAAAGCATCTTCAACAAATGGTGCTGGCATAACTTGATGTCAACCTGTAGAAGAATGAAAACAGATCCATATCTATCACCATGCACAAAACTCAAGTCCAAATGGATTAAAGACCTCAATATCAATCTGAACACACTGAACCTGATAGAAGAGAAAGAAGAAACATATGGGCACAGGAGACTGCTTCCTATATATAACCCCAGCAGCACAGACATTAAGGGCAACATTGAATAAATGGGACCTCCTGAAACTGAGAAGCTTCTGTAAAGCAAAGGACACTGTCACTAAGACAAAAAGGCAACTTACTGACTGGAAGAAGATCTTCACCAACCCCACAATAGACAAAGGTCTGATCTCCAAAATATATAAAGAACTCAAGAAACTAGATTTTAAAATGCTAATTAACCCAATTAAAAAATGGGGCACTAGCCGGGAGGTGGTGGCACACGCCTTTAATCCCAGCACTTGGGAGGCAGAGGCAGGCGGATCTCTGTGAGTTCAAGACCAGCCTGGTCTACAAGAGCTAGTTCCAGGACAGGCTCCAAAACCACAGAGAAACCCTGTCTCGAATAATCAAAAAAAAAAATGGGGCACTGAACTGAACAGAGAATTCTCAACAGAAGAAGTTCAAATGGCCAAAAGACACTTACGGTCATGCTCAACCTCCTTAGCGATCAGGGAAATGCAAATCAAAACAACTCAACTTCAAAATGCACCAAAAGTGCGAGGGCCACAAGAATTCCCCATAGCGATATTTTCACTATGGCGCTTGGTCAGAGATGCTCTTCTCAGTGATGATGTAAAAGTGAAAGAGCAATTAGAGAGTTTGAACAAAACCCTTGAGGAGATTCAGGAAGTAGAATCTGTGCATTCTATTAAGAGTTTTGAGGAACAGGAAGTTTTAGGAACAGGTAGTATTAGAAAGGATATAGAAGAGGAAGAAGAAATTTTAGAAATGGAGATCACACTGATAAAAAAGAAGTTAGAAAAAGAGGAAAGGAAGGAAGCAAATGGAGATGTCTCCATGATCGCTCCGCCGCAATATCCTTGTACTACTGTTTCTGCCCCTGTAGACTTAGAGGTGGAAATCCGAGAAATCCAGAACAAGTTACATAATCTAAGTAGAGAGAGGTAGATTTATCTTGTTGTAGAAAAAAATTGATCAGCAGGGACAGAGGGCCAGGCAGCATAACCCCCTGGCCTTTAAGGATATTAAGCAGTTAAAAGAAGCAGTTGTGGACTATGGAGCTCATGCTCCTTTCACTGTAGCTTTGTTGGAATCCTTCGCAAAACTCAACCTTATACCCAATGATTGGATGCAGCTTTGCAGGGCTTGTCTTTCAGAGGGAGATTACTTGTTATAGAGAGGTGAAATGCAGGAAAATTGCAAAAAGACCGCAGGGAAAAATGCTGAAGCAGGTTTCCCCCAGTATAACCTTGACATGTTAACTGGTGAAGGACAATATGCTGGCTTAGCAGCACAGATTGCTTATGATCCTGCAATTTATGCTCAGATAGCTGCAGCAGCTGTTAAAGCTTGGAAAACTTTACCTAACAAAGGATCACAAGAACAGCTTTCTTAGATCCTTCAAGGATCTTCAGAACATTATTCTGAGTTTATTGACCGCCTTCTACAGGTGGGAAGTTGCATTTTTGGAGATGTGGATTCAGCTATGCCAGTCATTAAACATTTGTTCTATGAAATTGCTAATAAGTTTTGTCAGGAAGTTTTACGCCCCCATAGAGATGGAGATTTGAATGACTTTATCCGATTATGCAGAGACATTGATGGCACCCATGTAATGGGCCAGGTAATTGTTTCTGCCCTTAAGGAAGGTCAAGGTGGAGCTAGGCCAAGGAATTGTTTTCAATGCGGAAGGTCAGGACACCTCAAAAGAAACTACCCTGCTGGTGAAGGGGCAGTTAATCAGCCTAGAGGAAACCCAGGTGCTTGCCCAAAATGCCAACAGGGGGTTCACTGGGCTAACGACTGTCACTCTAACACAGACAGTCAAGGAAATCTCATCCCCAGGTCAAAAAACGGGGGGAGGGGCCTGCTACGGGCCCCCAAAACACAAGTGTACAGGGCCATGAGCGGAGCAGCAGCTCCCATCAGATTCATTCCTCAAAGAAATGCCTCACTGTCAAAGACTTTGTATGAGGAATCTCAGGAAGTGCAGGACTAGAACTCTGTACCTCCACCCGGGCAGTATTGACCCCACAAATGGGTGTGCAGGCCTTGGGGACTGGAGTATTTGGACCTATTCCAGAGGGTTCAGTAGGTATAGTTTTGGGTAGAAGTAGTTCTGCACTCAAAGGAATCAAAATTTTACCAGGAATTATAGACTGTGATTATACTGGAGAAATTAAAATTATGATTGAAGCTGGTATGGGAGTCCTTGTCATCCCTCAAGGAGCAAGAACAGCTCAACTAGTGCTTTTACCCATGTTTCGCTCTACTAATCCTTTCTTTAAACAAGAGTGAGGGGACAAGGGGTTTGGCTCCACAGGATCCCCTGGAGCTTTTTGGGTTTCTAGTTTAGAGAACCGCCCCACACTTACTTTAACAATCTATGGGGAAAGGTTCCAAGGCCTTCCAGATACAGGGGCTGATTCTTCCGTAATTGCTAAAAAACACTGGCCTGCAGCCTGGCCTCTACAGCCAGCCTCTACGACCTTACAGGGGGTAGGAACGGCCAGTTCTCCAGAGTGCAGTACTCAATATTTAGATTGGGAGTACAAAGAAGGCCATAAAGGCATTTTTAAACCATTTGTCCTGGAACACCTTCCTCTTAATTTGTGGGGAAGAGATGTTTTGCAAGCTATGGGAGCAGTTCTGACCACTGAACCTGTGCAGCGTATGCTATTGAAGCACGGTTTGGGCAAAAATCTGCAGGGAGATATGAAGATTTTAGCAGACAAGAAAATAATACAACAGTTACCTGGACAGCGTGCAGGGTTAAGAAATTTTTCCTAGGGGCCATTGCAGAGCAGCAAGAAAGCATTCCTATAAATGGAAAACTGAAAAACCTGTTTGGATAGAACAATGGCCCCTAAGTAAGGAGAAATTACAGGCTGCTCATACTCTAGTCCAGGAACAGCTAGAAGCAGGCCACATAGTGCCATCCACTTCTCCCTGGTATATTCCTATTTTTGTTACTAAGAAAAAGTCTGATAAATGGAGGTTGCTACAAGATCTTAGAGCAGTAAATGATTGCATGAAAATTATGGGGATGGAATTCTGCATTGAAACCATCTGGTCCTGGGCTTTTTTTGGTAGGGAGATTTTTGATAACTGTTTCTAGTTCTTTGCGACTAACAGGTCTATTTAGATATTCACCTGGTCTTGGTTTACCTTTGGTATATGGTACTTATCTAAAAAACTGTCCATTTCTTTTGCATTTTCCAGTTTTGTGGCATACAGGCTTTTGTAGTAAGATCTAATGGTTCTCTGAATTTCCTCTGTGTCTATGGTTATGTCCCCCTTTTCATTGCTCATCTTATTTATTTGCGTGTTCTCTCTCTGTTGTTTAATTAGTTTTGACCCAAAAAGAGGAACATGGGGTGTACTCACTCATATTTGGTTTCTAGACATAAACAAAGGACATTGAGCCTATAATACGTGATCTTAGAGAAGCTAAATAAGAAGGAGAACCCAAAGAAAAGCATATAGGCATCCTCCTGAATATTAACCTTCATCAGGCGATGAAAGGAGACAGAGACCCACATTGGAGCACCGTACTGAAATCTCAAGGTCCAAATCAGGAGAAGAAGGAGAGAGAGCATGAGCAAGGAACTCAGGACCGCGAGGGGTGCACCCACACACTGAGACAATGGGGATGTTCTATTGGGAACTCACCAAGGCCAGCTGACCTGGGTCTGAAAAAGCCTGGGATAAAACTGGTCTTGGGAAAAAACATAGAGACAATGAGGACTACTGAGATCTCAAGATCAATGGCAATGGGTTTTTGATCCTACTGCACGTATTGGCTTTGTGGGAGCCTAGGCAGTTTGGATGCTCACCTTACTAGACCTGGATGGAGGTGGGTAGTCCTTGGACTTCCCACAGGGCAGGGAACCCTGATTGCTCTTTGGGCTGAAGAGGGAGGGGGACTTGATTGTTTGGTTGGGGGAGGGGGAGGGAAATGGGAGGCGGTGGTGGGGAAGAGACAGAAATCTTTAAAATTAAAAAAAAAGAAAAAAGAAAATTATGGGGACAACTCAACCTGGGTTGCCTCAGCCTGTGGGTACTCCTGCAGGATACCATCTTTTAGTTATTGACCTGAAGGATTGTTTTTTCACCATTCCCTTGCATCCAAAAGACTCTGATAAATTTGCTTTCAGTGTACCTCTATAAATTTCAAAGAACCATACAAGCACTACCAATGGGTAACATTGCCCTAGGGTATGGCCAATAGTTCTGTAATTTGCCAAATGTTTGTGGCCTGGGTTATTGCCCCAATAAAGTATAAATATTCTCAACTGTATATAAGTCATTATTTGGATGACATCCTATTAGCTGGACAGGACCCAGAAATAGTCCTTAAGGCTTTTGCTGACTTGCAAGAATGCCTAGCACATGCTGGGTTAATAATTGCTTCTGAAAAGGTACTACAACAACAGTTTCCATATCAATACTTGGGGCATCAGCTGTTGCAGACAGGAGTAAAACCACAGAAAGTTACTCTTCGCCTAGATAAACTACAAACTTTGAATGATTTTCAAAAATTGCTTGGAGACCTAAATTGGGTCCGGCCCAGTCTGGGAATTCCTACCGGAGACTTAAAACCACTTTTTGACATTCTGCAGGGGAATCCAGACCCAACCTCCTTCCGTGAGTTAACACCTCAAGCAAGGCAATGTATTACTTTAATTGAAGAAAAGCTTGCCTCTGCTCATATTCATTATATTGACTATAGTCAGTCGCTGCTGTTGATAATTTTCCCCGCCCAGCATAGTCCTACTGGAGTTTTTCCTGTGGGTACATGAACATGTGTCACCTGTAAAAATTGTTATCTCATATCCATCAGCTGTGCTACATGTTATTCAGAAAGGGTATAAACTTAGTTTGCAAACTTTTGGAATGTTAACCTTTTTACTGACAGCCAGTATATAAGCAAAATTCTTGCACCTTTGGAAACTGCAGCTTATATTACCTCTGTATCTCGAGTCCAGATGCAGTTATTGACTATTTAGACTTTGCTTTGTTCCCATTTACGTAGGACATTTGCAGGCTCATACTGACCTCCCTGGTCCTTTGAGAAAAGGGAATACATTGGCTGATCAGCTTACTCGTCAGATTTATGTAGTGAGTCAGGAATCTTATGAAGCTGCAGAAAAAGCTCATAATCGTTTTCATCTCAATGCTGGATCTTTAAGATTTCATTTTAAAATATCTCGAGAACAAGCCACTGATATTGTTAAAAAGTGCTCTCTATGTACAGAACTTTTAACTGTCCCTCATTTGGGAGTTAATCCTTGTGGGCTTGCTCCTAATCATTTATGGCAAATGGATGTCACCCATGTTCCTTCTTTTGGGTGCATGCAATATGTTCACGTGGCCATGGATACATATTCTCATCTCATTTTTGCCTCAGCTCATACAGGAAAAAGATTACGGGATGTTAGAAGTCATTGTCTCCAGGCTTTTGCCTACATGGGAGTTCCTAAAACTGTAAAAACTGATAATGGACCAGCCTATACTAGCACTGGCTTTGCTAAATTTTGCTCTGAGTTTTCAATTTCTCACAAAACGGGAATACCTTATAATCCTCAAGGACAAGCTATTGTGGAGAGCTCACATCGTATGCTCAAAGCCTATTTGCATAAAACAAAAAGGGGGGAATATGGTTCCACCCCCAGAGATCATTTGTCTTTTATTTTATACATTTTAAATTTTTTGACTGTTGATGCTCAATCTCATACCGCTGCTGACCGGCATTGGCGGCCAGATTCTTCCGGGATGCCTCATGTCAAATGGAAGAATCTATCAGACGGCACCTGGTATGGTCCAGATCCTGTACTGGTGTGGGGAAGAGGGGCTGTTTGTGTTTTCCCACAGGATGCTGACAATCCAATATGGGTACCTGAGTGGCTGGTGCGTGCTGTGGATTTTCCTGTCCAGAAGCCTGAAGACAGGACAGAGCCAAGAGATCAAAGAGATTCTGGCTTGTCAACTGAAGAGTTGCGGGATTCCTGAGGAGCTGGCTGTGGTGGTCTGAGTGCCAAGGATTGTTCGTCTACCCATCTACCCATCCCATGATATCGACAGCTATAGCTGTTGCTGCCATAGCAGCTAATGCTGCTGGATTTTTCATTAGTCAGTCAGTTGCTTCCTGCTAGCACAAAGGATACCTTCTCAGGGCAGGTTGCAAATGCCTTGACTATTCAAATTGAGCTAAATTTACTAATGAATATTGCAGTTAATTTTGCTATTGGTTGTGATTAAAGACCACTGCTAGATTTTACAGTAATAGGCTTATTGCTGTTATTCATGGACCCTGGGATGTACAAATTGGCTCTTGAAATTATTCTAGTTATCTATACCAGGGTTCCTTTCACCAGCGCTGAGACCTTACTTAAAGGCTCCACTTTGGGCAGACTTATTAAGGATTGAGCAGACACAGTCTCCTTAAGAAATGCTTATATGTGCTGGAGCATCATCTTCATGGTTTCATGGTGCCAGAGCCAAAGGCAAGCTCAGGTCAATGTTGCCACGTGGCAAGTCCTCTTAGCTATTGCCCCAGAGAATCTTTCAGCACAAATCTGGCTGAACTCGGTGATGGATGACTAGTGAGCCAATGACGGGAAAGGTCTTTGGGGGGCTGCCTCAACCTAAGACAGGAAATGTGTTTTGACCTGGATGCTTTCCATGATGGGTAAGGGGTATTGCCTGACGTCCAATGTCACCCAAGACAGGCCTAGTCATAATTTATATAAAAGGGGGACCTGTAGGACTCAGGTCTGCCCTTGTTTCTGGGGTGCATCTCGAGGACAGTTTCTGGTCAGCTGTCTAAGCACCCTGTTTGTTCCTGTGCTCTCCCTGCCCCGCCTGGTGATTAGCTGTAGAGCATTGACTCCATTGTTAATATGGTAATTTCCCACCTGCCTGGGTGGAGGTTCTTGTGCAGAAGTGAGGTAGATAAGGACTTCCCCAAGTCTGAATAAATGGCATTTGGCTGGTCTCCTTTGGAATGACCCAGGTCTCTTTGTGTGTTCTTTCAGTCTCCAGGCCCTTGTCCGACTCCTGTAGGGTACAGTGGCGTGCAAACTGTACCGCGGGTGTAACACAGAATCGGGTGTTACAGATGGGGAGAGCTTGGGGGAATGGGATGGTTGGGATAAAGGAAGGGTGGATATGGAAGCAGGGATGTGTATATCTTAATTAAGGGAGCCATTTCAGGGTTGGCAAGAGGCTTGACTCTAGAGGGGTTCCCAGGTGTCCAAGGAGATGTCCCCAGCTAGTCCTTGAACAGCTGAGGAGAGGGAGCCTGAAATGGCCCTATCCTATAGCCATACTGATGAATATTTTGCATATCACCATAGAACCTTCATCTGGCGATGGATGGAGATAGAGACAGACACCCACATTGGAGCACTGGACTGAGTCCCAAGGTCCAAATGAGGAGCAGAAGGAGGGAGAACATGAGCAAGGAAGTCAGGACCACAAGGGGTGCACCCACCCACTGAGACAGTGGGGCTGATCTATTTGGAGCTCACCAAGGCCAGCTGGATTGGGTCTGAAAAAGCAAGGGATAAAACCGGACTCTCTGAACATGGCAGAAAATGAGGGCTGATGAGAAGCGGAGGACAATGGCACGGGGTTTTGATCCTACTGCATGTGCTTTGTGGGAGCCTAGCCTGTTTGGATGCTCACCTTCCTAGACCTGGATGGAGGGGGGAGGACCTTGGACTTCCCACAGGGCAGGGAACCCTTACTGCTCTTTGGACTGGAGAGGTAGGGGGAGAGGAGTGGGGGGAGAGGGAGGGAAATGGGAGGCGGGGAGGAGGCAGAAATTTTTAATAAATAAAAAATAATAAAAACTGGAAAAAGATAGTTACTGACAAATTTTAAAAAGGGGGGGGAACCACTCTGACAACCACTCTGATTAAGCCAATTAAGAGTTTTAAGTACTTTTTATAGATGGCGAGCCAAGAGCAGGCTTGAGCCTCTGTAAAGTCTCTTGGTACCTAAATTTAGTGATATAGCATTTATAAAGGCAAAACCTACATCAAAGTTAGATGACGGTCAGGGTAATCTTGAAGCTTTCATTCCCGGCAGAGCACAGTAGTTACTTTGCGAATTATTTTGGTTAACATGTATGGTCCATAGTCAAGACCATGAAAATCTCAAGAGAGTTGTGAAGGCAGTTATGACTGCTGAGGGAGGGAAAGTAAAGGACTGAGAACTGTCCAAGCCGACACAAAATGGGGTCAGAATGTGATGACATTACCTTGGTCATTTCATCCCCTCATTTTTAAAAGTTATTTTCAAATTTTTGGTCTTGGCTAAGGGGTAACTACTGAGTCCTGAGGTTTATTAGCTTATGGAGGTGATTTATTCCACACGGCTTCACAACCGGTCTCATAAACTGCAGGGCCAGTGAGAAGGGTTGTGAACCACGTCTTTAACCCAACATGTTATGGTATCAGAGACTATTTGATTTACACTCCTGTTGTCATTTTTGGTTTGTTTCAGTGGGGTTTTTTGTTTGTTTTTAAGATGTTATTTCTCTGTGTGGCCCTGGATGTCCTGGAACTCTCTCTGTAGACCAAGCTGGCCTCTAACTCACAGAGATCTGCTTGCCTCTGCCTCCAAAGTGCTAGGATTAAAGAAGTGTACACCACTTCCCAGTCTCTGAAATTTCTTGATGTACACTTGGCCCTTGGGTAAGAATGAGTGATGAGGCACTAAGGAGCAGTCTCCCTCCTGAGACGGTGTTTACAGATGTTATCAGGTACCTGCCATGAGTGGACTTTGTTTCTGTGAAGCCGACTTTCCATTTCTCATCAGGGGCTGGTCAGAGGAATTGTAGGCCCTTGGGCCCTTGCCTTAGGTAGACCGATATGCAGGAGAGATATTTAGGGGCAGCCTGATGGCCATCTCTCAGAGATACAGAATCTGGTACCTGGAAGATAACAACTCAGTCTGCTAAGATCCACCATCCAGTTGGATCCTGTTTAGTGTCCTGGAAGCCTTGTTCTTTTCTTCCTGGGTGTAGGTAGTCTGGGGAAGGAGCTGGGGATTAGGGAAAGCGTGGTAAAGGCAGAATGGGGCTCTGCAGGAATCCCTGCTGCTTATTGGGCTGCCTGATCTGCCCTATGATTTCCTTGGGCTTCGAGTGTGTTGGCTGGTTGATGCCCCTTGCAATGTATAACAATCATGTCTTTGGGGAACCAGATCTCTTTAAGGGGAGCAATAATTCCCCCTTTGTTTTTAACAGTCCTTCCTTCAGTAGTCAGTCCATAGGTCTCTGCTTCAGGAAGGGGAATATCTGGCAGATGGACTGAGATATGTTCATCCAGTCCCCACAGTCCTGGAGGGGACCTCAGGGTTGTCATCAGCATCAAGGTCACAAGATTGAGACTGTACAATAGGATAAGTGAGCTCAAGCAACAGACCCCAATACTGAGTCATATGGGTATTTGTCCTTCTTACGAGGGCTTGCACAGTGGGGGATCACATAAAGTCGGGTTCTGGCCCAGATAAGTTTGTCAGCTTCTCTCACTATTATAGAAGTTGTGGTTGTGGCACACAGTCAGGGTGGCCAAAGGGAGGTCACCACATCCAGACTCTTGCACAGAGTTACAGGCCTCTCAGCTAGGGCCTGAGACAAAAAGATAAACCAGTTTAGTTTAGTGGCATCTGGTACCTAAAGCTCAGATTAGAGTCTCCTTTAGTTCCTAGAAAGCTTGTTTTTCTGTTTCAGTCTGCTTTAAAGGCTGGTCTCTGCAGTGATAGACTAATGGACTGGGCTATCTCAGCAAACTCAGGAATCCAGAACCTGCAATATCCCCACTGTCCCCAGGAAGTCTCATGCCCGTTTCTTGGTTTGGGGGATGAGGCTTCTTCCCTGCAGCCTTGAGAGTTCTCCTACCTTGAGTGGGCACGTACCACAAACAGGAGACTTTGTTTGACAGAGCTGAGTTTTTTTTCTCAGCGGTGAAATGTCAGAGCAGCAGGAAAAAGTCTGTTGTGACTTTCAAACAGGTAGCAGTGTTGGCTGCTGCCAATCATCTACATGTCGGAGCAGAGTAGAATTGGGGTGAGACAATGAGAATCCTGTTAAGACTTTTTGCAACACCTTCTCAAAGAGTGTAGGGAAAGTTGGGAGCCCTTGCGATAGATGTGCCCAGGCTAACTGACTAGCTTCACTGCACATTGGATCAGTTCATTCAAAGACCAATATGGACAGGCTAGCTGGCACCAGAGAAATAGAGAAGCAAGCATCCTCAAGGTCCAGGACTGTACAGACCTGGTGACTCGTTGGGAGGAGACTGAGCAAAGTGTACAGACTTGGAACTGTAAGATTTCTTCATTTATTTGCCTCTTGTAGGCCCTGGGCGGCTGATAACCCGAGATCCCTGGCTTAAGCACAGGCACTAAAGGCATAGTCCAAGCTACCTGGCATGGGGTGAGGGTATTAGCTCTAAACATCCTCTTGATATTGTTATATCCAAGTTACCGATCCCCAAAAAAGAAACTTCATAGAACCTGATTGATGAAGCGTAATAACCAGGCTAGCTTAATGTGAAATAGTAAACTTTAATGAAGAAAATATCTTACAACACCAGGGATCCAGCGATGAAACCAGAAGTACCAAAAAGGACCGGTGGGGCTCACACCCGCCAGATTTGTACGTAAACATTAGCCCGAGGCGAACATGCCCCCTTGGGCTGGGCTTTCCCCACACCTGTTTCTGATGTAAAGCACAAGAGGGTTTTGAATACATAAACTCGAGTTTGGAATACACCTCCTGCACACCGAGGCAGTGGGTGAGGCAAATGCAGGGTCAAGCCTGGGGAAGGGGAGAAGTTTTAAAGGGGAAGGATCATAATCAGGGGAGTTCATGTCCTGTCATCTTGGGATTGGGCAATGAGGGTATAGGGTAAGGTAGTTTCTGAAACCATTGGTCAGCTTTTGGGTGCGGAAACCTAACAAAGAGCCATTAATACCTGACAAGGTGTCTTCAAGAACAGGAGGCTTCCCAGGAACATCCGGACCTCTTTAAATTTTATGGCCCTGCTCCCTAGCTTCTTAATTGGCTGTTTTCACGGGATCTGTTCAAGTTCTGAGATTGCAGCACTTTTCTGGAGCTGAGATCAGCCCCTGCTCATTATCTGGCTTAAGATAAAGTCCCTTCTTTAAAATGGAGTTTGCAAAGTCAGGTACTCAGAATATGGGGAACAATTTTCAGTCTAGCCTTTTGGTTCAAGGGATATCAACAGACCTCTGTCAGTACATCTATAACCAAGAGACTTACTGCAGCTGGTGGGTGCCATACCTTAGGTAGCTGTTGTTGTAAGTCCTGAAGCAGTGGCCCAGAGTCTGGATTTGTTTCTGCTGTGAGTGGGGGAGTTAGAAAATGTTCTTCAGACAGAGCGCAGTTAAGCTGAGCAAGTAGGGCAAGGGTAAAGGAAATTTTAGTTTCTTGTAGAGGAAAGATGATAGTGATGTTATGGAGTTCCAGAACACCCAGAAAAGACCACCAGACTCAACCCAGATTCCAATTTAGCAAATTTATTAAAGCTGCTCTCAGGGCTACAGTCTGTACCTCAAGTTAGAGATTTGATGCCCAGAAGCAGGCGAAGGAAGGGCTTTTAAAGATGAAACCCACAAGAGCTGTTGGTCTCTGCCAAGATTAGACAGTCAAGGTGACTTCAAAATAGTCCCTGGATGTCTGCATAAACAAGTTACAGATTCCAAAATCAGCAACTAGTAATATTGTAACAAGCAGATGGTCATGGTTATACATTTCTGGGGTCAAGGAGTCAGGGTTGGGAGGAACCCTACCTTCAGGAACTTGAATCAGAGACAAACCAATATTAGGTTCCAAGATGGATGCCCAGCACAAAATGGAATTTCTTTAGCCATCACAGTGGTGTATAATTTTCAAAAAACATCTGTGTCCAGAGGAGGAAAGGGCAATCTAGGACCGTCGTGAAAGAGGAGTGAATGAGTGACCTGTTTCCAGTACAGACTAACTGTTCTTTTAAGTGTAAGGTGATCTTCCTTAATGGTATCTCTCCCCCATAGTGCATAGTGTCAACTTTCTTTCTTTATTTATTTATTTATTTATTGCATTTCTCTCCCTTGGACACAAACAGTACAGGGTTAACTTTAGGGGCAGAGTGAGCTGACTGAAACACAGCCAGCATAAACCTTGCTTGCTTACATTTTGCTCTGTCAGCAACCAACATATCTTGCCTCTGTCTTGAGGTGTCTCAGTAATTGTAAACTTTTGGGGCTCTAGCTTTTAAAGTTTTTTATGGGTTGAGCTGATTGAGTGACAAGAGCCAAATGTAATGAATGCTCTAGCAGTTCTTGAAGCCAGTGGATCAAATGGGATAGCAAATCTGAAGGCCCTTTCTCCCTTGAGAAATGTCCCACGAGACTCTTTTTGCCCTGAAGAACCTCAGTAGTTTTAGACAAATTAGTTGTTTCAAGCTGCACCCTAGATTCTAGGATTAGGAGCTGGTGACAGGCATCCAGGACCTGGGAGCCTGCATATGTATTGGGGCGCTACCTCAAATCGAGTGGCTTTTCAGCATTTGTATCAATGACTGAGCCTCCCAAAAAAACCTTCCTTGCCTCCCCCCTATACATTCCCTCTCCTCTGAAGTAAACAGAGAAGGAATTGCTGACAAACACTCCTGGTAGGGTGATGGATAAGGGAGACAGACTCCAGGAGAGCCTTTAGGGGGCTTGGGGCTTATCAGAAAAGGGGGCTCAGGATCTTCCGATTATACAGATCAGAAGTAGATAAAGAAACACAGATCGGGTAAAGGGCAACGCTCTTTCTTTAAATCGTTGCCCCCCCCCCCCCCGGGGTCTGTAGGGAGCGGTGTCTGGTTTGATAGAAATACAGAGGTTGGGATCTGAATCCAGTATGATGTATGGCGGTGCCTCAAGCTGGAAGTCAAAGGTGCTTCCGAAGCCACCAGGACAAAAAGCTAAGTGGAGCAGCCGCCGCCCTAAGTTGGCTCGCCAGCTCTCCAGCTCTCCCCCTCCCGGGAGCATGGACGCCGCCCACCCAGGCTCCTCGCACAGCGGAGAGGAGCAGCAGGTCCCGACCAGCACCCTCGCGGACGCCCATAGAGAACACAGCTTATCCAAGTCGCAAGGACCTTGCCAGGTGAAGTAAGCCGGGGCTGTATCTGTACAAAAAGGGTTCTCAGTGCGCACCCAGCCTTGTTACCATAATGCCTGCGATGGGAGAAGCACTGGGTGCAGACAAAATGACCAATGGCCAACAACAGCAGGGGGCGCCACCTACTGACAGAATCCGGAAAAACCAGCAGATTTTTTTTTAAATTTGCTTTTTGTTTTTATTGAGCTATACACTTTTCTCTACTCCCTTCTTCCTCTCTCCCCTTCTGCCCTCTTTATGACCCCCATGCTCCCAATTCACTCAGGAGGTTTTTTTTTTGTCTTTTTCACCATTTTATGGAGATCCATGTATAAAACGCACAGAATTTTAATCAGATTCCTTTTGAGACAAAACAGAAATACCAGCAGCAAAAGCAAGAAATCAATTCAACAGTTCCCAAAGCTGAACTTGCCCATCACATGTTCAATCAACTCTCTGGGCCAAACTTGCCTGTCACGCATTCAATGGACTCTGAACTAACCTTGCTCTTCATGCAATCAGCATTCACACAGTTGGCCCATTCATTCATTCATTCATTCATTCATTCATTCATCCAAGCAAAACCGAAACAAGATCTCTCACAAAAGGCACAACCAGGGTACAGGGTCCCCCATCTTGGGCCTTCCAACTTAGTGTGGAGGATGGATTAGGAAAGAGTTTCCTGTCAGAAATATCCAAGAACGAAGACCTTGGATAGCCGACCCTCTTATCCAGGAGAAGAGCCTCTCCCTTTGGGCCTGTCCTTCTTATCCAGAAGGTTGCGTGGGGCTCGTTCTCCTCAACTAATTCAGCATACAGACACTCCTCCTAGAAGTGTCCAAAGGACTCTGTCTTGATGCTGGGGACACAGGAGTCAGTCCAGACCTCTTCTGCTTCAGCGAAAGGCGTGGAGCCTGGAACATTTATCAGGAGGACTTCTCCGCTGCAACCTCTTTCTGGCCAGGAAAGGGGGAAGCGAGCCTGAGTCTTATGGAGCTAGGTGTGGGATCTCCACGTGGCTCTAGAGTAATGACCCACGTGAGACAGTTGTTGACAATCTTGGTGACTAAGCCAATTAAGAATTTTAAGTCCTTTCTATTGATGGCCAGACCAAAAGCAGGCTTGAGCCTCTAAAATGTCTCTGTTTTCTGAGTTCAGGGATGCAACATTTTAAAAGGTAAACCCCACAAGATATATCAAAGTTAGATGAGGCTCAGAGTAACCTTAAAAAGTTCATTTCTGACAGAAACTAGTAGTTACTTTAGACATAATTTGACAATTATTTTTGGTTAGTATATCTGGACCATAGTCAAGACAATGGAAATCTCAAATTTGTTGCCAACACTGACCTTGACTGCTATGGGGAGTTGGATAAAGGTCTGAGAACTGTCTAAGCCAGTGGTTCTCAACCTTCCTAATGCTGGCATTCTTTAACACAGTTTCTCAAGTTGTGGTGACTTCCAATCATAAAATTATTTTTGTTGTTACTTTGTAACTGCAATTTTGCTATTGTTATAGCAAAAATTGTTATAACGCAAACATTTTTTGAAGATAAAGGTTTGGTAAAGGGGTCCTGACCCATAGGTTGAGAATCACTACGACACAGCTCACCCTTATATGTGTCTTCAGGTTCTGTGCAAAGTATTAGTTATATAAAAAAATCATAATTTTGAGACTCTTTGGAATATATGCAAAGTAGATATAAATAAAAGAGAGCTAATTTAAACAAAAGATATTAAGTATTCATGTAGATACAATGTGGACATAGCTGGATATGGTGCTGCATGCTTTTAAACCCAAATACTTGGGAGACAGAGGCAGGCAGATCTATGTAAGTTCCAGGCCAGCTTGATCTACATTTGGATTTTCAGGCTAGCCAGGGATGCATAAAGAAGTGGTCTCAAAAACAATGTGGATAAAGGAAATTTTGAGCTATACAAATTACTAACATTTAGTTACTTATGAAAGTAAAGTAAAAATGAGAAGAATTGGGGTATAGCACAATGGGTTAGAATACGTGAAACCTGGGTTCATACCCAGCACCAAAATATGCCATAAATGTGTAAGAAGGATTCCTCTACTAACAAAACTGGTAGGACAGAAGTGGATTCTAAAATTAACAGCCAGAGAGGATTGGGATCGGGAACTATGTCGAAGCTTGAGCCACAAGGCTTTCAGCCCAGTGATGGACACAAACACAATACAAGGAATGTGTATAACATATACACATGCATTGGTTATTAATTCACTGAATTCATAAGCATGGTTTCATATATATGTGAACCAATAACTGTATTTATTGTTTATATGTACACACAACTCACTGTGACACGTGTGTGTGTTGGAGGAGTTGGTTTGTTTGTTTCCTGACTGCTCTGAATCAAAATAATCACACAGAAACTTTATTAATTGCAACACTGTTTGTCCAGTAGCTTAAGTGTATTTCTGGTTATAACTCTTATATCTTAAATTAACCCATTTCAATTATTTTATATTTTACTACAAGGTTTGTGGCCTACCAGCAAGGTTCTAGCTGGCAGCTTGCATCTTTCTCTTCTGGCAGCTACATGACATCTCACTTACTCTGCCTACTCTCTCCTCCTCTACCTGCTTGGAACCCCCACCTTGCTCTATTCTCCTAAGCCACTGGCCAAACAGCTTTATTCATTAACCAATAAAAGTAACACATAGACAGAAGGACTTCCCACACCATTTCCCCTTTTCTGTTTAAATAAAAAAGAAGGTTTTTAACTTTAACATAGTAAAATTACATATAACAAAACAGTTATCAAGTAAGAATTATAGTTACAATATTTATATCTACTTTATCTTTTATCATATCTAAGGAAAACTATAATTATAACTGTCTATTTTTCAACTCAATCAAATATTCCAGAAGGATATAATATTACCTAAATAAGCAGGAAATGCATTGTAAGCAACCTACAAAACTCTAGAAGTGACAGAGACATCTCACTGCCTGAACAGTCACTCAAAGTTTTTCTGTAATGTTGTGGGCACCCATCTTCAGCCTACTGGCCCAAAGTATCCAGCAGACTTTTCCACAAAGCAGGAAATTTCAAAGACAGTTTTACCTATATTGGCAGTTTGTCAGTCACTTTTTTCTGTGTCCTGTGAAATGTCTGGCAGACTCTTTCATGAAGTGATGTGGGAGTGTCATATATCAATCTGTTGATTTCATTGGTTAAGCAATAAAGAAACTGCTTGGCCCTGATAGGTTAAAACGTAGGTGGGAGGAGTAAACAGAACAGAATGCTGGGAGGAAGAGGAAGTGAGCTCAGAGACGCCATGCTCCCTTCTCCCGGGTAGACGCGATAGCTCTGCTCTCTGAGGCACTCGTGATGAAGCTCCAACCCAGGATGGAAGTAGGCTAGAATCTTCTCAGTAAGCGCACCTTGGGGTGCTACACACCTTATTAGAAATGGGCTAGTCCAGGTGCGAGAGTTAGCCGAGAAGAGGTTAGATATAATGGGCCAAGCAGTGTTTAAAAGAATACAATTTGTGTGTTGTTATTTCAGGGCCTAAGCTAGTCAGGTGACCAGGAGCTGGGGAGGTAGGAACACAGCCCATCACTCATATTACTACAATGAAGCAGGAACACTGAAAGATTGTCTCATCTTCTTTAGGCAGATTCAGCAGTCATTTTACTGTGGGTCCTGAAAGTCCAGACAAGTAGTTTAGGCAAGAGCAGTTTCTTGCCCAAATGTCTAACAAACTCAATAAGGGGCCCCTTTGATGCCCATCGTCCTCTTGAAGTAGATTAGTGCTGCCAGGAGCAGATGTGTCTTACTGTAATGAAAAGTCCTAAGTTATTAAAACATTTTAAATTCTGTAGCCTTTGAAAGATCCGAAGAATATCTATCCATCTAAAATACATCTCTGTACATCTAGAAAACCTAAATAACATGACTATAAGCTTGGCTATTATAGATGACTCTCTATTAACCTATATTTCTTAATTATACATTCCATTTTTAAATGATCTGCACAAACACAATACCTTAATCAAGAGCAGAAATATATATACACAGTATAACAAAATTGACCTTAAATTTGTATCAATAGACCAAGATCTATACGAAGGCAAAGTAGTCATATCTATAGCATACCCCCTTTAGATGTAAACAAACATATATAAACAATCATTTAGGGAAATTCAGCATTGTTGTCTGGACTACTTCCTGCTGATTGGGGGTGCTATTAATTAGGTCTGTCATGGGGTATCCTGTGTGGTAGATTCATCTCAGTCAGCAGTCCTGAAGCTGAATGTCCTGAAGTCATTGATGTTGGACCATCTGGATCATTGTTTCAGGGGGTCTTGTTAAATAAAACCACATTACTCTGGAAGGAACCCACAAGTTCTTACCTTCTGTGGAAGCAAAAGTAGAACCTTTTTTTTTCCAAAGCAACATATCCTTAGACCCAAATTTTGAACTCAAGATACCTTTAAAGTATATATGTTGGTTTAGCTTAGCAGCCCGTACAATGAAATGTCTCTCTGTACTTAGCTCCTTCATAGTCTAAAAATTTAAAGAAAATGCAATAGTATACAGACTCTCTGTTACGATTTTTTTTAAATGCTGCAGTAGGCAGGCAGAGGGCCCGGGGAGCAGCCAGTCCCAAGCAGAGACGGCTGCCGGTCCCTGAGCAGTGGCTGGTCTTAGGCAGGGAGACACATGGCGGGTGGGCTGGTCCCAGCGAGCCCGGCAGTGTGAGCAGGCAGCAGGTGGGAAGTGCATGAACAGACACATCATACAGAATAGAATTGGATATTTATTACTTAGAGGAGGGGGGGAGAAAGGAGAGAGAGAGGGAGAAAGGGAAGAGAGAAGAGGACAGAGATAGTAAGAGAAGGGAGTGGGAGAAGGAGAGCGCACATGGCAAAAGGGACACACAGAAGCCAAGGTGGCGAGAGGGGGGCAGGAGCCGTCAGGAGTGGGCGTGGCTTGTCTCTTAAAGTGACAATCAATCATAACATTGTCTGTGTGTATTCTATCTTTATGTAGCTTATATTTCTTAATTCCTTTAATCTCTGACTGTCTGTATTCTGTCTCTTTAAAGGCTTTGTTTTATTTTTTAAAAAAACTATTCATTTCTATTTATAACTGTCTATACTCTTTTTCTTCTCTCTCAAGTCTACATAACTTTATTCAACACTGTGACCCATTTTAAGATCTTTTATCTCGGAATCTGTCTTTATTACATATTTGTAATTATTTTCTGAACAGGAGCACTTTAAAATGGTAAGCGTGTGGTTGCAGCAGCCCTGGATGCTAGCTCCACTTCTCTCTGCCTTTCAGCATGGTGGAAGACCTTTACAGCCAGTTCTGGGACCTCCAGGTAGAAGCCATTCTCAACACTTTAACTCTGAGAAGGAATGTGCAGCACATAAACCCATTTTATCTGAGTAAAAGTTAAATCTGTCATGTAGTGCCCGGAAAGATCTCTGTGTATGGTGATGGGAATCTATCATGCTCTCCTGCCTGTGCACTTCCAGCAGACCTGATCCCACCACCTGCCCAGGACGGGAGCACTGAGCCATGGGCACGGTCTCAGCTACTTTTCTCCTGATCCCAGGTGGGCGCAAAAGCGTCTGGACCCAAAGTGGGTGATGGGCATTAGCCCCAAATGTTTCAGATCACATTGGTGTGCCAATCAGTTGGAAGAGGCTGTGGTACTGTAGAAGTTCCTTTTTAAGGTACCAGGCACTTGGGCTTGGCCTCTTAGACTATAAATGCTGATGCAAAGTACACACTTGCTCTCTCTCTCTTTCCTGCCCCCCCATTCTTATAGAGGACCCTAAATAAATAATCCTTTATTATATGTGATTCTGAGCTAGTGTTGCATTATTTTGTAACTTCCATCTTCATCTGGCACCCATGTGAATACCAATTCCACACCTATGGGGTAGGCAAAAAAAGACCCAAAGATCCCGAAGGTCTCCCACCTCTGCCCACCTGGCTTGATTTCACCTACTAAGCACCTTTTTGTCAACCCCTGCCACAACCACAGCGGAGCTACCGTGTGGTGACTTGGCAATTTTCCAGGCTTGTGCACGGTCCCTTCCTTCACACCTGTCACTTTCCCTGGTGCTCAGTGACTTGCTCAGTTTCTGGTTTGTGTTCCCTGCTCACACTCTCTGGGCTCCTTGCTCCATGTACGGAATTTAACTAATTGTTCTAAATTTGTCAAGCAAAGCATATTTGTCAGTATTTATCCAGGCACCAACATGCAGAACCAAAGCGGTGCAAATAGTCCCACGCCTCCACTGGTTGAGTCTCCCCCCACGTGGCTTCAACAGTGACACCTGCTGGTCAATAAAGATTATTACACCTACAACAATTTACGGAACTCTAACGGTGGTAAGTAAATTAATAAATTTGAAAGTTATATGATAGCAGACAATATTACCACTCGGGAATTTAATACCCTTTTTGCTTATACTATGGGTGGTATTCTGCAGGGCTTATGTGATTTTCCTTATACATCCATTTATTTGATTTTGGGAATTAGTTTTGTTTTCCATATTATATTGTTAAGAGAATGGCTTGATTAAAGAGCCAAGAATAAGGCACTTAAAAAAAATGATACAGTCTTTAGAGACTAATAATGAACAACTAGTTGAAAAAATTAAAACTATTGAAAAGGATAACATTGATTTGACAGACAAAATCCAATCAATGTTGAAGGGTGCTGAGACATTATCTGAAATAATTTGTGTTGTTGAACTTAACAACCGAAATCTGTTAAAACGTTATGATAGGTTAGCAGATAAGGTATCTCTCCAGGAAGGTAATATGCACACCATCAAAATTATGTACACGGATGAGATGTTATCATTACTGGACAAATTTCAAACCTTGGAATCATCAGTGAGCGCATTAGAATGGAACACTGGACAGGAGATTCAGACTTTACAAAAGGCAGTAGTAGTAAAGAGATTTGAAAAGATTGAGGAAATTATTGAAACCGATGAGCAGGGGGTAAAAGTACAAGGGCAGGGTTTAACCTCCTCAGTACATGCCAGAGTCTGGGATGTCTCACCCAGGGTGTTAGCTGCCTATCTGGTAATATCCTCTGAGAAACCGTCTGGCACAAAACACCCTAAGGTAGTCAAAGAATATACATGGCAACTTATAGGAGTGAGCGATGTAAAAGAAATTAAGCAAGCAGTAGTATTTTATGACCTGCATTCACTGTTTGTTAGGGGGATGGTGAGTTTCAAGCAATAAGGCTACTCCACACAATTGGCTTCAGTTAATCTCAGTGGTCCTAGAAAATGGACCCCAGCTGATATGAAATGCTATTGGTGAAAAGAAGAAAAAATTTTAGAGCAACAGGGAAAAGCAAAAGGATTTGAGGCTTCCCAAGACCAAATACTTGGCAAGGGCCAGTATTTGGCCTCAGGACCAGGCTCTCTATGACGAATACACTTTATCCCTATGTAGTACAGCAGCTTTAAATGCTTGGGACCAGAAAAGAGAATTGAATCATATATCAGGGTTAAACATGGCCAGAGAGAACCCGTTAGTGATTTTTTTCCAAATTAAGACTGTATAAGTAGGAGTAACAGACCCAGAAGCTAGATGTGTAATTATTGAATCTTTGGCTTTTGAAAATGCCAACTTAGATTGCAAAAAGATACCTGGGCCTTTAAAGGTTAGATCAGCACAGGGATATACGGATCCTGAATACAACAAATGTTGAGACATTAGACATACTGAGGCTTGGGTAGAAGAAGCAATTTCTAAAGGTATGAGGAGAAATCAAAATGCCAAATGTTTTAATTGTGGCAGAATAGGACATCTGAGAAGGGATTGTAGACAAGGAATTTCTAGGAATCATGTCTCCTCTAGGAATGGCAAGAATAGGCGGTGTGGCAAAGGCCAACATTAGACCAATGAATGTACATCAACAAAAGACATACAAGGCAAAAAAAAAGAGATAAAATTAACCTTATAAAGAGAACTACTTGAATTCTTTCACCAATTGTATGTGGCACACCAATAGCTGGAGCCCATATATTTTATACTGATGCAAATAAATCAGGAAAGGGAGGTTACAAATCAGAAGATTTAAGTAAGGTGGACCAAAGCCCTTATAATTCTGTCCAAAAGGCAGAGTTATATGCTATTTTCATGATACTAAGGGATTTTAAAGAACCAAAAAAAAATTTCTGAATTAAATCAGACAGTGTGTTTCAAGGATGTGTTGACCTCACAATGGAAACCAGGAGATATGCTATCTTGGGGAAGGGGTTTTGCTCTTGTTTCCATAGGAGAAGAAAAGCTGTAGACACCATCAAAATTAATAAAGATTCGATTTGAAAAGGAGAAACCTCTTGAGAAAGAGAAATGACAGATCATCCACAGAGGTGACAATCATGCAGGTGGTAAGGAAACCTCATAAGGGTTGGGGCAGGGTTCTGTTCTTGTCTTTTCAGAAAAATACACATATTCAAAAAGTCAAGTGACCCTGGATGTTTGGATGCCTAAAGAGGAAAAGATAACTATCCAGAAAGGATCAACAAACAAAGAGAAATATGACTTATGAGGACAGGTCATCTGCAGGGAAGAATTTTATATGTACATTCTCTGTACATATATATATATGTATATATATGTTATATTACACAGTTGATATATATATATTACACAGTTGAGATATAAACTCCTTTAAAAATCAAAGCTGGCTTTGGATTTGAAATCTTTGGAGCAGAAAAGGAAATACCAGCTATAAACTGCCAATTGTGGGACACCCCTACACCAATCACTTCCACATGCTGACTGAATCTCATTTCTCATTCCCAAAGAGCCTGATGCATAGGCTGTTGACTTCTGTGTAAGGCAGTGGTTATGTGTATGCACGTGTGTGTGTACATTCCATTGCATTCACCAAACATGTGCACTTGTGTGGAGTCTGTGTATCCTTGTTATAAAAGTGTCCATTTGCTAGTAAGTATTTAATATAAACCACAAATTGTTCTGAGGCTACGCATCCCAGGATGGCTTTGAACTTGCTATGTAGCAGGAGATGGCCTTGAACTGCAGATCTGTCTGCCTTCACTTTCTGAGTGCAAGGATCAGCAGTATGTGCCACCACACCTAGTTTATGAGACACTAGGGATCAAGCCCTGAGCTTTGTGCATGCTAGGCAAGCTCTCTGATCAACTGAGCTACACTCCAAGCACCTCATACAACAACCTTTTCACAAGGCTTAATGTTCCTGCATTTCAAAAACAAACCTGAAGTCTTTTGTATGTGTAATGTTCTGTCTGCATATAAGCCTGAAGGCCAAAAGAGGGCATCAGATCCCATCATAGACAGTTGTGAGACACCATGCTGGGAAGTGAGCTCAGAACCTGTGGAAGAGCAGTCACTTTTCTTAACTACTGAGCCATCTCTCCTGCCCCAAACCTGAAATCTTAAAAAGTAAAAACAGTAATAATCTGACTTTTGACTTCTTCTCTAAACTCTTACATGAATCCTCAAAGTCCCTGATAAGCTGGCTGGGATGTACACGTTGACGTTTTTCAAGTTGTTCTTTTCCAAGGATGGTCTTTGGATTAAAATGTCTTTAACATTCTCTTAGTAACATCCTTTTGGGATCTCCAAAGAGTTTTCTTTTTTTTAAGATAAGAAAACCAGGAATTTTCAAGTTTGTGGTGAAGATGCCCCATGTCCAAACATGGATTCTCATCCTAGATAATTTTGTGTGCTTATTCAAGATGCATGTGAGCCATCCGCTCAGAATGGGGTAAGATGTTTTCACTTGGCAACAGTAAACAGAGCTGAGTGTGTGAAGTTTCTTATAGTATACAGCTCAAGTTTTAAGGCTAAATTCGTGGGGATTTGTAGAGTGGAACTCAGAACTGAGCCCAGTGGTATCTTTGAACTTCTTTATTGAACAAGAATTCAGTAGTGCAGCTACATGACTTAGTGTTATTCCCTGTTGC
Organism: Microtus obscurus; assembly: GCA_963919715.1. Classification (NCBI taxonomy): domain Eukaryota; kingdom Metazoa; phylum Chordata; class Mammalia; order Rodentia; family Cricetidae; genus Microtus; species Microtus obscurus. The sequence goes on along the minus strand of CAWTZC010000431.1, from coordinate 2,016,669 downwards.
TGTGATAAACACTGTCTAAGGCAAATTAAAAGGGCGAAAGTGCTACTTGGCCCACAATTCCAGGTCATAGTGCATCATTTCATGGATTCAAGGAAGCAAAAACTTGAAAGAACTGGTCTCAATGCATCCACTGTCAAGAGCAGAGAAGGGACAAATGTGTCCACCCTTGTCCTAATCTCATTTCCTCTACTCCTATACTGTCCAAGGCCCAGCCCTTGAAACACTCCTGCCCGGTCAGGAGAGACTTCCCACCTCAATTAATGTAATCAAGATAACGCAGTCAAGGGCAACCTTATCTAGACAATCCCTCTTCCTAGATGATTTTAGATTGTGTCAAGTTGTCAGTTAGGCCTCATCATCACACTACACATAGGCATTGCATGGGTATCACATGGCAAAGTGTCTCCACACTCAGGTAGTGTCAGGAAGGGGTGCAGTAACTCCAAGTGAAAAGTGATCATAGCAAGATGCCGAAAGGATGATGATCACCTGTGGGATCCAACATAGCCTTGAAGGTTCCAGAGGTCTGAGGAAGATCGGCGTGATAACAAGGGAGGAGAGGGAAAAGTGGGTGGTGGATAGAGCTGAGAATGGCACAAGCAAAGACACAGAAATCAGCCAGGGCGGCAGTGGGTAGTGGTGCACACCTTTAATCCCAGCACTCGGGAGGCAGAGGCAGGCGGATCTCTGTGAGTTCGAGGCCAGCCTGGTCTACAAGAGCTGGTTCCAGGACAGGCTCCAAAGCTGCAGAGAAACCCTGTCTTGAAAAAACAAAACAAAAAGACACCAAAGTGGAGAGGTCTGGGAGTTATTTAGGGCCATGGTCATGGTCATTACTGATCCATAATGAGATAAGTGCAGAAACTGACAAGCATTAAAAGGAATCATGCAGTGATTCAATGGAGTCATTATATTTCTTTTGAAACTAATACGAAGTTGAGCTTGTATTTGTGTGTTTATTTTTGTTTTCCAGTGTTACGTTTTATTTTACATGAATTCCCCCATCCCACTCTGCCCCACCTCTGCCTTTATCTGTATTTTTACTTTATGAAGTTTTAATTACATACAGCCAAATGTGGTTTGACAATATTAAATGGAAAGTTCCAGAAATAAGCAATCGTAACTTTTAAATTGTATGTGTTTCCAAGTAGTATGATTATCTCATATTGTTCTTCTCTGTCCCACACAGTACATGACCCATCCCTCATCTTTTACCCAGTGTATCCATGCTCTGTGACACTGCTGCCTACTTCATTAGTAACTGTAGTGGCATTTCGTTTGTATTTGGGTGGGGGGGCGTTGAGACAAGGTTTCTTTTTTAAAAAATATTTATTTATTTATTATGTATAGGATATTCTGTCTGTGTGTATGCCTGCTGGCCAGAAGAGGGCACCAGACCCCATTACAGATGGTTGTGAGCCACCATGTGGTTGCTGGGAATTGAACTCAGGACCTTTGGAAGAGCAGGCAATGCTCTTAACCTCTGAGCCATCTCTCCAGTTTCTAGGTAGCTTTGGAGCCTGTCCTGGAACTAGATCAAGCTGGTCTCAAACTCACAGAGATCTGCCTGCCTCTGCCTCCTGAGTGCTGAGATTAAAGGTGTGTGCCGCCACTGCCCACCTCATTTGTACTTTAATAAACATAGCTTGTGGGGCTGTCAAGAAACCTGACACTATAGAAATTCCAAGGAATCCACAAGGCTGACCCCAGCTAAGACCCTAAGCAGTAGAGGAGAGGGTGTCTGAACTGGCCTTCCCCTGTAGTCAGAATGATGACTATCTTAAATATCACCATAGAACCTTCATCCAGCAGCTGATGGAAACAGAAGCAGAGACCCACAGCAGAGCACTGGGCTGAACTCCCAAAGTCCAGGAGAAGAGTGGGAGGAGTGAGAATATGAGCAAAGGGGTCAAGACCATGAAAGTTACACCCACTGAATCAGTTTACCTTGTAGTATGGAGGAGCAGGCTGCATCCCACCGCCCAGCTAGCTTAACCCCAGAAATAAGCACACAGAAACTGTATTCATTAAATTACTGCCTGGTCCATTATATCTAGCCTCTTCTTGGCCAACTCTCACATCTTGATCTAACCCATTTCTAGTAATTTATGTTTTACTAGGAGGTAGTGGCTTACCGGGAAAGAGTCTAACCAGCAGCAGTCTCGGGCAGGAGGCTCATTGGTGTCTGCCACATTGTCCTTCTCCCAGCATCCAGTTCTGTCTTCCCTGCCTATCTAAGTTCTGCCCTATCAAAAGGTCAAGGTAGTTTCTTTATTCAACCATTGAAAGCAACACATAGACAGAAGAACCTCCTACACCATTACCTGAGCTAATGGGAGCTCACTAACTCCAGTCAGACAGGGAAGGAACCAGCATAGGACCAAACTAGACCCTTTGAATGTGGGTGACAGTTGTATGGCTGTGGCAGACTGTAGGGTCACTGGCAGTGGCACCAGGATTTATTCCTACTGCTTGTTCTAGCTTTTGGGGAACCCATTCTCTCTGGATGGATACCTTGCTCTGTGGCGGTTTAGATTAATACAGACAAATCGTGATATGTATACACAACTTTAATGCAAAAACCAGACTCACACGACCAAGGTTCCCGCGGAGCACAGAAAACAGGAAAAAGGGGGCCCGCAGCTTCTGCGAGCCCAATTTATCAGTAAACATTAGCCCGAGGCAAACCCGCCCCCAATGGGCGGGCTTATCCCTACATCTCCCCCTTTTTGTCTAAATAAGACAGAACTAAACCAAATACAACTATAAACAATAATAACAAATAATAAATATAACAAACAATATTGAGAACAAAAGTTTTACCAGATATTCTATATCAAGGAGTCTAAATAATGTAGAGAGTAATTACAATTATATAATCTTCAACTCCGTCAAAGATCTGAGAAGGGAATAAATATTACTTAACAAATGAGAGATATCCAAAATGTGCCATAAATGACAGAGACAACTGACTACCTGGGCAATCACCCAAATTCTCGTTCGCAATGTTGAGCCAACCAACTTTGGCTAAGGCCTAGCATAACTGACATACCATTATCAAATGCAAGGAACTTTCTTAGAATCATCCTACCCTGTCTTGGCAAGATAAGACAATCCTGTTTCATAACTTTGTCAGTAGTTGAGGTATGGGCTTTTCTTAACCCAAAGGCCAGTTCTGCCAAGAAGACAAGCTCCCAGTGGAGTGTCTTTGGTGCTCAACGTTCTCTCGGGAGTAGAGTGGCGTTGCCAGGAGTAATTGTGTCTCGTTGGCACAGAATTCTAGGTTGGATTAAAAGCCATTTTCTACAGCTCTTTAAAGAGGCTGAAGATTATACTATCTATACTAAATATAATCTCTATGTATCTAGAAGACCTGATTAACCTAAAAATAAACATGACAAACATATAATTCTCAATACCTATCTAACTTGAAGATTAAAAGAATAAACTGTGCAATATATGAAGACAATGATCTGTGCAATATATGAAGACAATGATCTTCATCTGTAAACAATGTCATTACATATCAAATGTAAACAATGGAAGGAGCTCACATTCAATATTGATATTACATAAATAGTATTAGAGGTAGAAATGTACATTGTATTATGGTAGATGTATCAATATAATATAAGCATATTCTTATACAAAATTAGAGGTAGGAACACTCACATTCAATATACAATATATCAATATACAGGAAACAGTACCAATACAATTTTCTAAAATCAGTAACTCACAAATACCAAACATCAAACCAGTTAATCCCCCTCTTTTTTTTTTTTTAACATACCCCTAATTCCATAAAACATCCCCCCATCCCCTCAATCCCAAACCAACCATTAAAAGATGTCCCTAACCCTGAGGGCAAATTCTGTTGGGAGAGGGGACGTCGTCCTCTAAGATTGCTTCAAGCTGACATGGGGGTGACGTTCTCCTTAGGGGCTCCCGTGAAAGCAAATGATGATAAAATTCCCAAATTAACCCCAAATTAACCTTTGACCTAAGAAAATTGTAACTAGTCTCTATGTATCTTTAGAAGGTCTGGCCAGAGTGTTGTCAAAAATGTGCACCATTCGAAATTGTCTCGAGCAGTTGGTACCAAAAAACAAGTCTATTATTAGCGCTTAAAAAGAAAGAAAAAAAAATATGTATATAATCATGACGTCATAAAAACCAGATTGAGTTGATGTTGTGGGGCCCCATCTTCATCCTGAAAACTTCAAAAATTACTGTAGAAAAATTTGTTGTTTGTTATGGGAAATTTAAACATTAACAACAAAGACACATAATGACATATAAAGAAAGACACAGATATGAGAAAAAGCAAAGAAAGTTTACCAAGTATATAATTATTCTTATCCTGTGAGATATCTCTTATCAACAGGTTTGGAATTGAAGAGGGACTGGGCCAGAGTCCAACTCCAAAACCAGTTCTACATATTTATAAAAAAGTGTTCAATAAAACATATAGATATGTATATATATAAAGTCAATACTTACTGATCCTTAGTGAGTTGTAACCATTTTCCATCCATCACTGAGTAAATATTCAGGGTCCCATTAGTATGCTCGTCATCCTTGTGAATGAATTGTTATCTATCTTTTCCAAGTGTCTTGTCTTCTTCATACCGAACCTTTATTAATTTTGACGGTATCCACAATTTTTCTTCACCTGTGGAGATAAGAGCAAAACCCCTTCCCCAACGCAGCACATCTCCTGGCTTCCATTGTGAGGTTAGCACATCCTTGAAATAAACTGGTTGATTTAGTTCAGTAGACTTTTCCATTATCCAATGTCTTTCTGCAGCCGTTGTTCCCTTCTCATTAGCGTTAAGAAAATTCAAGGTTAACAAAGCATTATGTAACCTATTTCTGGGGGTGTTTTCCACCCTTTTCTGTTTGTTCAACATATCCTTTATAGTTCTATTTGATCTTTCTATGACTGCCTGACCTGTAGGATTGTATGGTATACCTGTAACATGCTTGATATTGTAATAGTCAAAAAACCGTTTCATTTTCCTAGAGACATAAGCAGGACCATTATCTGTCTTTATCTGTGTAGGTATACCCATGATGGCCATGACTTCTAATAAATGAGTAATTACTGAATCAGCCTTTTCCGAACTTAAAGCAGTTGCCCACTGAAAGCCTGAATAAGTGTCAATGGTGTGATGAACATACTTCAATTTGCCAAATTCTGCAAAGTGGAACACATCCATCTGCCAGATTTCATTCCTATGGGTGCCCTTAGGATTAGCCCCTGCTGTCAGTGGCGTTTGGTTATAGAAAGAGCAAGTAGGGCACTTCTTTACAATCTCCTTAGCTTGTTGCCATGTAATAGAAAACTCTTTCTTCAAGCCTTTGCTATTAACATGATGTTTTTCATGAAATTCAGAGGCTTGTAGCACACTACCAATCAATAATTGATCAATATCTGCATTACCTTGTGCTAGAGGACCTGGCAGACCCGTATGGGATCGGATGTGGGTTATGTACATAGGGCAAAGCCTGTTCCTGATCAAATCTTGAACCTGGATAAACAATGAGGTTAGTTCTGTATCATCAGGTATAAATTCAGCGGTTTCAATATGTAAAATAACTCTTTCTGCATATTGTGAATCAGTAACTATATTGATAGGTTCTTTAAAATCCCTTAGCACCATAAGAATGGCATATAATTCTGCCTTCTGGACAGAATCATAAGGACTTTGTTCCACCTTACCCAAGTCTTCTGATTTGTAACCTGCCTTCCCTGTTTTATTGGCATCAGTATAGAATGTACGGGCTCCAGTTATTGGAGCATCACGGACGATTCGAGGAAGGATCCAAGAAGTTCTCTTTATGAAGTTAAGCCTCTTGCTTTTTGGATAGTTGTTATTAATGTCTCCCAAAAAATTAGCACAAGCTCTTTGCCATGGTTCATTATCTTCCCATAATTTCCTTAGTTCATCAGCAGTGAAAGGCACTATAATTTCTGCTGGGTCTATGCCTGCTAGTTGACGAAGTCTCAGCTTGCCTTTTATAATTAACTCAGAGACCTTTTCCACATAAGTTTTTAGTTTCTTACTTGGTTTATGTGGTAAAAAGATCCATTCCAAGATAATATCATCCCTCTGCATTAAAATTCCTGTAGGAGAAATTTTTGATGGTAATATGACGAGAACACAATCAAGCTCTGGATTCACCCTGTCCACATGTGCATGTTGTAATTTTTCCTCAATCATTGTCAGTTCCTTTTCTGCTTCGGCTGTTAATTCTCTGGGACTGTTTAAATCTTTATCACCTTCCAAGGTTTTGTTCAAATGAATTATTAGATCAGGTGTTATCCCAATAGCTGGTCGTAGACTGGAAATGTCTCCTAACAGTTTTTGAAAGTCATTAAGAGTTCGTAGGCGATCTCTCCTAATTTGTGCCTTTTGTGTCTTGATTTTTTGTAAACCTATTTTATAACCTAAATAATTAACGGAATCTCCCTTCTGTATTTTTTCAGGAGCAATTTGCAATCCCCATTTAGGTAAAAGTATCTTTATTTCGTCAAACAGTCTGTTCAAGGTATCCATGTTTGGATCAGATAACAATATGTCATCCATGTAGTGATAAATGATGGATTTGGGGAATTTCCTGCGTATTATTTGCAATGGTTGGTTCACAAAGTATTGGCATAAGGAGGGGCTATTTAACATACCCTGGGGGAGGACGGCCCAGTGGTACCTCTTGGAAGGTTGAGAATTGTTGTAAGTAGGCACTGTGAAGGCAAATTTTTCTCTATCTTCTTTTTGTAAAGGTATTGTGAAAAAACAATCCTTTAAATCAATAACTATAAGAGGCCATCCTTTTGGTAACAAAGAGGGCAATGGGATTCCAGATTGCAGAGGGCCCATAGGTTGAATAACCTTGTTGATTGCTCTGAGATCTGTCACCATTCTCCATTTACCCGATTTTTTTCTTAACCACAAATACAGGAGAATTCCAAGGGCTGGTAGATTCTTCTATATGTCCAGCATCTAATTGCTCTTGTACCAGCTGTTCTAAAGCCTGTAACTTTTCCTCAGCTAGAGGCCATTGCTTTGTCCATATTGGTTTCTCAGTCAACCATTTTAAAGGCAAGGCTGTTGTTATCTCTGAAGGGACTTCAATTGCTTGTTCTTGTATGGCCCGAATGGCCGGTTTTTTTCCGTTTATAATATCTTTTAATATTATTTTCAGAACTATAAACTCTAGAAGTAGCAGGAATGTTAATTTGAGTATTCCATTGTTGTAATAGGTCACGACCCCATAAATTCATTGCAATATTGGCTACATATGGCCTTAATTTTCCTATTTGTCCCTCAGGCCCTATGCATTCAACCCATCTCGTGCTCTGTCTTACTCGAGATAGGGTTCCAATTCCCAGTAGCTGGACATTCACATTCTGAAGAGGCCAATATGGATGCCAAGATTCTGGGGTAATGATACTTACATCAGCACCTGTGTCCAGCAAGCCAGTAATAAAAATGCCATTTACACATACTCTCAGCTTGGGTCTTTGATCATTTATTGAAGTTTGCCAAAACACACGTAACTCATCTTTCTGATCACTATTGCTTGTAACAGTAGGCATGGGGTTTCCTAATTGTCCTGACGAGGCACATTCTCCGCTGGAACTGGAAATGATTGAACCATGTGTGCCATGGGGGCCTGTAAGGCCCCCTCTCACGTTTCCCGTCTGTATCAGGTTGCCTTGTCTATCCCTTGTAGATCTACATTCATTCGTCCAGTGTCTGCCCTTTCCACATCTTCTACATAAACCTGAAGGCTGAGTCCTCCTATTTCTGTTATTTCTAGAAGATGCATTATTATTATTTCTGAAAGTCCGTTGTTTACAATTTCTTTTCATATGACCCATTTGGCCACAATTAAAACATTTGGTATTCTGGTGTCTCCTTTTACCATTGGAAATTGCTTCTTCCACCCATGCTTCAGTGCCATAATCAAATGTATCAACATCCAGTGTATGTAAGACCCATTCTTCCAAGGGTGCTGATCTTACCCTTAAAGGCCACAAAATCCTTTTGCATTCCGAATTTGCATTTTCATAAGCCAAATTTTCAATCATTATACGCCTTGTGTCTGGGTCAGGTATCCCTATTTGCACAGCCTTAGTAAGCCTTTGTAAAAAATCACTAAAGGGTTCTCTCTGACCTTGTTTAATTTTGACAAATGATTCTGTTTTCTGTCCTGGGTCTTGTACTCTATCCCACGCATTTAAGGCTGCTGTTGTGCATAGGAAGAGTGTGTCCTCATCCAGATTAGCTTGGTCCTGAGGGTCAGAAAAGAGTCCTTCACCTAGAATTTTATCTATGCAAATGTTACCTCCCTTCGCCCTTTCTTGCTGTTCCAAACGTCTAGCCTCTTGCCTGAATAAGCATTTCCATTTTAAATGCGGCCCGCTATCAAGTACTGCAGAGCTCAGTTGCACCCAATCCATAGGAGTTGCTCTGCTTGTTGTTGCTCAGGATTTTAGCATTTCCTTAACAAAAGAAGCGTGCATCCCAAAAGTCATGACAGCCTGTTTAATTTCTTTGAGATCATTCATACGGACAGGCTCCCATATATCCTCCTTGATGACCTTAGGGTTTCTGGAACCAATCACCTTTTCTGTTGTTATTACTGGAAAGGCAGGTAGAGTTTTGTGGAAATTGTTCCGGAGGGATTTTCCCACAGGTGTAGTTAAAATTTGCCTTTCTACCGTTTGTTCTTCTTCATCAGAATTTAGAAATTCCTCAATCTTTTCAATTCTATTCACCATTGCCTTCTGCAATGTTTGAATCTCCTGTCCAGAATTATGTTCCAAAGCCTTCATTGAGGATTCTAAAGTATGAAGTTTGTCCATTAGAGATAAGTTCTTCTCTTTGGACATAATTTTTATGGCGTAAACCGTGCCTTCTTGTACTGACAATCTTTCCGCCAATTTGTCACAAGTTTTAGACAAAATTCGATTGTCACATTCAACTGTTTTGGTTCTCTCAATTAGTGTTTCAATTCCTTCCGAAAGTGACCGCTGGAATTTATTGTTTAAATCAGCTGATCCTTCTTCCATAGTAATAAATCTCTCCTCCATATCGGCCTGAACCTTTTTTAAATTTTCCTGTAGCAGTTCAAGCTGATTCTTGAGAAGATCGTTATCGTACCTGATGATTTTGAGACCTTCCACCTCTGCCTTAAGAATCAGCCTAGATATAGTAGGGAGGACCTTGGACCTTCCCCACAGCTATATGCCTTGCTTACCCTCTCTGAGGAGTGGATGGGGGATGGGATGGGTAGGGAAGGTGGAGGGAATGGGAGTAGTAGAGGGAATGGGACTGGGATTTGTATGTAAAATGAAAAAAAAAGATAGTTTGTTTTCCTTTTTAAAAATTAAAATAAAGTAAATTAAATAAATGAATAAATAAATCCATAGAAACCAGGAAGTAGTGGTGCACACCCTTAATCCCAGAACTAGAGAGGATTATAAAACGGGAGGAGACAGCTCTTAGTCACAGTCTTATTCTGAGATTCCTGGAAGCAGGGTCACCATTTCAGACTGAGGTCAAGGTAAGAGTCAGTGACTGGATGCTTTGCTTTTCTGGTCTTCAGGTTGAACCCCAATTTCCACCTCTGAGTTTTTATTAATTGTGCTTCAAGTTATGCCTTGGTCATTAGATTAATAACTGGCTATCACAGTGCTCACATTCAAGTAACCCCCATTTTACTTAATGAAGTCCCCACAGAGCAAAAGAGCAACAGGGCATGAAATTTGGAGATTAATTTTGGTTCCGTGTGACAATGATGTAGGGCAGATAGGATATATAGGGTCAGCAAAATGGTTCAGCAGGTAAAAGTGTTTGCCATGCAAGCCTGGTCACCTGAAATGAACCCAGGACTCATTGAAAGAAAGGAGGAGAGAAATGACCTCCACATATGAGCCCCAGCATATAAGTGCCCTCATCATCACATACATACAAATATAATAATAATATAAATAAATAAATTGTGTGTGTGTGCGTGTTCAGATATCTACTGGGATGGTGGTGGTGGACGCAGTAGTGGGATTGAAATGTATTTTTCATGGATAAAGAGGGACTTCTGTGTTTTACAAAAATATTTACCTGTGATAGAGTGACAAGTTTAAAATTGGTCCTTCATCCCGAAAGGTCTGAGAAACACCACAAACGAGGTAATATACTCTTGCTCCACACAGTGTAGGAGGTTATGCAGAGCTGGAACACACTTGAAATGGTAGATTGAGACAAATTTTGTTTCGTGAGGGTAAAGATAAATGTGGTATTATCAGAGGCAAAACTACAGGGGTTCACTGTCCCTCAACTTATTATTATGGTTTCAGAGACATCAGGAAGTGATGGGAGAAGATGGAAGGATGCAGTGTGGAATCTGGGTTATGAACGCAGATTCTCATTTTCAGTTTTTTTTTCCCAACTGGCACAGATCAAACATAAAACACACATTGGTCACCCCCTTACAATCTTTAAGGGAATCAGCTAGGTCTGAGCTCCTCAGTGTCACATGTCACCGGAATCAAAGTTACCTGGCCTTAGAGACCACAGGTATGGAATTCTTATTACCTGGATGGTGTAGGAACAGTTCTATGTTCCTGTGAAATTGATGACAGTGACCTGTGTCCCAATAACTGTGAACTACACAGAAGGAAAAATGTCCCAGGTGATAGTAGAGAGGGTCTATGCAGACTATAAACTACAGACTCTATTACCTTTCCTGACTCCTTGGTATTTTAGAAGTTTCACCAATTTTACTTGTGACTGATAGAAAAATAAATCATGAAATTAGCATAATAACACTAAGAAGATGACTGATCCTGTGGCTGTGCATAGAGAGAAGGTCCAACAGAGAATTCAGGCTGAACACTGTAAACCGCTCCTGTCATGCTCTCCAGCTATGGTCTGAGTGAACAAGCAGGCAAGACCTACTTGTTCTTGTCCCCAGGACATCATTATCCAAGATGGCCCAATGCCAAATATACCCTGCCTGGCTATCAGCCAATTAGGGTTTGTTTAAAATATAATTGACAGAATATAGATGATTGTCCCACACCACCAACCCTAAAACCTTCATTGACTTTATGTTCAACATTGAATCAAGCCAATGGCACACAGGACCTCCCTCATCTTTCCTTTGGCTGTGGGTGGGAATCCCTAATCTAAAAGCAAACAAACAGATAAAGCTCGAAATGCTCAAAAATCTGAAATTTATGGGAAACTAATTTGACATCACACTATTGGGGAATTACATACCTGAACTCATAGAACAGGCTGCAGTGAAAATACAGATATTCTAAGTACACGTATCTTCAGGCTGTGCGTATAAGGTATATGTTGAAACACAAGTGAATTGCATGTTTAGGCTTGATTCCATCTCAAGGTACTTCTTTTGAATATGCAAATTCTTAAAACTCCCCAAAGATCTGAAAACTGTCTCAAAAACAAATATGGAAAGTGATTGAAGAAGGTACAGAACATCCATCTCTGACTGTTACATGCCTCTCACCCAGACATATGTGCGCATATCCATATTCACATAAACATTTGCACTCAATGTCCACCAGTCTAAGAGGCAGCATGGGACCAAGGCAGAACTGCAGGGTTCACAGTCCCTCAACTTCTTGTCACTTGCAGCTATGGATTCATAGGGAGCAGCCCCAGGAAGCCTCATCCCAAAGTAAAGCCTGCATATGGAGCTCAGCTATCCGAATTCAGCCCTTTGCAAGCTAGTCAGAGGTCCTCTGGAGGGCAGGACTGTTCCACATTATTAATTAGCAGTAGCCTAGCCTGCATATCTGCTAGCCTCTGAAAGACTCAGAGCTAGAAAACCCACCTAAGGACAACACACCAACACTGGGGAAAGGGGAGAGAGAATAGGAATGTACACAGGAGGAGTGCGAAGCATGCAAAAGAAGACCGACTGCAGCCGGTCAGTGTTATAGGATGTCATCATCTCTACATTATTCGTTGAGTGCCTTTTGCATCATCAGAAGCGGCTTCTTTAATATTTGGAAGACTTCATAGAAATCTATGAATGAAGCATTGATCTCTGTTTCTGTGCCCTCTCCAAGCCTGTCTCAGGAAAAAAATTAGAAAAAAGAAAAAAAAAGAAAGAAAAATAAAAAAGACCGAAAGAAAATAAAATTTGACAAACTTTAAAGTACAGTTTGTACCTCTGATAGTTATCTTACTTAATATCAGTTGTCTCTGATGATGCCGATATTACCACACCCGTAAGACTGAACCGCTACATACCCTTGAAGACACTTTAGATTTTGTAAGTTACATACATTGAATCTATTCAACTTGTCCACTGAAGCAATCAAGGCAGGAAACAGACAAGGCTGTGCTGAAATATGACTTTATTTAGAGATGGTAAGATTTGAATTGCAAACACATTTCACTTGTCATCGTTACTGTCTTCTGAGACACTCATGTAGCTAACCCCTTAGCTCCTTCAAGCCTTTCTCAACATTTCACCTTCTCAGTGAGGCCCTACCCAAAAATACCATCCCCCTAAAATTGCAAGTGACACCATACCCCCCTTCCCACTGTCCTCGTCCACTTTTACCTTCCTTATCATCTTGTGATTTGCCCATAGCACTTAGGGCCTTCTAAAATAATGTGCCATTTACATTTGTATCTTTATACTGTTTGTCTTCCCTTGCTAGACAGTAAAGTTTTCAATTACAGAGTCTGTTGTTTATAACTTCACAGAGGCCTCCAAAGGGCCCAGAAGATTTACTGGCTCACAGACGACATGTAAAAACGTAGTTGAAGGATTCAACAGATGGGTTAGTGGCTTATGAAACTCTCAACCAACTTCTGAATTGGGGTTCAGGTCATTCGATAATGAAATGTTTCTCTTTATGCTCTTTATGTTTCCCTTTGAAGTGTTTAGAGGCCTTAGTCTTCAGAAATGAGGTTGTCTAGTTTTAAAGGCTCTGTGGTGTCTTGAATGAGAATGTCCCTACCCCTCTGCCCCATAAACTCATACATCTGCATGCTTAGTTCCCAGTGACTGTTTTGAAAGATTAGGTGTGTATTCTTGTTGGAAGAGAAGTGTCGATGGGGGTGAGCTTTGGGGTTTCAAAACCCTAAGCTTTTTTTTTGTCTGTCTGTCTGCTGCCTCTGAAACTATAAGCAAGCCTCCAATTAAATGCTTTCTTTTGTAAGAGTTGCCTTGGTCATGGTGTCTCTTCATAGAACAGCGACTAAGACAGGTCTCTTCAAATTTAGAAGAAATAAAAAGGCAATTAGTATTTTAAATATAAAATATTACATATTTATAATCTGTTATGGGTCTTTCCCATGATTAGCTTTATCCCCTGCTCTAAAGGGTAGCTCCCTTTGGCCTTCACTATGACTCTTTCTCCAGTCTCCTTTCCCCTGCAGTGGCCAGGGCTGATGACTGGCTACAGTCTCAATTAACACCAGCTTGGGAACTTGAAACAGAATTAGACCAGAAGCAAACAGCTTGGAGTTTTGTTCTAAAGAGTCAGTTTCAGAAAGCAAATGGTACAAACTATGTCCCCTTAAGATATGCACTGTGGGGCTAGAGGGATGGCTCAGCAGTCGAGAGTACTTACTGCTCTTGCTGAGGACATGAGTTTGGTTCGCAGCACCCATATGGTCACTCAGAAATGCCTGTAACTTCAGTTCTAAAGGATCTGATGATCTTTTCTGGTCTTTGCAGAATCTTGCGTGCACACAGCACATTTAAACTCAAACAGGCTCACACACATATATGTGAAAAGTGAATAAATCTTTTTTTAAAGAAATACATTATTTACAGCTATGCAAAAATGTTTATTTTTCTTCAAGTTTATTATTTTTTGTTTTTTGTTTTCTAAAATGTCATAAATTATTCAGTGAGCCATAGTATGCATTGGTTGCAAAACTCCTTGTATTGCTTTTCTTGATTTGCTTGGTATGTCGCTTAACTGGGAAAATAGGAATTGTCTTGCTAAGCCTCGTTAAAACTGAACTCTTGCCAGGTTGTGGTGGTGCATGCCTTTAATCCCAGCACTCGGAAGGAAGAGGCAAGAGGATCTCTGTGAGTCTGAGATCAACCTGGTCTACAAGGGCTAGTTCCAGAATAGGCTCCAAAGCTACAGAGAAACTCAGTCTAGAAAAAACAAAACAAAACAAAACAAAACTTAATTCTGGCCTTATGGTATACTTGATACTTTCATTATTCACTTATCACTTTCTGACTCTAGATTAGAAGTATTTATTTACTTATCTGTGTTTATTATTACATTTAAACTTTCTGAGACTAGAAAACTACAGCTTCCTCATTTGTATGTCCCACAGATGCAATCATTGTTTAATTATCCGCTCCTAAACTAAAGTGAGATACATAGTTGGCTTAGCTCCAAGAGCTTCAATGGCACCCCTCAGCTTGCCATGAAAGGCCTTTCTTGAAGAAGTCCCTGACTTTGTCCACAGTCTCAACAGCTGTCACTGCCTTCCTCCAGCTTCTGTATTTCCTCATCTCAACCCCATTGTTGTTCGTTTTTTGCCTTTGCACAACCTCTTCCAGCAAAATAAGTTATCATTTTGACTGCACGTGAACTCCTCACTATCTTTAAGCCACAATTAATACATTTCTCCCCCACCCCACTCTTTTTGCCATTTAAATTGAGTCTATCTTAATTTGCAACTTGGATGACAAGGATCTTAAATTTAGTAAGAACAGCTAATTTTCTCTAGAACACATGGGTGACTATTGAGGCAGGCAAGATTAGGAGAGAGTTTATCTTGTGTAGGAGGACCTTCTGTATTTGTGTTGCTTTCATTGGTTATTAAAGAAACTGCCTTGGCCTAGGTGATAGGGCAGATCTCAGGTAGGTGGGGAAGACAGAACAGAATTCTGGGAGGAAGAATTCTGTTTCTGGGAGGAAGAAAGATGCCATAGTTCTCTGCCCAAGATGGACGCTTGTTAGACTCATGCCCGTAAGCCACAGTCAAGTGGTAATACACATTAATGGAGATGGGTTAATCAAGATGTGAGAGTTAGCCAATAAGAGGCTAGAACTAATGGGCCAGGCAGTGTTTTAATTAATATAGTTTCTGTGTGATTATTTCAGGTGTACAGTAGCCAGGTGGGATGGAACAAGGTGCCCCACTCCTTGTACAACAGATTGGCTGCCCAATGTGGTTGACTAACTCCACGTAAAACCTGAAAGGGTTTGAAATGGAATTCTAGACACATAGAAAAAAAACCACAGAATTTAGCATAGCTTTTTGCTGTTTGCTGGTGGCATGCCAAAGGGAGATTTTCCTGATTCAGTTGTAGTGGGGAAAAAAAGCCATGTAGTTTTAAAATGCCGGCTTTCTGGGCTATGCTCCTAGCACAACCTCTGTCTTTTGTGGGAGACAAAGAATTTGGATGGGGTTTTGTGAGTAAAGTGCTACGGCTTGCTTGATGGCAATGTGAATTGCTGTGTGCCTGGAACCGTGCACGTCTCAGACGCACCAAATGGCTCTGAGGCACGAGCGGCTCTGCCATGCTGAACTGTGCTGACCTCAGGCAGGAACTATCATAATTGTCATAATAACAGCACAGTTAAGGTTTAGACAGGGCAGGAATAAGGCAGTACCATGTTACCCCTACATGGCACAAGCTAAAGTTTTTAGAACTGCTTAGCATTTTAAGAAGTGCTCCTGGACAATAAAGAATTACAGATTCACAATAGGACAGATTCAGACATAAAAGACCTCTAAGTGGGTCACACTGTTGGATGGCTGTACGTAGGCTTGGGAGAGAGAAGAAAAAGAGTATAGAAAGTCATAAAACAAAGTTAATGCCTTAAAAAGGGGGTAAAGTCTTTAAAGAGACAGAGTACAGATAGTCATAGATTAAAAGAAGTAAAGAGAAATAAGCCACATAAAAATGGAAAATTCACAGAGAGTTTGGGTTATGTGTATTATTGTGTTTTCTTTAAATTTTTTGACGGTGAAGGAGCTAAGTACAGAGAGACATCTCATTATATGATCTGCCAAGCTAAACCAGCACGTATATAATAAAGGTATCTTGACTTCAGAATTTGGGTCTAAGGATATGATGCTTTGGAAAAGAAGGTCTTCTTTTGTTTTCACAGAGGATGAGACCTTGTGGATTACTTCTAGACCAATATGGTATGATAGACCACGCCCTCCTGAAAGGTTTCAGTAAATACCCTCAAAAACTTACTTTTCTCAACTGCCGACCGAGATGAACCTTGCATACAGGATATACCATGAAAGACCTGATTAACAGCATCCCCAAACAGCATGAAGCAGTTTGGAGAGAAAAAAAAACATGCCCATATTCCCAAATATTGTTTATAAATGTTCTTTTACATTTAAAGGGGGAGATGATATAGATATAACTAATTTGCATTGGTATGAATCTTGGTTTGTTGATATAAATTTAAGGTCAATTTTGTTATATGTATATGTATTTCTAATCTTGATTAAGGTATTGTGATTGTGTAGTTCATTTAAAAATGTAATGTATAATTAGGAAATATAGGTTGTTAATGGATAATCATCGATAATAGTTAAACTTGAAGTCATGTTAGTTAGATTTTTCTAGATATATAGAGATATATTTCAGTTTGATAGGCATTCTTCATATCTTTCAAAGACTACAGAATATGGCATTTAAGATGTTTTAATAATTTAGGGCTTTTCGTGACAATGAGACACGTCTGCTCCTGGCAACACCAATCTACTTCAGAGGAAGATGGGCATTGAAGAGGCTCCTTATGGCGTTGGTTAGCCATTCGGGCAAGAAACTGCTCTTTCCCGGACTGTTGCATAAATTGGACATAAAGAACCCACAGAGAGAGGACTGCTGAACTTGCCTAAAGGTGAGATGGTCCTTTGGGGTTCCTGCTTCATGAAAGAGTCTGTGAAACAATTTGCAGGAAACAGAAGAAAGTGACTGAACTGTCTTTGAATTTTCCTGCTTCATGGACAAAGGCAGACACCATGGTTCTCCTGCCTGAGACGAACACTGGTTAGACTCATGCTGGTAAGCCACAGTTGAGTGGCGATACACATTAATGGAGATGGGTTAATCAAGATGTGAGAGTTAGCCAATAAGAGGCTAGAACTAATGGGCCAGGCAGTGTTTTAATTAATACAATTTCTGTGTGGTTATTTTGGGTGTACGCTAGCCGGGCGGGACGGAACAAGGTGCCGGGCTCCTCATACAACATTTATGTTAGAATCCCAACTTGGTTTGGGGTTATATACATATCTCCTCTTACAATAGTGCACTTGGCAGCTTTGTTCCTTTCCTGCATTAGCACACACACATACACATACATGTACACAAATACACACATACACACACCCACACAGGCACACATAAATGCTCAAAATAATTCACCTAGCACTTCAGAACTCCTTTAACTCTCCCCCTCGCTTACATCAAATCATATGTACTTCCATCTGTAAATCATAATGTCTTTTCAGCCTTAGTAACAATCACATTTAAACTGTTCCTATTCAAGTATAATCCCAGTGTTTGGGGTATAAGAATTAGAAGGGCTAAGCCAGCCTGAACTGGTTTGGGGTGCTGGCACAGGTAAGGGAAAACCCGAGAATCTCGTATTTTATTCCTGTGCATATAATTTTAAACCAGATGCATTACAGGAAGGGACATGAGCAGTAGAGATATGATGATATGACCTATCAATTAAAATACAGAATCACCCATACTAGTAACCAGCCCTTCCTATCTTTGGACCTCTTGAAATCAGAGACCCATGCTGTAGACTGAGGTCCTCGGTACTCTCACTCATGTGGCTGTTGTCCCCCTGTAAGTTGCACTATAGCTTTGCTCCAAAATAAAACTATTTGGCTTTTGCAAATTTGCATGAGCCATATTTCCAATTCTTTGGATAAGAGGCCAAGAAACACCCAGCTCAGACCACAACCATTGGCAGCTCTGCTAAAAGTGGGAAGTTTTAAATGAACATTTTAGACAATCAGTCGCATTGCAGAGTGAGGAAATAGATTAGAAATGGCTATCTGTCACTCCATATCCAGGGAATCCAACACCCTCACAAACATACACACAGGCAAAACCACCAAAGCACATAAAACAAAAGAAGAAAAGACAAAAGTGACTTTAGGCAATTAGTTAGGTATTTAGAATGAATCAGTAGAAGTGATGCAGACCTGATTTGAGGTCATAGCTGTGGGACTAGAAAGGATTTAAAGGACGTGGCACAGGAGAGAAGTCAGGAGTAAGCAGCCTACTGGAAGCAGTGACTGAGAGCTTGGGTGAAGGAAAGGCTGGTTCCTGATTTCTGACTTCACTCTGGCTGGTGACAAACCGAAGTACGGCATTGGGGTTGTCTGTTATCTGTGTATCCTCCAACTAGTCCGAAAGATCTCCTTCAGGGATCTTTCCTTTTGGTCTTTATCAGCATTCAAAGAGGAGCAATTAAAATTAATACGTTCAAAATACTAAGCAGCAACTCTGAGCCAATGAGAGCTATGGCCAATCTCAGAAAGCCTACAGACACCATTTCTTGTTTGTTTATTATCTTAGTTTTGGTTTTGCCTCCAGTAACAAGAAAAGGAGTTAGACCAAATAGCGCTACTCCCAACTTGCCTTCGCTCCCTTGTACAACTAGGAAGCTGACAATAAAGTTTATTTGAGCGTCGACGTGCCCCGACGTGGCCCCGCCTCCCCAGCAGCAGCGCTGATTGGCGAGAGCTTTCAGGCCTCAGGCGTTCCTAAGCCGCGATTGGCTCCAGCTGCCGTCCGTCCGGAGCGTCGGGCGCCGCCCCGCCCTCTCGCCGCGTCGCCGGTGCCTGCGCCGCCCGCCTCACTCCCTTGTGTCCCGGCAGAGGCCCGGGCGGCCAGCACGAGTACCGGCGACCATGTTCCGACGCAAGCTCACGGCCCTGGACTACCACAACCCTGCAGGCTTCAACTGCAAAGGTGGGCGGCGGCCGCGGGGCCCGGAGACGGTGCCTTCCCAGCCCGCCCGGATCAGGCGGTCGCTACCCCGCCGACCGCGGCACGCTTCCCGGCCCGACGGCTGCTCGGCGGGCACCTTTTGGAGCTGCAGGGCAGGGCCGGGGGGCCGGGGAGACCTATGGGACGTGCGGAAAGTTAGTGGCCGGCTGCCAGGGGGTGGAATGGTCCAGAAAAAGACACTTGGTTTTAAAGTCCTGCCGGCCAGTGGGAGACGAGTGTGGCGGGGACCAGGGCCTTCTTTCGCTGTACAGGACTCACAGGTAGAAGGCAGTTTCTAAGCCGGGTCAACGTTTGGTCTCTGGAAGCGTATCAGGGTCTATTCTGGTTTTGTACTTGGTTTTTGACGCAAAGCTTAATGGGCGGTGTGGTGATAGGTCCGAAATTGGGGTTTGAATCTCAGCTCTCTGACATGTGAAATGAGACTCTTTCCAGAGTATGTTAGGGAAAAATCTAAGGAAGCAAAGGCATCCTAGAAATAGTATACTGTCTCCTAGCTTTCCGTTTTTAAATATTGGTGTTCGGGGTGCTCCAGTGTTTATTTCTTGTTTACTCTGTTGACTTGCTTCTAACTTTTTACCTGTCCAGTGCCCCTCATACTCTGAAGGAACTAAGGTACACTGTTTCATGCATGTTTAGTTCATTTAATACTAAAAACAGCCCCATGCAATAAGCCCCATTACTATCCTCATCTTTTATCTGAACAATCTGAAACTTAGAAAGTGTACCCAGTTTTCTGAGGTACACCCAGAATTTGAGTGTGTTGCAGTGAATCTGTGGCTCCAGAGTCTGAACTTTGAACACTTGCTTACTTCTATTGGGGGTAGGGGGTGGGGTGGAGTGGGATGGGTCAGGTCAGTTGACTTAGTGTTTGCAGGTGGGAAAGTCACAGAGGATCGCTAGAACTCGTGACTTAATATGTGATGTTTTTGTTGCAGATGAAACAGAATTTAGAAACTTCATTGTTTGGCTTGAAGACCAGAAAATTAGACACTACAAGATTGAAGACAGAGGTAACCTGAGAAATATCCACAGCAGTGACTGGCCCAAGTTCTTCGAAAAGGTAATGAACCAGGAAGAAAAAGAGGGCATGAAGTTGAGTTGAAAATTCTTATATTCTTTCAAGATATAATAGTGATCAGTATCAGTAAAGCGAATTTCATGGATTTCAAATTTTGCTCTTTTGATTTTTAAAGCAAATTATATTATCTCCCACCATGTTTAACCTAAGTACTAAATTTGGTGGGAAGATATTCCTTAATAGGGCTACCTACTCTAATTTTTATGTATGTGTATGTGTTTGTTGGGTATTCACAGAGACCAGAAGAGTGCATCAGATCTCCTGGAGCTGGAGTTATATTAGACACAAAAATGCAGGAATGTACTTTTTTTTTTTTTTTCTTTTTGGCTTCTTTCCTGCTTTAGAGCCTGCTCTGGAACTAGCTCTTGTAGACCAGGCTGGCCTTGAACTCACAGAGATCCACCTGCCTCTGCCTTCCAAGTGCTGGGATTAAAGGCGTGTGCCTCCACCACCACCCTGCGATAGGAATGTACTTTTGAGAACTTGTCTGAGTTACTTTTCTGTTGCTATGAAGAGACACCATGACTGAGGCAACTTATAAAATAGAGCATTTATTTGGGGACTTGCCTACAGTTTTGGAGAATGGTAAACATGTTAGCAGATGGTCAGCCATGACACTGGAGCAGTAACTGAGAACTCACCTCCTTATCGTCGAGTAGGAGACAGACAGAGCTACCTGGGAATTGTGGGGTAACTCCTCCAACAAGGTGTGGCCTAATAAATCCTTCCCAAACCAGTTCCATCACCTGTGGACCAAGCATTCAAATATACGCGCCTGTGGGGTCATTCTCATTCAAGCTGCCACAGCACTCTTACTAAAAGATATAATTGACATGCCTGAACACGTGAAACTGTCATGCTCATTATAGTTAGTATATAGAAGTCCCCGTGTTTGATAGAAGTGCTTCTAAAAAGCTCTGTATGGACGTTTTTGTGACTAGAATTAGATTTTCTATTGATTTATTTTAATTTTAGTAATATTTTTGCAGAAAAAAATTGTTTTGAAAACTCAATAAAAAAATCACATCATTATAATGCCAGCGAATGGGAGTGACAGTGGCACCAGCCTCCTTGTATTGTTCATGAGCAATATACCCGACAGGCCTGTCCCCACAAGTGCTCACCCATAGCAGGGCCCACACGCGTATTGTCACTGCCACTGCTTCTGTTGGTTTGTTTTTGTTTAACATTAAACTTTTTCAATTTTTTAAAAAGATTTTAAAATATAATACTAGTGTTTTCTGTTTGTTCACTTGTCCCATGCACCTGTTCCTTCATGTAAAAGGTACAAATGATGGAAAGTATGCAGAGATTAAAGATAATTGCTTATATAAAAGACCCAGACTCATAGTAAGATAAAGATAAATCATTATTCACCGAAAGACTATCAGGAACCTCATTGTTTAAGACATATTTGAAAACATCTATTGGGTGGTTAACCTCTAGATTTTAAGTTGCAACTTGTATTTTTAAAATATTTTAGTACTGACAAGTTTGTTTTATTTTGATTTTGGTTTTTAAGACAGGGTTTCTCTCTTCTGGACCTCTCTTTTTAGACCAGGCTGGCCTCAACTCAGAGAGATCTGCCTGCCACTAGTGCTGGGATTAAAGGTGTGCACTACCTCGCCCAACTCTAACCAGTGTTTTTTGATCTTGGTCAAATCTTGTGAATGAGACTTAGTTGGTTTATTGAAGAAATAAAATCTTTGGTTAGAAAATGAGTTGTGACTAAAAAGTATCAATTCATAAATTATCCCTGAAGTTTTGACTGAAAACTTTGTTGCTAGGATGCATTTTCAGCTTCTAAGAGTCTGAAGGGCCCTCTCATTTGCCTAGCAAATACTTGGCTATATAGCCAACACACATGTTCCATAACTTGCTCTGTTAAGCATTTGTTATGATGTTCATATATGAAAGTTAAAGTTCTAATAAGTGACTGAATTGTCTGTCCTTCTTTTAAAGGATTTTATCATTTTATCTAATTGCCCTGTGCACTGGTCCTGGAATCAAAGCTAAGGCTTTGACCTCACATCTAAGTTGTATAGCCACTGTTGTGTATCAGATTTTTCTAAACCGCAGGTTTCTTATCTAAATGATGTTATTCTTGAATCCAGCTGTCCTTCCTGGGATCTCCTAATACAAACTTTTTTTTTAAGGGAGTATTTCATTGTTTCACTTAAAATGATACTCTTCAATGTTTTCTTCTGAGCTGTGTAATCACATCAGAGGTTTAATAGTAATAGAAGTGGGGATGCACACTGTAACCCTAGTACCTGGGAGGTGGAGAGAATCAGGAGTCCCAAGCCAGTCATGTGTATCTGGACTCCAAGGCCAGTCTGGGGTGCATAAGAAACTATCTCAAAAAATTAATGATATAGATGTTATAAGAAATTCCTAAAGATCCATATTGAGGCCCGTGTCAAATCTGCTATTCTTCAGTTCTGTGGCTGTATGATAATGAAATCCATTTTTTTTTTCCCCTTCCCTTCACAGTATCTCAGAGATGTTAACTGTCCTTTCAAGATTCAGGAACGACAGGAAGCAATTGACTGGCTTCTTGGTTTAGCTGTTAGACTTGAATATGGAGATAATGGTATGTTTTGTGGGGAATGTGAGTGTGGGCTTGTGAGACTTTTAAAAAGATTTTTATTTTTAGTTGTATATGTATCCTATGCATTCCTGGTGTCTGTGAAGGCCAGAAGTGGACATCAGGACTCTTGGAATTAGAGCTGAAAGCAGCTGTGAGCTGCCATGTGGGTGCTGGGAATCAAACCCAGGTCCTTAGCCAGTGCTCCTCTCCAGCCCATGTTTAGCTTGTTGCTGTGTGGATGGCTTAGCCTTTGATGCTGCTGCCAGCCTCAGGACCCATGGGGTTTGGAGTATTGGTTGCAGCTGCTATTTCACAGGAGCAAAGACATAATAGTGTGTCTAATGCCAGTGCACATTAAGACAGTGTGGGCTAATGTGTATATATTATGTTGGTCCTTCTATTATTGGAAACTTAAAAAAAATTTTTGTTGTTTTTAATTGACCTATACATTTTTCTCTGCTCCCTTCCCTTCCTCCCCTCTCCCCTTCTAATCTCTTCTGTGACTCCCATGCTCCCAATCTTGCCTTTTTCTCCTTCCTAGATCCTTGTATGTCTGTTTTAGGGTCCTCTTTGTTGTCTAGGTTCTCTGGGGTTGTGAACTGTAGGCTGGTTTTTCTTTGCTTTATGTCTGAAAGCCACTACGCGTGTATTGGACACTTTTGAGTATTAGGGCCGGGGTAAAGCACAACTCTTCATGGACATCTCGGCTCTTACCATTCGTTCCTCTTTTCTTTTCTGGGTGTTGTGTCACGTCACCCCTTCCTGCTGCTGTCACTTGTTTCAGCTTCTTGTCACATTCTCCTGATTTTGATCTTTGAACTAGTGTTAAAGGGTCCTGCCTTCTGTTCTCAGCGGCATGGTCCCTTGACTAATTTCTGAAATGGGCTTTAGAATGCAGCTTCTATCTAACGACCAGCTCTAGTCACACTTCTCAAGCATTATCAGTTTCCCTTCCTTGGGACTATAAACCGTGCAACCTCAGTCTTTAGAGTGTTTTCTGTTTCCTTCTCTGGGTTGGTAGCAACTGTGTGGGAGGTCATTAGCTATAGATTATCCTGGGATCTTAGACCTTATCAAAGCTGATCTTTGGCTGCTCCCACGTGGATTCTTATTCATTCCCCTTGCCTTTTCTCATTGCGTTTGTTCCATTTATACTTGCCTTCAGTGTTGGTGGCTTGTGCTGTATCCCCACAGTTGATTAGCATATGCATTCATTTCTCAAAAGCTTATGTATGAAATATGATAGTTTTATATTGCAAAAAGGAAAGAGTTGAGAGACAAATAGTATCAAAAGTGTATTAAACATCTAAACTATACAACAGGCTATGTTTAATTTCCAGTTTTCAGCATTGCAGGAGCAGGGACTCCAAGCTAACTAAGGCAATACTGGCCTTCATCAGCAGGAGGCATTGGTGTTCTTGACTTAGGACTTAAATCTATTGAATCATTGCCATTTTTTGTGTGCCTTGCCATTACTAAAAACCCTTGCAATCACACGCCAAAGTGATTAAAATCTTTTCAATTTCACTACTCTTTAAAGTTTAGATTCATGGGAAAATTATAACAGTACAGAGAGTTTTCTTATATGAAGATCTGAGAAGCCATTTTTGCCATTAAGTTTATTCATTATTTCTTTTAAATATTTTGAAGTGAAAACAAAATGTCTTTAGAATTTTTAATTTCCATGATATGTTTTAAATTTGTGTATGATACTATACTTTACGTGGTTTTGAGTTGAAAGCAGTATTTCAGTTTTGAAAAGATTTGGGGGAAAATTTTACTTTCCACGTAATGTTCTTTTTTAAAGCTTGGGATAGATTTTGGCCAAGTTGCCCATAGTATCACTGAATTTGATATGTGGTTGAGGCAGTCCTACAATTTGTGACCCTCCTGCTTGACCTCTGTGACTGGGGCCACAGGTATATTGCCACCTCGTCCTGCTTCTGTTTAATTTTAGGTAATTCATGTGTATATGTGTCCCCGTCCATTCTTCTGTCTTAATTTAACAGCAAGGTATAAAAGACTTTATTTCCTAAATGTTAGATGTTGAAATATATTTCGCAAAGCTTATGCCTGTAATCCAAGCGTTTGAGGGGGTCAGGGTTCAGGGCCAGCTTTAGCTCAGAAACTTGTATCAAGTAAGCAAGTATTTTAGGTGAATCAAAAAGTTACTTCTCTTTCTTTAGTTTCTGTATATAAAGTATAATTTTGAGTGGATGTCACAATGGTTCAGCTAAATTCAGTAAACATAGTTATTTTAACCTTAAGTTGCCTGTTTTTTATAGCTGAAAAATACAAGGACTTAGTACCCGATAACAGGAAAAATACTGACAACACAGCTAAAAATGCAGAGCCATTGATCAACCTGGACGGTGAGTATGTGATGCCCACAGGCGACAGTCTTGGTTTTGTAAATGCTTTCTACTTCTAGAATGAAGACTGGTGTAACTTAAGTCAGTGCTGGAGATGAATGGCACTAACTGTGTTCTTTCCTGTATTTTGTTGTCAGTTCTAGTATGCTTTTTTTCTCCCCCAATCCCCTCACCATTGAATATTTGAATGATAAAATGCAGGTGGTTTTTTGCTCCAAATAATTTGGATTTTGATTTCTTATTCATTGTGCCAGTTATTGGTCACTTTCCTGACTGTATAATTTATTTTTTTTAATCCAGTGACAAATGATAAAATGTTTCATTATTTCAAGTCCCACGTGCACTTTTAGTAATTCCCTTTTAAGGTGTTACATTTAAAAAATTCCCTAGAGTGTGGTGTGTTGAATATGCTTTCATCGACTGATTGACTGTGACCCACGACATAAGTTATTCTTGAGAGTGAACGAGCTTCTTACACACTCCAGAGCCACCGTACACAGAAAAGCATTGGGAAGACTACCCACTGAAGCATCTACTTTTGTTTTTGTGTATTTGTTTGTTTTTTGAGACAGGGTTTCTCTGTAGCTTTGGAGCCTGTCCTGAAACTAACCCTTGTAGACCAGGCTGGCCCCTAACTCAGAGATCCGCCTGCCGCTGCCTCCTGAGTGCTGGGATTAAAGGTGTGAGCCGCCATCACCTGGCTGAAGGCATCTATATTAAAATTAATAGCTTTGGGAATAAACATTAATTAAAAGTGTCTGTAAATGGGCCTTGCAGATCACTCCAGGGCAGGCTTAGTGTTAAATTGGCCATTTGTGAATTTGGCTTGATCAGGCTAGTGCCCTTGGTAAGGAGACCTTGCGCCCTTTTCCTCACTGTTGGCTTGGTGGCGTGGTGCACTGCTTTGTGGTGCACTGCTTTGTGGCTTTCCTTGAAAGCAGCAAAAAGACTGGGGTGAGTCTGTCCCAGAAAGTTGGTATTTTTGTAAGCTCATATGTTCAGATAAGTAATTATGATGTTTGCAGAGCTGTAAGGTTTATGTTTATTCATTTTTAATCTTTTATAGTAAATAATCCTGATTTTAAGGCTGGTGTCATGGCTCTGGCTAACCTCCTTCAGATTCAGCGTCATGATGATTACTTGGTAATGCTTAAGGTAAGGTGCCCATGTTATTCTTGACAGAAACTACACATGTAGAAGAATCTTCACTTTTCTGGAAGCTGTCTGTTTTTACCTAAGTTTATGATGGTCTGATAAATAGAAATTCAAAAGAATGTGGGACCGAGAGCACACATCATTATTTTATCTGTTTTACATTGTCTGGTAGGAAGCTGGTATCCCAGCATTAGGTGTATGCACACCAATGTGTTTTGTCTTTGCAGAAATAAAATTTCACTCAGTCCTAGTAATAATCTTGCTGAGAAATACTAAAAAAAAAAACAAACAAACAAAAAAAAAAACAAGAAAACAAAAAACAGTGAGAGTTGGCTTGGAACAGTGAGAGTTGGCTTGGCTGGTAGAGTGCTTACCACGGAAGCCTAAGGACTGATTTTGGAACTCAATATACACATTAATAAACAAGCACAAAAATCTCTTCTGGGAAGGCAGAGACAGGTGGATCCCTGGGGCATGCTGGCCAGCCATTTGAGCCATATCAGTGTGAGCCATCTCACACTGCTCATTGCCCTACTTTTACTTTTGACAGATATATAAAGGCAATTTAGTAGAGAAAGGCTAGTCTGAAAAAGGGTGAGAACAACTGGGAGACACCCAGCACCAGCCTTTAATCTCCACGCGTGATGTTCACCCATATGTACAAGTACACATGAATGTGTACACACATATACCTCACAGCACAAGAATGCTGGACAGTGGTGGTACATGCCTTTAATCCCAGCACTCGGGAAGCAGAGGCAGGTGGATCTCTGTGAGTTCAAGGCCAGCTTGGTCTACAGAGCTAGTTCTAGGACAGGCACCAAAGCTACAGAGAAACCCTGTCTCGAAAAAGAAAAAAAGGAACTAAGACCTAGAAGAAGATAACATCCAAGACATAGACAGTTGTAGGGCCATCTTTGTTCAGTCGGGTGAGAGTGTGTGTTGTTGAGGAAGGGGGAAATGCCAAATCACTAATGGTGAACTTAGCCACACAACAAGACCTCTTTGGGAAACAATGCTCTCGTCTTCAGCATCTTCCACTTCTAGATAAACTATGCAATTTATACTCCTCCATCAAGAAACAGCTCCCTGAAAGAGCGTTATTTTTGAGAAAGGAAAAGCATTCCGTAAAGTTACTGCTGTAAACATGGAGTGGAGTGGGGCAGGAGGGTGCAAATGGTGATTAGATACTGTTGGATAACTGCTGATGTAGGAGATGGGAAGCTTTGAGAGTAAAGGTCACTATAAATCACTTTGTAGTAAGTTGAATAGACTTCCCTCCATGCAGAAGGGATTATTATTTATCCTACTTATTAGAATTATATGGGTTAGGTAGACAGTTTCCACAAAGAAATTAGTATTCTTAGCTTATTAGAATATTCATGTTGTATCTGAATGGATTTTCTCAGACCAGCTTAGATGCCAAAGACATCAAGTTGTTGCTAGTTAAATTTAGCTGTTTCAAAGTTTTATTTGCTTAGTCCAGTATGCAAATTTCATTGGGGCAGTCCTACAGTGGTCACATCAGCTTTAGTCATAAACTAAGGGAGAGGAGAAGCAGATAATGCAGTGTATTTGGGTACTTTTGCCAAACTTTGAAAATCCAGGAGTATGTGGCTATAACGAAGTTTTGTGAAGTCCTAGGTCTAGATACATATTTATCTTGTTAGGCATTCACATAGTTGTGATACTATAGAAGTTTTCTTAAATTTACCAGGCACAAAAGTCAGCATATTAAGGGCTGATGTAGTTCAGTGGTAGAGTGCTTGCTTGGTATGCATTAGAGCTTGGATCCAATCCCAGCATTGGGGCAGGGGTGAGCGTTTGTGTATTAGTGGTCTGGTAAAATAGTAAGCAAGGTGTTTTTGGGCTTTCTAGGCAATTCGCATTTTGGTTCAGGAGCGTCTAACACAGGATGCAGTTGCTAAAGCAAATCAAACGAAAGAGGTATGTGTGTTTCTAAGATACTAAGCCATCTAATGAAATTCCTTCAGGTATTGCGGTGCATTCACTCTTAGTGATTTCTTAAGATAACTGGGCCAGGTATGGTAGCGCACACCTTTAATCCTAGCATGCAGGAGGCAGAGGCAAGCAGATCTCTGAGTTTGAGGTCAGCCTGGTCTAAAGAGTAAGTTCCAGTACAGCCAGAGCTACATAGAGAAACCCTATCTTGAAAAACCAAAAGAAAAAGATATTCATTCTGTTGGAACAGGAGAAAGAGTAGCTGACTTATGTGTGAACTGAATTTGATTCTTAAGCAAATTCAGTGTATTCAGTGACTGAGGTTCAGACAGATGGATGAGCAGAGAATTTGTCTGTTCACATTTCACATTCCAGAGAATCCCAGTCATCCATTCACAGTCTGCAGACTGAGACCTGTGCCCACTAGAAATGTGCCTTGTGAAATGGACTGGATTGTTTGGATGTGTGGTAAGAAAGGCAGGACACACCACTGTCCTGTCAGGTCTAGATCCCATCCTCACACTTGTGAGTCTTTGTCATGTAACTCACTTTGTTCAGCATGCCATGACAACCTCCCCTTGAAGAATGCTACTGGAATATTTTTTAACCATGCTGCCAATTCAGAAATCCCTAATAATGCCAGAGGTGTAGGTGTAAGCATTTAACCCTAGCACTAGGGAGACAGGAGATCTCTGTGACTCAGGGCCAGCCTCGACTACGTAGTAAGACCCTCTCTCAAAAAAAGAAAAAAAAAAGGAAATCTCTCCAAAGTGACAATGCAGAGAATGTTCTTGGGTAAGGGATAGGCGCTGCAGTTGCCAATATTGGTCCTTTCTTACTACACAGATGTTGAAATGAATGCTCTGTGCCTGCCCCCACCCCCATTCCCTCTCTCAAGCCCTGCAATGCCCTTTGACCTCTGACCCCTTTAGCAAGTGCAGCAGTAATGAAGGGCTGCTGATCCCGGGCAGTGCAGTGTAGGTGCCTCTGAAAGACACTCCACTTCCTACTAAAGGTTCTTACTAGTTTAACTATGTATAAATTGGCCACTGTAAATTGGATCAAAGACCAGCCTATTTCACCCCCACTATAGAACAAGCAGCAAATTGTTCTGGCATAATAGTCATTCATTCACCAAAATGATGGCAGTGCGAAACAGTGCTGAGCCTCAGTTCTGCTTCTGTTGCAAAGTAGAATCTAGCTTCATCTTGAGTGCTACAGTTTGTAACTTCAAATCACAAACTGATCTGGGTAGCCATTCCTGACTAATATTTGAGGGCTATAGTTGATGTCAAGGGTAGCTGTCCCTTGATATTCTGTTGGCAGGTAAAGAACGCCAGTCTGTGGTACCAGGTGATAACACAGCCAATCAGGACAAGTCTACTCCTACATTCATTATATAAGTTATTAGCCCTGTTACTGAATGCAGGTGCTAATGAGTTGGAAAATTAAGCTGTTTGACTAAGATCATATCAAAGTAACTTCTTGTAATAAAACATTAAATATATAATCTGTTAAACAAGTTAACTGAAGAAAACTGTTTTATATATGTTTGTATATTTTGTAGTATCATTTGTAATCTAATTTGTGTAGTACTTGCTTAGCTCTTGGTCCTCCTTCCTGAGTAGCATCAAATGCCTTTTGCAGTTAAGGCCTTACAGGCCTGGCTTAAAAAGTTGGGTGGACTTTAGTGCCTCTGGTACATTTGAAGAGCACTCTTTCCTGGGTGGTTGTAACACAGAAAACCAGTTCTTCACAGGGTAACTTTTAACAGTCCCTGAATAGCAAGCAACTCTTTAATTTCAAATGAGAAAAGTGATTTTAACTAAATAGTCTTTTTTGTCATTATTTTTTAAAAGGGCTTACCTGTTGCTTTAGACAAACATATTCTTGGCTTTGACACAGGAGGTAAGTTATTTTGCTTTAAGTCAAGCTATACTGAGGGACTTGTTCTGAGGTGCATGGGGGTGGCTGGAAGCACAGAAACCACACATACACATACACACACACACACACACACACACACAGATGCAGTGTTCTTGTCTTATAACAGATGCAGTTCTGAACGAAGCTGCTCAGATCTTGCGATTGCTGCACATAGAAGAGCTCAGAGAGCTACAGACGAAAATTAATGAAGCCATAGTAGCTGTTCAGGCAATCATTGCTGACCCAAAGACAGACCACAGACTGGGGAAAGTCGGAAGATGAGCACATCAGGATTTCAGCTTCTCGCCTGCCTAGTGTGATGGGAACCATGTGCATCGGCATGTGTTTGGAAATCAAATGTCACATTTCGAGAGAGGAATCCCAGGAAACTGGCCGTGTTCTAGAGATTTACCACCATTGCTTTTTTTTCTTTAATAAAGTTGGGGAAAGTAACTTTTTGTTTTGCTTTGAAATAATGTTCCCTGTTTCTGTAATTCTCGTGCATCCTCCTTTATCCCAACCATGACTTCGTCCTGGAGACAGTATCGATCTTTAGACCATTAGAAATCTTTAAAATATTTTATTGGATTTATATAGAAAATTTAAGAACTGCTACATCTTTGGTGTTTTACATGGAATACTTTGAGGAATGCTTCTGTAGACGCACTTAGGGGATCAGTTAGCACCTTTAATATAAATAAAGTGAGGACTTCTGCTGGGAAGTATGAGCAGCCTGGGTCATCCTGGTGATCATCGTAGTGTGTTACAGGGCTCTCAGACGACTTTAGGAATACATTTTCATAGCCAGTCATGTGTTTTTACTTTTCTTGGGTAGGTAGAATCCATGGCAAAAATCAGATTTAGTGTCTTAAGCTCTTGCTAGGTCTTTGTTGAATAAATTTGGTCTTTTAAATAAGTGTTTACAAAAAGTTGCTTTAATAAGCAATGACTAAAATTCTTTAAACTTCGGATAAGCTTTGTTTTTAAAAAATACAGTAGTAATGATTGAGGTATACACTTCACAAAATACACTTAGTCTCGCTGCACTGAAAATGCTCATCTTGTGTGCCCAGAGCTCATAGTGACCAATTCCTTTCCCACTGCCTTTGCCTTTGTAGTAAATGTCTTAGGTCAAGAGTCTTGTTGTAAACTTGAAATCCTCCTATACATTTGTGTTCATTTTCTTCCTGTGAGGGAGTGGACAGCAGTGAATATTTCGTTAGTTAAGCAGCGTAGGAAGGCAGTGCAGGCAGAATTACCATTGCCCTCTCCCATCCCTTCTCCACCCACTGGACGAAGGACATCATGATGTACCCTGATGAGCTTACCTGTTGGACAGTAGGGGTAGACTGCAGTGATCCCATAGAGGTGAGACCGCTGCTCGGGGAGATACTCATCGGTAAATTGACCACTGTCTTTATTCACTGATATGACACCATCCCTGGTAAGAGGAGAGGCAGTCAGGGCCAGTCACAAGATAATCTTTTAGTAGGCAACAATTTGCCTACTAAAAGCAAACAATTCAGCTAAATAAGTTTTGGTTCAGTTTGTCTAAAACCAGTGACTCTGGACATAGCTCCTACACCAGTATCCTGGGAACTTCCATGAAATGGGAATGTTGTTTACCCTCCCTGGCCCTTCTAAGTCAAAACCCTGGAACAGCATGCAGAATGTATTTTTTTAACATTTTGTAGCCATAAGAGCTGATGGCTGTGTCCCAGAGGTCCAAAGTACAGCACTTAAATCTCACGTGAAATAGTAGAGAGTTGAGGAAAAGTACTCAGACATGCAACTTTGTTTTCTTTTTAAGGTCTTCTAAGGGCCGAGCCAAACAGGTGGACAGTTGATGTTATTTTTCTTATTTTTTGTTTTTTCAAGACACGGTTTCTCTGTGTAGCCTTTGCTGTCCTGCAGACCAGGCTAGCCAAAGAGATTCACTTGTCTCAGCTTCCTGGTGTTAGGATTAAAGGCATGTACCACCACGCCCATCTTGTTAATGTAATTTTTTAAAAGGAAAACTTAAACTTTATACCACTTAAAAGTATTCATTCTCTAAGAACAGATTTAAATAAATGCTTCTTTTTAAGTAGTATATTACCAAATATCTTAGACTTATATGCTCCCTGTAAGCATCACTAGTAAACTTCAGGACGATGTGGAAGGATGACTTCAAAAATAGGTGTCTATTTTGAAGGACAGACAGCTCAACAGGACTTCCCAACTAGAGTTGCTGACTGTTAAAACAGCATGCTCCGCTCTCCAGAGTGGGGCTCACCTCCGCCAGTCTGTATGGTAAAAGTGATCTGCATAGCTGACGATGCTGAAGGGGTAATTGAGATGATTTTGGATGACACGCCGTCCGGTTCCATCAGGTAGTGTACATTCCAGTTTCTTGGTTCCTTTTAAGATACCCAAGGGGGAAAATGAGATGCCAGATAGTGTCTTCAAGGAGAACAGAGGCAGAATTTAAAAATGGGGCATTTTACTCCCACTATAGTCCACGTTTGCAACTGTAAATTCATGTCCACTCGGTGCAGCAGAACTCTAGTTCTGAGTAGAGTTTCAAACGTAAATCCTTTTATGGAAGAAACAATGCAATCTATTGAAATCTTCCAGTTTCTTCCCAAAAAGAAAGGGGGGGGGCATAAACCTACATTTATAGGTTGAGACATAACATCCAGTTTGACCAAAATCCTTACATATTTATAAATTCTACATAAGAAAATGAAAATAGTAGTGGGTAGTTTTATATGGAAACAAGAGTTCAGTGGAAAAAAAGAATTTTCATGTTCCAGATTTCTTATTAAGAAGTCTAAATTCCATATACCTTTTAAAAACGTCATGTTTAGACAGCTGGATTGTAAAACACCCAGCTGCATATTCAGCAAATTCAAGAACTTTTATTTTCTTTAGTAGAATGAGATACGGTATCTTTGAGTTTTTCTAGTAATGCACAGTATGCCACAAAATAGATAACCTGGCGTTAATGCATTCCTGAAGGAGGCCATTCTCTTACAGCACATGGCAAAGGATCATAGCACACAAAGTGAGAAAAATCTTAAGAGTTAAACTGTAATAATGGCCCAGAAGGTAGACCAACCTGAGTTCATGCAAACTTAAAAGTTTTCCAGGTGTTCACAGCAGGGGCAGGGGGCAGGACAGACTTGCTGCAGTCAGGCTCCCCTTTGAACTCCACTGTAAGAATCACTGCACCATGTTCTTTTAAAGCTTACAGATCTGGCAAGTATGTTAGAAATTTATACCAAAAGATCTAAAAGATGGGCAAATCCCCAGAGCACTTGCACTGCTGCGAGGAAGACCATCATTCTCAACGTCACCAGTATTACCTGCATCTGCCCAGCAGAGCAGTTTGGAGAAGGGATCAAAGGTTAACCCATTGGGTAATCCAATATCTTTGTTGATCAGAATCCTTCTGTTTTCTCCATCTAAAGACGATGTTTCAATTTTAGGAGCTTCTCTATTCCAGTCTGTCCAGTACAAGTTGCTGTGGATAAATGTTAATGGGTAGTTATGAACAGTTGTGCAGGGGTTGAGGTACATAGCTTAGCATATACAAGCCCCTCCCCCCGACAACACCCCAAAAGGACAGCCATGCAGCTTAGGGTATATAGCAGCCACAGTGTCCACCACTGATCACCACCTCCTGGTTTTCACAGCCTTAATCTTGGTTATCCGAGTTTAGTGTCTTGCTCCTGGTGAACAGAATGGTATCAGTTTTTTAAAAGTGGCTTCTGTTGGTGCCTTTTCTTGCTTCACAGGGGAAGCTAGATACTTTACTGCAAGCTACCCCATGAAGAGCTCCATGTGCCCATCAGCCAGCAATGGCATAAGCCTGCCAGCGGTCCACGTGAGAACTTAGAGACCTTTTCAGCCAAGCCTTGATCATGGTGGCCTGGCCAGTACCTTGGTTGCTTCATCTTGACATTCATTACCAACTTGTGTAGCTTTACCCAGATACCTTATGGTTAATAAATGTTGTCTTGGGCCACCAAGGCCTTCTGACAACTGCAGCTGTGGGGAGTCATTAACTGTCTAGACCCTTGCGTCTCAGACACTTGATGTAGTTGCCCAGAAACCCTTAATTTATTGAAATCTTAAACTGGATCTTGGGCCTAGAATCCAAGGAAATATATTTGTTAGAGGCATTTGTGTGGTAGAAAATGAGTCATGTTATAAAGAACTAGGTGGGATTTGAGGAATAGAGGGAGAGTTTCTTGGAAAAGTACCCAAGTGTTGAAGGTCCAGGACATTTAATTGTCCTACACTTGGCTACCAGGACAGAGACACTCCTAACATGAAAAAAATACTTAAACAGTATCTTGTTAAAATCTGCAAAAAGAGCAGAAATACTAAAACTTCCATGAAAGCTATAGATACTAGTCAGTTGAACCTAGAAGAGCACAGCAAAGGGGAGAGAAATGTCAGTCTTCTCTGCTGTGAACGTCACTCCTTATGGGTGACAATAAGAGCCAGAGTCCAGGTTCCAGTCCGTGAGAAGGCTGAGATCCAGACAGTGACCAACTAAGCCTCCGAGAAGCTGCGAACACTTAGTGTTGTGTATCGCACCTTGTTGTCAGGGTGCTTGTCTTTGACATTTTCCTCTAGAATCTAAATCCTGAAGCATAATGACTGAACAAGGTGCTATATATAGTTCAGTTCCCACCCTTTCAGACTAAGCACCAAGGACTATGAAGAGTGGCCCTAGGAGATATTTAGTCCTGCAGATAAGGTTCCTTCATGTGTTAAGTCCAAACCACCTTTGAGGCTTTCTTCACTGCCTTTAAGGGCTTCTCTGTAATTAAGTTTGGTGGAAGCTGCACGTCAGTAATCCCAGAGATCCCTGCCCAGACCTGTACCCCACAGGTGACAGAGTAGTTGTCATGGAGAGGGAACATTTTAACCTAGATTGTACACTCCCCATCCAGGAGGGGGAGCGGAGAAACAAAACAAAACACCGCTGTGACCTTAACAAGGCTTTCTCAAAGTCCTGCCTCGTGATCGTCTGATCCAGGCAGTTCCCAGATTCTGCAGAACACTACATTCCAACCTAACACCTTAGCTCGTACTTGCCTGTCACCTTACATCCTGCCTCATACAATGTGAGCTCCTTAAAAACAAAACCAAAACTGTGCTGACCAGTGGTGGCACACACCTTTAATCCCAGCACGGGAGAGGCAAAGACAGATGGATCGCTGTGCATTCGAGGCCATCTGGTCTAGACAGAGAGTTCCAGGACAGGTAGGACTGTCCTGGAACACAGAGAAACTGTGTCTCGAAAAACAAAAACAACAAAACCCCGCTTCTGCCTTCAAAGATGCCTGATACCTAGCAGCGCCTTGACATATATCCAGTAAATTAGGTATTTGAGTTTTTATTCTGGTCTTGACCTTCCCGTGCCATATATAAGAGCTAGGGGCTCTGAAACAAATCTACAGATGGACTGAGAACAAAGGAAGCCAGCTAACCCTCGGATTGGATCCACAGTGATGGCTCGTGGATTCACCAAATCTGTGTGAAAGAGGACCTTCCGCTGGGAACCATCCAGTCCTGCCCGCTCTATCTTATCCAGGCCACTATCTGTCCAGTACATCCTTCGGCGAACATGGTCGATGGCAAGTCCTTCAGGGCTTATCAGACCTGGAAATGAAAGCGGGAGAGAGCATCAGCAGGGTGTGAAAGGTATAACTAAGCTGCTTATAGAGCCAAAGCATAAAAGAGCCTTGAAGATCCCAAAACAGGCTTGTAGAATTGATCTTCTGTTGCCTTGTCAACCCTACGTGGTGTCTTCTGTACTAGACCTTACCACCCTGGTGGATCCTCACATCCATGGTGCTGGGGACAGGCAATATAAACTGCCAAAACTGCCAGACCCTGGATTCTTTGTTTGTTTGTTTGTTTGTTTGTTTGTTTTTAAATCTTTCAAGATGGGGTTTCTCTGTGTAGCCCTAGCTGTCCTGGAACTCACTTTGTAGCCCAGTCTGATCCTGAACTCACAAAGATCCACCTGCTTCTGCCTCCTGAGTGCTGGGATTAAAGGCGTGAGTCTCTAGCATCCCTGGACTCTTACTGCCACCCACATCTTTTGAGGACAGTTCGCCTTATCCTCAATCACCTTTCTGTTTCTGCTGTATAAAATCATTTGTTAACAAAGGTGTAAGGCTTGTACAGCTCAAAAGTAATAGAACTTAACCTTCCCCTTTGGCTAAAAACAGGAGAAACGAAGAAACATGCCAATGACAGTAAAATAAAATGCATCGCCAAGTGTCCATGGAACGAAGCTGCTGACCTGAGGTAAGGATGGTCTCGGGTTCTGCTCCTGCTTCCAGGCTGGCACGGCTGATGGTCCGACCAGCAACATCTGTCCAGTAGACCATCCTCTCTTGGCAGTCATAGTCAATCCCCACTACTATGGAGCCCTTCAGAACCAATCATGACATCAGAAGCATTAGGATTCCCTTCAATCCCTAACACTGAATTCATGGCTACACAGCGTTACTCTGAGCAGTCTGTACTGTGGTGGTGCAGGGCATGGAGCCCAGTGGTTAGACAAGGGAGGTAGTGACTCCTCCCTAAGGTCAAAGCCAGGGAGGCCACTTAACCTCTATGCCTGTTTCCTTCAATACTTCAAACAGTAATACGTTTATAAAATAGTCTTAATGGCAACTACCATACAGCAAGCTCCTTTAGCACTATTTGAACTGGCTGTAAAAACAGTAATTTCATGAGGAAAACAGCCCTTTCACTATTGAGAGGATCATCTCCTCAAAAATAAGTCCTTAGTGCTCAATGGTGAAAGATGACTGCTTCCAAGTATTACTGGCATTTTCTCAAAGAGTCTTTCTAAAATCTGACAACACATGCCAACAACACTTCCTCTGCTGGGTGAATAGATTGAAATCCTCCCCAACCTGAGGTGTCATCACCCCTGCCTCAATACAAGCATTCAGCTGTGTGGTATAGAAGAAAGCCTATAATTTTACAGATTAAGGAACTGTGGTCACCTGGCCTTTGGCTAGCATAGCCTCTCCCCTTTCTTCTGAGTCACAGTCTTATTGAAAACCCCAAATCTGGGATATTCCTGTTTGAACTTCACACAGGACTTTCCATTTCTAACCCAGATTCCTGCTATGAGAACCCCCAGCAGAGACTGACACAGGCCACGCCTGTCCCCACCTCGTCTAGCAAAGCCTGGAGCTTGGCTTGTGCCTGAAGCAGTGGTCACCAGGAGACACTGTATGAAGCAGGATTTGGTGCCTGCAGAAAAGCTAGCATTTATTTGCGGGGGCGGGAGGGGGAATCTAAGGTCTCAGTACTTTTATTTGAAAATCAAAATTAAAAGGCTCTCTATCTGAGGCAAGAGTACACATTCATACACACAGCAATGAATCCAGGGGCTCATGGGATTCATAAACTAAGCTTCTTGGTATAAAGGTCACATTTTAGGTAAATTGCTCTAAAGTGTGCTTTAAGTCATGTCTCCTTCCTCCTTCAGTTTCGCTATAGCCATCTCCACCCTGCCCATTAGACATGTTCAGAAATGCAAGCAAGCCATCCAGAATACCTAGAATACAAGATGGTTAGCATGAGGAAACTTCTAAAACAGTACACTCAGATCGAGAGTGGGGGTGGAGCCTTGAATCTTAAAAAGAAGAAAAAGAAAAGAAAAAAAGACAGTGGCTGCTTTTAAGCTTCCTTGGAATGAAACAGTAGTTCGTCAACAGAAGTACACATAGTGAACCCTGCCCTGTATGCAGTCTGCTCTGTGCAGTGAAGAAAGGGTCAGAGCAGTTCTCACAGTAAATGGTGATGCCTCCTTCCTCCCCACTGTGAAGGAGAAACCCCTCCTTCCACAAGTAGGTGTTGTGCTAGCTCAAGAAGTAAACTTGTCTTCTAGGGAGGGGTGCAATAGCAGTCACACTCCCCAAAGTCACGATGGACATGGAAGAAGGCTAAGAAGTGCATCAAAGTGACAACCAAAATGAAAGGGGACAGGCTGACAAGTGGTCCTGCATGGATTTCCACCCTACTGTCTCAAATGACCACAGAGGTCACCTCCTGCTTTTTAGACTTCCAAGATGTCTATAACCTGAACAGAACCCCCAGGAACTACAATGATCTTCCCATAAACACCCGATGACTCTGAAATTCCTTACTGTCTATCTGAACTTCCATGAGCCCTCAGGACAAAGCGGCGAGAATGGGCCAGGTATGACTTCCAACAACTGAACTCCCTTAAGCAGACTGCAGCCCAGAAGCATGCCGGAATTCCCTGCACTGCACTCCTTACCCCGTGGCACCCAGCAGAGGCTTCTGAAAACCACAAAGCACAGCTCCTCACACCAACAACCCCATTAACCTAGCTAACATGCAGGCCCACCCCCATTCCAAGCCCCGTTTTTCTCATGTAGCCCAGCCCTCTGGAGAAATCCAGTTTACATGCAGTGACAGCAGAGTCCTGGCTGCATCCTTCTGAAGCCTGCTGCCGTTGAGAGGCAAGTGGCCAATCTGCTGGCCCTGGGCATAGAGCAGGAAGGTGCCCACAGACGGAGGAGTCACATCGGGGCGGGGTGTGGGTCGGACTATAGGTGGAGTGACAGTAGGGATACCTGTTTGTGGAAACAAGGTGGAGAGAGAAAAAAGTTACTTTTGTACACAAGAACCTTCAAAACTACCCAGTGTTTTCATGGGACAGATATTCTTCAAAGAAATTCTGATTTCTAGGTGTTTTTCAAAGCTATTTAAATTGCTGACAATACTCAGGACATAAAGACAACAAAACACTAGTCTCCAAACAAAATAGAGGGTTTTTGTTGTCGTTTTTTGGAGGGCCAAAAGCTTCCTGGGGCCCCAGGGTGACATTGCCCCTTTCACGCAGGGGTGGGAAGGCAGAATAATTACATGCTGGATTGAGATCAGTTGTTCTTAGAGCAGAAACTGCTCGTGGCAAAGCCAACATTAAATCCAGATTGAGATCCTGAGACATTCTGATGATACATCAACACAGCGTATCAATGAGTGACTTTATTCATCAGACTCGTAACCCTTATCCTCCCTACCTTGCCCACCATGGGAAGCAAAAACCCGACCGAAAGCCCCCAGTGGCGCAGAGGGAAGACTAAGCCATTCCGTGCTTACATGCAGGCGTGGTGCCTGGTTGTGAGCGTGTACCCTGCAGTTCTCTGCCGTCCTTGTCCACACACCAACAGAAGTCACTCTTCCCATGGCACTGTAGAGGTATGAAGTGGCCCAGGTCGTCACACTGGGGTACATACTGGTCATCCCTGGGTGTGCCCCCATAGTGTTCCAGCAGATTTTCCCTCCAGCGCTCACAGACTGTCCGAGGCCTCTGGGTGGGCTCTAAGATGGGGAAACAAAACCCTTAGATGGCCAACCAAGATCAGTACAACTTCAGGTCCCAATCCCCGATCTCATGGCCTTCTTGGACACGCCCCTGGACACTGGGCCAGGGAAGCACACGTGTTCTCAGAAGATCTTTGTGGAAATGCAGAAAAGGAATCACCCTGATGTTCCTATCTCCTGAGGCCAGGAGGACTTTCCATGGAGGCCCAGTCACTTCAGAAAATAACAAGGAGACAAGTTCATCAATATTCCTCACTCAGTCCAGTGGAGATGCACGTGGACCTGCTCTGTGCCCAGGGATCCTCTGACGACACAACAATGGAGAGACTCTTTGGGGACTCAATGATGCACATGACACTTAAGAACAATTATTCTTCCCCACTTGTTTCAAGTTCTTGAACCTATTACCACAAGATCCTCTCCAGGCTGGCCTGTGTGTCTAGAAGAAAAGGCTGAAAACCATGCTGTGCTACATGGAGCTCTCAGTTTCACCGGAAAGTTACATGGAGCAAGGGAGACAGGGTGGTGTACTCAGCACAGCAGAGATGACTCTGAGCAATGTGAAGCTGATTCTTGGACTATCCAGTGTCAAGAAAACCATATCACATTGCTGGGAGCTATCTCAAAGCTGACCCTTTTCTCCAAGCTCCAGCCTTCTGCCACAATGCTGTCCTGTTTTCTCCTGTACCCCTTTCCCCCAAATCCTCCTCCTATCCTCAGACTCTTGGTGCACACCATGATTAAAGAAAGCCCGGCTGGCTTCTGACATATGCCAGTTCCCTGTAGGTGGCTGCCCCAGGGCCATGGAGGCTCTCCCCTACACATGCGGTTCTATCTACAAAGGTTCCACTTGTTGAAATCAGTTGCTCACTGAGCTTGGATTATCCTAAAGGCGTTTCTGGTTCTGTCTTAATTCCTGCAACTCAAAGCCTATGGTCCACAGAATCACACAGCCAGTTATCGCCTTGCTGTCACCACCTGGATGCACAAACGAACTCTCAGCACAAAAGTAAATGCTGAGCTCCTGCTTTTTCCCAAACTGGCTCCCGTGCCCTTAGCTCCACTAAACAGCAACTGCATTTTCTATTGCTCAGACACAATCACCAGATTACCTCTTTCTCTCACACATCAAGTAAAAAATGTCTCATCAGTTTTACCCTCAAAAGCATTTTGACTAGAGGCAGACACAGTGGTGCATGATTTTAATCCTAGCACCCAGGACACAGAGGCAGGTGGATTTCTGCAAGTTGAAGGCCAGCCTGTTCTACATAGTGAGTTCCAGGACCGCCATTGCTACATAGTGAGCCCTGTTTCAAAAACACCCAAACAACAACAAAAACCCATTTTGACTTCTTGTCACTTTTCCTGAGTGTGTCACCCTGGTCACAGACATTTCACGCTGGGATCATGGCAACAGTATTCTGCCTGAATTTCCTGTCCCCATCCCCATCCCCCCCCCACCCCAACCAAACGAGTGTACACTCAGTCAGCAGCCACAGGGGCATCATCTCACACTGGGACCATGGCAACAGCCTTTTATCTGGCTTTTCTGTTTCCATCTTCCCATGCTTTCACATCACCAAACCAGCGTACACTCAGCCAGCAGCTGCTTAAAACCCAGGGCATCTTAGTATATTCTGTTCAAAACCCTCCAGACACTTCAAAGAACAAAGCTGGAGGTATCAAAACAGGCTGCAAGGGCCCTGTCCTCTGAGAAGGTGGGGATATACAAATAAAGACCCCAATCTCAAGCTCCACAAGCCCTCTCAAGACTTCCATCTTGGGAAGTGGCTGCCCCCTCGGGTTGTTATAGCTCTGATCTGCTCAGCCCTAAGTGTTCCAGGACCAAAGAAGGGGCTGCTACTCTCTCAAACATCCACAGTGAACACCCCCAAGAGCCACTCTTGTTTCTGGGGACCACAACATGCCGATGTGCCTGAATGGATGCAAACACACATCAAGTCAACTGGGTCTCAGATCACTCACAGACGGGCACCTCTCCTACTGCTTTAAACAACATCCAACCATGGGCTTACTTCTTCCCTGCTTCTGGTTGGTAAGGGTTCAGTCTCAAGTCCAGAGTGCACACATGCTAGCCTCCCTCCCACTGACCTGATTATACAAATGAGATTAGTCAGAGATGGCAGGCGGGCCACAGAGTGACAAGAAAGAAGTCTGGGCCATGAGAATTCTGCACAAAAGAAAGTGGTTCTTATTTTAACATTATTAAAATGTCATTAACATCTCAGCCTGAGGCACTATCCTTAACACATGTTTGTTTTAATCAATTTAATAGAATGCCAAGCCATCCCTCCAAGGCCCCACCTCACCACTGACTTCCAAACAGAGCTGAGGTTTTTGAGAGAAGCCACAGCAGAAACAGGACTTCTCTAAGGCATCTTAGTTTTTAAGGTCTGTAGCCTTGTTCATAAGAAATGGGGGCGGGAGGAATGAAGAGGATCAATGTGGAGCAATCCGTTACCAATTTACCTGTGCGAATCTTTCCATTTGTTTATTGAGAATTTTGTACAATGTATTTTGATGGTATTCACCCTCTCTCCCCCAACTCTTCCCAGATTTATGCACTAATTTCTATGTGCATACTCTTGAGAACACAAAAGCCCTGGCCATGTTATGAATGTTACAGAATCAAAACTGTTGGCAATTGGCCAGCTCTATCTCCCTCACACGTTAAAGACTGAGATAAGGGATTCTGTACATTTCTGTTTTGCCTTGTTTTTGTCTTTTGTTTTGTTTTTCGAGACAGGGTTTCTCTGTCCTGTAGCTTTGGAGCCTGTCTTGTAACTTGCTCTGTAGCCCAGGCTGGCTTCGAACTCACAGAGATCCTCCAGTCTCTGCCTTCTGAGTGCTGGAACTAAAGGCGCACCCCACTACCACCCGGCTGATTCTATAAAATTTTTTAGGTTTAATTACTTATTTTTAAATAACTTTAGAAGTGGCTCTGTAGATACTGGCTCCCAGATCAGGAAGTCTTTGGGCTAGAGCAGCAGCATGTGTTGCCCACTTGTGAATAATTCAGCAAGGGGTTGGAAAGCTGCCCAGGGTAAGATGCCTGCTGCTCACACTGCCAGTGAGACTCTGCCAACCACGCTCCAAAACCTTGGCAGGAAGAAGGCAGATAACAATGGCCATGTTTGCCATGAGCACCTCAGATCGGATGGATGGATTCCTATACTTCCTATGAAGGCAGCTGCGCAAAGAAGGGTTTCCCATCACCATGCTTGATTGGCTAGAGAGGGAGAGGCATCACTGGGTTAAAGGGAACTCAGTGGATTATTCTGAGTTTCATACCTATTTTTTCCTGTTAACATTAGCAGTCTTCATCCTGCCTTTTACAGGAAAGTGACATGGTTACATACAAAGGAGTAGATGAAATATTACGTTGGCAAAATTCTTTAGCCCTCAAACCTTTCACAAGGGGTCACAGCCTGATGTGAAAATTCAACTTCCAGTCACCTTTCAACAAATGGAATCTAATGCATAAAGGATCCAATGACATTAACACGCACATGTGTGTGCCTATATCTTCCAAGTGTTCGTTGGAGGAAAAAAAAAAAAGCTATGAAAACATAGCAGCCAGTCACACCTACGTCTGAGCTGTGTTATCCCACTGCCAGAGCTATTCTATTTTTGACTCCAGACCCTGGCGCAAAGTCTTTCTTCGGGGCAAGTGAACTCACCTGATGGTGGTCCACAGTGAGGAGGGGTGGAGCCAGGTGGAGTCTGGGTGCCAGGGACTTCATGGCCATTCTGGTCCACACACCAACAGAAGCCAGTGCTGCCATGACACTGCAGTGGCATGAAGTTGCCCTGGTCATCACATTGGGGGATGTGGACTCGTGACCCAGGGTAAGCATGCTGTGCCTGGGCATAGCGCTGTTGGTGTTCGCAGGGC
This sequence comes from Microtus obscurus, assembly GCA_963919715.1. Classification (NCBI taxonomy): domain Eukaryota; kingdom Metazoa; phylum Chordata; class Mammalia; order Rodentia; family Cricetidae; genus Microtus; species Microtus obscurus. The sequence goes on along the minus strand of CAWTZC010000431.1, from coordinate 1,973,263 downwards.
TTCAGGCTTGACATGGAATCTTCCAGAACCATGGTTGAGTGAGACAAAAGAGAAATAAGAAATAAATTTCTTATTTCACAACCCATTCATACTTAGCAGTTCACATAAAGTCTTCTGTACTGAGAATTTCTTCCCTACAATTACAAGTTACCATGACATGGAGAAATAGCAAGACACTAAGATTTTAGAGTCTCGAGTTCTTATCTACCATCTACCTAGCTGTCCCTAATTCCCCCCATTCGCCCTGTACACCCAGGTGAATATAAATGTAAGCTAGTCCAGTATGCTCCTCATTCCTTGGGGGCCAATCACCATCTGGGTAAAATGAAGAGTAACCACTGGCATCTGCCCAACATTCTGGAAACTTCAAAGAGGACAAGTTAACTCCATCCATTTTATGGAACCCAGAGTTTAAGTGTGAGAAGCCCAAGTCAATATAGCCACACTGCTATGTGTTGGCCAAGTTCCACTAACGCATGCACCACGAGTGTTGACTACTGGCTCATTGGTGCATGAGGCTCCTACTTAATAAGCCCCTCAATAGTTTAAACAAATGTAGCAAAGCAGATCCCTAGGTGGTGAGTCAGAGTAGCCACAGAGTGAATGGCAGACTCTAACAAGCTTGCATACCAATGAGCAGTGAGTGAACATCAGGAGGCTACTAGAAGAATCCAGAGCTTGGAAAATCCCTCCACCAGGCCCCCAGACCAGCTTCCATCAAGAGAGGGCTAGGAGGAAAATAAGCGGGAAAGGCGCAGGGAGATCCCTGCGTTTATGCTGGTCTTCCATCACTTACCGGATGTGCAGTGAAACCCGTCCCCGTGATACCCAGGCTGGCAACGACAAGAGAAGGACCCAGGGGTATTGTAGCAGGTAGCTGCCTCATGACATCTGTTTTCCGCACATTCATCAACATCTGCAGAGGTCAGGGACAGGCGCAGAGAGGTTAGGAAAGGAAGGAAGACCATGACTTCACCACAAACAGCTGTGCGACTGCATGGCCCCAGTGCACATGGCTCAACAAGTTACCAACTTTAGAACATCCCTAGAGCTGAGCTAGGAGTAAACATTAACAGAAAGGGAAAAAAAAAAAAGAAAGGAAAAAACACGAACTAGCTAGTTTTAGGTCAATTTGACACAAGCTAGAATTGTCAGAGAGAAAGGAGCTTCAACTGATAAACGGCTTCCATAAGACCATGCTATGGGGCCTTTTCTTTTCTCCCTTTCTCCCTCTCTCCCTCTTTTCCCCTCTCTCCCTCTCTCTCTGGTTTTTTGAGACAGGGCTTCTCTATAGCTTTGGAGTCTATCCTGGAACTAGGTCTCATAGATCAGGCTTGCCTCAAACTCACAGAGATCTGCCTGCCTCTGCCTCCCCAGTGCTGGGATTAAAGGCGTGCGCCACCACTGTCCGGCTTGTGGGGCATTTTCTTAATTAGTGATCAATGGGGGAGGACCCTGCCCACTGTGGGCGGTGCCATCCCTGGGCTGGTGGTCCTGGGTTCTAATAAAGCAGGCTGAGCAAAGCCATGGGGAGCAAGCCAGTGAGCAGCTCCCCTCCATAGTCTCTGCATCAGCTCCTGCCTCCAGGAGCCTGCTTGAACCCTGCTTGAGTTCCTGCCCTGGCTAATTCTGATGATGAACTCTGAGTGAAATAAACCCTTTCCTCCATTCCTCCACAGGTTGCTTTTGGTCGTGGTGTTTCATCACAGCCACAGTAACCGTAACAAAGACAAAAACAAACCCAGGAACATGTGCGTTAATCAATGAAATGAGTGTTCAGAGTAGAAATGCGTGCGCACCCAGAGAAGAATATCCCGCTGTGTGCTTCTGGAGCATCTTTCTGCCACACTGAATCCTAGACACTATTTCCTTTCAACTACTGACCTTTTCATTAATTTTCTGTCAGTGATGTTACAAAGATAAATATAGGTAACAATAGTTTTTCCATATTAGTTTGGCACCAGTTTCCTCTCTATTCTTGTAGAGATACAGGGATCCGATGAAGCCCCGAACACATTTTCTTTTTAGAAGGACCTCCAATCAGAGATTGTCATACCCAAACTTACTTCTCATTAACTCAAAGAGAAGAATGTTATGAGGACTTCTGAAATAACAGGAACAGCTCAGGCCCCTGCACTCAGCACATGCTTCTCTGAGGAGTTCATACTCAAAATTGCCAATTCCCACAGTTTGAGCAAATGCCAATTAATGTGCCTTTTTATTTTGCTTATTAAAGTTGGCCCATGCTGTCAGGAGCAAGTCACCTCTTTCCCCACCCCGACACTCAAAAGACTCCCAAGGAGCTTTAGCAGTAAAGCTGATGCCAGGGGGTGAGGTAAGCTCCGAGACAACAGGAAGTCTTCCAGAGGAAAAATGGGAAAACAAAAGATACAGGTCAGAGCTAGGCTTGACCGAAAACAAAAGGAAACGTGAGTCACAGCCATCGTAACAGCCAGAGCTGTTTTTGATGTGTGAGTAGAAGAAATGTGTGACCGAGCAATGGCACGAAGCCTAGGAAAGAAGGAGCTGTGTCCGTGGTGCAACCCATGGCAGGCACACAGCACACAGCACACAGCAGCTTAGGTGGGGATCAGAGTGAAACTCCACCAAGCCTTCACGCAGCCCACATTCTCCAGGGGATCCTCCCCCAGTGTGGCTGTTTTCTGGGTTGTCAGGCCACTGTGCCTCTCACACAGGCATTCTGTTCCCTTGACGGGAATCCCTTATACTTACCTAGTGAGCAGTATGCTTACCCTCTGCATTTGGAGAACACAGTGCCTTCGAGTCGGAAACCCCCTGCATGCTTAATGAAATCAAGCTTAATTCCACCCTGAGCGGCTCTCCTGGGCAAGCAGCTGATCCTCTGGGTACCTTCACCTCCCAACACTAAGAAAGGAGCTATTTAAAGAGCATCCTAGATAGCCCCTACAGATCCTCTGGGTACCTTCACCTCCCAACACTAAGAAAGGAACTATTTAAAGAGCATCCTAGATAGCCCCTACAGAACCATCCTCTTTATCCTCTGGGTACCTTCACCTCCCAACACTAAGAAAAGGAGCTATTTAAAGAGTATCCTAGAAAGATAGCCACTACAGAACCATCCTCTTCATCTGAGTAGTACATTCTTTTTAAAGCTCCAGGGCACAGCTAAGTAGGGAGCTGGCTGGGGCTAGAGGAGCTATAAAACTGACCGTGGAGCCAAAGCTCTAAAAGTGAGCACCCAGCCAAACTCACCCCAAAAATACTTCTAGTGGGGACAGGAACCCCAAGCAAGCAATGGCAAAAAAGGAATTCCCCAAGGTTGACAAACCTCTGGCATTATTAAAGCCGTGACCAAACCCGAAACAACCACTTTCCCCTGCTCCTCTTTGTGGGTGCCATGGTTATGACAGACAGGAGCTATTAGGAATGACCAGTAAGTAGAAAAAAGTCCTGGGAGAATAACACATCACACCTGATGAATCCTGGAACCTGAAACTGGAGAATTGTAGGATCCCAGAATTGTAATCCAATTCGTTCTTGGCGGGCCTTCATGAAAGACAGCTAGACCAGTCGGCAGCTCCAGGGCCTGAGCTCAGAGTTGGCTTCAGCCTCTCCCTCAGGAGCACAAACACCACCATGGGGTTTGCAGAAGTCAGAGTTCATTTCCCTGGACAGCAAGTGTTCAGACAGAAGATGGGGAAGGACTTTGGCCTCTTCTCAAGGCAGGGACTCTGTTTTTAATCCCCACTGATATGAGGATGCTAATAACAATAGACCAGTGGGAGGCTTGTACAGGGGGTGGCCGGAAGACTGGGGACAGGAGGGCAGAGACAGCAGGACAGCCCCTTGTCACAAAGGCAACAGAAAAATGGCAACTCATTCTAGCACAATGGACACCTCTACCATTCATCTACTAAAGTCAAGAACCTGTTAGGAAACCATGTCTGGAACCCTCCGTTTGAAGCTCATGCTTTGGACTTTGAAGTCCTTCCCTGCCCTCATTCTGAATAGAAGCAGCTGGAGGTAAATTCAACCACTGAATGACTGACTTACTTTCTGACCCAATGGTGCCAATTAACCTCTATGCTATCCAGAACACTATGCTTTGGTCCATATGTTCCCTAACTGTCCAGTCACAAGCAAATGTCTGTTGTTTGTATCTGTGTGGCATGTGGTAAGCTTCCCTGGAATCTGTACGTGTAATACTAAACATTGTTGCTTCTATGCCCACACCCTCTTGTGCACGCTTTACCCCGCATCTCTGAGCACACACATCCTGACTCTAATGTCTGCACCATAATGTTTGCCCCCTGAGCAAAGACAGAACAGACCCTCTCTATCCTGGCTCCCTCAGCTCACACTTGAACTCCCCAAGACAATCTGTTCTTCCTGCAGAGTTACCCGGATTCTTAATGACAGCATGCCTGGGAACTATTTAGCTCACACTATCACAAGACTGAAACCACTCCAGAGGAAAAGTGGAGAAGACTCTTTTTGAACCAAAGCCTAGTGACTCAAACCAGACTGAGAACCCAAATCCAAGTGCAGCCTTTCCAGGATGGCTGCTTCTCAACAAATGGTGGCTGGAGGAAAATCCACAAATCCCCATTTCATCTGATAGGGTAAAAATGTGTGCACCTCAAGGTCACACAGTTCGCACAACACAGAGCCTCGTGGCAAGGATCTTTCACTCACAGACATAATGAACACTTGAAGCACCTCTAAATAAGAACGTATACACATAGCTACCATGCTGTAGTTTTATTCTGCTAGCTACTTTTATGATTAGCATAGACTAACTTGTGTGGAACCTTTAGGAAAATGCCCTCTATCTCAACCCTGGAAGACTACCACACACTACAGGCTGTGGTTATGATAGGGAGTCTCCAAAATGGCTCTCCATGACCCCTGTCTCAGAATAGGCATCATCTCAAAGAGTCCTCTCCTTACAGACATGCTCATAACAAATGCAGCAAAACAGCACTGCAAGCATCTCTGAGATGATGACTTCCATCTTGCTGGTAGGCTGTGATAAAGCAAGCTGTTTTGTGACTCAGAACAGCCTTGTCTAATGAGAGGCCCACATGACAAGAAACCAAAAAGCACAACATGCTATCAAGGAACGGAGACTGCGTCCAACAGTTCTTGCACCTGTCCATACTAAGTGGCAATGGTTTCTGGTGACCCTTGTCTTCAGCCCCACCGGGCATCCTATGCCATCGTATCTACTGAACCATGCCCAGACATCAGACCCACAGGGAGCAGCTGGGTCTTGTGAGGTTATTTAAAGATCAGACCCACACTCAACAGCATGAATGTCTAGGAACCTGAAGAATGCATCAATATAAAGGTTATTCAGGGAAGTTATATGAACTTCTACATTGTCTCAGTTATTGTAAAAGAAAACAGTGAAAGAATAAAGAATAGAAAGTATTTGAAATGGAAAAAGCCTGCTTTGGAAATAAAAATGTAAAAGGCAATCTTTTCTCCTTTGCCCCCATATACCTAGGCCTTCTAAGGTAACATGCTAGGGCAGCCTTGCAACTCCCTGGGACTTCATTACCTAAACAGCATGCTCCTTCACTCCAAACCCCATTTGCCTTCCTGCTGCTGAGAAAAAAAAAAAAAACACTATGACCAAAAGTAATTTAGGAAAGAGTTTATTTCAGAGTTTACACTTCTAGACTACAATCCATCACTGAGGACAGTCATAGAATCTTACACAGGAACAGACGCAGACCCTGGAGATGAATGCTGCTGACTTCTTTGCTCTCGGTCTTGCGATTAGCTAGTTAACTTATACAGTCCAGCAGTACATCCCAGAAGACTGGGCCATCCTACATCAATTAGCAATCAAGAAAATGCCCCAAGTGCAAATCTGATCTAGGTGGTTCCTTGACTGAGGTTTTCTCCTCCCAGATAATTTAACAGGTTATGACAAGAAGACAGTAAAACTGTCACATATGGTGACACACGCCTAGATCCCTGAGGCACAGGCAGGTGACTCTCTGAGTTCCAGGCTAGCCAGGGCTACACAGAGACCAGGTTCTGTCTCACCAAGTGTTTTATGAGGGTGGGAGAATGTAGGAAGACACCGTAGCCTGAGTCCCTCCAGTCTACACAAGCTGGCACCACACTCCAGGACCACGGGTGCCACCATTCCAGTGCCAGGGACCACCCTTGGGCTCTTTCTGATTCTAAAGATGCCCGCTTTCTTGGCAACTCCAAGGCTGTGTGAGTAACAGGAGGGGAGAGGCTGTGTCTCTACGAGGACGCATACCCAAAGGGAACAGTCAGGACTTACCCACAGGCACTCACCAGAACACTCATGTCCCGTGCCAACAAAGCCTGGCAGGCAAGCACAGCTGAATGAACTGCCTCCCTGGTGAATACACCGGGCCTGCCCCTCAGGAGCACAGGTGTGACTACCGTCGAGACAAGGGTTGGAAGGTGGGGCGATCACTGAAAAAAAAAAAAAAAAAGAAAGTGTCCCAAGTGCTGAAATGTGTGTGTGTGAGCCTTTCTTTTCCCAGCCCCACCCAAAGACTAACATCAGCAGCACACCTGAGGATCTTAAGGAATGTAGGGGGCCTCAGAATCTCAATCTTGGCAAGAGTCCTATCTTCCTATCTCAAGATTTATATGCGTATTAGAGTTGAAACGTGTTAGTGTATGTTTGTGCTAAAATATTAGGCATGACAATAAGTCATTAAAACAGATTCTGGTTGTAGCTTGTAATTCCTCAGAGTACTGTGTACACACAACAGATATACATAAGTATGTGTGCATGCACACACACACACACACACACACACACACACACACAGAGTTCCTACTAACCATTGCTAGTTTGTCATCTTATTGGAGATTGAATTGTGTAATTCTCTATTATCAGCTAGCTCCATCAGTGGGATAAATTTGGAATTCTAGGTCTTTTTGATCGATTATTCAGCCTGAAGTTAGTGTGTTTTAGAACACTAGAGGGTATATTTATTTTGAGTGGGGTCTTTGGCCCACTGCATGAGACAGGCACCTTTCAACATGAATTCTTTATAAAGCTGAGGTGTTACAAGTCACCATCTGGGTATGTGACAAGGCCAGGAATCCCAACTGAGAACATTCTCCAGTAACTCAATATGATCTAGCTGGGAAAAACCCAGTGGTAACATACCATCAGGACAGGCCTGAACTGAACTGCAGCCGAGGGTTACAGCGTTCAGAAAGACACAGAACAGAGCCTCTGGACAGCAAGTATAGAGATGTAAGGGAATCCCAAAGTAGGGTCCAGCATCTTTCTTGTGGAAGGGAAAGAGACACTTTCCCTTGATACTTACAGACACAAGTGTGCTGGTCATCTGCAAACTCATAGCCACTGCGACACTCGCATCTGTAACTTCCCGGCACGTTGATACACACGGAATTGGGGCCACAGTGATGAAAACCAGTGGCGCATTCATTGACATCTAAGAAAAATGGGGACACAAAAGCACGGATGAAACAGAAGGTTCTGGAAACGGAAGACCTGACAACTCAGTTTTCCCACCACTATGATGCTTCAGAGGAACTAATGGTTAACTGATGGAAACTGTGGACATGTGAGATGTTGGGTAATATTCCAAGTTGCAGTTCATCAGAAATAAGGAAAAACATGTTCAAATCTTTCCAGTTAAGTCATAATAAGATATTTTTTTCTTTTTCTTTCTTTTTGAGACAGGGTTTCTCTGTGTTGTTTTGGTTCCTGTCCTGGAACTAGCTCTTGTAGACCAGGCTGGCCTCGAACTCACAGAGATCCATCTGCCTGTCTCCCAAGTGCTGGGATTAAAGGCGTGTGCCCCACCACCACCTGGCCAAGAAGATAATTTTTGGCTACTTCAAGAATTCTTTAAAAAGTAAACAATCAATTTTCAAAAGATGATTTCTCTTTATAACCCTAACCCCAAATACCCATCTCCAATCTATCTTCTCAAATTTAGCCAGACTCGGCCTCAGTTTTCATACAACTGTGTCTAGATATACAGAGGTTAAAATCATTGCCTGAAAAAGACCACAAATACTACACATACTTGTCCTCCACAGACTTGGTGCTGGAGAGAGCAAGGGGTACGTGACAGAAACAGACATGTCTCTTACCCACACAGCTCCGTCCGTCTCCCTGGAACCCAGGGGTACACTCACAGGTGTAGTCTATACCTGCCCCTGGGCGGCACTTGGCTGTCGTGTCACAGGTGTGGCTCCCATCATAGCAAGGGCTCACTGGTTCAGGGGCTGAGTCCACTGTGCATGTACGGGAAACAGCAAAGGGGACAGAATGACGGTCACAGAGAGAATATGAAGAACAGGAAGGAGACAGGAGTCCTGGCTATGTTAGGCATTCAAAGCTAAGGTGGATTGCTTGCATCTCAAGGTTAATTTCAACAGCTTCCTTGTGCCTACTCTGTAGAGCAGGATTCTGGCTTTCAGTAGGTTTGCCTCCAGGGGAAGAAAGCATCTAGCTTCTCCTTGGATTCTCAGGATAACTCTGGGCCACACTGCTGTCCCCATATGAAAAGTGAGCAAGACAAGGGATAAATTACTTGAATACAGGGTCAGCAAGTGTGTTGGCAAAGACTCAACCTCCAAATTTCTGGCTCTGTGTTTGTCAGTCTTCCATTTCAAACTCACCCTATCTGTGGGTTAAATCTGACTTAATACCTCACAGGGTCAGAATCTCAATTTTAGCAAGATACCTAGCTCAAGAGTTCTTATGTGTGTTACAGTTGAGAAGTGCTAGTGTGTTGGTGTTTAAAATATTAGGCACAACAGTAAGTCATCCAAACAGACCTTGGAAAAAGCTTTTATTCCCCCAGATCAATGCATGTACTCGACAGATAAACACATACAGTTTCTACTACCATTGCTATTTCATTATCTTACTGAAGACTGGAGTGTTCTATCAGGAGGATAAGTTTGGAATCCTAAGTCTCTTTTTAAAAAAAAATTAAGACTCTATTATTAATATAAATGTGTGTGTGTGTGTGTTCATACATGTGAGTATATGTGCATGCCACAGTGCACTTGTCAGAGGATAGCTTCATGAAGTGCGTCCACTCCTTCCACACTTACATGGGTTGCAGGGACTGACCTCTGGTAACTGAGTTTGTGCACTGTACTGGTTAGATTTTATTAGCCTGACACAGTCCCAGATCATCTGGGAAGGGGGAACCTCAACCGGTAAAATGCCTTCATCAGACTGGCCTACAGGCAAGTCTGCGAGCCTTTTCTCGATAATGATAGATGTAAGGAGACCCAACTGACCGTGGGTGGTACCACCCCTGGGCGGGTGGTCCTGGGGTGTACACGAAAGCAAACTGAGCAGGCCAGGAGGAATAAGCCAGCAAGCAGCACTCCTCTGTGGCCTCTGCTTCAGTTCCTATCTCTGACTCCTGCCTCGAGTTTCTACCCTGACTTCCTTTTACAGACCTATAAAGTGAAGCAAACGTTTTCCTCCCCAAATTGCTTTCAGTCGTGGTGTTTATCACTGCAATAGAAAGTAAACTGATACATATGACAAACTCCTTTACCCACTGAGTCATCTTGCTGGTCCCCGAAACTTCCTTTGTAAAGACAGAACCAAATAAGTAGAAATGGCTTCCCAATGTCTGTCTACACTTATTATATTTTTGGTCCTGTACCTAGCCTTTAACGACTGAGCCATCTCTCCAGTCCCCTGCACTTCCTAATCTTGTGGCTCCATCTCTAAGAAAGTTCTAGAGAGTGTCATGCAGTCGTCGTTGCCACTTGTTGAGCATCCCCTCCCAGGCAGTGGTCTACATCCAAAACCCCACTGAATTCACACAAGGACACGTGCAGACTGCAGACTATAACAATAACTATGAAAGCCAAATAACATACTCAAGGTTATGGTGAGAAGTGATAGAGTCAGAATGAGATAAAAACCCAAACAACCCCAGGCCAGGGTCCATGCCACCCACCACTCTGCTGCAGCTGTCACCAGAGGAACTCATAAAGTTTCTATCTAAGGCAAAGGCACAGACAACAGGAATGAGGTTCAGATGCACAGTGACTCCCAATTCCTCAGTGCAAAATCCAAATAAAATTATTTGTATCTGCTGGATTTGCTTTTAAAAATGCAACATGAAATATTTCCAAAGTTAGTGTTTTCACTGGCAGGCCTGGCCATCTCAAGGAATAGTTCCCTCCTTCCTCCTCCACGGGACAGCTCTTTTTCCCTGCCTGAAGTGTTTGCTTTACCTCAGTCTGTGGAGCTGTTGACTATGACAATACTCCATGCAAAATTTAGCAACTTGGGCCTGTGCCTCTGAAGTCTGTGTCAGAACTCTGCCTCGGTGGGCAGGTTATGACACCCCAGTATACGCTAAGTGCACCAGCTCAATGGTTCTCTCACTGGTAGACGCCAGAATCCTAGCAGTTACAGACACACTGTAGCAGGACCTCTGCCTGCAATTAGCACCAGGATTCTCTGTCACTTCTCTCTCCTTCATGACTCGCCAGCCACTCTCTCATTCGTGACTCGCCAGCCACCGTCTACAGCTGGGACTGGTTCAAAGTAGTTGCTAGTTGTACCCTGAGTGCTTGTTTCTGCAGCCTGCTTCCGGGGCCGAGCTTCCTCCCAGCCCTTTGCGTCTTTGTCTCCCTAGCACGCTCACCTTCCTGCTACAAGTTAGATTTTTCTGGTTTTCCTTAATAGTCTGTTGTAAGCTGTGGTGCCTTGACTGAGATGGCTCCACTCATGGTAAACTCCTCCCATCCACACTATAACAAACAGCATGGTGCATTTCTGCTGCAGAACATTCATTATCAGTTTCCCCAGCAGGACCTGAATATGAGATTGGCTGAGTTTGTCCTCAGTTCACCTCAGTGCTGGCAGAGGGAAGGGAATCTCTGACAAACAAAAGAGTGGGACAGCTACCCTGGGAATGCCTCCTTCTCGACCTCTTGGCCCAGGGAGGAAAACCCAGCCTTAGTGAAGCAGCGCTCAGTTAACTTGGGCACACAGACAAGAGTTCCTGAAGTCAGTCTCTAGCCAGATTTTCACTAAGAACAGGGTCATATGAAGGCCCCATGAAAGACAAGAACACCATTCTCCCCACAATCATTTCCTCATATTAAAATACATTCCAAAGGGAATAGTCATCTTCAAAATGCTTTAATTTATAAATGCTAATACTTAACCTTCTTATAAAGCAGCCTTTTCCAACATTATACTTTGACCACAGCATATTCCAGGAAAGAGTCATAAGTGCGCATGTATGTTACAGTTTATCTCCCTGGTAGGCATTAAATAAAGCGAGAATTTTAGAAGCAGACCAGAGTTGACCTCCACTTTTGTTTATTTGTTTGTTTGTTTGTTTTTTGAGACAAGGTTTCTTTGTAGCTTTGGAGCCTGTCCCAGAACTAGCTCTGTAGACCAGGCTGGCCTCGAACTCACAGAGATCCATCCGCCTGTCTCTACCTCCCGAGTGCTGGGATTAAAGGTGTGTGCCACCTGCACTCTTAAACTACTGTACTTACACCAACACAAATATGTCCATAATCACAAGCAATACAGTTAGTAATATAAATCAGAATCCAGTGCAAAGGGAAAAAATGCAGAGCCCGTTATTAAGAAAATTGACAAAAAAAAGACATAACTTAAAAATCAGCTATTTAAGTGAGCCCTTCTGCACACAGCCACTAAGTGTAGCTTCCAGTAATATCTTGAGAAAACATTCCTAAAACCACTTTCCTATTCATAATTTCTAAGTCTGCTGGCTCTCTCCTCTTGCCGTTAAGTCAAGGATATTCTTAAGCCATTTCATATTTCACCCACTTAAACTAGAGACTCTCTGACAGGGGAGCTGGAACTCATTGACTCAATTAGAAAGGGAAGAATGGTTTCCTTAAAGGAGCCATCCCTGAATGGCTGAATTCACTGATGCCAATTCAACGGCCCGCAGCCCAAACATCTCCCCAAGTATCCCTGTTCTGTGACAACACCACAAACATACTACAAGAAACAGACAGCTGTAGCTGGAGGACGGCAAGGATTACAGCCTTCTCTTCTTCGCCGGGAAATCACACTAACTGTACCTGCACCTTGCAAAACCACACAGTGCCCACATTGCTGCAAGGTTATGGCTTAGCATGCCTTCCAGCCTGTCAGCAGTCCCTCTTCTTAGAAAAGCCTAAGACTTCAAATGCTCCTATGCAGGAACAGAGGAGGAAGAAGGTTTACTTCTCGTGCCTTGTGCGTGCTTTTCTATTGTTCCATTTCAAGAACAATGAATGGTACCTCTGTGGGTAAAACATGGTTCTGATGGAGGAGGGTCATCTGTCTATGTGTTACTTTCATTGGTTAATAAAGAAACTGCCTTGGCCCTTTGATAGGACAGAAAATTAGGTAGGCAGAATAAATAGAACTGAATACTGGGAGGAAGAAGGCAGTGAGGCAGACGCTATAGCTCTCCTCTCCAAGATGGATGCAGGTTAAGATCCTTCCTGGTAAGCTACCACCTCGTGGTGCTACACAGATTATTAGAAATGGGTTAATCAAAATGTGAGAGTTTGCCAATAAGAGACTAGAACTAATGGGCCAGGCAGTGTTTAAAAGAATATAATTTGTGTGTTATTATTTCCGGGGCTAAGCTAGCCGTGTGGGATCTGAGCGGGAATGTAGCCCGCCGCTCCTTCTACAATTCGCCCCCATTTCGGGTGTAAAGCTAGCCAGGTGGCGGGACACAGCCTGCTGCTTCTTCTACATGGTTCAGTCACAAAAGATTGAACCCCACACTCCCATGAAATCTCAGACTATCCTATGAGGCTTCTGTGAAGCTGACAGAGCCCACATGCTGCAGCTGCATTGTGTGGTGCCCAGAGCCAGGGGTTGAGCCCCAGCCTGCTGCTTACCAGCTGCGTTTCTAACTGCCTTACCTCAACACCTCAAGTTTTACATCTATAAAGGGGTGAAAACAATACAGTCCTGGTTGAGTAGAGGTTGCTATGGGGACTAGATAATTCATGTAAGGTACTAAGGACAATGCATGGCAATATACCATGCTATTTATTAAATATTATTTGCCTGGGTGAGAAAGAAGCTCATAAAACTAACTAGCAACTGGTGCTTTTTTTTTGCTGGCTTAATCTCCTTTTGTAAAAAGAGACCCAAAGATAAACTGTTTCCCTAAATGATTCCAAATGACTCAATGGCATTGGTGGTTCCTCCTCTAATACAGTGGTTCTCAACCTTGCTAATGCTGTGACCCTTTAATACAATTCCTCATTGTATTAAATTATTATGTATGTATTAATATTATGTATGTATTATTCCTGGTGGTTACCTCCAACCATAACATTATTTCATTGCTACTTCATAACAGTAATTTTGCTACTGTTACAAACTGTAATGTAAGTACCTGATATGCAGGATATTAGATATGTGACCCCTATGGGGTGAAGAACTGCTACTCTAATGGTTCTTCTTATAGTCTTGATGCCTCCATCTGCAAGGGCAGATGTGTGTGTGGGGGGGGGGGAGCTGTGTTCCACAGGTGCTTTTCTCTCTCCTTATGAAATACAGTTGGGCTCTTCCTTCTTGATTTACAGGCTTTCTTTTGGGCCACCAACCAGCTCCCAAATCATCCAGCTCCCAAATCATGACACGGGGACTTCTTAGTTATTTATATAACTAATAAGCTCAGCTTATTATTTGATATGCTCATTTCTTTCTAGCACTTATAAGTTGTATTAACCCATTTCTCTTTATTTATGTTTGCCTTGAATCTTTTTATCTTTCATTTGGTATGTCTTACTCTGTGTCTAACTGGCTGGCCACGGGCATCTCCCGCTCTCTCTCCTTCATTCTCTCCTCTTCTCTCGATTCTAGATTTCTCCCACTTATTCTGTGTCCCGCCAGCCCCGCCTATCCCTCTATTGCCTAGCTATTTGCAATTCAGCTTTTTATTAGATCAATTAGGTGCCTTAGACAGGCAAGGTGACAGGCAAGACATAAACAAATTCAGCATAAACAAAAGCAAGACACCTTTGCATAATTAAACAAATGCAGCCTAAACAAATGCAGCCTAAGCAAATGTAACACACCTTTACATAGGTAGAGTAATACTCCACAAGAAAAAAATCAAGTGGCATCTTCATTCGTTAATTTTCTAAATTGTAATATCATCTTTGACTGCCCAATGCTTAGATCGGCATCCTATTTCATCCTATATATTTGGACCAGTTTCCTATATCCAAAGCAACCAAACTAATAAACTCAGGCTCTTTCTTTCAACCAAGATCCCATCAGCTTCCTCTGTTGCTAATGTATGGCTGAGCCAACACCCATACTGAATCTCTGGAGGCGTAAGGGGCCTTGATGACAACACAGATTTACTCAGTCACCTCTCATAGATGCTGACTCTGGGCTCACAGTGTTAACAACAAACTGAGGGCAGGAGCCAGGCCCTTTATCTTCACAAACCTCTTCTCCTAGAGGAATTCAATTATCACCTTGACTTTTTTGTCGACTCCCTTTGCAGGCCCATCCCAGCTTGCCTAGGACACGGTGTAGGAGGTTCTTCTGTTCATGTGTTGCTTTCATTGGTTCATGAATAAAGAAACTGCTTTGGGCCTGATAGGGCAGAATTTAGGTTGGTGGAGAAGACAGGTCTGAAGGCTGTGAAGAAGGGCAGAGTGGGAGAAGCCATGGAAATCTGCCTGAGATGGACGCTGATTAGAATCTCCGGTAAGCCACAGCCAAGTGGTGATACACAGATTAATGGAGATGGGTTAAACTAATATGTAAGAGTTAGCCAATAAAAAGTTAGAGCTAATGGCCAAGCACTGTTTTAATTAATATAGTTTTCTGTGTGGTTATTTTTGGTGTAAGTTAGCTGGGCAACCAGAACAAACAAGGAACCCTCTCCTTCTAACAACTGGCGCCAACATGATGGACTAAATCCACTTAAAAACCTGAGAGAGCTTAATTCTAGACACAACACAGATTTTTGCTGTTTGCTGGCAGCGTGCCACAGAGAGATTTTCCTGACTCAGCAGCAGCAGCAGAAAAAAAGCTACGCCATTTTAAAATAAGGCTTCCTGGGCCCTGCCACCGGTGCAAACTCCGGCTATGGAGCATTTGTGGGTCCGGGTGTTTGTGTGCCCACTTGGGGTTGGGAGGAAAGTAGCTGACACCATGCCCCTGGATCGGCTCTTCCTGCCTGGGCAGGTGGTGAGAACAGGTCTACTAGGCTTGGGCAGGCAGGAGAGCATGGCAGACTCCTGCCGACATACAGAGAGATGTTTCCAGGCTGCACAGTGCTCTGCGTGGCAGTTTTGGCTGTAACTCAGATAAAAAGGGTTTATGTGCCAGTTAAAATCTCCGGTAAGCCACTGCCTCGTGGTAATATACAGATTAATGGAGATGGGTTAAAGTAGCCAATAAGAACTTGGAGCTAACAGGCCAAGCAGTGTTTTAATTAATACAGTTTTCTGTGTGGTAATTTCTGGTGTAAGCTAGCCAGGTGGCCGGGACAAACAAGGGACCCTCTCCTTGTAACAAGGACATGTTTGTAAAATAGTCAGCTTTTGAGGAACAGGCAGGATTACCGAGAAATTGCTAAGAACAGTTTCCATAGCCTCATCACACAGATACCCTATCACTAAAGTGCAATACCGTGGCAGCAGCCAGTCACTAATGTCCATGGATTTCATGGGGACTCACTCCAAAGGGCAGAGGAAGTCCCACTACAGAGAGCCTGCACACCATGCTCAGTTCTGCACTGTCTGGAACCTCAAGGAAATGGAATCAGCCTAGATGTCCATTAACAGATGAACGGATACAGAATATGTGGTTCATATACACAATGGACTTTTATTTAGATACCAAGAAAACAGAAATTGTGACATTTGCAGAAAAATGGATCACCACATTGTTCTCTCTTATTTAAAGAGCCTAGATTTTAATTTTTATGTAGATGTGTGGGAGGGGGTTGTCGATATAGGACATAAAAATAGAAGAGACAGAGAGTAACAGAATATATATTCATGAAAGCATGGGCTCCACTCTTGTGGGGGCAAGGGGATAAGTGAGGGCATCAAGGTAGGGAGACAGGAAAGAGAAACAGAAAAAAAAAAGCCATAATGAAACCTACCGTGTATATTCATTTTTAAAAATAAACACAATTTTAAAGTGATAGGGCTTGGACTAGAGAGAAGACTCAGTGGTTAAAAGTCCAGGCTGCTCTTCCAGAGGATTAGAGTTCAGTTCCTGCCACCCACATCAGTCAGCTGACAAGCTGCCGGAACTCCAGCTCCAGTGGATCTGATGCCTCTGGTCTCCGCAGGTACCTGCATGCGTGCATGCCCCTCTCTCCCCCACCCCACCCCCATCACATCAGCTCACTCTGCCTTCAAGCCTACAGGTTTTGAATATCACAAGCGTAAGAACACATACCCACAATCAGAGCCTGATGCACCACAACTTCACCAACCTAAAAAGGTCCTCCTCTTCCATCCATCCTCTTTTCTACCCAAATGCCTGGCAATCACTGCTCTTTATCCTGATTCTACTTCTCCAGTCTATCGGAGTTGGAATCACTGTCTATTGAGGCCAGCTTCCACATCTAAGGTTCTGTTGTGCTCTACTGCTTTGACAGGCACAGAACATTGCAATATGCACAGGTAAACCTAAGGTCCAATGAAATGTAAACCACAGAGCTGCTTCTGCCAGTTTCCTTTAGCTGAGATGCAATCCTTGTGACACAATCCACCCACTTGAAGGGCAAAACTAAACAATTTTCCCAACACTTAGAGCTGCACAACTACCATGAAGATTTATCACTCTAAGAAGAAACCCTACACTCTTAAGTGGCTTTGTCTATCCCCTCTTGTCCATGAACAATTGTTAGTCGACTTGGTTTCTCTCTGGATTGGGACATTCTTGTCCATGGAATCATGCATTGTGGCTTCTTTCACTTAGCACAATGCTATCAAGTGCAACCCAAGCTGTAGGATGAATGAGTACTTCGTTTCTTTTAATGGCCGAGTAATATGCTATTGTGTGGCTTTAGGACTATTTTGTATGTGTTCACTGGTTGATATTCATCTAGGTTGCATCTACCTGTTGGCTATTTTGAATAATGCTGCTGTGCTAGTATTATCATCACTGTCACAAAATATAGAAAGAACAGACTTATTCTAGCTCAGGCTTTAGTCTACAGTCTGACTCCATTGCTTCTGATTGTGGTAAGGAGACCATGACAGCTGTATATGTGCCAGAGGCCACTCATGACTGCAGAATATAGGACAAGCTATAACCCATGAGGTTATGACCCCATGATCTACTTCTTCCAGCTGGTGCCCTTCTCCTAAAGTTTCCGGAACCTCCCAAATAGCATGGCCCTATGAAGACAAAGCCTTTAGTACATATAAGTTTAGGTCTTACATTTAGGTCTTTGGCCCACTTTGAGCTGGGTTTTGTTTATGCTTGAGGCAAGATAGGGGTCCCACTTCTTCATTCCTTTGCATTTGGAAAGTTGTTTCAACATCATCTGTTTAAAAGACTTATTTTCCTATTGAACTATTTTGATGTCTTTGTCAAAAAAAAAAAAAATCTGAGGCTGGCTCAGTAGGTAAAGGCCATGTTGAAAAAGTCTGGAAACCTGAGTCCAATCCCTAGAACTCATGTAAAAGCAGAAGAAGAGAATAGATTCCATGAACTTGTTGTGAACACCAATGCATACATGCCACAATACAAATACACTTACTCCATTATACACAATAATAACTAAAATTTGTATTGAACTGACTACAAACATGAGCATTTAACTTTTAGATTCTCACTTAAATTCCACTGATTTAAATCTCTATTCACATATCAGGGGAAAAGGCTGACTGGTACCACCCAGCCCCAGGTGCCATACTTTAGTTTCTGACATTTGGCAGGGGCTATGTTCTCGAAGTTCTACACTTGCCTGTCTACACAGGGCCACGCTTTATTGACTTTATATCTGGAACTCACAGAACTTTAATTGCACCAAAACTGTTTGATGGCTTCTAAGAAAGGATATGATTTTTGCCCAAGAAAAATAATGTACATACCTTCCACAGGGCCAATCTGATTGGTCACAGCAAATCTCAGCACACCCTCATCCTCACTGTATAAAGCAAAAGCCCGGTCCACAGTCAGCTGCTGGATGGCAGGTATGGCCAAGTGTCTGGGGGCATGCCGGCATGCCTTATAAGTGATGTTCTGGTCTATGTGGTAGGACCATGTTTGGTTGGTAGAACCAGAAGTGAGAGAGAAACTTCTGGAACTGGAAGAGGTCACAGCTGTAATGAACATTTTACAAGCAAACTGGTAAACTTTTAAAATACCAAAACCAAAAATGTTCATATTAGAAGTATTTTTTCTACAGTTTTTCACCCCATTCCTGGAGCAGGTTCCACTGAGAACTTCCTGAGTTCTACAGGAAGCTTGGAAGGAAAGACCTAGAACCCCTTGAACCTGAGTGGAGACAAAGCCATACTGCTGAGGAGGAGAAACAACAACTGCTACACTAAGAACAAGCATTATGATGTGCTGGTGTGTTGATAGCCACTGGTGTGCTGAGAGCTATCTACACACTACCTTGTGTGTGCAGAGACCACAGAGCTCAGACGAACAGCCCAAGACGCGGGGCTTGGATGTGGTAGATCTGAGACACACTCCACAAAAGGAATACTCCAAATGCTCTGCACTTTGGTTAGCTGGCAAGACACCAGCAGAGGAAAAGGTTGTTCCTCTCTGGCTGGGAGTCATGGCAGGACTGGCCCCAGTATATTCTGGTCACAGTCAGGTTCTAGACTTTTCCCTGCATCCAGCTCTCATGCTGGAAGCTAGGGGCCAGACCAAATTCAAGATGACAACAGTGACCGCTGGGCATCTTGCATGTGGCTAGTACTGCATATAAATGTGTCAGGCTTTTGACATTGTGACACAACACTATCATCTACAAATGTGTTGGACTGTATTTATAGCTAGCTATTCTGGGACAGATGTAGCCTCCAGGCTGCAGGCTGGACACACATACAGCTTATTACACCTTATGAAATTTACCAACTGTGTTAGGCAATCAGAAAAGATGTTTTTATTCTCATGCTAAAAGAGAAGAAAGTAAGCTTTCTGTTGATTTTTTTTCTCCATAGACTTTAAATGGCAAACCTAGGATGTGAATAAATTTTGTGTTGACTCCAAATCCCGGGTTCGTTTCATAACACTGTAAAAGCATCTTTGAATTTAGTTCAAAGTAAACTAAAAATCATCAGCTGAAACAGTTACAGGGCAATCATGAATCTTATTTGTCAATACAGTCCATGCCTGAGAAGGCAGTATTTTATCAGTTATTGCCACCAGAAAGTAATGTGCAAAGATATTGACATTGATATTGATATTGATATTATGTTCAGGAGTCATTTCTCTGCTTGCCTACATGGTGAATACTTTCTAAAAAACAAGAACAAAATTACATCAGTGTCACTTTGTGTTCCAGGAGGTTCCTGTGTTTTAAGCCTTGTCACTATCTCGTTGAGGCAGATACCATGTCCAGTTTACAGCTGTGGAAACTCACACATACCTGAGTCCCCGTGACGATAAAGCTCTTTGTATGGAGCAATGAGAACTGTGGAATTCGCCGGAATGAAGGGCACCTGACCCTCAATGTTGGTCTTAACGCTCAGATAGTTCTCTGGGTCAAGCCCCTCAGCAGTCTGAGTGATACGAACCCTCTCTTCTCCGGGGTAAAAAGTAACTTCCACCTCATGCACAAAAGTAGCACCTGCAGAAAATAAAAGCTCAGCAAGTGGGTGACAAGAGGTCTTGTTTAAATAAATCATTCTGAGGATTGGCTGGGGCTTGGGTGGTAGACTACCTCCCTATTGTAGAAAGGCATGGCTTCAAGCAGCTAGTCACTAGTGTGTATGTCCTCTTCTGGTCTCTGATGGAGACAGTACCTAAGAAGAGCATGCCAGCTTGTGCTCAGTCCTAGCTGCAGACCTCCTGCTCTCCCAAAATTCTCGAATCCTCCTTTAGCCAATGGCCTTTACGATTATTACACCTACTCTGTGAGTTCAAGGCCAGCCTGGTCTACAAGAGCTAGTTCCAGAACAGGAACCAAAAGCTACAGAGAAACCCTGTCTCAAAAAAACAAACAAATAAACAAACAAAAAGATTATTACACCTACTCCAATTTATGTAATTGCCTTACAACAGGTAAGATAAGAAAAATTACATGATGACTAATAATATTACCACTTAAGAATTTAATAATCATTTTGCTTATGCCATAGGTGGTATTCTGCAAGGCTTATATGGTTTTCCTTATGCATCCATTTATTTAATTTTGGAAACTAGTTTTATTTTTAATATTACCTTGTTAAGAAAATGATTTGATAACAGAGCCAAGAATGAGGCACTTTTAAAAATGATACAGTCTTTACAGACTAATAATGAACAGCTAGTTGGAAAACTTAACAATATGGAGAGGGATAGCATTAATTTGACAGACAAAATCCAGTCAATGTTGAAGGGTGCTGAGACATTATCTGAAAGAATTCATGCTGCTGAATTTAATCGAAATCTATAAAAAGTTCTGATAGATTAATGGATAAGGTATCTCTCCATGAGGTTAATATGTATGTCATCAGAATTATGTCCAAAGATGAGATGTATCTTTACTGAACAAATTTCATACATGGGAATCATCAATAAGGGCATTAAAATGAAACACTGGCCAGGAGATTTAGACTTTGCAAAAGGCAGTGGTAAAGAGATTTAAAAAGATTGAGGAAATCATCAAGACTGATGAGCAGGGACAGAAGGCACAAAGACAGGATCTGGCTTTAGTATGTGCCGGACTCCAGGGTGACTTTCCCAGAGTTTTAGCTGCCTGTCCAGTAATTTCATCTGAGAAACCATCTGGCACAAAACACCCTAAGGTAGTCAAAAATATACATGGCAACCTATAGGTATGAGCAATCTAAAAGAAATTAAACAAACAATAGTATCTTATGACCCACATTCGCCATTTGTTAGGGAAATGGTGAAAACATGGGCTTCAAACAATAAGGCTACCCCACACAATTGACTTCAATAATCTCAGCTGTCCTAGAAGATGGACCTCAGCTGCTTTGAAAGTGTTATTGGTGAAAAGAGGCAAAAATTTTAGAACAACAGGGAAAAGCAAAAGGATTTGAGGCTTCCCAAGATCAAATTCTTGGCGAGGGCCATTACTCTGATCCTCAGGACCAGGCTCTCTATAACAAACACACCTTGTCCCTGTGTAGCCCAGCAGCTTTTAATGTTTGGGACAGGATTCAGGAACCAAAAAGGAGAATTGAATCATATACTAGGGTTAAACAGGGCCAGAGAAAACCCTTTAGTGACTTTATAACTAAGTTATACAAGTAGGTATAACAGAGTCAGAAGCTAGATGAGTACTTATTAAGTCTCTTGCTTTTAAAAATTCCAACTTAGAATACAGAAAGATCCTTGGGCCTTTAAAGGTTAGATCAGCACCAACAGATGAATGGATCTTGCAAACAACAAATGTTGAGACATTTGACTATAGTACTGAGGCTTGGGTAAGAGACGCGATTTCCAATGGTATGAGGAGACACCGAGATGCCAAATGTTTTAATTGTGGTAGAGTAGGACATCTGAGAAGGGATTGTAGACAAGAAATTCCTAGGAATAATGTCTCCTACGGAAATGACAAGAATAGCTGGTCTCAGCATTCTGGGATATGTAGGCGATGTGGCAAATGCTGACATTGGGCCAATAAATGTAGATCAACAAAAGACAGACAAGGCAACCTGATACCATTGGAAAACTTTTTGGGGGGCCTTTCACAGGCCCCCATATCAAACATGGTCAAGTCATTCCCAGTCACGGTGGAGAACATGTTTCACCAGAAAAATTAAAAATCCATTGCCTACTATAAAAAAAAAAACATACTGTTCTGGATGACATGGAGGGTGATTAGTGTGAGTTTACCCACTATAATATAATATAATATAATATAATATAATATAATATAATATAATATAATATAATATAATAAAATAATAGTGAGTAAGAGTGAATATTGTGAGTTACTATTTATGGACAATTTATATTGGTATAGATTCTTGTATACTGATATAAGTTCAAATTATATTTGTTATATTGAATATGCTCCTATTTCTGTTTACAATATTTATAAAGTTATTTTAGAAATAACTATGCAAAGTTATTTTGTCAGATTGTACACAAGCATGTTTCTATCTCTGCTTAAGACATTTTGTATATTGATACAATTTTAGGATTTATCATATTGCATTATATATTTCTACCTCTGATCAAGATTCTTATACACTGTTTACATTTTGAGGTCATTGTCCTTATTTACTCCACAGTTGTTTAAAGACTGTTGAATATTCTAACATGTAGTTTTAGTCTTTAAGTTATATAGGTATTAAGTATTATAGGTCAATAGTCATTCATGTTTGTCATACTTATAGTCAGACTAATAGGTTCTTTAGATACAGAGAGATTTCTGAATGGATGTGTGAACTTCAACCACTTCAAAGACCTATAGAACATGGCATTTAAATAACTTAGGGTTCTGTTGACATCAGACATGATTGCTCCTGGCAGCACAAATCTATTCCTGAGAGAATGTTGAGCACTAAGGACACTTCACTTGGAGCTTGTTTTCTTCTTGGCAAAACTGGCCTTTGTGCAAGGAGCTGCGCATGCCTTGACCACTGAGAAAAAACGTGATATCTGAACAGGACAAGCAGGATATAGGAAAAAAGACTGCTAAACCTTGCTAAGACAAGGTCAGATGGTTATGGAAATTTTCCTGCTTCGGAAAGGGTCTGTCAGTTACTCTAGGCCTTAGCCAAAGTTGGTTGCTTCAACATTGCAAATGAGACTTTGGGGGATTGCCCAGATAGCCAGTTGTCTGGTATCTACTGCACATCTGGAAGCTGCTTGATTGTATTTCCTGCCTACTCAAGTAAAATTATTATCTTCCTTCTCAGGCTTTCGATAGGTTTGAAGATTAGATAGTCCTAGTTACCTTCCTCTTATGATCTAGCCAAGCCATTTCTAACACATGACTTAAACTCCTTAGGATAGAATGATTATTAAAACATTTAGCATATATTCCTTGCTTAATATTGTTTATGTTGGTTGTAATTCTATCACTGATGCTGAAAATGTCACAGAATGGCAGAAGTATGTTTGGGGACACCTCAGCAATTGTTGGAAAGTGCACCCTAATCCTTACAACCTACAAATCAGTAAGCAATTTTCAAGAATAGAAAGTGTTGTTTTTTAAAAATCTAACATATTAACAGAGAATGATCCAAAGCTACATTAACTTGATATCTACTTGCTAAGGGATGATAGTAGAAGACAAGAAAATGTTACCAGCCACCAAAGCAGCATATTTCTGTAGAGTAGAAAGCTTTGTTATGTACAGCAGGAACGCTGCAATTCAAAACCTCCGATGGACTGGAGTCTGAGCACAGGTGTCCCAGGCAACCTTTTACAAACTGTGTGCACTGTGTGCTCAGAGCCAGGGCTGCTTTGGAGTCACACTACAGGCAAGTGCTGTCGGAAACACCTGTATTCACTGTGGGTTTATACATTTTTTTGAGCAACCAGAAACCTTTTTAGCAAGTTCCACATTCAGTTACATGGCCTCCTCTGTAGCCGTGACTCAACCTAAAAAGCTATGACCTATGTATGTCAAGGGTGTGCAGGGAGAGTTAGGAAAAGATCTGTAGGTGTTCCACAGGTACCACTTTTGAATTCTCATTTGCCACATTTGAGCTCTACTCACCTGTGAGGCTGAAGCCATTCTCAGAGCCCGGCTTCTCCAAAGCAAAGAGCCAACCGAACAGGCCTCCGATTGGGATGACGGGGAGAAGGGCCTGGGCTGCCAGCTGTGGGATGTGGCTGATGGCAGTGTAGGCTCTGCCATCATTGCCCACGATGTAAGCATGGAGATCCACATCAGTGAAGTGCACAGGAGTGTGACCCACTTGGAGGTGGCCACTCACTTTCCCATTGACTCGGTGAGGTACTCCTGAAAGGCAAAGAGAATCTTCTCGGTTTTTGCCCGCATCAAGGTCAGGACAGGTGTACAGAGATAAAAGAACTCCCCTGACTACATCTAATGGTCATTCTTTAGAAAAATCACTTTAATATTATTATTATCATTATTGATGTTAGTTTTCTTGAAATAAGATCTCTATGGATGCTCACTATGAAATCCAGGCTAGCCTTCAACTCTCGACCCTCCTGCATCAGCCTCTTTCCCGAGTGTTAGGATTATGGGCATGTACCGCCATATCTAGCTTAGCAAGAACCTTTGATAACGCTCTAACCAATCAACTACTCACTTAATGACCCAGCCTGTTTGTAATATCTCCTATCCTCCTTCTTTTCCCTCCCCTGTAGCTCTACAGAGTTAGGAATGGGCAAGTGGAATCCTTTCTAGTTATTTCTCAAATTGAGAATAAATAAATATATAAATAAGTAATTGTTACTCAGGCATCCAATCATTAGCGCTATGATTCACATAGTACAGACATAAGGATTACCAATCACAGCTCACACAGTAACTAGAAACAGGCAAGTGGTGACGCTGTTCACACAGCAGCCCCAGTTTGTCAATCACCTTCTGGCAGACAGTGCTTCCCATTTCCATAAAACCTGGACTGGCAGTAGCAGCAGAAGCCAGTGGCATAGTCGGTGCAGAAGGCATGCTGGGAGCACTGGCCATGGCTGTGTTCACAGGTTTCCCTGTTGGCACTATTATACGTGAAGGCTGCAAAATTAAACAAACAAGCATTAGAACGGTCAAAGGATTCCAGCATTGTCACCACTAAACTGCATCAGACACCACATCTGCTCTGCAAAGTCAGCTTGGACTGTCGTAAACAAATAGGATTTGATGCTGAGGGCACAGGAACAACATGCAGCCTGGGGATTAACTTGCTTTATATTTTCTGGCAAGAAGCTCAGGTCATTGCTGCCAACTGGGTCTGATTACAACACGGGTGAGCTTGGCTGAGAGCAGTCGTGAAGGCAAACCATTCTTGCAGATTAAAGTGTTCTCTATGAAATCACCATTTGGTTAGTAAAAGAAAATGACCAAACACTAGCAATTCTGTATGTAAGAGCAATGATCTTCAGGGAGCTAAGATCCAGGGTCTACAGCTAACTCTTAAGGAGCCCGAACGTAAAGGATGCGCATACACCTGCCTTCACATGCGGAAGGGTTGGGGAGGAAAGAGAGAACAAGAAACAGGGATACGGAGCTTCTGTCCTTTCGAACACGAGTATGATTTCCACGCAGCAGAAACAACGTAGGCTATAGCCACAGATGCTCTACAAAGCCACAGTAAACCAGAGGAAGCTTGATGTTCCACGGATTGTTGTCCAAACTTCCCACATACTCTACCTGTTACAGAGAGAGATTTGTGCAAGAGAGAAAAGGGAAGGAGGGAGGAACATAAGAAAGAGAGGAGCCTGGAGCCAATGTCACCATGTCATTGTTTATAAAAGAAATGGCCAAAGTGTGTCTTGAAATTGGGGCACAGTTATTTTTCTTGGTTTTTTGAGACAGGGTTTCAATGTAGCTATCAAGCCTGTCCTGGAACTAGCTCTTGTAGACCACGCTGGCCTCGAACTCACAGGGATCCTCCTGCCTGTGCCTCCTGAGTGCTGGGATTGAAGGCTTGCACCACCACCACCTGGCTTGATAAATTCTTTTTACCAGGATGCTGAGCAATGCACCAATTCTAAATATGGCCACCGGAGTCAGAAGGCTAGAGAGAGATCCCAAGAGATTTTGGATAAAGCAGGAAGGGCAAAAAGTTCTAGTGCATTCTAGCCACTGGTGCTGTAAGTACCAGTTCTGGCTACTCACAGGAAAAAACAGACTGTGGTGGCCTTCCAGGAATAAGTCTGAAAATAAGGAATGGGTGGAAGGAATCAAAAATTCAATATTTACTTAGAGTATTCCAGGTGAGAATAAAAAACCAAGACAATGAAAAGATCTAGCTCCCCGTTTATAACAATGTAACCGGCACAACCACTTACATCAGCAAACACAAGGATAAGAGACATAAAATTTAAGCTGGCTTGATATAGACTAGGCACTCTTCCGCCAGCTTTAACATTAACCCTCCATCTGCACCAGATCATTTGTTTTCCAGAGAAAGAAATGGAAACAAAGAGGACTAAGGTGACTCACCTGAAGTCACAAGGGCTGTGAGCAGCTGGGTCAGAACTCTGAAGGCTCTGGGTCCTTACTACTCCCCAGTAGGACCCAACTAAGGCTAAGGGTGGGATTGGATGCTTGCAGCATGTTGAGAAAAACACACAGGTAAGAAGAGGTGAAAGGGACTGGAGATGGCTCAGCAGTGAGGAACAGTGAGGACCAGAGTTCAGTTCCCAGCATTCAGCATGGGTGACAACATAGTCACCAGTAACTGCAGCCACACAGGATCTTATGCCCACTTCTGGACTCTTTGGGCATCTACACCCACGTGCACATTCCCAAGCACAGACAGTTACTGAGAAATACTGAGAGTAGAACAAGCATTCTTTTTGCAGTTAAAGCATCCTTGAGAAGCTGCAAGTTGAGGGGGTCATTGGGTCAGAATACCTTAGTTAAAGGGAAAAGTTGGTGAGGAGCTGAAGAATGGAGTCAGTGACTTGTCTGAGAAATTACAGCTTTATAAAAACGGAAAATTAGGCATAACTCAACTTCTTTGACAAGAAAAACTGGTTTTGCATAACTTTCTTTTTAATAGCAACAAAATTCACTGCAGGGGAAAAGGGGGAAGAATGGATTGTGACAAGATAGCATGGCCTTTTCTATGTAGAAAACTACTTATTGTTATCAGTGGTTTAGGAGTGAGGAGTGTGTGTGTGTGTGTGTGTGTGTGTGTGTGTGTGTGGTGGGGGGGTGGGGGTTTGGGACATGGGTCCTGGGGCCTTGCGTATACACTGAGCATGAACTTTCTCACTAAGTTATGCCCCTATCTCAACAAAAATCAGGGTAAGTAAAAAGATGTTAGTGTAACTCAAGTGTGTCAAAGAACAAAGTTTCCCCCGCTCAAGTTGCTGCACATGTAAAGAGGTGTGCTCCTGAGTCAGCACAGGTGGAGCTTCGGAAGGTCACAAACTGGGTCATCGTCAGTCCCTCTGGGAGACCACAGGCAAGCGCCATCTGCACTCCTTCACCTAAGAATTCTCCGAGATGTGTGGCAATGTAAGCATACTGCGGAGCCATTTTCAGCTATGGCCGATCAAAAGAAAACCCGTTTCCACTCACGGTTTGGCTTGCAAATTAAGTAAGCAATGGATGGGTTTGTGCTGTATCCCTGCTGTTTGTTATTTTGTGAAGACTTATAGCCCCAGTCATTCTAAGCCATTCTAAGATGGAAGAGCTAGGTTAATTTAACTAAAACATTAGGTGTGATCATAGCGTGAGTCACAGCGCCTGCTGAGTAACTCACAGGAGACTACACGCAAAAGGGTTGTTTTAATATTCATTTATGTATTAGAAAGGGTGAGAGTGTCTATGATGGACAGAGGACAACCCATGGGAATCAGCCCTCTCTTTCTACCACATGAGTCCCCGGGGTCAAACTCAGGTCATCAGGCATGGTGTTCATCTCTCAGGTCCCAGACAAGGGTTCTAAAGTTAACTGGAAACCAGAATAGAAAAAAGCTTCCTTATAAAAGCTATGGGAAGACTAAAACCACAACTACAATGGGTCAAGTACTTATTGGTAATCTAACCTGAGACTCTCCTCAGATTTTTTATGAAAATTTGTTTTTTGAGAATGGAACTTGAACCAAGCACACACACCCTTTTCAGTCACAAGGCAACCCCAAACTCAGGAAGATTTACTTCACTTATACCCTCTTCCACATTCACATGCACTTGCACACTCAACACCTAAAATGGAAATGGGCTGGTGATAGCAAACATCTCACGCAATGTTCTTCCTTTCTTTTATCCGCCATTTAAATAAGTAGTTACTAAACACCCTGCCTGAGCCATGAATCTAGAAGTCAAGCAAACAGCTGCTTTGGAGCTTGCATTCTGCTGGGCAGCAGCCAATAAACAAACATGGCTGACTTCAGTGAGCTGGGACCTTGGTAGTAAAAAGTGCTAAGGAAGAGCAGCGGAAAGAAGTGATCTAGGAGACGCCTGAGGCAGAACCAACAGCGTCCTGCTGATGAATGTGAGGTGCAAGAAAGGGGAGAGAGCGCAACATGAGTCAGTGTGGGAAACCGGGAGCTGCGCTCAGGTGACTGGCAGCTTTGACAGCTGCTGAGGGTTGCTTGGGGAAACCCATCTCCACCCTGACAGCATCGGCCACCCTCAGCATGGCACCATCTTCCCCTTATAGCGAGGGTTAGTACATTAGAAACACTGAGGTAATTGTTAAATAGACGAATTCTGAGGCCCACCTTAAACCCACCAATTCCTTCCCAACTCTCCATGGGATTGAATTGCCAAGAATCAATGCTTCAGCCTCCATGATTAAAACACTATGCCGCTGAATCTGGGTGGGCAGTGGGCAGAGGCTGCCAGGTTTAAATAATATCCATTTGTCATAGACTTGCCATCTGAGGTTGGATAATGGCAAAGGCAGCTTAGTGTTAGGGATGTGTGAGTCTCACTTTTTCCCCCACTTAACTAAACAACAACAACAACAACAAAAACTTTTTCATATCCTTTAACAGAAAAAAAATGGAGTGGGGATATCTAAGAAAATGAAGCAGGGACGCAGCCAGAGCACTTGAGCCTTATTCTAACTGGGAGTTTTTAACAAAAACAGAAATTTCTCCTCTTTACTTGTTCAGATCAATCTTTCAATCTATGTGGTTCCCCCCCCCCCCCCCCCCCCCAGAAAAGTTTAAGCACTTGTCTTCAGTCCTTGGCTTGCCTGCCCTCCTTACAGAGGGCAGCCTTTGGAGAGGAGGACCAACAGTGCACATCATAGAGGACACAGGGTTTCTCAAGTCTGTCCCAAAGCAGCTGGGCACACTTGTACCTTTAAAAACACCGTAAGAACCAGAATCAATGTTTTCACTACAGAACAGATCTTTGCCCCCCAGATTTTCTCACCCCCCAGAATGACAGACTATACAGGAACAGCAGATCCTCTTTTGCTGCAGCAGCGGCAAGCACTCCCTTCCGGTCTCCACGTCATTAAGTATATACAGAGTGTGTGACGATGTCGGTGGCAAACTGCCTCTAAGACTTCGTTGTGGCTGCTTACATCAGCTCAGCTATCAGAACACTAATAGGCTCCCTCTCACCTTCTGGACAAGGGACAGGACCCACCAAGGAATCTCTACACACAGGTGTTCTCAGAGGTATGGGATCCTCTACTGACAGACTATTTTGGCAACTTGGAGGGAGCCATGAGTGTGAGGCTTTGGGGCCTGGTGAGCTGGGTAGAGTGTACAGTCTGCTAGAATTTCTTCAAGACTGAACCTCCAGTGAGCAGTATGCATGGAGCCAGCCACCAGGTCAGACATGCTGAATCTTTCATGGTAATCTCGTGGTGCTACGCAGATTATTAGAAATGGGTTAATCAAGATGTGAGAATTAGCCAATAAGAGGCTAGAACTAATGGGCCAAGCAGTGTTTAAAAAAATACAGTTTGTGTGTTGTTATTTCGGGGCATAAGCTAGCCAGGTGGCTGGGAGACGGATGGCAGGAAGCAGCCCGCCTCATCACTACATCTATAGGACTGGGGAAATGGTTTAATCAGGAAAGTATTTGCCTTGTAAACGTTAGGACCCAAGGTTATTTTCCAGAACCTGTTACAAAAATAAAACAGAGAGGCAGTTCCCTAAGGCTTCCTGGCCACCAGTCTGGATGATGTGTCAAGTTCTAGGCCAGCAAGGGCCAGTGTTGATGCACTCCTGAGAATGACACACATTCAAGGTTATCCTCCGTCCTTGACACACTTGCAAACATATGCACCTGTGCACACATGTGAATCCTATTGAAAGCAACACTAAAAGGAAAGATTTTCAGGGCCTTTAACAAAATCCTAATTCCCTGGTTCAGCAAACTGAATGCTACACAATTAAAGGGGATGCTAAAATTTATTGGGAATGGTGTTTTCTATTCAGAAAGCAAGGTTCAGACAGTGTCTTTCCTCCAAGTACATAACAGAGCTTCGGGGAGCTTGAGACCATCCACCACCAGGATCCATGGACTTTCTACTCCAGAGCTGCTTCTTGCCAGGTCTCAGTGACCCTCATGTCACCAGCGTTCCAGAATTAGCCCCACAGTTGCCAGATAAACCTCTGGGATGCTAGGGCTTCCTTTCAAACAAATAATAACAATCACATGCTTCTATACTTCATACAGTTCACAACATTCTTCTTTTTAAGTGCTAAGTTTCCACACATATGAACACACATTTTAAAAATGAAATTTAAAAGCTTTTGTTTCCTCTGAGATTTAAATACTTCTAATTAGACATTCTTCCCCTGAATGCATCTTCCATAAACATTCTGTCATTTAAAATGTCAATATTTGGCTACATTTGGCAGCTGGTAAACAGCACAGTTCATGCCCCTCCTGGGTTATGCCATTGCCTTAGTTCCCAACAGCCAGCTCCATTTCAGGCCCTTCTGAGGAGCCATGGCCAACCTTTGACATTGTGACTCACTGTTATCTACAAAGTTCTCATTTTGAGAACCACAACTGAGTTACAAAAGTAGAGAAATCTCCAAATGTTTTCAGTTTTGTGTTGGGCCATATCCACATCCACCCTGGGAGCTGGCGACTGCACACAGACCGGCTTTTCAGTAACTGTGCGCTCTTTCTGGGCCAGGAGAACCAGCCCCCAACAAAAAGCCACGCAGAAACACATCTGTACAACAAAATCCCTTTGAGAAAACCTTTGATTCATAACTGTAAGTCTCTTTAGGCAGAAAGAAGTAACACAGAAACTTTTGGAGACTGTTAGAAGGATCTGTAAATTCTAGAACCTTCAAAAAATCTGTTTTTGGATTTACAGAAGTCTGTAAACCAGAAAAGTCGGAAACCATCGACTCCATCACGGAGAAGGGAATCAGGGCCAGAAACTTTTTAATACGTCCTGTTTTCCATTCTTCACCTGTCCTCCATCCTACTTCCGATGTCTAAAATCCTCAAAAATTAGTAACGGCAGCCACTATTTTCTGAGAACTTCACATATATTGACATCAAATCCTGGCAATTTATCTACAAGAAATCAGAAGCTTAGGGGTGAAATAAGTTGCCTCAATATAGCCAAGATTCAAAGATGACATCAGGTCTCTTCCACTAACATCACTTCATGCTCTGTTAAACAAAAAATGGTTTTCTTTCCTCATGAAATATTTCTCCAAACAACTTCCTGAAAAAAAAAAAAATGTCCTAGCAGCACCCAGAAGGTCCTCTTTGTTAGATCAGTATGCTTTTGTCAAAACATTGTTGGAACAACCGAAAAGGTGAAACATAATGGAGAAGGCTGTCACCTCTGACCCTTTCCTCCCGGCAAAGATCAGTGAACAGGCCACGGAACAAGAGGGCTAGGGATGAGCCCGGGGCCAGTTTCCCAGTTCATCAGTGTGGGTGAAGTGCTGTCCCCTCTGGGCATTTCCCACCTCCCTCCAGCTCTGGCCAGTGAGTCATGCAATGAGAATAGGGCTCAGGGAGCCAAAGGCCACAGCCGAAGGGGCCAGAACCAGAAAAAGAAAAAACACCAAAAACAAAACAGCAGACACAGGTGTCCACCATGTCCTCCCCATGGGCTCTTCAGCATGTTTGTCTAAGCCTGCACAACTCTCCATGGTCAAGGCCAAATGCCTAGTCCTCCACCCTTTATTGCCTACTAAGCCTCCAAATGGCTCACCTTCCCTGAACTTGCAAACTAAAATATTTCATTACACTTGAGAGGATAGCTGGCACAGCGGCCCAGTTCTTTCCCCACTCCATGAGGCTTAATTTTTAGAACGCATTGTTAATGGTCAGGAGACTCCAAGAAGAACTCTCCTGCCAAGATTTACTTGGAAGAGGGAATTTATCTCCTTAAACACAAGGAGAAAAAAAAAATCAGTTCCATCTTCTTGCTAAATTTTTCACCTATTCACTTAGGAGAAAAATCACAACTCTATTTTAGTTTTGTTTTGGAAAAGGTCTCACTCTATAATCCAGGGTGGCCTAGAATTCTCTATATAGCTCAGGCTAGCCCTCAGTCTCAGCCTCCCCTGTGCTGGGATTACCATATGTGAGTGACCACATCGAGCTTGACAATTCTGCATTTTTTTTTTTTTAAACGAAAACTTCAAACATTCGGTTTTCCAATGCACTTACCCTGATCATTAGAACCAAGCCGGTCCTCCACTCCTACCACATACCTCCCTCCAAGGGTAGGAACATGACCAGACACTGGGTAATCTGGAAGGACTTCTCCTTCATTCGGCCCTGCATTGGGGTAGGGCTGACTGCTTCTATTCCCAAGATCTTCCTTGCCTGGAGTCAGGAAAGCTGCATCTGCCTTCACAGGAGCCAGGGTTCTGGTACCCATATGATCCAAAAGCTTCACTGGGTCCTTGAAGTCCAGGACCTCTACCTCTCCCACAGATGCTCCCTGTTTGGTCTGAAGGTCCAAGGAAGCTGATTCTGTTTCCCAGTAGGGTGACCAGTCACCACGGCGTGGCAAAGGAGAAGCCTGGCCAGAATCTGGAGACAAGGTCCCACTCTGGACATGGCCTGGATCAGACTTTGAATTGAATGATACATCAATTCTGCTGTGGCCATCCAAAGCCTCCCCTGGTTCAACTGGTGGGTATTCAACGTCCTCTTCATTCTCATCGTAGTAATCAAAATTGTCCTCAGAATAGCTCTCCAGGGCTGCAGCTTGGCTGAAGGAGTGCTCCAAAGAAGCTGAAGAGTGGGCTGCAGAAAGGTCGCCTTCAACTGTTGCTGGCCTGACATTGTCCAGGGGAACCCTGCTGCCGATATGAAAAGCCCATGCTCCAGGAATCCCCAGGTTACTTAGTCTAAGAACAAAGGAAAGAGCTGATTGTGACATGTCCACTCACTCACCCTCCTTCACAGTTCATTTTGAAACCAAGAATATAAAGACAAAAGTGAGATTTTCCCTAATGTATGTCAAACAGAAATGAACCTTCCAGGTAAGTAACTAAAACATGATACTGGAATTTTGATATAAGTTGCCTTTTGTTCGGCATCATGCATGCAACTCTAAACCATCATAAAAATCTGCTCTACAACCAAAAACCAAATGTTTTATCTAAAATCTGGCTATCTGAAAACAAACAGGAAAAGCAAGAATATTTTATGCTTTCTCTACTTGAATGAAAACTTAAAAGATACCCTAAACCACTTAAGTGTAAGCTTCTCCAACCACTTAAACAATATCGATCCCTATAGTTTTGGCCCAGCCTGCACCAAGTGCTTAACACTGTGCTCTGCAAGTCTTCACTGTGTTCTGCAAGTCACAGGTAGTTGCTATGCCCAGTTTTACTGAGGAAAACTTATGTAGCTTTAGAGAGGCTAAGTAATCTTAAAATCGTACATCTAATAGCTGGCAGACTGTTAACTACAAAGCCTGCATTCCAAACATCTACATTAAATTACACTGGAAACCAATATCTGGTAGATAAGAAGAGGTTATTCATAAGAACTAATCTACTAATGATAGAGGATGAAACAGGAGTGTTTTTTAAGTCCAAGTCTAACGCAATAAGTGAAATAAATGTATTTATCAAAATGAGTTACAATTTATCCAGTAGAGAGGACCATGAACCTTCCAGATCCAAGAATCATTGCTGGTTTTTTCAGGAGTTTCATCAGAGAGCCCAAGCTGGACTCGAACTTGAGATATTCTGCTGGGATTATGAGTACACGGCATCCTTGCCAGCTCATGGGGACACAGTGAAGAGGACAGCTACGTGGGAGACTCCTAACCCGAAGAGAAAGCTGGGAAGTTTGAATTAGCCAGTTACATTAGTGCCGTGTTTGCCCGGAGCTCTCCCACGCCACGGCACCCTCAAAAATGAACAATGAGCAGTAAGAATGAACAGCTAATAAGGAAATTAAAAATTCACTAAATTGCACAAGAGATCTTTGTCCTTTTGGGCAGGCAGTCATCACTCTAATCTAGATTTCTACAGCAGTACTGTTTGGTACAGTTTGAGGCTTTTTTTACTTCTGTGTCTTTTCATCCAGTGCCCAAGTGCACATGTGTGGTTACTGCTGTGCTGATTGTTTATTGCCAGCTTGATGCAAACCTAGCCATATCTGAGAAGAGGAATCCCCTCAATCACACTGGCCTGTGGGTAAGTCTGCGGGACATTTCCTTGGTTAAGGGCTGAAGGGGTGATCACTGTGGGAGGCACCACCCTAGGGTACCAATCTGAGCTACGCATAGCAGGCTGAGCAAGATATGGGAACCAAGCCAATGGTGATGTTTTCCCACAGGTTCTGCTTCAGTTCCTGTCTCGCTCCAGGTCCTTGTCCTGCCTGAGTTCCTGTGTTGGCTTCTATCAATGCACTGTGACCCAGGATAAACAAGCCAAATAAACCCATTCCCTCACAGGTTGCTTTTGGTCATGGTTTTTATCACGGCAGCAGAGAGTAGACCGAGCCACTGTACCAGTTTATGTGGTACTGAAGATCACACTAAGGCTTTATGTCCACCAGGCAAGTGTTCTACCAACAGACTTCCCTCCTGCCCTCACTCAGCGGCATGTTTAGAGAAATCAGGGTTGTAAATAAACAACACCAAAGAAGACAGAAATCCGGGCTCATAAAATGGCTCAGCGGGGAAACCTGCTTGTCAACAAAAGCTGAGAGCTATACCCAGATTCCACATGGTGAAAGGGCAGCAAAAACTCCCACAAACTGCTCTCCAACACAGATACTCCCCCAAGCACCCCCCAAGCACACAGTAAATGTAATTTTAAAAACTGAAAACCATCAGTATGAGAAATCGCTAGAGCTGGAGTTCACCCCGCAAGGTGCTGCATGGGAAGCCTCTCGAATTTGGGAAGGGACAGCTATAAAAGCTTCAAGGACTAGAAAATACAAATTATGGAAGAGAAAGCTAAATAAATGCCTTCTAATGAGACACAAATCAACATCTTGCAGTTTGCCCCAGTGCCTGATGGGAAACTAAACAATTAGTTTATCCTACACTTTGAGGTTGTTTGGAATGCTTCCTGATGGAATCTGTCTCCTAGAAAGAAAACTGGATTGTGAATGGGATGACTGCACTTTCCTGCCTGAGTTCTTCGGAAGAACACATTACAAAACCCACACTAAAGGCCCAGCACAGGCCCTGAGGGCAACACTTAATAACTACCCTCTTTTCCCTTCTTAAATGCAGATAGCTAGATATTCAAAGGAGCACTGAAAACATGAATAATGTATAACCTTTGTTTGAGGAGGAGATTCTAGGACTAGGACAAGGATCTTCTCTTTGGAGATGCACAGCAGAGTTCAGAGAGAACCAGGATTGTGCTTGGGAACTACAAATGGTGTCCCCACAGTACTGGGCATATATGATACAATGTTTAAACCCACACAATAATAATATAGATGGAGTCTGGAGTAAAGAGGCCTAGAAGATAGCGTCAGGCATGAAAATACTGAAGAGGAGGCAAACCCCATTCTGGAAGAGCAGGTAGCATTGCTGTCACTCGAAGAGGTGATAGGCAATTCTGACATAGATTTCATGTTATTCTGTTGTTTGTATTTTGTTTTGTTTTTATTAAGCATGAAGTACACCAAACCTATTAGTAATTCTGGTCACATCTCACTCTGCCCTTCTCCGGCAGCTCTGGTTATTTCTGCAAAGTATCAAAGAAAGGAATGAAATATCGGGAGTGTGTCCATGTGCACGCATGGGTATGACACCCATGTGAGAGGGCCTTTATAGCTCTGCTAGGGAAGCACAGCTGCTTTTCCTCATAGGCTCTTTGTACACACAGACACGTGCACACATACACTCTCTCACACACATGCACCTGCTTCCTGTGGCCATGCAGATGCCAACTCTCTTTCCAGGATTCTGTGATTCCTGGCCCTCTTTCCCAGGTTTCGTTGATGTGTAGGGCCTGTGCCTTAAAAACTGTACTAATGCACATAGCTTTGTAGAAAGGTCCAAGGCCCTCCCTACTATATCTAGGCTGAGCAAGGTATACATCCAAAGAGAATAGGCTCCCAAAAAGCCAGTACATGCAGTAGGGACAAATCCTGGTGCCACTGCCAGTGGCCCTGCAGTCTGCCGCAGCCATGCTTATGCTCTCTGAGGACTGGAAGGGAGTGGAGTGGAAGGGTGTGTGAAGGGAATGGGAGGGGAGAAGGGGGTGGGAACTTGGATTGGTATTTTTTTTTAAAAAAAAAAAATCTAATAAATTAAGAAAAAAGAAAAAAAATCAGTGTGCTCCACCCTCCTTCCAAGGGCTGTACACACAACCTTGGGAGTGAGCTCCTGGTTAGGAGATGAAAAGAGAAGGCAAATGGCATGTAGCTAAGTTTGTTCTAGAGTCTAGACTATACAGCAGGTGAGGAGACCTGCACATGCCCCTCATGGGTCACAGAAGGACACAGAAGCTCTGTATGAAATTTAATCCATATTTCAGTGCTTCAGATCTGGGCTTGACTATAGCTTGGCCATTATACTCTGACACAGGCACCTTACTAAATTTCTGAGAGGTGATTCAAAAATTGAGAAAATAGCTCTACTTACTGCCTGTAAGTCAAGTGAGATTTAATTAAGATAACATCTGCAAATGTTTTGTCACAATGCTTAGCAGATAATAAGTGACCAATAAATTTCTGCTGAGTTCTCTCCAATTCTCTCTAGTTGCTAAGAACAAGAGATACATGCACAAGAATAAGGTTTTCCTATAAGTGAGGATTCAGTGTGACTGAGAAGCAACTAAGGGAGACAATGAAATAACTACTGTGGGCTAAGTCAGTGTTTCAAAAAGCAAAGACCAAAAGAGCCCACCTGGAATCAATAAATTTATTTGAGCACTAATTGGACAGACAAATGCAAAATGGCCTAGTGCCCTGCTAACAGAATAAGCCATTGGGAAGAGTAAGAAGCAGGCTTGCTTCTGGCAATGCTGTGGACAAACCTATCACCATGATTTTGGGCAATGAAGTCAGAGGAGAAATCCTGAGATTTCCAAAAGCCCCATTCACTCTTCCCGCAAATTATATTACTCATAATTTAATCTTCAACAATACTTATTTGAAACATCAAATCACGATGCTTCCTCCTGAGTAATAATTAACCTGGAAAGCCTCCGCTGAGACAGTTATTACTGAATATTTTTATGTGGCTCCAAGAATAATGTTTTTCCTAGCAAGCCCCAGTGGTTCTGCAAGCACACACATAATCGCTGCTGGTTCTGGTTCATATGCCTAACCGCACAGGAAAGTAAAGACTATCTCAGAGAGCCTGAAGCTCCAGGGTCGAGCTTAGCATCTGGATTTGACCCAATGCCTTTTGTAGAAGCCACCAAGCTCGTTATTAAATGATCTCTGGCCATTTGCGATTGTGTCCCTTCTAAATGTCCTTCAAATGAAATAGCACAGGCACACACTCCACATAACTTACTGGTAGAGATTTTTCACAGACTGCTCACTGTTCGTCAGGCTGAAATACGGCACTTCTCTCTTCAGGTCATCGGCCTCCCCTCGGCAGAAGCCCACCCTAGCAGGAAGCTGCAACTGGACATTGTAGGACTCTTTGGGGCGGGTTCCAAAGAACTGAAGGCCATTGGCAGGATAGAGAAAGAGGGCGTAGGTATCAGATCCATCAGATGCCAGAACTGCCTGGAAAGTGTTCAGCTGTGGACAAACAGGAATTTCAAACATCCTTAAACAAACAAATAAACAAAAGAAGAAAACGGTATGTAGGCAAGATGCCAGAGTCCAAAATCCTTTTTAGGATTTCTACATACTGGTTTAAAACACATTCTCTTTTAGAATTTTCTCTCCAAACTACAAATATGACTTTTCAGCTATACAAGTTGCTATTCTAAACCTCTTCTACCGATTTAGATCAACAGTTGGTTTATTCACAAGTAAAACACGGATTAAGAAACTCCAGGGTTGTAGGGAAGAAGAGGGGGTTAGGAAGGGAAAACTAACACTAGGGATGCTTGAAGAAGCCACAGGGAACGCTACTTGTCAAAACATACACACAGCAAAAGTTTAAAGGGAATCACTTTACATGGGGGTAATGCTCCTCCCATCAGCCACAAGTTGTCAAATAAAAAGCCCAGTGAAGGCTGGGCAGTGGTGGGGAATGCCTTTTACCCCAGTGATGTGTGATTCCCATTTGTATGCTGTGAATATGATTAGTTAATTAATAAAGAAAATGTGGCAATATACAGATTAATAGAAATGAGTTAAATTAATATGTAATAGTTAGCCAATAAGAAGCTAAAGCTAATGGGCCAAGCAGTGATTTAATGAATACAGTTTCTCTGTGATTATTTTGAGGCTAAGCAGCCAGGAACCAACAAGCAGCCTCCCTGCTGCTACAAAGTGGTGCCCACATGACCAACTAAAATCCACTTAAAACCTGAGAGAGTTTGGGAAGAAATTCTAGGGAAAACAAAACAAAACAAAACCAGAGTTAAGCAGGCTTTAACATTGCAGCTCCTTTAAGAGAAGTTTTCCTGACTCAGTGTTAGCAGGAAAATAAAAATGTGCCATTGTGAAATGCTGGCTTCCTGGGCGAGGAGTGCTGGGCGACCTGGGCTGCCAGTGCCACCTCCAGCTCTTTCAGGAGACCGAATGTTTGGATGGGGTTTGTGAGAAGCCTGCTGTGGCTTGCTTGATGGCAACGTGGACTGAGTGTGTGCCTGGAAGTGGGGCCGTATGTGTGGCTCTCGTAAGCAGCGAGCAACTCCACCATCTTGGAATGGTCACGGCAAGCAGGCAGTACCATATATATCCTAGCAATGTCACAATTAGATTCTTAAGTGCTTAGCATCTTAAGAAGTGCTCTGTTCAGAAAATAATTTCAGATATGCAATAAAGACAGATTCAGATAAAAAAGTTCTCTAAATGGGTCACAGTGTTGGATAAATGTCCGTAGGCATAGGGGAGAGAAGAAAAAGAGTATAGAAAGTTATAAAAGGAAGTAAATGATTTATAGAAAATAAAACACAGTCTTTAAAAGACAGTAAATATTAAAATGTAATAGAATAAAAAACAAAAAGCTACGTTAAGATGGAAAGTACACAGTCTAGATTATTATATTATTGTGTTTTCTTTGAATTTTCTGATTGTGAAGGAACTAAGTACAGAAAGACATTTCATTGTATGGGTCACCTTGAACACCCCTCAAAAAATTGCTTCATCCAATAAACAGCAGGAAGCAGTTTGGAGAAAAACTACACCCATATTCCCAAATATTGTTTATAAATGTTTCTTTACATTTAAAGGGAGATATGCTATAGAGATTTGCATTTGTATGGATATTGCTCTATTATACAAATTTAAGGTCAATTTTGATATATGTATATTTTGGCTCTTGATTAAGGTATTGTGTTTGTGCAACTCATTTAAAAAATGTATAATTAAGAAATATAGGTTAATAGATAATGAACTATAATAGTCAAGTGTGTAGTCATATTAGGTTTTCTAGATATATAGAGATATACTTCAGTTAGCTAGGTATTCTTCAAATCTTTCAGAGACCTTCAGAATATGGCATTTAAAATGTTTAAGAACTTAGGACTTCTCAGGGCAATGAGACACATCTGCTCTTGGCAGCACCAATTACTTCAAGAGGATTATGGGTACTGAAGAGTCTCCTTATCGAGTTGATTAGCATTTGGGCAAGAAACTGCTCTTTCCTGAACTGCTTGATGAACTAACTGGACATACAGGATCCACAGAGAAATGACTTCTGAACTTGCCTAAAGGTGAGACAGTCCTTCAGGGTTCCTGCTTCATGAAAGAGTATGCCAGACATTCTGCAGGATACAGAAGAAAGTGACTGACAAACTGCCAATATAGGCGGTCCTGTCTTTGAAATTTCCTGCTTCGTGGAAAAGTCTGCCAGATATTATGGGTTTGTAGACTGAAGATGGATGCCCCAATGGTACAGAAGAACTTTGGGTGACTGTCCAGGCAGCGACAGCTCTGTCAATTCTAGAGTTTTAGAAGTTGCTTACAATGCACTTACGGTTTGCTTATGTAATATTATATCCTTCTGAGTTTTTGATGGAGTTGAAGAATAGATATAGCTATAGTTTCCCTTAGATATGATAAAAGATAAAGTAGTTATAAATATTATAACTGTAATTCTTGCTTGATACCTGTCTTGTTATATGTAATTCTTTTTTGGGGGGGGGGGATCCAAGACAGAGTTTTGCTGCAGTTTTAGAGCCTATCCTGGAACTAGTTCTTATAGACCAGGCTGGCCTCGAACTCACAGAGATTCACCTGCCTCTGCCTCCCAAGTGCTGGGATTAAATGCGTGTGCCACCACTACTTGGCCATTATATGTAATTTTACTCCATTAAAGTTAAAACCTTCCTTGTTTATTTAAACAGAAAAGGGGAGGTGATGTGGGATTCCCCTATGTATGCTGTGAATATGATTGGTTAATTAATAAAGAAAACTGGCTTGGCCTGATAGGGTAAAGGAATAGAGGTAAGGCAGGGCGGTGGTGGTGCACGCCTTTAATCCCAGCACTCTGGAGGCAGAGGCAGGCAGATCTCTGTGAGTTCGAGACCAACCTGGTCTACAAGAGCTAGTTCCAGGACAGGCTCCAAAACCACAGAGAAACCCTGTATCGAAAAACAAACAAACAAACAAAAAGAATAGAGGTAGGCAGGGAAAACTAAACTGAAAGCTGGGAGAAAGAAGGCCAGAATCAGAGGGAAGCCATGTAGCCCTGCCAGAGCCAGATGGAACTTTAGCAGGTAAGCCACAACCATGTGGCGATACACAGATTAATAGAAATGGGTTAAATTAATATGTAACAGTTAGTCAATAAGAAGCTAGAGTTAATGGGCCAAGCAGTGATTTAATGAATACAGTTTCTGTGTGATTATTTTGGGGCTAAGAGGCCAGGAACCAACAATTGGTGTCCTCACGGCTACACCCCAGCACTTGTGAAGCAGAGGCAGGTAGATCTTTGTGAGTTCGAAGGCAGTCTGATCTATTGAGTAAGTTCCAGAACAGCCAGGAATACAAAGAAACCCTGTCTCAAAAAGACAAACAAAAATAGAGAGCTTAGTGCCAGGTGTAAGATACCTCCCCAACAAGTTGGTCAAGGGTGTCACCCATATCAATGCTGGTTCTGGTCGTTGCTCAGGTTACCTACCAAAAAGTGACAAAAAGAAGGTCCTATAAGTGATGACACTACACATGTAGGCCAAAGAACTTGGAGAAATCAACCTAGTACTAACCACAAGCTCCCACCTGTTAGCACAGGCTACTGAGGGAGAAAAGACATCAACAGTCTCACCCTACTGAGACCACTGAGATACTACAAAACAAAGGCCCTGACAAGATGTACTCGTGGACTGGGCAGTTGTGGCGCACACCTTTATTCCCAGAAATTGGGAGACAGAGGTATATGATTTCTGTGAGTTTGAGGCCGGCCTGGTCTACAAAGTGAGTTTCAGAACAGCCAGCACTGTTACACAATGAAACCCTGTCTGTGGGGTGGGGAAAGAGATACACACGGGTGTAGTAAGTGGCATGAGTGTTATGAGGAAAATCAACTTCTCTCTGGGTGGATTTAAGGACATCTCAACAAGAGATAACTTCTGCTTGGTACTGTAAATCTGGCCAAGAATCATGGCTGGGGATGCTCATAAGCCTTGTGGATAAACCTATGGCAATTATTTTGTTAAATGGATATAATATCAAATTGCCTTCTAAATACCTATACTCTTAAACCCATCTCTCAGTACATGGGAGCATCATGTATAGACTGGATGGTATTTCATGTATAGACTCAAAACTAGTCAAAGTACAGAGAACTGTGGAGTGCTCAGCCACAGGTGGTCCCATCTACAATATCTATTTCCCTCAAAGTTCAGGGAACATCATAGAAAAAGAGGTGGAAGGAGTTTAAAAGCCAGAGGTCAGAAGGAACGGGTCAAAACAATGAACTGTGGACATGATGAAAGCACAGCACAAGCTCAAGATCTAACCACTCAGTTTTCCAGCATGGATGAGGGAGGGGCACTCACAGTTGAGCGGATACTGACAGCTGATGACTGCTAGGGGAGGAAGAGTCAGTTTTCTTAAAGGGTGTGGTCCCTGTGGGTGAGAAGACCAGGCTCCAGTGGGTGGCCCCTCACCTATGCCCATATGGGCTGCACTAATTGTACTTACTGGGTCAAATAAAGGACATAAAGCTGAGAATGGACAGGAGTAGAGGAATATATTGAAAATACATTGTATGAATGTATGAAATTCTCAAATAACTTTAAAATAGTATACTTAAAAATTTTAAGGTTGCAAGTTTCTCCAGTCCAATCTTTTTTTCCTTTGTTTTAAATCTAACTAATTTTTTTTCATTTTACATTCCAACTCCAGTTCCCTCTCTTTCCTCTCCACCTCTACCACCCCTCCCCCCCACCCATTCACTCCTCAGAACAGATAAGGCCTCACCCGGGGAGACACCAAAGTCTGGGATACTAAGTTGAGGCAGGCCCAACCCTCCCCTGCTCTTCCCCTCTCCCCCGTTCCCCCCCCCCAATCAGGCTGGCCAAGGTATCCCACCTTAGGTTATGGGCTCCAAAGAGCCACCAGCTCATGTACCAGGGAAAGTTCTGGTTCCACTGCCAGGAACCCTCCCCTAAACAGATCAAGTCATGTAATTGTCACCCATATTCAGAGGGCCATGAAGGTTCCCCAGGTGTCAGTCCAGAGTTCGTGAGCTCCCACTAGTTCAGGTCGGCTGTCTTTGTGGTTTTCCCAATCATGGTCTTGAACAAACTTGCTCTTATCATCTCTCCTCCCTCTCTTCATCTGGACTTTAGGAGCTCAGCCTAGTGCTGCAGTCCAAACTCTTTTGAGAGGTAGAACAAGGAGCAAAATTAACTTGTTCATTCCCATACCCCGAGTCTTGTGCCTCAGCATCTCTCATTTGGATCATCCATCCATCCATCCATCCATCCATCCATCCATCCATCCATCCACTCATTCATCAATTCATTCAATGCCCACTGCAGGCAAGCTTCCATCAGGACCTGGTCAAAAGGTCTCCTTACTGCTCTCACAGCCAAATCCTCTTCTTATCTTGTCACACTGCATTTAAAGAAAGAGACCTAGTGACTTGCAAATGTGCTTGAGGTTAGGAAATGAGTAGTGGTGGCAGCCAGCCACCCCAGAGCTCAGGCCCTGCAATGGTCAGCCATCTGAACTCCTCTCCCACGTTTGGCTTCACTACACCCTCAACACAGTGTTTAACTGTCCCCACTCCCACTATGCGCTTTGACGTTGTGTTCTTATTTCCCTGCACCTAGAAAACTCTACCCTCCGAGTACTGGTC
The DNA here is from genome assembly GCA_963919715.1 of Microtus obscurus. Lineage (NCBI taxonomy): Eukaryota > Metazoa > Chordata > Mammalia > Rodentia > Cricetidae > Microtus > Microtus obscurus. The sequence continues at coordinate 1,929,667 of CAWTZC010000431.1, read as the reverse complement.
CCTGAGGGGCTTAGCAGTGTGATTCTATATGGAACTCCTTCTAATTCTCCAGCACCCTCTTTGCTGGCTTCTGGTATGCATTCAGCTCAGGTTGCCTGGTTTGGTTTGAAATCCACTCACTGAATCGTTTGAATATTAATTCAACAGTACCTGCTGAGCCAAAACATTATGTTTGATGCTGCAGGCTAAGGAAGGAGAAGGAAACAGCCATGGTTGGAATTTCTGGAGAGTTACTGGGGACAGGCATGGTGGCAGAGGTCACAGAGGAGGGTGTTTGGGACTTCAGAGTGGGGGTGGGGTGGCGTCACAGTGGCAGCCAGTGAATGTAGATAAACACTGCAGGAGCCAAAAGCAGAGGAGAGAAGAAGCTGAATTAACACCGGCTGACTCCGGAATAACTCCTGGTATTTCATTTACTCGGTTTCAACAGGACCTTCAGCACTTCCTTCCACCAAACAATTAGTTAAGGGATATTCAACTGTCTTAGAGACTACAGTCTGCTTCTCTCATATAAGAATTTGCAATTTAATAGGGAAACTGGGAAAGGATTTTTTTTTAAATACATGCTTTATAAAGAAGATGAGTGATAGAAAATCACTTATTGGCACCATTACCTTGCCATTTTGCTAAAAATGACAAAACTGGGCACAGGGAAGAACTTCCGACTTGAATACAAGGAAGGAATGTGTCCTTGTGGTTTTTCTTTTCCGTCTTATTCTAGAATTTCCCAAATGTTAATTTTACCTTTTCAACATCTATTGCTATTGATTAGACTGAGGTTGGGCTGACTGGACAAGGGAATACAGATATTAACATGTAAAACACCAAATCTATGTGCTCTCTAACTGGAAGAGTCTGTTTGCCTGCCCTGATTTTAAGAAAAGTTTGTTTTTCAGTTCCTCCCTACTACATCCCATGAACAGAGTTTGACTCTTCCTCAGAAGCCCAGAATCTCCCCATGTTTCTATTTCAGGTAGATGCCTAACGCATGTCACCAGTCAGGGTGGGGATACACATGCACACACACACACCGTCCACTGAGGCAGGGAGATCTTCCTTCCTGCTTGCAGCCTGAGTCTCTCTCCCTTCTCCATCTTCCTCTTTAAGAGACAGCTTCTGCCTCTCCCCACTTCTCCCCTTCCCCCTTCTCTCTCTGTCTGCCCCTCTTTCTGCTCTTCTCCTTCTCCCCCTTCCCTTCCATAACCCACTTAATAAATATCCAACCTCACTCTGCATGGCGTGCCTATCTGTCTGTCTCTTGCCCAGCACCACCACATGGTTGCCACCCGGGACCAGCCACCTTCAGAGACCTGTGGCATGGTCTGGTACACTGTCCCTGCCTGGGGCTGGCTGCTTTAGGGACCTCTGCCCCCTGCCTGCCACCACATGGCCAGCTGCCTGCTGCAGCTTGGGGACCTGCAGTGTTTCTGCCACTGCAGCTACTCGGGGGATCTGCAGCATTTTTAATCTATTTCAGGGCCAGTCACTGCATAAGTTTTATTTCTGTCACAACTCAGGAGATAGAAGGAGTGGAGCTGGAGCTGAGAATTCCATCCTTAAATAACCAACTGTGGAGGTTCCTGGTATGGTGGCCACAGTCAACTTCACAAGATAAGGGAGAACCCAGGTTCTAAATTTAGAGAAATTGTGTAAGATAAGGGTTGTCTACATTTGGAGAACTGAAGGGGGAGGGAGGAAGCCCTGTGGAGAAGAAAGGCCGGTTGTGATGGGAGAGGCTGGCTTTTAAGTAAGGAATCTGTACAACTGGTGCTTTGCTTATTCATGTCAACTAAAATGCCTTCAGTGTCTTTTCTATGTCACCTTTTCAACAAGCATTCAAAGGCTTAATTTCCTTGTCTTCACTAAAATAGGCAAACAAAACAAAACTCCTTTTAATAAAATTCATGATCCCAAAGTACATTCCAAAAGAGTTGAGTTGCTTGGAAACTACTCTACACATGAACAGACCCCTTGTCAGGCTATAGACTTCCACACAGAACCGCTAAGAGGCCACTTCACAGGTCCTGAAGGGCCCTCCTCACAGACATCCTTTGACTGGTTTCCAAAGGAAAAGGCCCTCACATTCCCAGAGACAAGCTTTCTAAGAGCCCTCCACACAGGTTCTGAAGGGAAACCCTCAGATGGAATGGCAAAGGCTACGCAAGGGTCACTAGCTTTCAGCTTTCCCGGGATCCACAGGATCAAGAGCAGTATAGAGAGAGGCAAGACAGAGCTGCCTAGCTGCAGCTGAGACAGAAAACCTGAAGCTTTATCAGAAACCACGCAGAAGCCTGCATACCCTTTCCAGATACAGAACATGGTCTTTCAGTGTTGATACAACACTGGCAGAACCCGGCTGACAGGAAAAAACATACAATTTGGCAAGAGCAAAATATCAGCCAATATGATGCCATCTTTCCCACCAGGAAAATGATTAAAAAAATTAGAAATAAGGTAATCCCTTCATCGGGACAAAGATCAGAGTCCCAACAGATGGAGGGCCAGAGGAAGACAGCTCTGAAGGTGAAACCCTGGCCTAGAAATCCAAGTTCAATTTAAGAACCCACATGGAAGGGAAGAACTGGCACCAGGAGGTTCTTTTTCTGAACTTTGCATGTGTACCTTGGAGTGTATACACGCACATCATACAAACACAAACACCATACACATCATCCACACACCATCCACACATGTATGATGCACAGACACCATACATACATCATACACATACCATGTACAAACACTATACATACGGACACATACACACATATACCATGCACATACACACATATCATACACCCACTACATAAACACATACATCATACAGACAAATTTATACACACACACATACACATACACTCATATATGTATATATATCACATACACATACATACCCACATACATCATATATACACCATGCACACACAAAAACACAACACACACATCATGCAGACACATCAAATTACACCCAGAGACATATATCATGCATACACAGGCAGACAGACAGACAGATGGGCAAGATACATATACACAAAAAGATAAAATGAAATAAAACAACCAAATCCTTACACAGAGCTGTAGGACAGCACTTACACGGCAGGAACAAACAACCAGCGCCTGGTCTTATCAAGCCAGCGTGAGAAAGTACATGACTGAGTACCTGCATGCACGTCTTAAATTTCAGCAGTGATAGTGGCTACTTAAAAACTTCATCTCAGGCTGGAGAGATGGCTCAGAGGTTAAGAACACTGACTGCTCTTCCAGAGGTCCTGAGTTCAATTCCCAGCAACCACATGGTGGCTTACAGCCATCTGTAATGAGATCTGGTGCCCACTTCTGGCCAGCAAGCATATATACAGACAGAACACTGTATACATAATAAATAAATCTTAAAAAAAAATATAAAAACTTCGCCCCAGTTCATTTGTATGAAAATCCTATAAAGTCGGTACTGTCACCTCATTCTATAGCTTAGAAAATGGAGACTGAAGGGTCACTTCTCCCTGGAAAAAAGGGACACTGTTATGCTATTTCCATGATTTGTGTAGAAAAAAAATGAGTCTTGCGTGAAAAGCATAAGAAAGTGAAAATGCAGAGTTGAAAACTTGCCTTTGCCTCACTTAAGGCAGATCTGGAAATCATGTTCTCTTCTGTTATCTGGGATAGAAACACACTTGCACTTTTCTTACAGGACTGTATCTAGAAAACAGTATCCTATAAGAAAATGTAATGAAATATAAGAATTGATGACTTAGTTACCTGTATTAAAAGTGTTTATTTTGTTTTCTATTATAAGCTTGTTATTCCTGATTTTAGGTAAATGTTAAAAAATACAATATAATGAATGAATGAGTGAGTGAGTGATGAAATCTCACAGTTGTGCCTGTCTAGCCCTTTAGCTGGCCTAGGGCACAGTGGGCACAAAGAAAGTACAGTACTTAGTTTGAATTCTATTGTACTCTGTTGAATTATATTTAAAATCTCAAACCCATGCATTACAAGGTTAATTAGTAAACAAAACTAGATGTTACCTGTCAACTAAGGAACCATAATTTCAAATGATGTTTATTTCTAGACCTCTGTTGGATTTTAAGAAACAGGTCTCTTCCTTAAAAGAACACAGAACAAACACAGTCCCCGCTGGTTAGAAATCAGTGACAGTGGGCAGGCTCTTAACCTCTTTGGGAAGACATCTCTATTTCTGCAGCCAAGAAACACTAGGAGTTAAAGTAAACAAGGCTTTGCTCCTGGTCTATGCCGTTTTACACCTAGGGGGGAGTTTCACAGGAGTATACCAGGAATGAGGCAATCTACCCTGACTCCACCCATGCCCATTTCACAGGATGCCAAGTCCCAAGCCTGAGGCAGAGCTGCTGGTGCTTTCTCCAGTGAGACTGCAGAACACAGTATCCTGCAGAGCAGAAGCAAGCACACTGTTATGTTAAGAGCAATGTGGCAAAGGCTATAAAGAGCTTATAAAAGTGGACAACCTTTCTGGGACATAAGCTTACATGGGGCTGGAGAGGTGGCTCAAGAGCCCTTGTGGCCTTTTCAGGATGCTAAATCAAATGCCTGCATCCTTGTCAGTCAGGCAGCTCACAGCTGCCTGTAACTCCAGCTTCAGGGAGTCCATGAACTTCTGTCTTCTGGTCCTACTGCCAGCAGCAAACACAGAGACATATAAATGTGAATAAAATAAAAAAACACACAGAAACAACACTGGGAACTGTCGTAAACGCACTGGATGAGATCTTATATAGTCATTATAAATGTTACATAAAAACGGTGACTGAGTATATACTATTCGACAGAAAAAGCACTGAAGCACCAATATGCACAATGTGAATCCACTATTGTTAATGGCAATAATGATATTTGTAAGAAATCGCTGGAAATCTAGTCAGGTGATGGTAGCACACACCTTTAATCCTAGCACTCAGGAGGCAGAGGCAGGCAGATTACTGTGAGTTCGAGGCCAACTTGATCTACAGAAAGAGTTCCAAGACAGCCAGAACTACAGAGAAAAACCCTGCCTCGGGTGTGGTGTGGTGTGGTGGGTATGGTGGTGGGGTTGGAAGACTGGAAATCTACTTACACAAATGTTTAACGGCAGTTGTTTCTTTTTTTTTTTTTTTGGTTTTTTTTGGGGTTTTTTTTTTTTTTTTTTTTGGTTTTTCGAGACAGGGTTTCTCTGTGGCTTTGGAGCCTGTCCTGGAACTAGCTCTGTAGACCAGGCTGGCCTCGAACTCACAGAGATCCGCCTGTCTCTGCCTCCCAAGTGCTGGGATTAAAGGCGTGCGCCACCACCGCCCGGCCAGTTAATTTCCTGAATTTTCCAATGTTTTTCATCAAGGAACATATCGTTAGAAATTTGTATGCTTATAGGTGACTCGAGAAATAAACTGTAAATTGACTTAGGTTTCAAAGGTCTTCGGTATCTGTTCGTCAGTCCTTCATTTCACAGTTTTCTTTGCCGATTTATTCACATTATGGCTGTACCCTTAGAACACGCCCAGAGACAACAGACTTCACTCCCAAACCGTCTAAGCACTGGCTAGACCACTAGACTACATCCGCTTCAATGGGCAGGGAAGAAACTCCAAGCCAATCTGGTAGTTCACACTCAAAGTCGAGCCCATCCCTTCAATTTGCTCAACTGCAGGGCTTCCCCTCACTTACCTCTTCCGAGGGTGCAGCCCCACGCCTGACCTCCTCGTAAGCGCCCACGTGCTCCCAGGTGGCCAGGAAGGCGTGGGTGGGGGTAAAGTTGAATGCAGACAGCGGGAAGCCTGTACGCACAAAGTGGGCAGCCAGACCCAGCACAGCAGGGGAGGTGTCCTCGCGGTACAGGATCCGGCCCCTGCCGTTACTTGTGTCGATGTCAGCCAGGAAGGGGGCGATGGCTGGGAAGTCAGTAGGAAAATCATCATCCACATATTGAGTCTCCATGGGGAAGTCCTGGGTGGAGAGGATGCCATTGGTGCCCACCTGCAAAAAGGACCATGAGGAAGGTGAGGTGGTTCACCGGGTAAGGGCACTTGCCTCCAAACATGACGAGTTGAGTTCCAGGACCTGAACCCACATGCTGGAAGGGGGAAAATGATTGTTCTCTAACCTTCACACGCAGCAGGTGGTGGCAAGTGGGCCCCGCTCCCCATAAACATTTTTAAAAGGACAAAATAGTGGAGGTCGCTCAAACCCAACGGAAAGCCGCCATTCTCAAGTCATTTACGCTTACCGTCCCTGGGAGAGAAGCTCTGCTGGAGCCAGGAAGCCTCCCTCTCCTAGCTGTTTAGGAAACACAGTTAGGTCAACCAGCTCAACTTCGGCGACGGTCCTGCTCCTACCCCACCTCTCCAATGCAGTGCGACCAGCAGATGCGGCCTCCAACCCGTCCATCTTTCCACTAGAGTCCTTGAGCTCTACCGGCCTGCACAGCCTCCCACCGCTCTAAACGCAAACTCCCCTGAAGCCTTTCTGCGTGGGATGCCACAGCAGAAGGGTGCCGTCGGTGCGCCCCCTTGAGAGATGATCCTTATTAATGAACAGCAGGGGTCACGAAGCTGCAGCACCACGGCGGAGTCTGGTCCCCAGAGGGACGACAGCTGAGCATGGACTAGTTGTTCCACTTCGTGGACACCCCGGGAAGAAGCTACAAGACTCACACCCAGTCGCGCACCTCCGGGAGCTGAACTTACGTAGAGGTCGTTAAACTGGGCATCGTAGAAGTGTAGGGGTACTGCCAGCTTCACGGCGGCTGAGCTTTCGTCGTCGCCCTCTAGTAGCAGCTGGTCTCCCCGCGACTCTCCGTAAGGGAAGAGCTCATCGGGACGCAGAGCCCCGACTCGCGACAGCAGGAGCAGGAGCAGCAGCGACGACAGCGATGGCGGTGCTAGCCGCCGGGCAGTGGGGTCCTGAGACATGCTCGCTCCTCCCAGGCTCTGCCCTTCACACACCGCTTCTCTGCGGCCCGCACTGCTTGCCAGTCTCCAACCTGGACCTCTAGTCCGCACTGCGGGCCCGCCCAGCGCGCTGATTGGCTATGACTCTTGAACATTGGCCAATCAGCAACTCTGAGAAAGTTTGCCAGCTGCCACAACATCTGGTTCTCATTAGGTTTTCTGAGACTGCGGTAGTTCGCTGGAGCGGAGGGCCTGGGAAGGTGAGGCTGCTGGCCCGTTGCTCCTAGGCTTTCCCCCATCCTCCAGTTTGGGTTACCACTCCGCAGGAGGTGACTTCACGCCCTGGCGGGACCCCTGGTGCTAGTGCAGCTGCAGGCTGGAACGACTCTGCGCTCTTGACTGGCAGAGCAAGGGAGCCTGCTGGGGTTACACGCTGGGGTTCGCGCCCTGTGCTAGGGTCCGGGTTACCCCTCTTGCTAGAGGTCAGGCCCTCGGATAAAGACTCAAAGGAGCTTTGTCTCTTTCCCGTGACAGCCCCGCCCCACCCAAACTTCCTGCTGAGAAGCGTGTCTTTGTGAAAGGCTGACTCCCAAGTTCCATCCAAGCACTGCCTAGCGCTGGGATGACTCTGCCACCCTCTGAAAAGTCCTCCCCAGTTGTTTGCCTTCCCTGGGGAAAACTGCCCAGGGCAGACGGTAAATCCCACTGTGTCTGTGAACCCCTCGAATTGTTGCCTGGAGTGAAGCGGCCTGGCGCCAGGCAGGGCGGGTCAATTAAGTGTCCCCCTCACTCCCACCCCAAGGCTCCAAGCATAGGAATTGTCCTAGCGGGAGGCCACAGAATAGGTAACCCGGGCTGCACCGCAGGTCTAGAAACCTGGAAAGCAGCAGCGCCCGGTGTAAACATCCCCTCTGGGAAGGCTCGGGAGCCCGGTGAGATTTTATTACCATTTTATTATCAAGAGCTTGAAAATTCTCACATAGTCTCTCTCTCTCTCTCTCTCTCTCTCTCTCTCTCTCTCTCTCTCTCTCTCTCTCTCTCTCTCTCTCTCCTCTGCCCCGCCCCCTTAAAAGCCAAGGTAGTTTAAAAGACAAAGGTGTGTGTGGGGGGGGGGGGTCTCAGAAAACATTTTAAGGGACTCTCAGAAAACAGCTTTCTCTTTTGTGTTTATCCCAGCTAAGTAATTCTTTAAGACTCAAGGGGTCAAATACTAAAATCCATTAGGACAACAGAATGTAAGACTCAGAATCAACACAACAGAAAAGGCCCCAAAGCAGATTGTTTTCCCAAACTGGAGAGGGACTATATTTGCTCTTAGCAAAACAAAACAAAACAAAACTTACAGTTGCGCGTATTTTTTCTCATTTTTTTCTGGGATCAAGTATTTACATTTTGTTGAGGACAAAATGATGTATCAAAGACGTGAGTTGATTTGACTTCTCCAAGGTCACCTTCAGTTACTCTCCCATCCCCCACAAATTCCTACTTTGGCCTGTGATCTCTTGATTCAGCAAAACAGCAGCTAACATTGATTGGTGGTCTATCCTACAAATTATCGGTGAGGCAAACTCCAAGAAGGAATCCCCACATGCTGATTTTGTAGTATTCACTCTTTTGTACAAGCTCTTTCCTGGAATGGGGGGGCTAGCCTGTGCCTTCTAACCAACAGAATGTAGCCATAGTGAGAGAATTCACTTCAGTGACCCTTCTTTCTTGCCAGCCAACACCGATGTCTCCACTGATTCTGAGGAAGCCAAATACTGAATTCGGAAGGCAATATAAAGCAAAGAACTTGGGGCAGCCTCTACTGCCTTGGGTAGAGCCTTGTGAGAGACCCTGAAGCACAGGCCTCAGTTAAGCTGACCCAGATTCCTGATCCATAAGAACTCTGAGACTTACTAAATATGTATTGTTTCAAGCCTTTACATTTAAGAAAGATTGCTGTACAGCACTAGATTACAGAATCAACTAGACATTGTGCTGAGGAAACTAAGCTTGGAGAGTTGTTTTAAACAGTGATTATTACCACTTGACAGGTGTGTATCAGAGCTTGGATTTGAACCCAGTTTTGTCTAATCTCTAATCATATGGATGCAATGGCACTATTACTTTTGCAGAGTACCTAGGGTTACTTCTCTTGATCCATCTCTGGGTATGGCCACCACCTCTCAAATGCCACCTTCTATATTTCATGATATAGAATAACTCACATGCTAGTTCCCTTCCCTACAGTGAGTTTTCCCAATCAGTCTTTAAATAACACTTTGCATTCTTTAAGAAGCTTTCCTGGAAAACACAGACTGATTTAGAGGTCCCTTCTTGCATAGCACCTGCCCTGAGCTTGACATGGTGGCATCTCATCCCACACGTCTCTGCTGTGATCCCTTTAGCAAGAGTCAGTGTGTTTTGGGAGCAGGGATTTTGTCAGAGCTTGTAACAATGCACTCCACAAACACAAATTCAAGAAGTTTTTGTACAGTGAGTGAAGTAAAGCAAGACATCCTGGGGCCAGGACCCAGGTCTGCTGATTCAGAACTTTCTTTCCCCTCTGCCACCGTTTTTACTAATCAGGTCTAGTTTGTAATCCTCTTTACCAGGCTGCTTAGCACCACTGTTCTCCAGTTTTCTTCATTTTTTCATTCATTCATCCAGTATGCCTGCGAGCTTACCATGACAGGTAAGATATGAAGGCTCTCATTGTAATGGTCTGTCCTGTCCCTTTAAGAGACAAGCCCTGCCCACTTTCTCCCTCATTGACTGAGGCAAGCAGATTTTCCTTCTGTTTTCAGCCTGAGTTCCTTCCTTCCCTTCTCTCTCCTGAAGAGGCAGCTTCTGCCTCTCTCCCTTCTCCCCACTTCTCCCCTTACCCCCTCCCTCCCTTTCCCATCTATAACCCACTAAATGCCTAATAGGTCTCTGTCTCCTACCCGCTGCCTGGCTCCCTGCCTGGGACCTGGCTGTCTTTGTGCCCTGCCATGGTCTCATGCCTGCTGCCCATGGCTGCCACTAGGGGACCTGCAGTATTTTATTTTTACCATAACATTTGGTGCTTGTGACTTAGTCAGGCTCTTTCCACATTCCCTCCAGCCTGCAAGCAGGCCAGCTGAGGATGCCTGGAACCCTGGGCTCAGGAACCAGGTTTCTTTTACAACAGCTCTGCATTCTATCTGCCTGAACACCAACCTCTATACACACCAGTGGCTTCGGTGGTGACTTTTCCCCTTCCAGCCCCCAACCACAACCTTCACAGCTATGGTTGAGCCGTTGTTGACATTCATCTCTGGTTACTTCCCATAGCTAAAAACATGACTGGACTAACCAGGTTGGTCCTTCCATGCTAGCACTGCCCAAGCTGTGTGGTGCACTAGATTTGGGGCTGGGGTTCCTCGGATTTTTCTTTCTCCTTTCTTCTTTCCTTTTCTTTTCTTTTCTTTTCTTTTCTTTTCTTTTCTTTTCTTTCCTTTTCTTTTCTTTTCGAGTACTTGTAAGTGGTCCCTGCTGTGAGAGACAGTTCAGAGTGACCTCTAGCCTCTGGCTTCTGAGTTGCCTGGATCTGGAGCCATTTAGGCTTCCTCCACACCCTGCCTTTAGAGAGGAGATGTCCTTCTGTAGGCCCTGCTGGGTTTGTTTGCTGTCAGCCACTCACCTGTGAATGTTCTGCCAGTGTCCCACTGGCTCCGCTTTGCCACTGCTACTGCTGGTCTCACAGAAACTGACAAGATTAGCCGGATCCATGAGGCAGCTGCTTTCAGTTCTAGCCTTTGTTCCCCACCGTGGCTTGTGGCATGGTGGCTCAGCAACAAGGCAGATCACGCCTCTAGGTCTCTCTTGTTATTGTGTTTACAATTCTGCAGCTCAAAAAAATGTGGCTTTTCCATATAACATGTGGCCACTGCTATTTTGACTATGGTCAGGTGAACTTACTGCCATCTTAACTGAGGTCAGGTGACTTCACTGCCATCTTAACTGAGAGCCAGGTCAGGTGACCAAGTCCCGCCATGTTTACTAAGGTATACTCTGGTTTACCCCAGGTTGTGGCCAGCACCCACCCTTCTCAGGTTCCCCCAAAGATGATGCCCACAAATAAGCAGGAAGCAGTCTTGAGAATCCGCCACCCCAATTCCTTTAACCTGTTGTGCCTAATCTCTCACCTTTTTATTATACAAAAGAGATGAGAATGTCATGATCTGTCCTGTCCCTGTAAGAGACAAGCCTTCTGCTTCCCTCCTGAGTTTCTTCCTTTTTGTCTCTCTCGTGAAGAAGCAGCTTCTGCCTCTCTCCCTTCTTCTTACTTCTCCCCTTTCTCCTACTTCCCTTCTTCTCCCTCTCTCTCTGCCCTTTTCTCTGTTCTTCTCCCCTTCCCCCTTTCCCCTCCATAAGTCACTAAATAAATACCCACTTTCTCTTCATGGCATGCCTAATAAGTCTCTGTCTCTCACCTGCCACATGGCTCCCTGCCTGGGACCCACTGGCCCTTGTGGCCTGCTGCTGCACCCCTCAGAGAACCTCAGTGTTTTGTTTTTACCATAACACTCATGACTTGGCCCTTGACCTTACAAGCTCATGATCATTATCAGGTTCAGAACAAAGAGCACAAGTACAACATTTCATGCATACGCCAGCAATATGGGCAAACCTGACCTTAGAAACTAAAGATAGCACTAGCTTTGAATCTAATGCAATCTGAGTACCAGGAAGTGGATCTAGGAGAGAAATGGCTGAAATGAATAGTATTTTCCTGAATTCTTAAAATATGAGGCTTTGGACAACTGTGCTTAAACAGACATTCCTTAGAGCTTTTATTCAATTTATTTTTTCAAACAACTTTGGCACTGAAAGAGAGTGGGTTCCCCTTTTTAAAAGGTTACTTTGTATGTTGGGGAAAAGAAAAAGTGTTATAGCTGTTTCACTAGTCAGAGAAGAAGGAAAAATGCTTCTCTTGTATCACTCCCTTTGCAAGGGTAGAATTTCCATGACCTCCCCAGCTGGCTGAAGAGGTAGAGGCCCCTTCAACCTGAAGTTGTAAAGAACTCCTGTAGAAGTGTTTAGCCTTCTTAGGTTGGATTCTTATAGTAGACTGAACACTGTTTGAGAATGGAGATTATTTTGTCTGCTTCAAGTTAGGGATTGTACTAAATACCATGCTTTCGCTACAGATCTCCAGTAACTTTCCCAGTTGTTTTTTTTTTAATGGTTGCATTTCTGTTATGAACATCAAGACCTCGAGAATGACGATACTTCCTGTTATTTTGATCAGGAAAATAAATGCACATTCGCTCCTCAATGTGTGGATAGATGCAAATACTCAAAAGCATACTCAATGCACAGCCAGGTAAGCATGTTTTATGTATAGTCAGATGAGCATGCTCTGTGCATAGTCAGATGTCAGATGAACATACTCCACACATAGACAGACAAACATGTTCTATGTATAGTCAGATGAGCACGTACCATGCATACTCAGATGAGCATGCTTCCTGCATAGCCAGATGAGCATACTCTATATATAGCCCAGTTCTTGTAGCAGTCAGGGATTCTTTGCATAACTTTACTACCCATTATATTCCAAGGTGGGTGTGCTAGTTTGTGAAAAAATAGAAGTGGGCAAAGTGCCATGTCTCCCCAGACTCGAGATCAAAAGAAATTATGTTGGGTTTAAGAAATACCATGGAGTAAAAAAGTATTTGATGTAAATGTACAGTGTATAAAGACTTTGAGTCTTACATCTTGTCATCTGTTACTGAAGATGTAGATTTTAAATACAGGGAGAATTGGTGTGGGGCCTTGTTGGTATTTCTGGCCCTGCTGGGATCTCTTTCTAGAAATTCTCTGGTCCCTTGACTTCTTTGGCCATATCCTTATAGAGTATCCCTTAAGGTTTTCATCCTCTGCCTCCAGTGTCCAGAAGTATGTCATTATAGTAGCCTACTACTCTTCCCTTCCCATGCCATTCTTGAGTGTCCAGACTCTTCTAATGGCCCTTTCTCCCAGCCCTGAGTCTTCTGAGATGGCTCCTGATCACCACATCAGAAAGGACTGGATCAGAGTGTCTAAGTTCCGAGTTTCCTGTAAAGGCAATAGCCATTTATTTATTTATTTGGTTACCATTATCCCACTTCAGGTCCTCATTGTCTTTCACCTGCTAGCTTTGGTGGAATAAATGACAGCTTGACTTGTTCATTGCTTCTTTCCAACTTTCCACATCCATACCTTTCATAGAAGGAGAATTATTGCTTGCCTAGCTTCTTTTACAGCCAAAAGAGATCATCTGGGATTGTATCTATTTAACTGCCAAAAATCTGCTGAGAGTCTGTTGGTCTGTGGAAGGGCCTTTGAAATCGATGATGAAGGAATCGTTGGCTCTTTCCCCAATTCTTGTAGCTCTAACACAAATGTAATGTGTTGAGCCCAACCAACCATCTTCTAATGGTAAGATGGTCGCTATGAGAACGGAGCATGACACAGCCAAAATGCAGAAAGCAGAATATCTGAACCAGGCACTGACTCTCTGTCACCCAGTTGGCTTAAGCTACTGCTACATGGAACAGTTTCCACTTTTCACACACTCTACCCCTAAATCTGTGTTCTATGTGAATTTTAAACAAATCTGTCTATGACGTATCTTTGTCTTGCATGCTTGGGTGAAACTTCAGCATGTTCAGGGAAAACAGATGCTGTCCTTCAGTCCTAGGAAGAGATTTATCACCTCTGTCATATCCTGTCTTTTCGGCCCATCCACCAAAACAGCCGGGGCCTGGTGTGCCTTGGTGGATGATCTTCTTTGCCATTCCCACCTCCAGATGTTATACAGAAAAATCTCCTATTTTTGAATGCCTAATATTTGGGCATCTCTGCCTCAGCCTCCTACATAAAATATCCAGTTCTCTAGTTGTGTGTTTCATTTTCATAGGCTACAGGACCTGGAGTGTATTTTTCACCTAAGGATATCCCTTTGCTGTCCCTCCACTTACCTCCTCCCCTTCTCTCTCATTGTTTTCACATAGTGCTATACCATTGTCCTCTCTCTATTGCTTTTCTCTACCTTCTATCTCTACTTCAGAATGCTTTTTCTTCTGATTACAGGATAAGAAAAGCGCCTTATAAATGTATTCCATAATGGTGCTGCATGGTCATTGGAATACAGTCAGGGACACATAGCATCTTTTTGTCTTATGTTTCACAGACTTAGCACAGAACCTGCCAAGCAGAGCTGTTCAGTAAGCTCTACTGCCATAAATAGAAAAAATGCTACAAAGAAGGCTTTCTTAACACCCACAGCTTTTCCTGGATCATCCACTCCCTGACTCTCTGCATTCCTGTTACATTCTTGATTGTTATTAGGAGGAAAAAAATAAGACTGTGGAAGAAAGAAAAAATATGCAAACACACACAAATTATACATAATCATATTACATCAGCCTCTATCTCCTCCATGTAGATTTCATGTCCAGTCCTGGACTCCATGTTCCTTGGAGGTTTTACTTTTCACTCCCTTTAAGACCTCGCAGCTACCCTGTGAAGTATTCTGTAAACAAGGGCTGGTCAACTTCTGATGAGCTGAGTGATTGCCCAAAAGTGACATCAGTGTGAGCAGCCTGCACTGGGGAGTGAGAACAGCTATGTCTCCCGTTGTCTTTGGATTCTTTGTGCTGCTTTCCTAGATATGCTGCACTTCTCACCAAATCAGATCACCTCATTTCTGTTGCACTTGACCCGCTGGGCACCGGCACTTTCTCTTGAAGTTGGTACCTGAGTCAGAACTATGCTCCTGAAGCCAACAATAACAATAGCAAGTTTTTTTTTTTGTTTGTTTTTTCGAGACAGGGTTTCTCTGTGGTTTTGGAGCCTGTCCTGGAACTAGCTCTTGTAGACCAGGCTGGTCTCGAACTCACAGAGATCTGCCTGCCTCTGCCTCCCGAGTGCTGGGATTAAAGGCCAGTACTGGTCAACCGCTTGTCCATCTGGCTTAAAGTCCCTCACTCAGGCCTCAGACTCCAAGTGACAATAGCAAGTTTTAACTGAGCCTTCAGTAATATGCAGGGTTCAGTCTGAGGGCTATTTGCTGTTTTATTCATCCAGTGAACATGCCCAGTTTTCAGATAAAGAAATGAAGTAGAGAGGGATTAAGTGACTTCATCAAGAAAAGCAAGAGTGAAAAGCAAAATTCAAGCCCAATCTATCTGAATCTAGGATCTAGACGTCTAAACTTCCAAGGATTCAGACTTCTAAACTTCCTAAGACTGACTGTGATGCTGTGATCAGCCAGGGACCTTCCTCAAAAACATGGGCATCAGCAAAACCACTCATTCTGCTGGTCTGTAAAGGAATGTTCTTGTGTTCCCTATTAGTCATGAAGTTAGAATTATGCTCTCTTGACAGGATGTACCTCATAAACATTAGAAAACTGTAACTATCTAAATTCTGAGACTGAGAAATATAACACTGTGTCCTTTAAAAGCCTACAATCAGCCAGGCAGTGGTGGTACATACCTTTAATCCCAGCACTTGGGAGGCAGAGGCAGGCAGGTCTCAGTGAGTTCAAGGCCAGCCTGATCTACAAGAGCTAGTTCCAGGACAGCTAGGACTGTTACACAGAGAAACCCTGTCTCAAAAAACAAAACAATAAAAGCCTGCAATCTAGACTTATTGGTGATATTGTTATAAATATCAAAAATGTATTATACGATAAACATTGCAAAACATTTGCAATGTCTCACCACAACTTATGCGGTAAGAAAATTGAGATTCTGAAATTTTAAATGGCTTGCTGAGTCTTCAAAAACTAGCAGTAGTTAATTGAGGATCTAAATGGCCACAAAGAGCCATATCACACATAAACATAGCTATCCTTCATTTATCTGGAAGCAGAAATCTGATTTGTAAGCCACTCAGGATGACAAAGTTCAAAATTCTCAGGATTCCTCCAAGCATTAACATCTGACAAAGCACCAAACCCTAAAATAATAGATACATGAGGAGTGGTTTAAGGCTCCACACACTCCACAGTGCTTGGTTCCATTGATGCAGACAGATTCCAAGGTAGTAGAATAGTCACATCATGCACTCTTTATGTCTCTTCCTACTGAAATACTATTGCCAAGATTAGCCTGGGAAGTAGAGAGTTCTCACCCATCTCAGTGATAGGAAGGGGCTGTGTTCTAAGGCTGCTTTTCTTCTTCTTTGTTTTGGTCACTGTGCTGGCTAGTTTTAACTGTTAATTTGACACAACTGAGAATCACCAGCAAAGAGAGTCTTAGTTAGGAATTGGTTAGATTATGTTGGACTATAGGCATGTTGGGGGGGGGGGGGGGGGGGGGGGGATAAGCTTGATTAATTTTTTCATTCCAGTACCTAACAATTATCCTACTCCTGGTCTCAATTTCTGCTCTAGCTTCATTTATGCCACTATGATAAAATATCCTGACCAAAAGCAACTTAGGAAAGAAGGGATTGTGGTGGTTTGAATGAGAACGGTCTCCATAGGTTCTTATGTTTAAATGCTTAGTAGGAAGACCCAGCCCACTGTGGGCAGCATCATTCCCTAGACTGTGTGGGAGCCAAGAATTTCCCACATTAATCTGACAGAATAGTAGTGAGACTAACTGGTGCATCCAGCACCTCCCGACACAGGAGGTGGTCATCTAGTTCCTTTGATTACAAAGCAAACCCAGTGCCATCCTGAAAGTGGTCAGGATATGCTAATGTGGTTCTGCTCCTTCTGTTGTAATTATGAGGTCACCTGGGGAAGAGGTGTTTTCAGCTGAATAATCCCCGAAACTCCCTCCTGATACTGTTGTGTGAATTGTGTCTTCATTTTTTTTCCCATGCCTCTATACTGGTAAGAAATGTTTTATGTTGGGGCTGGTCCTCGAAAAATTGTATAAAAGTAAAGAAAGCTAGCAAGCAAGGATTCATGCATATATTCTCTCTCTCTCCCCTTCACTATGGATATGTTTTCACCAAGTGCCTCAAGTTCCTGCCTCTATGATTTTCCTACAATGGTAGACTATTGCCAGAAATTATATGCCAAATAAACCCTATCTTAGTATTCTATTTCTGTGAGGAGACACCATGGCAAAAGTAATTCTTGTGAAAGAAAGTATTCAGTTGGGAGCTTGCTCACAGTTTTAGAGAGTTAGCCCATGATTATCATGGTGAGAATCAGACGGGTATGGTACTGAGCAGTAGCTATGAGCTTTCTCTTCTGATCTGCAGGGAGAGAGAGATACTAGGTCTACTATGGGCTTAAAAAAAACTCAAAATCCAGTGACCACACTTCCTCCAATAAGGCTATACCTACTCCAACAAGGCCACATCTCCTAATTTTTCCCAAATATTCAACTCCCTAGTGACTGAGCATTCAAACATATGAGCCTATGGGGGACATTCTCATCATAATCTCTTCTTCCCTAAACTGATTTATGTCAGGATATTTTTACCACAGCAATATAAATGAAACTAGAACAGAAATTGGTACCAGGAGTTGGAATAAAAAATATATACATACACACTATATACATACATAAATACACACACAAACATATATACACACACACACATACATATACACATACAAATACAGGAAGGTTATGGTGATATATTTGTGTGTCAAGTTGACAAGGGGGAGATTGTGATGGTTAATTTTGTTGTTGTTATTTGTTTTGTTTTTTTATTATTGTTTTTTGTTTTGTTTTGTTTTGAAACAGGGTTTCTCTGCATAACAGTCCTGGCTATTATGGAACTCACTCTGTAGACCAAGCTGGTCTTAAACTCACAGAGATCCTCTTGTCTCTGCCTCCCAAGTACTGGGATTAAAGATGTGCACCACCACACCCAGTTTGTGGTGGTTAGTTTTAACTGTCAACTTGACACAACCTAGAATCACCTAGAAAAGTGGTCTTAATGAAGAATTATCTAGATTAAGGTGGCCTGTGGCCAACTGTAGCGGATTATCTGGGTGTTAATTGAGGTGGGAAATGAAAGAACTATGCACTTGAGAAAGACTCTCTATGAGTTTCAGAAGCTTCACTTCCCAATGTGAGTGGGGGAAGAGCTCTCCCTGTCATGTTGAAGGTGCTCCTTATCACCAAGACACTACAACAGACCTCAAAGACAATTTGCACTTGGACAAGAGGTGTAAATGAGAACCATTTAGTGAAACTTTTATCCTAAAATCAAGACCAAAGCTCAAATCAGTTCCGTCAGAACTTCAGACATCAGTTGATTTTCAAATTCCCCAGATGATTCAGAGTATAGCCAAAGCTGAGAGCCACTGTTATATTGAAGCCTGATATAGAGGATTTCTTTGGTCAAAGTATTAATTGATAGAATATAATTTCAAAGTTTTTTCCAAGATAGTCCTTTTTAAAAGTTTATGGTGGATGCAAAGCAGTAAGATTTAAATTAATTCTTTAAGAATCTGAGCAGAACTGATGAAATTTTCTGATCAAAGAAAATATGATTTTTGTCATATGTCATATGATGATTTTTCAGCCTAGATCTGATTCTGTAGAAGTCAATAAAAAAATTCTCCATTTTGCTAATAATATTTTAACTGTTAGCACATATCTATGACCTACAGAGTGACCTCTGATGGGACTCGCTTCATACTGGCATGTCAAGCACCACACTAATACGGCTTTCAATTTTAAATTTCCATTACATTTATTAATTATTTGTGTGTGTGTGTGGTGTGTGTGTGTGTGGACATGTATAGGTGAAGACGTCAAAGGACAACTGTGGGTGTTGGCTTGTTCTACAATGTGTGGTTCAGGAATCGACTCAAGTTGTTAGGCTTACTAGCAAATGCCTTTACTTGCTGGCCCTCGATCTTTATAACAGATATTCATGAGGAAAACTGATTTCACAGTTTTTTGGAAAGGTATATTCAAGTACATTACTATTTTAATGACTATTCCCATATTAATGTAAAAGGAAAAAAATCTCCCAAACCTTAAGGATTGCACTAAGTGAACGTTTCAATCAAGTGGGTGTCCCCTCAATTAGGCTTTGAGAAACTGGAACATGACATAAATCATACAGGAGTTTACTATAGAGCTTGTTTCATTTGAGAACAAAACTTGGACTAGATATTGGCACTCCACATTCACTGTGTTGATCACTGATGTGTTCGTGCCACTTTCCCTGCCCTTCCGTCACCTGCCTTTTGTTGTTTTCTGTTGCACCCACTGGAAATAGTGTTATGACTTCATACTTTTCATTTCATTGGTGTTCAGTTACTTTACAAGAGCTTCAGATCCTAAATAATCAGAGACCCAGATTTATCCTATTTTATTCACTGAGACATTCCCAGTTCTAACACAAAAACTGCTCAGAAAATGTTGAATGAATGATGGTCACAGTCTTACTTTCCACAAGGTTCTCCTCCCTTTTCATCTCGCTGTCACCGCACAGCTGTGAGTCCTCAGGACCTTTCCTGTCATAAAGGCACAGTGTCTGCCTCGTTCCAATCTCTCCCTCTTCATGAAGTCCACATGGCCCAGTCTCTGTGAGTTCACGTGCTGCTAACCACTTATTCTACAGATCTTCAGCCTTTGCCTTGCTTGAGGGTGCCCTTGCTCTAGCATTCAGGATATGTCTGAGAGAAAAGAGGTCAGAGGCTAGCCTTTGACAGCTATGAAGAACAAAGGGCGAGGTCAGTGTGGGGTATATGGCCTGTGCGCTTTCAGAGTGTGGGAAGAAGTGGAGGTTATGTACATGAAAGAGCAATGTCGCAGATGGGCACATTTGGTAGACATGCATGAAAACAACGCCAAGTCATCTTCTAAGAGGCAAAGTGTTTCAGCGTGTGACGACAGCTGCTCTTGTAGCAAGCTGTCTCTGGACTGCCAACCCACAAATAATGACCCAGAGACTTATTAATTATGAAAGCCTGACCTTTACCTTACTTCGTCTTGCTGCAACTAGTTCTTATAACTTAACCCATATTTTTACATCTATGCTCTGCTACATGGCATTACCTCTCTTCCGTCTTGCACCTCCTGTCTCCTTTCCAAGTTTGGCTGGCTACTCTACCTTTCTTCTTCCCAGAGTCCTCTCTGTTGCTGAAAGTCCCACTTAACTTCTTTCTTCCTAACTATTGGCTATTCGGGTCTTTATTAAAACAATCAGAAGGCACATTGGCAAAGATACATCTTTATAATGTAAACAAATATTCCACAACAAGCTGTCTCACTTTAGAAATACTTTTGCCAAAGATTTTGGTTCAAAATCTTATAAAATTATAACAATTCACGCATTGGTAGAGGAGTTTGTGATCTATGATTTATTTACTTTTTATTTTATGTGTGTAAGTGTTTAGCCTGCACCACATGTATTTCTGGTGCTCCCAGAGGTCAGAAAATAGTATTGGATCCCTTGAAACTAGAGTTACAGACAATCATGAACTGTAATGCATACAGATGCTGGAAAACAAATCCCAGTCTCTTGGGGGAGGCCACTTAGCAGTAAGTGATCTTAACTACTGAATTTTCTCTCCAGCCCCGACTTAGTGATTTTTATGCACACTTTGATGTGTATTGTTTCACACAACTCATCCCAACATTGTAGAGCGATATGCACCAGTAACTCAGTGGGAACATCAGGTGATATGCTCAGAGCAACCCAGCTGGTCAGTGGCTGTAGTTGATGCATAGGAGCCCTGACTCTTTGAAATTGCAAAGACCCCTTTCAGCAGCTCCTTGACACATTTGGCAACCATGTTAACAATTACAGACTCAAAGGAACAGAACACAGGACAAACTTCCAGCTGCTGATATCTGGCAGGAAGAAAGAAGTGGTTTATGACAAGGGTAGACAATGGTAGGAGACACTTGGGACCCATAGCTCCATTAGCTTTGAATTTGAGTGTGTAATTGTCTGAAATGGCCAATTTATTAAGAAAATCTGGTATACCATAATCATTACTTAGGCTTCCATTTTGAAGACATATTTACATGGACCAGCCGGTTTCTGCCTCTTTTATTTGCAAGACCTCATTTCTTAGGCATGAATCTTTTAATAAGTCATGTGATTCTTCTGTAGAGAGTCTGAAAAAAGGATGCTGAGCCTTGGGCCCAGCAGATCCCTTTGTACTGTTACCTAGGGACCCCTTCCTCCTCCCCTTTCCTCCTTCTGTATTGTTATTAGGGACCCTATTTTCTCTTCTCCTCTTTCCTCACTCTGTATTGTTACTAGGGTACTGGCTTTGTGGGAGCCTAGGCAGTTTGGATGCTCACCTTACTAGACCTGGATGGAGGTGGGTGGTCCTTGGACTTCCCACAGGGCAGGGAACCCTGATTGCTCTTTGAGCTGACGAGGGAAGGGGGACTTGGCTGGGGGAGGGGGAGAGAAATGGGAGGCGGTGGAGGGGAAGAGACAGAAATCTTTAATAAATAAATAAATAAAAATTAAAAAAAATATTTATGTATGATTTTTGTGTGAAAAATAAGTATCTCTCTTTTCCAAGAAGTGGAATTGGGTCATTTACTAACTACACGTTTGTTAGTAACAAAACTTACCTGAGTAACTGTACCCCCTTTACAGCCTCCAGTATTGCATACATGATTTGCTCTTGGTGCATCTGCTCCGCATTGGGTGTACTCACTACTTTATCCTCCTGTCATGATTATAGGTATGGAACAGTATTGATTGTGATTTTAACTTGTGCTGTTCTAATTGCAATAATTAAAGATGAATTGATGTTGAGACTATTATTATATGACTACTTGCTATCTCTACATCCAGATGTTTAAAACAGATGTTTAAAATAAAATGATTATTTTATTTCAAAAGTGATACATACCTGTTATACAAATTAAACGATAACGTATTGCTAGAGTCAGTAACCTATGCCTTTAATATCAGCACTCAGGAAGCTGAGCCCCAAGAATTGGGAGTTTGAGTTCATGTGGGTTACACAGTGAGTTCCATGCTGGCTCAGGAGACACTTTCTTACATAAACAAATAAAAGCTGGGTGGTGGTGGTGCACACCTTCAATTCCAGCACTTGGAAGGCAGAGGCCAGCTTGTTCTATAGCTTAAGTTCCAGGACAACCAGAGTTACAAAGAAACGCTATCTCGAAAAGCAAACAGAAAGCAAAACAAACAAAAACAAGACAATAACCCGATGATAATAAGCTATAGAACTATTTTATAGAACATGTAAGTTTCCCATAACCACTTTTTTTCAGGTTCTGGTTCTAGCTACTGGTTAACAGATTCTCTTGTGTTTTATACACTAGTTTATATTTAAGCATATTTATTTATTTACTTTTATGTGTATGATTGTTTAGTTTGCATGTTTGTTTGTGCCCCACACATGTGCCTGGAGATCAGAAGAGGAAGTTGGATACCTTGAAAATGGAGGTAAGACAGTTGTGAGCTGCCATGTGTGCTCTGGGAATTCAGCTCGGGTCCTCCAGAAGAGCAGTAAACACCCTTAATCTCTGAACCATCACTCTAACCCCAGTAGCATCTACTCCTTAAAAAAGTTTTTTTTCCAGTGATGGCATTCTGTATACATTACTTGAGAATATTTAAAAATCATTTCATAATAATCTCATATAAATTTTTGTTTTAGAATGAATAGATCCAATCTATTTTTTTCTGGTGACTTAGTAATATTTAGTCAATAATATATTTATTATATTTTTAGTACAGCATAAATTTACTATTTTTAAGTTGAAAAGTCACATTTTGACAATTCCATGGTTTAAAATAATAACAATTGTTCTTCTCGTATATTCTAATGAAAATGTGGGGTTGGATCACTAAATGTCTCTCTCTCTCTCTCTCTCTCTCTCTTCCTGTCTCCTGTCTCAAGAGTATTTCATGTTTTGGTTGTCTAAGCAAATCTCTTGCAGCTGCAGCTGTTCAGTTCTCTATTCGTGCCAAGGACCCTTTGTTTATAGTAAGCACACCCAAAGAATTCTTCTTACACAAGTTGTACTACTTAAGCTCTTTTGCAAGTCACATCCACAGGGATGCAAAGCCAGGCTCTTCTTTCTCAACATTCTTTATGGTCAGATGAAAATGAGGAGGATTTTATTTCTTGCACAGACATTCTTAACCTAAGAGTGCTTGTGGTTACTGTGTAGCTATGAAGGAGAAAAACTTCCCTAGGCCTGTTTATGGATGCTCCCAATTCCATGCTACATGAGGACCCCACAAAGGGGCCTGAGCTATATTTAGTTCATCTGTTGAAATGTTAAAATCAGCAAAAATCAGAAAAGCCTAAGAAACAGGAGAAATTACTAGATCAAGCTCTGTGGAAGGACAGGAGTGCCAGGCCCGTCTTCTCAGTGCCATGGGAACAACTAGTTGGGACATCCCTCGCCCCTTGTATTTTTTTTTTTTTTTTTTTTGGAAACCAGAACATTTATTTTATGACAGATCGAAATCCTCAAGATGAACTGGATGCTGCAACAGCTGCCCTCTTGGGTTTAGGGGTTGTCCCTTCACGGAATCCATGCCTGAATCTTCGGTAGACAATTTTAAGGTGCCTCATCCGCCCAGTCCCGGTAGTGTTTCGTCTCTTAGCCTTGGCACTCCAGTTATACTTTCTCTTGCGCTTGGCAGGGTAGCCACATTTGCCACAGGTAGACTTCTGAAGGTGGTAGGCCTTAGAGCCACAGCGGCGGCACAACGTGTGCGTCTTGTTGCGACGCTTTCCGAAGGATGACGTTCCTTTCGTCATCTTGCTTCTGCCGCCGAGGCCAAAGAGACCGGAAGAGAACGCACTCCCGCTACTTCCTCTCGCCCCTTGTATTTTGTTTTTTTTATAAGGTCTTGTTATATAGCCCAAGATAGCCTCAAACTCTTGATCTTCTCTTTCTTAGCTTCTCAATTGTGTGGTTACAGGAATACACCTCCACACCACTCTTGTAGGCTGCAGGCGTGCTTTTCTTTCCTTCTCTTTTCTTCATGTATGGGTGTAGGTGAGCACAATGACTGTAGGTGTAGGTGTAGGTGAGCACAATGACTGTAGGTGTAGGTGTAGGTGAGCACAATGACTGTAGGTGTGGGTGAGCACAATGACTGTAGGTGTAGGTGAGCACAATGACTGTAGGTGTAGGTGAGCACAATGACTGTAGGTGTAGGTGAGCACAATGACTGTAGGTGTAGGTGAGCACAATGACTGTAGGTGTAGGTGAGCACAATGACTGTAGGTGTAGGTTAGCACAATGACTGTAGGTGAGCACAATGACTGTAGGTGTAGGTGGGCACAATGACTGTAGGTGTGGCTTTCCTCCTTTTTCTTTTTATCGAGAAAGGATCTCTCACTGGTCTAGAGCTCATAAGCCAGGCTGGCTGACAGAGAGTCTCTAAGGTCTATCTTTCAGTGTTGGAATTTCAATCACATGCCATCACACCTGTTTGTCTGTCTTTCTTTTTGTTTTTGTTTTTCTAGGTGGATTGTTTGACGTGCCCTAGATGTGCTTTTTTTCTTAAGATCTCCGAATTTTGTTTAGTTATAAGAGCTGAAGAGAAGGCTCAACAGTTAAGAACACTTGTTGCTCTTGCAGAGGACCTGGATTCAGTTCCCACCATCCTCGTGGTAGTTCATAACCATCCCTAACTGCAGTTTCAGGAGTCCAGACTCCTGCTTCTGGATTCCCATAGGC
The DNA here is from genome assembly GCA_963919715.1 of Microtus obscurus. Taxonomy (NCBI): domain Eukaryota; kingdom Metazoa; phylum Chordata; class Mammalia; order Rodentia; family Cricetidae; genus Microtus; species Microtus obscurus. The sequence goes on along the minus strand of CAWTZC010000431.1, from coordinate 1,905,141 downwards.
AACACACACACACACACACAGACACACACACACACATGCACACACACAGAGAGAGAGAGAGAGAGAGAGAGAGAGAAAGAGAGAGAGAATAAATATGTAAAATTCATACACATAAAATAAAATAATCTAAAAACACTTTTAAAAGTCAGTTATCATAAGCTGGATATACAGGTGCATGCTTTTACTCCCAGTATTTGGGAGGCAGAGGCAAGTAGGTCTCTGTGAATTTGAGCTCAGCCTGGTCTACATAGGGACTTCCAGGACAGCCAGAGTTACATAGACAAGGCCTATTTCAAAATTAAAAAATTAATAATAATAAATTTAGTTATTTTTTCAGACCACTAAACTCAAAACTACATAGTTTTAGTGATGAAACTTCTGGTAGCTGACTGTGAACTAAAATCTGGATCTTTGTTTCTTTATCAGAAGTGTTTTACTAGACTATCCAGATTTTTGTCTTATGTATTTATTATTTATAGGCAGGGGTGGGATTCCTCTCTTCATAGTCTTGCTGTGTAGACCAGGTGGCCTCAAACTCACAGAGATCTGCCTGCCTCTGCTTCCAGAGTGCCGGGATTAAAGGTGTGTGTCACTAAACCCACGGAAAATCCAGATTTTTTGAAAATGTGAACACAGTCAAATATCCTGATGTTTGCTGTTACCAATACAGGGAACTAGTGCTTCTTGTTGGTATCATATAGGGAAACCAGCATCTATCACTTGACTGAAATTACTTCTCCCCAGTCCTTTATTTCCTCTCAGTGCCTTCTCTAAAGTTCATCATCTCTGAGGCTGAAGTGAGAGACACTTCACTTGTATGCTGTGTGACTCTCACCAAATCATTTAAACTCTCTGGACCTCTGTTTTCTCTTTAATGGAGTAAGGAAAACAATATTGTCTCCTTGAAATGACTATGGTCAATATAAGCTGGAAATACCCATATAAACCTGCAGGGTAGTGCCTGCTTGGTTAAATTCTCGCTAGCGTGTCCTAGGAAGGACTTCTGTCAGAATGCGTGTGCTGGAGTACAGTCGGATGACAACCCAAGTGTGTCGGGCTCCTCAGGGTATTTGATGATATTAGAACATACAAGGTGCGCTTGGTGTGCTGACAACAGCCGAGTCACGAAGAATGTAGTTAGTGCATTTCTTCACAAGTCTGCTCAGTGCAATCAAGTTAGTAACTTGAGATCAGCAATGGTGGGGATATCTATATGATGGGAACCACAAACGTTATGAAACTCCCGAGCCTCAGGTGGTAAACACTCATTGGAGCACACTGATAGAACCCAAACTGGAAACAAAAATCTAGATTTGCATCCCAGCTCTGCCCCTCATTAGCTTTTAAATCTAAACCTGGCTTCTTATACTGAGATTACTTCATGTTTGGCAACAAAAAAAGATTTGAGCATTTTGCACAGTATTGTATGTCATGTTGGCAAGACTAAGGAGCACCCAGTGAAGCGCCTGGGTTTAAAGATAAGACTACTGAGTGCTATGAATGGAGCTTTTTCTATAGCACTCTGCTGTCATGGAAACACAGTGGTCTCATTACAGACAACAAAGGCTTTTAATATTTATTATCTGACCCTTGTGCCTCAGCATATAAGTGTCAAATCCATACAGCTCTGGGTTTCATTTTGTTGAAATGTCTGGTTTCAAAAACTGCTGTTTGAATTGCTGAATTAACTTTCTTAAGAAAAATCATGCAATGACTTTGGCAATCATGCAATGAATTATCCAACAGTTTCTGAAATGGCTCTAAACATACTTTTGCTGTTGTCAGCTAGTATTTATTCAAATCAATATTCTTAGTATTATAAAGTCAAAGCCATCAATTCTGAAAAATGTAGAAATAATGAAAAATACTATGTTCAGCAATATTAAATGTTCACACAGGATTTTAATTCTTTATGTAAGAATAAAAAGCACCCAATCTCATTAGCATGCAAATTTCTTTTTCTTTAATAATTGGTGAAGATATATGTATAAAACTAAAGCTTTGCTTAAAAAATACATTATTATTCATTATCAGTAAATGTTTGATTTGTATAACTGTTTTATACATGTGTATGTTCAAATTCATGTAAAAGTTTCTAAAAGAGCTGGAGAGCTGGGCAGTGGTGGCACACACCTTTTATCCCAGTACTCTGGAAGCAGAAGAAGGCAGGTCTCTGTGAGGTAAAGGTCAGCCTGGTTTATGGAGTAAGTTCCAAGACAGGCTATAAAGCTACACAGAGAAACCCTGTCTCAAAAATCCAACTGCCCCCAAAAATGTTTCTCAAAGAAAAGGGTTGCAAGCAGAAAAGTTTAAGAATCACTGCGCTGCACCACTTCCCTTAGCCACTGAGACTCCAGCTTCTTGCCCATACTTGGAATACATATGTAATGCAAGGACTGTCACAAGTCAGGCACAGCAGTCCAGCACTTGGAAGGAGGCAGAGACAGAAAGACTGCAAGCTTGAAGCTAGCCTAGCTTTATACTGATCCTTGTTCCCTTTCCCTAAAAAGGAACACTAAAAAGATGAAGGGTTGAGATACATGAAACACTTAAAATGTAACAGCAAATAAGTGATAATTGTTAGTTAGTGCTAAAAACCCCGAGGTTACAAATCTCAGCTGAATCTTGCATCTTTTATTTCTTTGGATAAACACTGATAAAGATAATAATACCATGTTAGGGAAGGTTCTGTTTTGTGGGGGAACATTTCTATTCAAGTTCTTTCCTTGTTTCCGTTTGAGAAACTGTTTAAACAAATTTGAACGGCTAAACAAAGATAGTTTTAAAGTCCCAAATGCTAGTGCTCTGGGTCTCTCCTCTGAGCAGTTTTCAACAAAGTTGGGCCCAGAGCCAGACCATGTTAGAAAACGTTTTGAACTCACCCCACCCTGTCTCCACAGCCATCTTCTCCCAGAGCAAAGAATTTGACACAGTGCCAACAGTAGGATCTCCTTCCTGCAAATGTCTTAAGGTTTTCATCCTTTCCCATTAAAAACAAAAGTAGCTAAGCCCTTGCAATGTAACAGACCTGGGGAGAAGGGAATGCTGCCATACGACAACCCATGGCTCTGAGGAAGCATTGAAAGACCACCGTTGGCAATAAAGACCACTGGTGGCAATACTCCTGCCTTGTGGTAAGAAGAGCCCAGACAACTGCACAGCTGGCTTCCTGTTCATCTCCAAGTGTTCCCTTCAGTTCACTCATCATGCAGACAGCATCAAGCTCACACTACTGATGGAATCCTTGATCCCTGTAGGAGCTCAACACCATTCATTTGGGAAGCTCTGGGAAGGGCCACGGGGTTCCTTGCTCTCTGTTGCTAAAATATGCAGAGGGAGTGGCAGGAGCCAGAGAGAGAAGATTGATTCTAGACACTGCTGTGGCTCTGGAAGACTGGGGAAGGAAAGAGGCATAAAGGCCCTCCAGTATTAGGGAAGTTCTAGTTCTTCCTCTCTGCCACTGCTGTCTGCCTCTTTGTTGCCAGGGCTGCTATGAGCCTGTAATGCACTCAGTTTACATATCCTATGCTAGTCAAATACTAGCACTCTGTGTGTGTGTGTGTGTGTGTGTGTGTGTGTGTGTGTGTGTGTGTGTGTGTTGAGGATTAGGTGGCTATCAGGTGTATTCACTGATCACTTTCCACTTTATCTTTTGAGACAGGTTCTCTTGAAGACCCCAGTGCTTTCAGATTGACTGGACTGATCGGCCAGTCAGCTTTGGGTATCCACTGGACTCTGATTCCCTGTGCTAAAGTTGCAGATGTATATGAGTACGGCCTGCTTTTTAAAAAACAGGCCCTGGGATCTGAACTAGGGTCCTCATGTTTGTGAAGCAAGCACTTTACAGGCTAAGCATCTACTATAGAAGTTCTCTGGTACACTGTTGTACAATAGTTTACCCTACGATCGAAACATTCAGTCCTGCGTGGAAACTCCTTAAGTAGGTAGGCAAACAACTCAAAATAGCTTCAGAAGTCCCTGGAATTGGCCACACTCACAAGGTCCCTCGCTGCCGGAGTAAGCATTAAAGGCTAAAAGTCTCACTCTGCTGGGAGTCAAGCTTCCAAGAAGACTCTCATACCAGCTGAGTTTCAAAGACTCTGAGAGCAGAAAAGCTGCAAAGAGAACTCCCAGACCAGGCCAGAAGTCTGGAGGACTATAAGACCAGAGCCACTTGGAAATGACTTGCTCCAACCTGCTGTGCTGCTGACAGGCTATGTAGGTTTCCCAGCTTTTATGAGACCATGCTGGGGTGGGCCTTGGTAATACAACTGTCTTTGAGTATATTCTTCTTCTGTAAGTAACCCCTCACCCATATTCCTGTAAATAACCCCACTAAAACTTATTGGTTGACCAAGGAAGACTTTGGTGGCACATATACTTTGGTCTGTTATGGGTTCTCTTTTCTGAGATGAGTAGATGTATTGATGTGGAATTCCCCTCTGTATGCTGTGAATATGTTTTATTACTATTGGTTAATAAAGAACTGCTTCAGCCTACGGCAGGGCAGAACAGAGCTAGATGGAAAAACTAAACTGAATGCTGGGAGAAAGAAGGTGGAGTCAGAGAGATGCCATGTAGCTGCTTAAGGAAAAAGATACCCACAGGAGCATGCAGGAAACTTGCCAGTAAGCTATGACCTCATGGTGATGCACAGATTAATAGAGATGGGTTAATTTAAGATATAAGAGCTAGCTAGCAATATGCTTAAGTGATTGGCCCAGCAGTGTTTTAATTAATACAGTTTCTGTGTGATTATTTCGGGTCTGGGTGGCCGGGAACGAACAAGCAGTTTCCGCCAACAGCTGTATGTATTATATCTCCCTAGAAAAAGTTTTGTTGGGGTACAACATAATTGTGCCCTAACAGGGACAGGACAGAACAAAGATGAGGTGGGGAGAAGTAGGTTCATAGTCCTGGCTGTAGGTATCAAGGAATGCAACTGAGGTTGAGAAGCCTGAGTGGGGTCTTCCTCAGAGGAACTTCCAATAGAGTTGTGCTTTCTTGTATGTTAGTGTGCCTTTGTGCAATGACAGAAGTTGCATGGTTCTTTTCTTTTGTCTTTTTTATTGATTTTATTGAGCTATACATATTTCTCTGCTCCTCACCCTTTTCCCCTCCTTTTCAACTCTCTCCCATGGTCCCCAAGTTGCATGGTTTTTGCAATGGATAGTGAGACATGCAACTAAGGCTGAGTCATCAGTTTTAGAAGTTTGTGTGGGACGAATCCCAGGATGGCAGTATTCATCTGTATTGTAGGTTGATGATTAGTATCCACCATGCTAATACAGAGACACCCTGAAAGAGTTAAAGGTTTAGAGGAAATCTTGCAGTCTTTGAGATTAGTGCACAGGTGTGTTTCTTCAATTCAAGCATTGTAACTCTGAGGGGAAAGGTTTCCCCTATACAAGTGTTGTAACTCTGAGGGGAAAGGTTTCCCCTATACAAGTGTTGCAACTCTGAAGGGAAAGGTATTCTGGAAGTCAAGAGCCACAGAAAGTTACACCGCACAACAAACCTCACACAAGAGATTTTTTGGAGAGACACAAGAGAGTGGTTGCCTCTGCTCTGTGAGGAGCAGCAGGGTACTTGAACTGGAGACAGGGTTATACAGAATTTCTTGGGGGTGGAGTTTTCCAGAATGGAAATGTCCAGGGTGGGGATTGGTGGGATTTCAAATCCTGAGCTTGGGGCAAGCCCAGAGTTTGGTGGGATTTTTGAGCTCAGGGATTGGTGGGTTTTTCAAACCTAGACGTGAGCTTGGACTTTTACCTTACATGAGGATCAAGATTGTTGGTAAGCAGTGACAGAGGTTGCCCAGCCTCTGTTGTGTGTAGTCAGGAATGCATCTGAGGCTGAGATGGTGGTCAAGCAGGAGCTTGTTTGTGTAAAGTGAGCTCTTCTTTGTGTATCCTGTGTTAGCCTCTGATTTGGCAAGTAAGTTAGATAGTGTAAAGGAGCAATTGCAGAAAGAAAGGGAGCTGTAGCCAGCATCCTGTGTTAGCCTCAGATTTAGCAAGTAAATTAGAAAAACTAGAAGATGAACAAGAGATAATAAAGACAGTAGAAGACATTACTCAAGTCTGACTTTTAGCAGAAAAAGAAGGGAGACCTGTGGCCCTCCATACAGATGGGGGCCTTTACAATGGTCCAGTTCAAGAAACCAGTGTGATCAGGAAATACTCAGCAACCAAGCTGCTAGAATTGGGGAAGACTTTAGACAAGCAGTGAAAGGGCCTGCCATTGCCTGGCTTGTGAGGCTGTGGGACGTGGGAGTGGACAGACCCCGTCTGGCTGTGCAGGCAGGAAAACTGATTAGTGTAACTTCCCATCTTCCTTAAGGCACAGGCTGCATAACCTGTGTCTCCTGTACTATTTTGTAACTCCTCATATATGTCCAGGAATGGAGGACTGTAGATGAAGGAAAGGCACTATTGAGGGAACTAGGAATAAGGAACCCCAGTTCACTCAGTCGTATAGAACTGTGTTCACAGAGGAGTTAAAGAAAACGTTGATCCAGCTGGGACGGCAAGGTTGGTGTGGAGCTTTAGCAGCTTTGCTGAGCCCATTGGTGGGGCAAGACCTTTATAAAGTAGGAAAGACTTTGACCAGCACGCCAAGAGTATCCATAAGTGGGGGAGAAGCCTAGAGGAGATTAGAAAATGGTGAAACAGAGGAAGAAGTTTATTTGAGTTCCTCAAAGACAAATGTGGCAAGATTTAGCTGGAGTTCCTAAGGGAAAAATTTGATAGAAAGCTGAACTTTGTGCTAAGGGACTTCTGGGGACTTTAAAGCCTGAGGAGCAATTCAGAGAACACATCCGTGATAGCAGAATACAGGTGAGATGGTCAAGCCTGTCCCTGGAGTAGGTTGTTACCACCCCACACTGAGGAGAGTATACTTATGGGGCCAGCAGGTGCATCGGGAGAACAATATCATGTTCCCCTTGGGCCCTGAGCAGGTCTGAGGAGATAAACTCAGGCTCTACTGAGAACAGATGACAGCAGACTTTCAGAGTGCTTCACCAAGGTGATCTTTGTAACCCAACTGTTTGTTATGGGATGGTGATCTGGGATGTCGCCTTCTATCCATCTGTGGAGGGCAGTGGAGTGCTGTATAACGGTTTTCTAGATTTGTACATTTCACTTGCAGAGAAGATCCTTAAGTATGAGGTAAACAATTCAAAATCGCTTCAGGAAGTTCCTGAAACTGACCAGATTCACTAGGCCCCTTCTTACCAGTGTAAGCATTAAAAGCTGAGAGTCCCTGTCAGCCAAAGGAATGCTGAGTTACAAAGAAGACTCTGAGGAGAGAAGCTGCAAAGAAAACTCTGACCCAGACCAGATGCCTGGAAGAGGTTTAGACCAGAGTCACTTGGAAAGGATGCTCCAATCTGCTATGCTGCCTGCAGACTGTGCAGTGTGCTCAAGATTCCCCAGCTTTTGTGAGCTGTCAACCATGTTTGGGTGGACCTTGGTAATGCAGCTGTCTTCGTGTCATTTCAGCTTCTATAAGTAACCCTTCACCCATATTCTGTAAACTCCAGTAAAACTCATTGGCTCACCATGGACTCTGGTGTTATTTGTACTTTGGTCTGTCATGGGTTCTCTATCTAGAGCCTAAGCTATGGCCAAACCTTCATAATTAATAATTGTTCTACATGTCATTATTTGGGAGCTGGCTGATGGGACAGAAAAGGACTTGTTACATTTTTATGTGTATAAGTGTATAGGTGTTTTGACTGTATGTATGTCTGTACCATGGGCATGCCTGGTACCCGGGAGGCCAGAAGAGGATGCTGAATCCCCCAAGACAGTTGTGAGGTGCCATATGCGTGCTGGGAATCAAACCTGGATCCTCTGGAAGAGCAGTCAGTGCTCTTAACCACCTCTCCAGCCCTAATTGTTTAGAACTATTAGAGATTATATTATTCCTAGAGGTCAGCCTGATTGATACAACATTGTGGAAGCTAGGGAAACTTATGAACTCTTGATGTTTCTTCTAGATACTACATCAGTCAAAATTATAGATGCTAAAACTATGTAATTCCACATAGTCTACATTTACTGCTTAGGACACTTGAGTCAAGATCTCTGTTACTCATCACTGAAGCCTCATGTAGCTGCTATAATAAGTGGATTACTTTAAGGTAAGCTTTTTAATGAATTCATACGGCTGAGCTCACCAAGAAGATACATTTCATTTTCTTTTTCTTTCCTTCCTTTTTTCCTTCCTTTCTTTTCTGTTTTTTTTTTTTTCTAAACAGGGTTCTTCTGTATAGAACTGGGTTTTCGGGAACTCACTTTGTAGACCAGGCTGACCTCGAACTCAGGGATCCACTGGCCCCTGACTCCCAAGTGATTAAAAGCATGCACTAGCATGCCCAGCTGGAGATACATTTCTTAAAGTAGAAGTCCTGCAGGAATTCTCATTCTCTCCCCCCACCCCCGCCCCTCGCAATTTAAAAGTTCTTTTTAAAATGATCTGCTCTAGCCAGGTGTGGTGCCACATGACTGTAATGCCAGCAGTCTGGAGGCAGGGGCAGGTGAATCTCTGTAAGTTTGAGGCCAGACTACATATCAGGTTCTGGGACAGCCAGGGCTACATAGTGAGACCATGTTTCACAAAACTAATTATAATAATAATTTAAAATATCTTTTTGTTTTTTTACCACAGAAACTTTAGAGTCATAGAATCTTGGTTGCTTACATGTCTGTAAGTTGGATATTCTAGTTTTATTTTTTCTGCAACAAGTATGACCAAAAGGAACTTAGGAAGAGAAGGGTTTGTTTGCCTTACATTACTATGTCACAGTACATCATTAAGAGAAATCAAGGCAGGAATTTGAACCAGAATCCATAGCGGAATGCTGCTTGTTGGCTCACTCTCAGGACCATACCGAGCTAGCTTTATTATACAGTCTAGGTCCACCTGGCTAGGGATGGTGCCACTCACAGTGGACTGGACACTCCTGCATCAGTTAATACATGAGATAACCCTGGACAGACATACCCACAGGCTAATCTTATTTAGGCTATTTCTCTGTCTAGACTTTCCTCTCAGGTTAGGGTAAACCAGACATACGGGGCACAACTTTAGCTTTGGTATGTGGAGGTATGACACCTGTCCTCTCAAGGAGTTACGCTGGTCAGCCTCCTTACTGCAGTAACAGGGTAATACTCTTGCCCTTGGCTCCACTGATTGTTCAAACATCCAAATCTTACTTTGTTTAGCAACCCAGATACTTCCACTCCATGCTTCTCTGATTATTACAGCTTTTAGCTCTCTGTAGTTCACAGCTCATTCAGAGTCCAGCTGCAAGAATGGAGCTTGCCAAAAGTCTTATAATCCATCATTCTGCCAGAGATTAGAAACTGTCTTTGGCTCAAGTCTGTCCAGCAAGCCTGCCTGTAATAATATGTTTCCTTCTCTCTCTCAAGATATCTGTTGACCGGAAAATTACTATTTTAATATCAGGAATTCTGTGGACCCACTGGGATTTCCAGTTTCTTGTTTCCTGGAACAAATAATTGGATAAGACACATAGAGACAGGCAAAGCAAAAGAATTTATGAAGAAAGAATATATTCCTAAGGAAGGAAATGGGCTAAAGCACAGATATGTTTAGAAGGCCAATGGCAACGGTACACGAAAGATGGAAGCCCAGTGGTGGGGTGGTTGGGTGGGTGGAGGCAGGTGTGGGAATCATTTGCACAGTGCAGAGTTTCTCATACATGTTTTCTTATATGTAGTTTATCATGAGTCACCTATAGACACGACTGTCATTGAGCCTGTGCCCATAACTACAGAGTGCTCTACAGAAGTGCCCAGCTTTCTTTATTGTCATTAAGGGTTTTTTTTGTCATTTTTTAAAATTTATTTTTTTATATTTTATTTCATTCAAAAAATTTCCACTTCCTCCCCTCCTCCCATCCCCCTCCTGCTCTCCCACTCATCCTGCTCCCTCCCCCTTTAGTCCTAAGAGAGAGCAGGGAACCCTGTCCTGTGGGAAGTGCAAGGCCCTCCTCCACTACATCCAGGCCTAGGAAGGTGTGCATCCAAATAGACTAGGCTCCCAAAAAGCCAGTACTACAGTAGAAACAAGTCCCAGCGCCTTTATCAATGGCTTCTCAGTCCGCCACCATTATGAGCCACATTGAGAGAGTCCGGTTGATCACATGCTCTTTCTATCCTAGTCCAGCTGGATTTGGTGAGCTCCCATTAGATCAGACACACTGTCTCAGGGGATGGACCAACCCCTCGTGGTCCTGATTTACTTGCTCAACTTTTCCCTCCTTCTGCTCCTCAACTAGACCTTGGGAGCTCAGTCCATTGCTCTGATGAGGGTCTCTGTCTCTGTCTCCATCCATTGCCAGACGAAGGTTCTATGGTGATGTTTGAGACATTCATCAGTGTGACTATGGGAAAAGGCCAGTTCAGGCACCCTCTCCTCTGCTGTCCAAGGACCTATCAGGGGACATCCATTTCTTTTACATTTTCCAACTTTGTGGCATACAGGCTTTTGTAGTAAGACTTAATGATTCTCTGAATTTCCTCAGTATCTGTTGTTTATGTCCCCCTTTTCATTTCTGATCTTGTTAATTTGGGTGTTCTCTCTCTGCCTTTTGATTAGTTTGGATAGCAGTTTGTCAATCTTGTTGATTTTTTCAAAGAACCAACTCTTTGTTCCATTGATTCTTTGGATTGTTTTCTGTGTTTCTATTTTGTTGATTTCAGCCCTCAGTTTGATTATTTCCAGTCTTCTACTCCTCCTGGGTGAATCTGCTTCTTTTTTTTCTAGATCTTTCAACTGTACTGTTAAGTCTCTAATGTGAGCTTTCTCCATTTTCTTTTTAATGTGGGCACTTAGTGCTATGAACTTTCCTCTTAGCACTGCTTTCATAGTGTCCCATAGGTTTGGGTATGTTATGTCTTTATTTTCATTTAATTCAAGGAAGACTTTAATTTCTTTCTTTATTTCTTCCTTGACCCAGGGGTGGTTCAGTAGTTGACTTTTCAGTTTCTATGAGTTTGTAGGTTTTCTGGGGGTAGAATTGTTGTTGAATTCCAACTTTATTCCATGGTGATCTGATAAGACACAGGTGGTTACTAAAATTTTTTTGTATCTGTGGATGTTTGCTTTGTTGCCAAGTATGTGATCAATTTTCGAGAAGATTCCATAAGATGCTGAGAAGAAGGTATATTCTTTCCTATTTGGGTGGAATGTTCTATATGAGTCCATTTGATTCATTACCTCATTAATTCTCTTATTTCTCTGTTAAGTTTCTGTCTGGTTGACCTGTCTATTAGTGAGAGAGAAGTGTTGAAATATCCTACTATTAGTGTGTAGGATTTGATGAGTGCTTTGAGTTCTAGTAATGTTTCTTTTTTTTTTTTTGATTTTTGAGATATGTGGGTGCTTTTATATTAGAGTCATAGATATTCAGGACTGAGACCTGGTCCTGATGAATTGTTCCTGTTATGAGTATAAAGTGACCATCTCTATCTCTTTTGATTGATTTTAGTTTGAAGTCAATTTTGTTAGAAATTAGTATAGCTACACTTGCTTATTTCTTAGATCCAATTTATTGAAAAAGCTTTTCCCAACCCTTTACTCTGAGATAATGTCTGTCTTTGTGGTTGGGTGTGTTTCTTGTAAACAGCAGATGTTGAATCCTGTTTTTGCATCCATTCTCTTAACATGTGCCTTTTTGTAGGTGAATTGAGTCCATTGATATCAAGTGATATTAACGACCAGTGGTTGTTAACTACAGTTATTTCTTTCTTTCTTTCTTTCTTTCTTTCTTTCTTTCTTTCTTTCTTTCTTTCTTTCTTTCTTTCTTTTTGATGGCAGAGTTTGTGTGTTTCCCTTCTTTGAGTTGTGTTTGTAGAGGTTTGTTAGATGTCTGTGTTGTTGGCTTCCTTGGGTTGTGGTTGTTCTTCTATTACTTTCTGTAAGGCTGGGTTTGTGGCTACGTATTGTTTAAATTTGTTTTTGTCCTGGAATATCTTGTTTTCTCCATCGATGGCGAATGCAAGCTTTGCTGTGTATAGTAGTCTGGGCTTGCATCCATGATCTTTTAGTGTCTGCAGCACATCTATCCAAGACCTTCTGGCTTTCATGGTTTCCGTAGAGAAGTCAGAAGTAATTCTGATATGTTTAACTTTATAAGTTACTTGACCTTTTTCTTTTGCAGCTCTTAATATTCTTTCTTTATTCTGTATGTTTTGTGTTTTGATTATTATATGGTAAGGGGATTTTTTTTTTTGATCGAGTCTATTCGGTGTTCTATATGCTTTTTGTACCTTCATAGGAATATCCTTCTTTAGGTTGGGAAAGTTTTCTTCTATAATTTTGTTGAATATATTTTCTGGGCCTTTGAGTTGTAATTCTTTTCCTTCTTCTACCCCTATGTTTCTTAGGTTTGGTCTTTTCATGGTGTCCCATATTTCCTGGATGTTTTGTGTTAAGAATTTGTTGGATTTGCTGTTTTCTTTGATCAATGAGTTTATTTCCTGTATAGTATCTTCAGTGTCTGAGATTCTTTCTTCTATCTCTTGTATTGTATTGGTTATACTTATCTCTCTAGTTCCTGTTCATTTACCCAGATTTTCCATATCCAGCCATCCCTCAGTTTGTCTTTTATTCATTGGCTCCATTTCATTTTTCAAGTCTTGAACTGTTTCCATTACCTGTTTGGTTGCTTTTTCTTGGTTTTCTTGGGTATCTTTGAGGGATTTATTCACCTCTTCAAACTTTTTTCTTAGTCTTCTCATCCATTTCTTTAAGGGAGAATTTTTTTTTACATCCTGTTTAAGAATCACTTTCATAATGTTATGTTTCAAGTCGATTTCTTCTACTTCTTCTGGATTAGGGTGTTCAAGTCTTCCTGTTGCAAGTTTGCTGGATTCTGGTGTTATCATGTTGCTTTTCAGATTGTCGGAGGAATTCTTGCATTGGCGCCTGCCATCTTTTCCTTCAAATGTGGTCAGGAGAATCTTGGTGTCTTGGTCCAATCTTTGTTGTGGCTAACTGTGTACTTGGGGGTTTTTCTTAGTCTTCCCTCTCTTAGAACCCCTGAGCCCTGGAGTTGTCTCTCAGATCCCCTCCACCCTGAAGTAGGCTGTGGTGGTGGATCTAAGGACCCTGCAGATGGAAAGGAGTGCTTGGGGGAAAGATGGGATGGGGTAACTAGAGAAAGCCAGTAGCCAGAGACACACCCACTGAATGGCCAGGAATGTTTAGGAAACTGGAGGGAGCCTGTACTCCATTCTTGGGGCATCTGGCCAGCCTGGTGGGCACACACTTACCCCTCTGGATGGACCTCCTGATACAGGAGCAGGACCTCTTGCTGGCCAAGGACCTCACAGACAAAAGGGTGGCTTGCTAGGTGCAGACTTGGTGGAACAAAGAAACCCCTGTAGCACTAGCACTCACCACTGTGTCCCCAGATCCTCATCCCTGAAGCAGGTTGAGTTTGGGGATCCTAGGACCCTACAGGTGGAAAGGAGTCCTTGGGGGCAAGCTGCGATGGGATAGATAGCAAAAGCCAGTAGCCAGGGAAAAGCCCCACTGAATGGCTAGAAAATTTAGGGGACTGGAGGGTCCCTGTACTCCATTCCCAGGTCATCTGGTCGGCCAGGCGGGCACACACTTACCCCTCCTGATGGACTTCCTGATACAGGAGCAGGGCCTCTTGCTGGCCAAGGACCTTGCAGACAAAAGCCATTGATTTTTTTTATATGCTAATTTTTCAGCCTTTAAAAATGCCTTTTGGAACTTGTACCCTACTCTATTCTCCCTCAACTTTTTCTGAGAGCTTTGGACCCAGAAATATTTGGGGGGAAATGAAGTGTGAGGATATGCTGTTTTTATAACCATTTCCTGGTTATAAAAATATAAAAAATAGTCCCAGCCTGAGAGGAACCACAGGGCTCTCCCTATTTTATGGTAAAGTTGTTGAGGAAGCCCTGGGCTCCTGGTATTGGAATGACTTTCAATCCCTGAATCACAGGAGTTTAGTCTGAAACTTCTGTACACTAGAGCACAAACTTTATAAGGAAATGGGTTAGAAATAAGATTACATCAATCAACAACCTTTAAAGGAGCAAGAACCCGGAAAGCCATGACCGTGGTGCAGATTCAAAGGTAAATAGTGGGACAGAGATTTTGCGGAGGACCCAAGTTTGGTTTCCTATCATTCATGACAGACACCTAACAATCCTCTATAACTCCAGTTCCAAGGATCTGTGGTAGTTTGGATGTAACTGGCTCCCATAGTCTCATAGGGAGTGGCACTATTAAGAGGTGGCTTTGTTGAAGTGGGTGTTGCTTTGTTGGAGGTGCTGTGTCATTGTGGGCGTGGACTTTGCTATTTACTATGCTGATGATACTGCCCAGTGTCTCAATTGACTCCCTGTTGTCTTCTGATCAAGAGGTAGCCAACATCATGTCTACCTGCATGTTGCCAGGCTCCCCACCATGATGATAATGGACTGAAACTCTGGAATTGTAAGTGAGCCACTCTCAGTGAAATGTTTTCCTTGTAAGAGTTGCTGTGGTCATGGTGTCTCTTCACATCAATAAAAGCCCTAAGGCAGGATCCTATGCCCTCTTCTGCCTACCAAGGTTGCTACTCTCATGTGTACACAACACACATGTACACACACATGCTCACACAAACACACTCATTTTTAAAATAAAAAATTATACCTTTTAAATTTTATTTTTTATATTGTGTATGTTGAAGGACAGGTATATGCATGTTAATGCAAGTTCTCATGCAGATCTTGGAACTGAATTTGTGTCCTCTGCAAGAGCAGTGCATTCTCTTAAGTGCTGAGCCATCTCTGCAGCCCCATTAATCATCCGCCACACCTTTTTTCTTTAGGGAAATAATATAAAATAGTAATGCATATTTTTTTGTATCAACGTTGCCCAAAGATGGAAACCAAGATATACAGCAAGGCTACTACTGCTGATGGATTTATTGTAATGATCTATTATTCTGTCTCTTTAAGAGACAAGTCACGCCCACTCCCTCCCCCATTTGATGAGAAAGGCTGATCTTCAGTTTGTAGCCCAACTCTCTCTCTTTACCCTCTCCCTCTCAAAGAGGCAGCTTCTGTTTCTCCTTACTTCTCCCCTTCCCCCTTCTGTTTGTCCCTTCTCTCTCTCTCTCTCTCTCTCTCTCTCTCTCTCTCTCTCTCTCTCTCTCCTGCTTTTCTCCTCTTCTCCCTTCCTCTCCCCTCCATAACCCACTGAATAAATATCCAACCTCACTCTGTATGGCATGCCTATCCATGTTTCTGTCTCTTGCCCGCTGCTGCGTGTCTCCCTGCCCTGAGCCAGCCACAGCTAGGGGACATGCAGCCATCCCTGCTTGAGACTGGGTGATCTCAGGGCCCCCGGCCTGTCTCTACACGGCCTGCTGCCACTGAGTGGGAACCTGAAGCATTTTTCCTACCTGCCACTGCTGGGGATCCGCAACATTTTTATTTTACCATTACACTTATAAATAAGTCTTATTTTTGCATTTTAAGTTACTCAATACAATTTTCTTGTTTGAGGACAGATTTCAAGCCTTTTTAGCCTTTTATCAGTTTTCAGGTATGAGCAGCCAGATCTTTGAAAAATTCTAGACACTGTGGAGAGTTATAAAGGAGAGCTTTTCCCTAGAGACTAACACTTTTAGCTCTTTTAGTCTCAGGGGGGCCATCCTCTATCAACCCCAAGAAAGTATATATGCCTCCAAAAGATACTTATATCCTTGACAAGGCTCATCAAATCAGCATGGCATGTTTGCATTTATTATATGTATACATACATGCACAAATGTCATAACATGCACGTGGAGGACAGATCACAATTTAGAAAGCTGTCTTTCTCAGCTGGGTAGTGGTGGTGCACACCTTTAATTCCAGCACTGGGGAGGCAGAAGCAGGTGGATCTCTGTGAGTTCAAGGCCAGCCTGGTCTACAGGGTGAGTTCCAGGACAGGCTCCAAAACTATAGAGAAACTCTGTCTAATTGTCTTTTTCCTTCTACGATATGGGTCTCCTTAAAGAATTGGCTTTCTCCTTGTATGGTGTGACAGGTCCCAGGGATCAAACTCAGCTCACCAGACTTGGTGACAAGCACCTTTACCTGCTGAACTATCTTGCCGTCCCTACTGCCATTAATTGTAATCATCCTAACCATTGATGTTAAGAATCTTGTTGGAGAAGTAAACCATGGCTCTAGGAATGTCTTTTAGCTTTTAAGTGAGGATTTTCGTAGACAGAAGTTTCTGTCTCACCTGGTCCTGCAGCTTTTCAGTCCCAAATAAACACATAGAGGCTTATATTAATTACAAACTGTTTGGCATCTTAGCTCAGGCTTATTACTAACTAGCTCTTACAACTTAAATTAATCCACAATTCTTATCTATGTTTAGCCATGTGGCTTGGCACCTTTTCTCAGTAAGGCATTCTTATCTTATTTCCTCAGAGTCTGGCTGATGACTGTGTCTCTGCCTTTCCTCTTCCCAGAATTCCCCTAGTCTGGTTGCCCCACCTATACTTGCTGCCTAGCTACTGGTCAATTGGCATTTTCTTAAGCCGATACAAGTGACAAATCTTTACAGTGTACTAGAACAGCAATGTCCAATGTTTCGCCTTGCTATTGGGCCATATACGGGGCTGTCTTCAAGACTGGAGCTGAGACAATAATTCATTTGATTTAGGGGACATTCCTATAAACACTTGTTTTTATATAAGCTCACTTATATTATTTTTTGTTGATATGCTTGTTTCTATATGAGGTTCTAGATTATTGATCAAGGCAGAGAATAAAGCCCCAGTACTGGAATGAAAATACACATTTTTTTTTTCCTATTTTGACTTACCATGTCAAGAGTTATTCAAGGTGCCTTAATGGTTCTCTGGATATTTATTCAACAGGAAAACAGGCATTGGAGATGAAGGTCATCCTCTCTGTGTGACTTCTCTCTTCATAAAAGGGGCAAAGCTGTGTTTTCCAGAACCCTGTTGAGGGCAGTTTTTCTCTAGTGCCCTCTTCTTCCGCAGCTGTGGTACACATTGATCTTCTAGATTCCTTTCTTCAGCCTGGGATTTCTGTGAGGTGGTGGACCATTGTATCCTTGGGGAAATGTTTCAGGGCTAAGGCTTTCACTTTGGGCCTGTTCTTTACCTGTCATTCCTTCCCTGGGCCTTTAGGATGATGTTTGGTTCTTATTAGTGAAAACCCCCAAAACCATATTTAAACATTAACTCAGAGGGTCTGTAGCTCACTTCCTTCTGATGATGGGAGCAGACTGACTGGCAAATAAGCATCTAAAGTAGCCAAGATCTGATCTTGGGAAAATTTTTAGACTATTTTTTTTTTTACATTTTTATGTATTATGTGTGTGTATATATGTGTGGACATGCACACACCATGGTGTGTATCTAAAAGTCAGGAGACAACTTGCAGGGTTTGGTTCTCTCCTTCCACCATGAGGGTTCCAGTGATCAGGTTCGTCATTAAACCTTTGTAGGCTAAGTTGTCCCACCAGGCTACAATATATCTTTTTAAAGAGGACAAAAGTTTTTTTTTTTTAATCTCTGCCCTCATTTTTTGTTCATCTCCATTCTTTTGGGTTACTTGCTTTGCATGAGATTGTTAAAGCAGAGGAGATTGTTAAAGCAGAGAGTGACATCTTAGATTACAGAAACAATAGAACCAACTTCCCTACCCCTGCAAGTTACAGCTTCATCAGGAGCAATCCTGCCTGACAACCAGGCCACTCTTCAGACAACAGGGTCTTTTTTGGACAATCTTGAAGAACCAGAATCGAGACAGTGATTAACTATGCCTTACCAAGATGTTCCAGTTATGCAAACCTCTTGCCCACTGTTTTAATTTTTTTCTATTTTCTATTTGAAATAAAAAAAATCTATATTTAAATTGAGCATATCCCATGGGAAGTTTAGAAACACTGGTTTAACTTTTCTATGTTTTCTTCTCCCAGACCAGGATTTGTAGCAATCACCTTTGTTGTCTCTTCTTCAATGAGATAAAAGTCCCTGCTTTGAGCATCTCTGAAGCTCTTTTCCTGTTTAAACCTGCTTGTACCCAAAGACAACTCTGGGGTCGGCAGACCTCTTTGCTTCTCCTTTGTGGCTACAGTTATTAAGTTCTTCTCTTTGTTCTTTGCCATTATTCTATTTCTTCAGGCCCACTGTGGGCTTCTGAAAACAGGATGTTTGCCTTAAAACTTAGTTACATTGTTAACTAAAAGGAATTTGGACTAGCTTACTAATTTTAGTTTATGTGACCACTTATATATGAGCTAATTTGGTACCATGTAAATAACCTAAAGACAGAGGCATACATAGCAATGCATGTGCATCTATAGTTGCACATAAAGACAACTTTAAACATGGTGGGGGGGGCTGTGTTGATTTTATTTAGATCTATCATTTGCCAGGTTTTAAGACAGACTCTCTGAAGTATTCATCCAAACTTTGCACTTCAAAAACGCCACTCTAAAGAGCGACTAGGTACAAAGTTTAGATGGTTCCCAAAGGCAGAGCCTAACCCAATTGTTGATAAGGTTCAAGCAGAAGCCAGAAAGAAATAAAGAGTTCAAAACATGAGCTTCTTGTATAGACCTGCCTCTGGTTTAGAGATAAAGAGTATAGCATCGAGCAGCTGAGGCAAACTCCATTCTCTACTCTCTTCAGTTAGCTTATTGAGAAACAGGGCAGGATTCTTCCCCCATTTTTTGAGTAACATTGATGCTCTTATGAGGCTTTCCAGGTTCTTGGGCAATTTTCTTCGCTTTGAGGAGGCGCTCTACATTCCCCACATGGGGATTCCCTATGGGTCCCTGTTTGTGTGTTGCAATCACAAGCAGCAGGCTTCCCAGGTCTGTACTGCGGGCAGATAGTCACTGGGATTGTGAGCAGGTAGTTGACCAGAGTGTCTCCTTGCTTCTCTCACACCCTGCCTCTCCCTAAGGACACAGCAAGTATGGAGGATCAAGTATAGGTTCTTTCATGTGAGATCAGAGGCTTAAGTTAAAGTCTGACAGTTACTAGTAGTCCCAGTGGCTCCTCAGAGATGCTTTCTGGCTTATCCTAGCATTGCTGAAAGTTCAAGGTTAAAAAAAATGCGAATTTTAATTGTCCCAGCAGATTTTGGAGCCTCTCCTCAGAGGACCACTGTGTGTGCAGGAGCAGATGGATGACTGCAAAGCTCCTGGGTGCTCAGCAGGACCTCTACCCTTTTCTGATAACTTGAGATAGGAGTATACAGAGGTGGTTTTGGGGCTCTACAACACGTGAGAAGACAGTTCATCTTCTGAACCCTGTTGATTGTGCTTTCCTTTTGGAAAATGAGTTTTGGCCACAAATATAGGTCGTCTAGGATATCAGATATATCCTTCTTTCATCTTCCTTTGCCTATCCATTGTCCATCCAGATAGAGGGATAAAAATGCCTAGATATAAGCCATCTTGGGCTTTGTCCCTTGCTACCAGGTTCAGCTGCAGGATTGTGTTATAGTTCAAGCTTCCATCCTATAGTCTTCTTATATTGGAGCCAGAGCATGTCACAGTGTTGTTTTTTTTTGTTTTGTTTTGTTTTTGTTTATATATTTTTCATCTTTAGTATCAAAGTTATTCCAGTTCTTGAAGATGCACTGTTATAGGGACTCCAAAGGTTCTGAATGTTGGAAGGGGAGTGGCAAGCCATCAAGGTGCTCTGGAACATGAATGGTGTCCCTTTCACCACATACAGAAACGATGGATCTGGGAATCCTCCAGTTCTGTCACACTACCACATGTTCTCAGTGAACCCGAGCAGAGCCCATAGGAGGTTTGGAAACACTGGTTTGAACCGGTGTTAGGACTTTTCTAAAGCTTTCTTCTTTTGGGACAGAATTTGAACCAGTCACCTTTATTGTCTCTCCTGCAATGAGATAGAAGTTCGTGCTGCAGGTGTCTCTGAAGCTCTTTCTATTTCCCTGCTGGAACAAAGTCTCCTCAGAAGCTCTCAAAGGCCCAAGCTTTTATAGATTTGGCAGAGGAGAGGTTTGCCCACATGAATAGCTCTGGTCTTTTTTAGACTACCGTCAAGTTTTAAAGTACAAATGGTCGTCCCTACAACCTCTGCTCTCCACCCCAGATGTCATGCTTGAGGAAGTGTCCTCCTACTGGGAAATACCAGACTGTATATAGTGAGAGAGCAGAATGGGATATGAGGAACAGGAAATCAACAGAGCACAGTGGCAGGACATACTGATAGGGATGTTCAAAACTAAATAAACAAGGAGTTTGTAAATGGGGAAACAAGCATGATCATACAGGAGTGCACAGAGGAGCTCAGGAAGGTGGTGGCATGTGATGGAAATGGTGGCCAGACATACTCTGGGCCTGGGGTCATCGCAGCTTGTCCTCTACTCAGAGTTGCCCAAAGGTACTTGATCAGGGCTCCAGACTCTACCATTGACTCTGGGGAGCTGGTGTCCACATAGCACCCATCAACTCTCTTCCTTCAGCTGGTACCCTTTTCCATTGTCCTTGCCATCCTTGGGAAAATGAAGGGGGAGGAGGAGGGAGGAGGAAACAGAGGAGGAAAGTAGGAGATGGAAGGAGCCAAGAGAGGCACTCTTACTGGAGAGAGAAGGAAGTGTTTTGAGCCCCTTGGCTGTTGCTAGCCCTTACTAGAAGCTAGTGGGTTGGTATCGTGTGATTGCAGCGTACCTTGACCCAGGAGTGTTTTTTGTACCTAAGGAGGGCTAATTTCTAATCTTGAAGTGGCAAGTACCACCTGACTCATAACTGCCCAACCTGTGTCAGCAACTTGGAGCAGTTCCTCTTAGGTGTTTCCAGCAGGAGTGGAAAGTTTAAAGAATAAATCTTATGAGGACAGAGAACAAGAGAGTAGGTGGAGGAGGAAATGGGGATACTTTAAGCTAAGGATGTTTGAAAAGGCCATATGGAAACCTGTTATTTCATAAGATTCCAAAATATACACAAAAGAAACATAAATCTTACTCCTGGTTGTCTCACCAACTGATATTGGTAAATATCAAGTTTTGGTGGACATCTGCTGAAGAATGTTAAAGAAACAGACACCCAAATTCTGAACATCAGATAATGCTACTAAAACTATGGTCAGAAGTTCAGAGCAGTCCTGGCTAAAGAACAGCACCCTCTCCTAAGCACTGAGTCACCTCTTTAGTTCTCAGAATAATGCCAACTCTGATCTGGGTTCTTTTTTTCTTTTTCTTTTTTTTGACAGGGTTTCCCTGTAGCTCTTTTAGAGCCTGTTCTGTAACTAGCTCTTGTAGATCAGGCTGGTCTCGAACTCACAGACATCTGTCTGCCTCTGCCTCCCGAGTGCTGCGATTAAAGGCATGCACCACCACTGCCCAGCTTGAGCTGGATTCTTAAATGCAATGAATGCAACACACATCTAACAGGAGCCTTTATGGTTGTGTGTGGTTTGTTTTGAGACAGGGACTCATCTGGGGTGCTGGGATTAAGGGCACGTACTGCTACACTCAGCATCTTTCTCTTTTCATTCGAGCAAGTTGTAGAGAGGAGTGAACCCACCCATGTTAGACATAGCCCATATACTGAATTATATCCAGTCCTCTATCTGTGAGTTAATTGCTTAGTTTGTAGTGTTAATTTCATAAAAGTCTACATATCAAAACTGAGGGGGACTAGAGAATGGCTCATCAGTTAAGAATTTACTGCTATTATAGAAGATCCAGGCTCCCCTCCCAGCATCACATCATAACAGCATGTAAGTCCAGTTCCAAAAGATCTGATTTCTAAGCTCTTCAGGTTCCTGCCTGTGTGCAGGGCATATACATGTATACAGGCACACAAACAAATACATAAAAACAAGCAAAACGGCTACCCAAGGCTGGGGATGTAGTTATAGACTGCGCAGTTGATAGATGCTTACCTAGTACGCACAAAGCCCTGGGCTGAATCTTCAACCCTGTGTAAACATGGTAATGCTTGCCTGTTATTTCAGGTGGAGACAAAAGTATCAAAAGTTCAAGGTCACTCTTGGCTACATAGTCATTTCAAGGCCAGCGTGGTTCACAAAGTAAGACTATATATTAAAAAGTATGGTTTAAATATGTGCAAATTTAATAAAGTATGTTTCAGTAAAAATGTAAGAGTAGCAAATATACCAGAGGAAAAACGTCTTCTTGTTTGATCATCATAGCCCATAGTTCTTTCTTACCATCTCTCAATCAGAAAAATGTCCAGCTCATCTGAGTCTGCTTACCCATTGTACACATTGTTTTTCACAATTTGTTTTGGTTAGGATTCTCCAGAGAAACAGTGCCAATAGGATGAATAAGCAGGGTGAGGGAGGGATAGAGAGAGACATGGAGAGATTTTGCAGGAATTAGGCCACATGATTTGGAGGCTGAACAGCACATACTACTCTGTGAAATCTGGAGCATCAGATGAAACAGCTTCTTTCTTTCTTTTTTTCATATGAAACAGCTTCATCTGCATCCTCAGTTCAAGTCTAAAGACAAGAGAGATGGGAGTGCTGGCACCCCAGGGTAGGGGAAACATGTTCCTGCTCAGCCCAAGGACCCCCTCCTGCTGTTTTGTTCTACTCAAGCCCTCAAGGGATTGGAAGGTCCACACTGATGAGGGCATCTTCTTTGCTTGGTTTACTGATTCCCAACATTATGTATTCTGGAAATTTCCTCACAGAGCCACCCAGAAATAATGCTTTACCAGCTATCTAGGCATTCCTTAGCCCAGTCAGGCTGGCATATAAAACTTAACTGACCATGCTATTGTGACAGGCTGCTGGTGCTCCTCCAGGGAATTGCTGAGCTCATTCTCCAGCTTCGACAACAAACTGAGTGCCTGGCAAAGACAGAAGCCCAAGCTTCTGAGAAAATGAAGCCAGCATTGTTACTCCATCAGGATGGGAAGATTCCTAATGATTGGAGTCTTCTAAACAGACTGATGAGGATCCTTTCCTCTATTGGCCCTGTTTAGGTCTACCCTGCCTCCATGCCTTCTGTGGTGGTTTGAAAGAAAATGACTTCCATAGGCCAATAGAGAATGGCACTATTAGGGGATGTGGTCTTGTTGGAGTAGGTGTGACTTTGTTGGAGGAGGTGTGTCACTGGGGGCAGACTTTGAGGTCACAGATGCCCAAGCCTGACTAATGTGACACAGTCTCTTCCTGTTGCCTGCCAATCCGGATGTAGAATTCTCAGCTACTTCTCTAGCACCATATCTACCCATGTGCCGCAATGCTTCCTGTCATGATGACAATGGACTAAACTTCAACATTCCTCTCTCACATATGGACAGGTTAATCAGACAGAAACCTAACAGAGAAATAAGAGAACTAATGGAGGTAATGAACCAAATGGACTTAACAGACATCTATAGAACATTCCACCCAAATAGGAAAGAATATACCTTCTTCTCAGTAGCTCATGGAACCTTCTCGAAAATTGACCACATACTTGGTAACAAAGCAAACTTCCACAGATACAAAAAAATACTACTAACCACCTGTGTCTTACTATGTTAAAGTTAAAAAACCTTCCTTTTTATTTATACAGAAAAGGGGAGATGGTGTGGGAATTCCTTCTGTATATGTGTTGCTTTTATTGGCTAATGAATAAAGAAGCTGCTTTGGCCTGTGATAGGGCAGAGTAGAGGTAGGTGGGAAAACTAAACTGAATGCTGGGAGAAAGAAGTCAGAGTCAGGGATATGTCATGGAGGTGCCCACAGGAGAGAGACGTGCTGGAAACTTGCTGGTAAGTCACAGCCATGTGGTGATACACAGATTAATAGAAATGGGTTAATTTAAGAGGTAAGAGCTAGCCAATAAGAAGCTAGAGCCAATAAGCCAAGCAGTATTGTAATTAATAGACTTTCTGTGTAGTTATTTTGAGTCTGGGCCTCTGGGAACAAGTGAGACACCTCCACCAGCAGGAAAACACTTGTATTTTCCATTCTAAATATATATGATCTGCTTTCCCGACTTAATTACAAGTTTCTTAAGGTGGACACTCAATATAGATGTTAACTATTATTTGCCTGGTAATGGAATGAAAATAGTTCCCAGAAGACTAAGCACATTGAAATGAGGGATGGCCAAAGTAAGTTAAATTCTGTCTTTTTCTATGCTTTTAATGCCACTGAAAAAAATTTTACCAAAAAATGTTAACAATTTTAATTGATACATAATAATTGTTTTTAAACTATTTAAGTCAGGCATGCTTATAATTACCACACCAAAAGAGCTGAAGCAAGAGATCAAGGCTAGTTTAAGCTACATAGTGAAACTCAGGCTGGCCTGAGCAACATAGTAAGACTCTGTTTTAAACAAAGGAAATTAAAAAACAGAGGAAGAAAAGAAAGGAGGGAAAGGAGGAAGGGAGAGAGGGAGGGATAAGGGGAAGGAGGTGGGAGACTGAGAAACCCTGTAAGCCACCTTCCTTTTAAGCAGCATTTAGGTATTGGATGTTTGCTACCCCCTGTTGTGCAAATCTGTGTGTACGATGAGATCATCATCATTGTTTGATAATGTACTGGAGTCAGAGTGCTCTGCATAAAGCACTCAGCAGAGGAGCCATTATTTCACTTGGTTTGCATAGCAAATTCCTCAAGATTCCCGAAGGGGAGATGAACCCACGGTGAGTGACAGTTACACTTGGCTAAGCTGGCACCTCACTGTGCCCTTCAACTTCTGACTATACAGCATCCTCACTGTTGAAGTCTGTAGACTGCGGCACTCTTGCCCTCCTCACCCTCTTCTTCTTACTGCTACAGAAAAGCACCACCCTCACCCTGGAAGTACTTCTTGCTGATTAGCTAAAAAGTAGAATAAATTCACGAAGGAAATATTAAAAGGTTTGCATAAGTTAGATATCTCTGCAAGACAGACATTGCCAAAGTCTCCAAAAACTTTAAATAGACACATTTCTTCCAGTTTTTCTCTACCCTCCTATCACTGACACAGAACAGTTTGATATTTGGTAAATACTTATCTGTCTAAGCCAAGGAAACAATTTTATTTCTAGGTAGGCACTATAGAAGAACCAGGCCTGGTGGTGCAGGCCTATAAACCCAGCTTCATAGGAGGCTGAGGGAGGACGATCTGAAGTTCAAGGCCTATGTGGGCAACTTAGGGAGGCCCTAAGTTAAAGGAAATCTGTAAATGCATTTAGTATATGGCATGCATTTGTCTAGAATGCATGAGGCCTGCAGTTTAGCCCTTGGCATCCCCCCCCCCAAAAGATAATTAAGTAAAAATTTAAAAAGTGCTATCTGTGTCTTTTAATCTCAGGATGAGTGACAGACTCAGAGAATCAGAAGAATAGTAAGCAAATGCTTACTAAGAAAGTTTCCAATGTGTCTTAAAAGGTGTCTCAAAGGTGGGTATTGCATTGCTATGCCAAGTGTCTCAGACACCAACTTGGCCTGCCTGGCCTCTTCTTCTGTAAGTTCAGCACTATTTCATCTTCTCTGTAGAAAAAAAAAAAAATACCTATCCAGTGCCATCGTCTTTGCTGCCCTTGGAAAACATAATGCTTCTGTGTACTCACACACAAATATGGAACACCATGAAGCACCTCATTGAGAGCAAGGAGGGGAGGGTGCGTTTTTCTCTTGTTGGGCGTTCTTGCCAGTAGACGATGATACTGCAGTGTGAGGGGAAAGGCGAGGCTGAGAAATAGTCCTCCTGGTGAGTTCAGTCTGAACCAGAGCAGTTTAGGGAGATCTTATAGACCTTTCCTGAGCACTTTGAAATGTCCACAAACCTCAAACTTAGGAGATAATTCTTCAGTACTTCAGATGTCATTGTCGCAGTCTGAATTTCCAACAATGGCAGGGTCTCTCATTTGCCAGGTGCTTTAGTGTTTGCAAAGTTGTTTCAATGTTATCTTATGGAGTTCTTCAGGAATCACTTAAGGAACTGTTCCTTCTTCAGAGACAAGGAAGTTTGGGGAGATTAAAGTCCATGGTTGGTACGTGGCAAAGCCATGCTTGAAATCAAGCCATCTCTTTCACATGCAGCCCTTGGTCCATCGTGCCAAAGCTGCTCCTTTCACCATCCCCAGAAAATGCACCAGCTTGTTCAGTCTTGTTTGAGACTGCTTAGTTAGGGTTTCTATGCTATGAAGAGACTCCATGACCACAGCAACTGTTATAAAAGAAAAACATTTAACTGGGGTTGGCTTACATTTTTCAGAGGTTTAGTCCATGGAGCAACCTGGTGGCTTGTAAGAAGACATTGTGCTGGAGAAGCAGCTAAGAGTCCTACGTCTTGACTTACAGGCAACAGGAGGTGGTCTGAGTCACTGGGTGTGGCTTGAGCATATATGAAGCCTCAAAGCCTGCCTCCACAGTGACACACTTTCTCCAACAAGTTCACACCTATTCCAACACCACGTCTCTTAATAGTGTCACTCCCTTTGGGGACCGTTTTCTTTTAAAGCACCATACAGACAACCCCCTTTGTAGAAATCTCAGTCCCACGTCTGTTTATAACACAGCTCTAAATACAGGTACCATCCTACTGGTGAGTCGATGAGAACTGAGAAGTGCCACCCTTGTCTTCAGTAAAGAAGACCTGCTTCCAGGTTGATAGGAATGACTCTTGAGCTGAAGCTGGTCCATGCTTGATTCTTGGGAGGATATGACATAATTTAGTATCCAACACTACACTTGAACAATATCACCAGAATACTAATGACACACTCCCTCCTCTCAGTCCTTCTTTATTTTATAACTGAAGGGTTTTGTTACAGACACTGAATGTCTAATTCAACTTGACCATTTTCACATTATTAGTTTGCATGTATGTGTATACATGCACACACACATATACATCTATGTGTGTTCACATGTATGTAAATGTGTACATATGTGTACGTGTATGCATGTGTGTGGAGGTCAAAAGTCAGTGTCAAGTCAGGTGTCTCCCTCAATTGCATTTTACCTCATTTTTTGAAATGGGATCCCCCACTGAAGCTGGAGCTCACTGATCAGGCCTGCAAGCCCCAGGAATCTGCCGGTCTGTCTTCACCTCCCCTGCACTGGGACTGCAGATGGGTCCCACCATATTTGGTTTTCACGTGTGTTCTGGGATCAAGCTCAGTTCCTTAAGCTTTCAAGGCAGGCATTTTACTTCCTGAGCTAGTAAAACCTAGCTGTGTTTTAATTCTTTCTTCTGATACCATATTAAACTTCTCTCTTTACCTTGCCAAACACAGCAGCAGCCCTACATAACACTCTGTGTCAAATCCACCACTCTCCCTCTCCTTCCCTCTCTTTCATTCTGCTCCCCCTTTCATCCTTTACTGTGGATAGTTACTTGATAAGGACGTTATTCTGCTTGAGGCCACATCTCTAAATGTGTTAATGCAGGGATCAGGAAACATTTTTCTTTTCCAAGTTCTAGGAGTTCTCTGTGTCTTCTGTATACCAGACAAGCACCAATGAACTACATTCCAGTCATTGTTTGTTTTGAGACAGGGTCTTAATATACCTCAGGATGGATACATACAAATGCTGGACTTTCTTGCTTCAAGCTTCCAGCGTGCTGGAATTAACAGGCATGAGGACCATCAGCAGCTAGAAACATGTTTCTTTTAAAGGCCAGAAGTTAAACACTTTTATTTTGTGGGACAAAAGATCTCTGTCACAACGGTAACTACTTAGCTCTCCAACAGTAGCAGAAAAGCAACCTCAGATAATACCTAGGCTAATGATTCTGCCTGTTCTCCAATAGAATCTGATCTGTGGACATTAGAAGTTGAATTTCATGCAGTTTTTTTTTTCTGATTTCTTCTCAACCTTTTCAGTTTCTAACAACCACCTCTTCACTCACAGACAACACAAAAACAGGCTAGGGTTGGCTTACTTGCTGATGATGAGCCAGGGGTTATTACCTTATAGACAAATTCTAACTTTCATTCTTGTCCTCAGTTTACTGCATAGCAAAAAGCTCAAACCCCAAATCCCAGAAGCTGGCAGCCTATAAAAATGCATCATCTCAGTAGATTTCATATCTAGTCTAGAACGTCAAGTTCAGCCACCACTGAGTGTTGTAGCTAAGTGCACTCCAGTGACATGAGAGTTCAGATTTCATACATCCTTTTGCCTTGCAAACTTTGACTACATGGAGTTTTCACAGGAACATATGAGAAGCCCTTTACTCCACGTTAATAATGAACAGCCTGGGCACTAAGCACTGACCCCGTCTGTCCTTGGCTCTGGAGCACAACTGGCCCTGTTGATGTCTTCTTCCTGTCCAAGCTGATTTTAATTTAAGCTATATTACCCAGGTCCATGGGATCAGAGTCTAATTTGAATCCTTGCTTCTGTGAGTTGAATTTATGATCCAGGTCAGGGTAGAGGGTTATGGAAAATTTCTTTTTCAAGAGAAATTTCAAGCTGATGGGATTAATTAGGGGAAAAGCTGATAGAGAAATGGAGAAATTGTTTAGGTCCTCTGAAACACAGGTCTATTTAGCATTTTTGGGAGCCAGTTGTTTGGGGCTTTTGCTATCAGATCTGCATCACAGATCAAGCCTTTCAGGCTTTTGCAGAACTAATTAACCCTCCCTCCCCCGCCACGGTTCTGGTTCATCCTGTCCTCAGGTATCCAGCTCCTCAAATCTTCCCAGTCAATGTGAGCATTTCTGGGTTCCTGCTTCTACCAGCTGCCTTCACTTTCACTGTGGCCATCCTTTTGAAGCAGTGTTATTCTGCCTATTTCCAAAGCTGGGTTCTTGGTGGAGGAGAAGAATGCACCCTAAGTTAGAAGGTACCACATTTCTGTATAGAATCAGCAATATACATATATAGAACATATGTAAGTGCGTTATATACAGTTATTTTTGCTTACTGTGTCATGAAACACAATTTCACAAAATGCAGGTTAGTGCAAAAATTTGGATAGGTCTGTTGAGATAGTCTTTCAGCACTTACAGCAGTTACATTGTACCCTTTCATTGCAACGTCCTTTTCTAGGAATGTGTCCTGCAAGAAGACAAAGTCTTGGAAACAAAATACAATGACATATCTGTACAAAAAATGTCACAAATTCTTTACTTTCTATGCTAAAAACATTAAGAAATAAAAGCCTTTACTAAAGAGCACGAGCAAAGAACTCAGGACCGCAAGGAGTGCACCCACACACTGAGACAATGGGGATGTTCTATCAGGAACTCACCAAGGCCAGCTGGCCTGGGTCTGAAAAAGCCTGGGATAAAACCGGACTCGCTGAACATAGCGGACAATGAGGACTACTGAGAATTCAAGAACAATGGCAATGGGTTTTTGATCCTACTGCACATACTGGCTTTGTGAGAGCCTAGGCAGTTTGGATGCTCACCTTACTAGACCTGGATGGAGGTGGGTGGTCCTTGGACTTCCCACAGGGCAGGGAACCCTGATTGCTCTTCAGGCTGACAAGGGAGGGGAACTTGATTGGGGGAGGGGGAGAGGGAGGGAAATGGGAGGCGGTGGCGGGGAGGAGGCAGAAATCTTTAATAAATAAATAAATGAATTAATAAATAAAAAAGAAAAACAAACAAACAAAAAAAGACATATTTACCAACGTAATGATGATGGGAAAAGATGAACTAGTTACTCACCATAGAGAAAAGACTAAACTTAAAGTGCTTATTTAACAGGTAATGTATTTCTATCACAGTGGTGGTGAAGGGAAGTGGAGTAACAATTATTCTCCTACCCGAACTCTCTCAGGAGACTGCCTGCTTGCCTGCTTTATCCCAAGAATTGCTAAGAAGGGAAGTGAATGAGGTAAACATGGAATTTAGGATAATGCAGAAAAGTTGATGTCCAGAAAGTGTGAAAGATTTTACATTCCATAAAGAATTATTTTGATCATTCTACTTTGAAAACTGAATTATTTCTCCAGACATTAAAAAATTTGATAACAAACCATCTGCAATTCCACTGAAGGCAGCTGCAGATGTTGGAGAAAAATAATTAAGGAATCCAGACCTCTTCTCTGCAAGTTCAAGTGCCACAAAGGGCACATTGATCTCATTCTCTTTCCTGTTTTCATTTTAAGTTTAAAGGAATAGCTCAAGTTTCCCTTTGTTCTTAGAGGCAAGTTCATGGAAGGAGTCCTATCCTGTAAATGTACCATAATCTTCTCAGGTTTGAATCAGAGTGCCTGGGTACTTTCTGCTCCAGCCTAATCAGAGTTTGGTGAGGCTGGTCTCTCAGGCTGCTCCTCTGTATTAGGCTGGGGTAGTGAAGGGGAGTGGCTGGTGCCTGAGTTTGTGTAATTTTGAATTTCTGCCAGGCTTGCTAGATTGTCCCTGGATTGTCCCTAGATTGTTTTCCTCAAATAGTTTTTTTTTTTTTTTTTTTGGTTTTTCGAGACAGGGTTTCTCTGTGGCTTTGGAGCCTGTCCTGGAACTAGCTCTGTAGACCAGGTTGGTCTCGAACTCACAAAGATCCACCTGTTTCTGCCTCCCGAGTGCTGGGATTAAAGGCGTGCGCCACCATCGCCCGGCTTCTTCCTCACATAGTTTTATGGTTTGGCTTAGAGCTTGTAAATTTTTACTACCTGATTCTTTAAAGAAATGAGTCCAATTTCTAGCTTTTGCTAAATTTTGTAGTACAAACACAGTCAGCTCTTAGTATCTGTGAATTCAGTTCTTTACACTTAACCAATTACATACTAAAAATTTCTGAAAAAATAACTGTACTAAAGGTGTATAGAGAGGCACATTTATTATTATTATCTACTTGTTATATCTTATTTATTCCTTGTAGGTTTCATATAGTATACTTTGATCAACCCTTTTCCCATCTGCTGGGGAGGCCCAATGCTGACTTCCTGCATTTATGTACAGTAGAGACTCCTGAGGAACTGACTTATAAGATTTTGTTTGTGTATTTTTGTTTTGATTTACTTTACAATGTTGTAAAATAACCACTATTCAATAGAAACCAAACTTCAAATTTTGATCTTTTTCTGAGCTAGGGGTAATTAATTGTACAAGTAATTCTCTTGATGCTAGGTAGCAACAGTGAGTCCCCGTCAGCTGGACAATCATAAAGGGAAGGGTGCACCATTTCTAAACTCTGGTTTTCTGTAGGGTAGATGTAAGGAATGTATTTTCAACTTACTCTGGGCTTACCAGTACAACCTCACCCAAGTCTGACTTTGCTCCTTTTGCTACAGAAGGCCCAACTAGGGGGCTGACTAGATCCCAGCTGCCCTGCTTAGCCTGTAGGAAGTGCTCTCTGCGGAGAGGCTCAGCGATGTTCTCTGATGCTGTGTTAACCTCCTTTGTCCAGAAAAGGAGCACAGACTTCCTGGACTGTTTCTCATCTTTAGTAGTATATTTTACTTGGAATTATTTTACAGTGCTGTGGTTCTTTGCAATACTTAATCCTCTATTGTGTTTCTTTACCTTTGTTCCTTGTTCATTTCTGATTTGTAGCCCTGACTTGCTAAACACAGATTGTTAGCTCACACCATGGTCCATAATAAGAGGACTTCCTTTTTCTTTTCTTTTCTTTTTTTCAAAAATTCAGCAAATGTTTTATTTTTATCTTTATTATTATTATTATTATCATTATCATTAAAAATTTCTACCTCCTCCCCTCCTCCCATTTCCCTCCCTCTCCCTCCTCCCCTTCCCTCTACATTTGGCACTCCAACGTGATGGACTAAATCCACTTAAAAACCTGAGAGGGCTTAAAAAGGAGAAAGAGAGAGCTTAACACAGCTTTTTGCTGTTTGTGGGTGGCTTGCTGCAAAGAAATTTTCCTTACTCAGCAGCAGGAAAAAACTGGCTGTTTTAAAATGCCGACTTCCTGGGGCTGTGCCGCCATTGCAATCTCTGTTTGGCTCCTGCAGATTTTGAATGGAGCATTTGGAGTAAAGTGCTACTGCTTGCTTGATAGCAATGTGGACTGCTGTGTGCCTGGAACTGTGCACGGCTCATGGGCACCAAATGGCTCAAAGGCAGGAGCGGCTCAGCTCCACCATGCTGAATTGTGCTGGTCTCAGACAGGAACTATTGTAATTATCCTAATAACAGCACATTTAAGTTTAGACTTGCAGTAAACAGGCAGTACCGTATTACCTCTACATGGCACAACTTAAGTTTTTAAGAAGTGCTTAACATTTTAAGAAATGCTCCTGGATAATAAAGAATTACAGATTCACAATAGAACAGATTCAGACATAAAAGACCTTTAAATGGGTCACAGTGTTGGATGAGTGTACGTAGGCTTGGGAGAGAGAAGAAAAAGAATATAAAGAATAAACTTAATGCTGTAAAAAAAATAGGTAAAGTCTTTAAAGAGACAGAGTATAGTTAGTTATATATTAAAAGAAGTAAAGAAAAATAACCCACGTAAAAATGGAAAATTCTCAGAGAGCCTGGATTCTGTGTATTATTGTGTTTTCTTTAAATTTTTTGACTGTAAAGGAGCTAAGTACAGAGAGACATTTCATTATATGGGCTGCCAAGCTAAACCAGAATGGATATCATAAAGGTATTATGATTTCAGATTTTGGGTCTAAGGATATGATGCTTTGGAGAGGGTCTTCTTCTGTTTTCACAGAGGATGAGAACCTGTGGATTGCTTCTATTCCAATATGATATGATAGACAATGCCTTCCTGAAAAGTTGCTGTAAACACCCTCAAAAAGTTACTTCACTCAACTGCCAACTGAGATGAATCTAGCACACAGGTTACACGATAAAAGACCTGATTAACAGTGCCCACATACAGCATGAAGCAGTTTGGAGAGAAAAAAATTGTGCCCATATTCCCAAATATTGTTTATAAATGTTCTTTTACATTTAAAGGGGGATATGATATAGAGATGAATAATTTACATTGGTATAAATTTTACTCTATTGATATAAATTTAAGGTCAATCTTGTTATAGGTATATGTATTTCTAATCTTGATTAAGGTATTATGATTGTGTAGTTCATTTAAGAATGTAATGCATAATTAGGAAATATAAGTTGTTAATGGATAATCATCAATAATAGTAAAGCTTGTAGTCATGTTAATTAGATTTTCTAGATACATAGAGATATATTTCAGTTAGATAGGCCTTCTTCATATCTTTCAAAGACCACAGAATATGGCATTTAAAATCTTTTAATAACTTAGGGCTTTTCATAACAATAAGACACATTGGCTCCTGGCAGCATCAGCTACTTCAAGAGGACGACGGGCATTGAAGAGGCTCCTTATGGAGTTAGTTAGCCATTTGGGCAAGAAACTGCTTTTGCCTGGACTGATGCATAAACTGGACACAAAGAACCCGCAGAAAGAGGACTGCTGAACTTGCCTAAAGGTGAGATGGTCTTTCGGGGTTCCTGACTCATGAAAGAGTCTGTGAGACATTCTGTAGGACACAAGATAGTGACTGAACTGCCTTTGAAATTTCCTGCTTCATGGAAATGTCTGTTGGATACTACGGGCCTGAAGGCTGAAGATGGATACCCCAACAGTACAAAAGAACTTTGCATAACTGTCCAGACAGCGAGATGTCTCTGTCATTTCTAGAGTTTTGGAAGTTGCTTACTTCTTGTTTATTTAGGGAATATTATATCCTTCTGGAGTCTTTGATGGAGTTGAAGACTAGATAGATAGTTATTGTTTTCTTAGTTATGATAAAAGATAAAGTAGATACAAATATTGTAACTGTAATTCTTGCTTGATAACTGTTTTGTTATATGCAATTTTACTATGTTAAAGTGAAAGCCTTTCGTTTTTGTTTAAACAGAAAAAGGGGAAATGATGGAGGAGGGTCATCTCTCTATCTGTTGTTTCATTGGTTAATTAATAAAGAAAACTGCTTGACCTGATAGGTCAGAACATAGGTAGGTGGGGAAGACAGAACAGAATGCTGGGAAGAGGGGAACTGAGGCAGACATGATGAAGCTCCGGCCCAAGATGGACATAGGCTAGAATCTTCCCAGTAGGCCACCACCTCGTGGTACTACGCACATTAATAGAAATGGGTTAATCAAGATATAAGAGTTAGCCAGTAAAAGGCTAGAGCTAATGGGCCAAGCAGTGTTTAAAAGAATACAATTTGTGTATTATTATTTCCGGGGCTAAGCTAGCCATGTGGGATCTGGGCAGGAACATAGCCTGCTGCTCCTTCTACATCCCTCTCTCTCTAGTCCAAAGAGAAGTCAGGGTTCCCTGCCCTGTGGGAAGTCCAAGATCTTCCCCCCTCCATCCAGGTCTAGGAAGGTGAACATCCACACAGACTAAGCTCCCACAAAGCCAGTACATGCAGTAGGATCAAAACCCAGTGCCATTGTCCTTGGTTTCTCATTCAGCCCTCATTGTCTGCCACGTTCAGAGAGTCTGGTTTGATCACATGCTCCATCAGTCCCAGTCCAGCTGGCTTTGGTGAGCTCCCATTAGATCAGCCCCACGGTCTCAGTGGGTGGGCACACCCCTCATGGTCCTGACTTCCTTGCTCATGTTCTCCCTCCTTTTGCTCCTCATTTGGACTTTGGTAGCTCAGTCTAGTGCTCCAATGTGGGTCTCTGTCTCTACTTCCATCCATCGCTAGATGAAGGTTCTATGGTAATATACAAGATATTCATAAGTATGGCTATAGAGTAGGGCCATTTCAGGCTCCCCCTCCTCAGCTGCCCAAAGAACTAGCTGGGGACATCTCCATGGACACCTGGGAATACCTCTAGAGTAAAGTCTCTTGCCAACCCTCAAACGGCTCCCTTACTTAAGATATCTACTTCCCTGCTCCCATATCCACCCTTCCTCCATCCCAACCATTCCATTGCCCCAAGCTCTGCCCATCCCCCCTTCTCACTTTTCTCTCCCCATCTACCCTTACCCCTACCCTACCCATGCCCCAAGCTCCCAAATTTTGCCTGGCAATCTTGTCTACTTCCAATATCCAGGAAGATAACTATATGTTTTTCTTTGGGTTCACCTTCTTATTTAGCTTCTCTAGGATCACAAAGGATCTCAATGTCCTTTATTTATGGCTAGTATCCACTTACCAGTGAGTACACACTATATTCATCTTTTTGGGTCTGGGTTACCTCATTCAGGATAGTGTTTTCTATTTCCATCCATTTGCATGCAAAATTTAAGATGTCATTGTTTTTTAACCACTGAGTAGTATTCTAATGTGAATATATTCCACACTTTCTTTATCCATTCTTCCATTGAAGGGAATTTAAGTTGTTTCCAGGTTCTGGCTATTACAAATAGTGCAACTATGAACATAGTTGAACAAATGCTTTTGTCATATGATAGGGCATCTCTTGGGTATATTCCCAAGAGTAGTATTGCTGGATCCAAGGGTAGGTTGATTCCAAATTTCCTGAGAAACCATCACACTGATTTCCAAAGTGGTTGCACAAGTTTGCATTCCCACCAGCATTGAGTGTTCCCCTTACTCCACATCCTCTCCAGCAAAGGCTATCATTGGTATTTTTGATTTTAGCCTTTCTGACAGGTATAAGATGGTATCTCAATGTTGTTTTGATTTGCATTTCCCTGATTGCTAAGGAGGCTGAGCATGACCTTAAGTGACTTTTGGCCATGTGAACTTCTTCTGTTGAGAATTCTCTGTTTAGTTCAGTACTCCAACTTTTAATTGGGTTAATTATCATTTTAAAGTCTAGTTTCTTGAATTATTTATATATTTTGGAGATCAGACTTTTGTCTGTTGTGGAGTTGGTGACGATCTTCTCCCAGTCAGTAGGTTGCCTTTTTGTCTTAATGACAGTGTTCTTTGCTTTACAGAAGCTTCTCAGTTTTAGGAGGTCCCATTTATTCAATGTTGCCCATATTGTTTGTGCTACTGGAGTTATATGTAGGAAGTGGTCTCCTGTGCCCATATGTTGTAGAGTACTTCCCACTTTCTCTTCTATCAGGTTCAGTGTGTTCAGATTGATATTGAGGTCTTTAATCCACTTGGACTTGAGTTTTGTGCATGGTTATAGTTATGGATCTATTTTCATTCTTCTACAGGTTGACATCCAGTTCTGCCAGCACCATTTGTTGAAGATGCTTTCTTTCTTCCATTGTATACTTTTAGGTCCTATGTCAAAAATCAGGTGTTCATAGGTTTGCGGGTTAATATCTGGGTCTTCTATTTGATTCCATTGGTCAACTTCTCTGTTTTTATGCCAATACCAAGCTGTTTTCAATACTGTAGCTCTGTAATAGAGTTTGAAGTCAGGGATGGTAATGCCTCCAAAAATTACTTTATTGTATAGGATTGTTTTGGCTATCCTGGGTTTTTTGTTTTTCCATATAAAGTTGATTATTGTTCTCTCAAGGTCTGTGAAGAATTTTGTTGGGATTTTAATGGGGATTGCATTGAATTTATAGATTGCCTTTGGTAGAATTGCCATTTTTACTATGTTGGTCCTACCCATCCAAGAGCATGGGAGATCCTTCCATTTTCTGGTATCCTCTTCAATTTCTTTCTTCAATGCCTTAAAGTTCTTGTCAAAAAGATCTTTCACTTCCTTGGTTAGAGTTATCCCAGATACTTTATGCTATTTGTGGCTATTGTAAAAGATGACGTTTCTCTGAATGCCCTCTCTGCTTTTCTATCCTTTGTGTATAGGAGAGCTACTGATTTTTTTGAGTTGATCTTGTATCCTGCCACATCACTGAAGTTATTTATCAGCTGTAGGAGTTCTTTGGTAGAATTTTTGGGGTTACTAATGTACACTATCATATCATCTGCAAATAATGAAAGTTTGACTTCTTCCTTTTCGATTCGAATCCCCTTGATCTCCTTTTGTTGTCTTATTGCTATTGCTAGAACTTCAAGAATTATGTAGAAGGGATATGGTGAGAGTGGACAGCCTTGTCTTGTTCCTGATTTTAGTGGAATGGCTTTGAGTTTCCATCCATTTAATTTGATATTAGCTGTTGGCTTGCTATACATTGCTCTTATTATATTTAGCTATGATACTTGCATCCCTAATCTCTCCAAAACCTTTATCATAAAGGGATGTTGAATTTTGTCAAATGATTTTTCTGCATCTAATGAAATGATCATATGGTTTTTTTTTCTTTCAGTTTATTTACATGATGGATTACATTGACAGATTTTTGTATGTTGAACCAGACCTGCATTTCTGGGATGAAACCTACTTGATCATAATTTTTTAAATGTGTTCTTGGATTCTGTTTGCCAGAATTTTATTGAGAATTTTTGCATCAATGTGCATGAGTGAGGTTGGTCTGTAATTTTCTTTCTTGGTTGGGTCTTTGTGTGGTCTTGGAATCAGGGTAACTATAGCTTCATAAAAAGAGTTTGGCAATGACTCTTCTGATTCGATTATGTGAAACACATTAAGGAGTATAAGTATCAGCTCTCTTTGGAAGTTCTCATAGAATTCTGCATTGAAACCATCAGGTCATGGGCTTTTTTTTCTTCTATTTCCTCATGACTTATAGGTCTATTTAAATTGTTCACCTGGTCTTGATTTAATTTTGGTAAATGGTACTTATCTAAAAACAAGTCCATTTCTTTTACATCTTCCAACTTTGTGGCATATAACCTTTTGTAGTAAGACCTAATGATTCTCTGAATTTCCTTAGTGTCTGTTGTTATGTCCTCCTTTTCATTTCTGATCTTGTTAATTTGCATGTTCTCTCTGTGCCTTTTGATTAGTTTGGATAAAGTTTTGTCAATCTTGTTGACTTTCTCAAAGAACCAGTTCTTTTTTTCATTGATTCTTTGGATTGTTTTCTGTGTTTCTATTTTGTTGATTTCACCCCTCAGTTTGATTATTTCTAGTCTTCTACTCCTCCTGGGTGAGTCTGCTTCTTTTTTTTCTAGAACTTTCAAGTGTGCTGTTAAGTCTCTAATGTGAGCTTTCTCTGGTTTTTTTTTTTTTTAAATGTGGGCACGTAGAGCTATGAACTTTCCTCTTAGCATTGCTTTCATAGTGTCCTATAGGTTTGGGTATGTTGTGTCTTTATTTTCATTGAATTCAAGGAAGACTTTAATTTCTTTCTTTATTTCTTCTTTGATGCAGGGGTGGTTCAGTAGTTGACTGTTCAACTTCCATGAATTTGTAGGCTTTCTGGGGGTAGAGTTATTGTTAAATTCTAACTTTATTCCATGGTGATCAGATAAGACACAGGTGGTTACTAATATTTTTTTGTATCTGTGGAAGTTTGCTTTGTTACAGAGTATGTGGTCAATTTTCGAGACGGTTCCATGAGCTGCAGAGAAGAAGGTATATTCTTTCCTATTTGGGTGGAATGTTCTATAGATGTCTGTTAAGTCCATTTGATTCATTACCTCCATTAATTCTCTTAATTCTTTGTTAGGTTTCTCTCTGATTGACCTGTCCATTGGTGAGAGAGGAGTGTTGAAGTCTCCTATTATTAGTGTGTGGGGTTTGATGTGTGCTTTGAGTTCTAGTAATGTTTCTTTTACATATGTGGGTGCTTTTGTATTAGGGGAATAGATATTCAGGATTGAGACTTTATTCTGATGGATTGTTCCTGTTATGAACAAAAAGTATCCATCTCCATCTCTTCTGATTGATTTTAGTTTGAAGTCAATATTGTTAGAAATTAGTATAGCCACACCTGCTTGTTTCTTAGGTCCATTTGATTGAAAAACCTTTTCCCAACACTTTACTCTGAGTAGATGTCTGTCTTTATGGTTGAGGTGTGTTTCCTGTAAACAGAAGAATGTTGGATTCTTTTTTTTTCTATCCAATCTCTTAGTCTGTGCCTTTTTATAGGTGAATTGAGTCCATTGTTATTAAGTGATATTAATGACCAGTGGTTGTTAACTCTGGTTTTTTTTTTCTTTTTTGGTGGTAGAGTTTGTGTTTTTTTTTTCTTTTATTGTGCTGGTGAAGGTTTGCTAGATGTCTGAGTTATTGTGGGCATTTTTGGATTCCTTGATTTGTGATTTCCCTTCTATTACTTTCTGTAAGGTTGGATTTGTGGCTACGTATTGTTTAAATTTGTTTTAATCCTGGAATTTTTTGTTTTCTCCATTGATGGTGAACGAAAGCTTGGCTGGGTATAGTAGTCTGGGCTTGCATCCATGTTCTCTTAGCTTCTGCAGTACATCTATCCACAACCTTCTGGTTTTCATGGTTTCCATTGAGAAGTCAGGTGTAAGTCTGATCTGTTTACCATTATAAGTTACTTGACCTTTTTCCTTTGCAGCTCTTAATATTCTTTCTTTATTCTCTATGTTTTGTGTTTTGATTATTATATGGTGAGAGAATTTTTTTTAAATCCAGTCTATTCGGTGTTCTGTATGCTTCTTGTATCTTCATAGGAATATCCCTCTTTAGGATGGGAAAGTTTTCTTCTATAATTTTGTTGAATATATTTTCTGGGCCTTTGAGCTGTAATTTTTCTTTTTCTCTACACCTATTATTTTTAGGTTTGATCTTTTTATTGTGTCCCAGATTTCCTGGATGTTTTGTGATGAGAATTTGTTGAATTTGCTGTTTTCTTTGATCAGTGCATTTATTTTTCTATGGTGGCTTCAGTATCTGAGATTCTTTCTTCTATCTCTTGTATTCTGTTGGTTTTGCTTGTCTCTGTTGTCTCTGTTCTTTTACCTAGATTTTCCATATCTAGCCTGCCCTCGCTTTGTGTTTTCTTCATTGCCTCCATTTCAGTTTTCCAGTCTTGAACTGTTTCCATTATCTGTTTGTTTTTTTCTTGGTTTCCTAGGGTATCTTTTACGGATTTACTCAATTCTTTATACTTTGTTATTCTTCTCATCCATTTTAAAGAGAGTTTTTCACATCCTGTTTAAGAGACTCTATCGCTTTCATAAAGTCAGAGGACTTTCTATTTCATCAAAATCCTTCGATGGTTAAAGGT
Organism: Microtus obscurus; assembly: GCA_963919715.1. Lineage (NCBI taxonomy): Eukaryota > Metazoa > Chordata > Mammalia > Rodentia > Cricetidae > Microtus > Microtus obscurus. Next base: position 1,865,240 of record CAWTZC010000431.1, on the reverse strand, counting down.
AACAACATATTTCACGGCTTCATTTTTATTACAAATGCTAACTATGCTCTTCATGGTATACTAGTATCTTAGGGTGTCTATTGCTGTGACAAAACACCATGACCAAAAGGCAAGTTTGGGAGGAAAGGGTTTATTTGGCTTACACATTACTGTCCATCACTGAAGGAAGTCAAGACAGGAACTCAAACAGGACAGAATCCTAGAGACAGGAGCTGATGCAGAGGCCATGGAGGAGAGCTGCTTACTGGCTTGCTTCCCAGGACTTGTTAAACCCACCTTCTTTTAGAATCCAGGACCAACAGTTCAGGAATGGCAACACCCACCATGAACTTGGCCCTCCTACACTGATCATTAAATGAGGAAATGCTTTGCAGCTGGACCCTGTCATTGAGATATTTCCTCAACTGAGGCTCCTTCCTCTGAAGACTCTAGCTTGTATCAAGTTGACACAGAAATGCAGCTGGTACAACTAGTAAGTATAGCTTAAAAAAAGAAAGCTTAAAATAAAATATTTATCTGTAACCCAAACACACACACACACACACACACACACACACACACACACACACACACGAGCAGCCACGCATGCACAGACTGTTTCTGCCTCTGTATATTTGAAGCTTGTTGCTCCTGTAGAACCCCACTCTCTGTACTGACGGCAGCCCCTCAGCATTCACCCTGTGGAGTTGGCCTTCGCCCAGCTGTGACCTGGCTTTGTTTTCAAGTTTTTCTCCCCCTTTGGAAGGGTGTACTGAAATTATTCATCTGTTTCTAGGCATACTGGTTCTTAGACTGGAGGAAAAGCCTGACCAGGTTCAGGAACTTGAAATTTAGTTACCCAAGGGTATATCAGTCCAAACTCCAGATAGCAAAGAGGGGCATCTTCTATGACCTATGACCCGATTCCTTTTGCAAATGAACAGCATGGCAAAAGGACAGCAACTAATGTTTGGCATAGACCTTACATGGATCTCAAACAACCTACCTGTAAGGGATTCATTAGACAAGCAAAGTAAGTAGAGGGTCGCAGGGACGGTTCAGTAGAAAGAAGCCTGGAATCTGAATTCAATCCCCAGGACTCACATGGTGAAGGAGAAAACTGACTCCTACAAGTTTTCCTCTGACCTCCATGGCTGCCTCCTCTAAAGTTTAAAAGCAAGTGGAATGCTGGATATTTTATGATACAAGAAAATCATTATCATTACATATGATAGCAATATCGTTGTGTTAAAAAATCTTTACTTGCTACCAGTTAGTTTCAAGTCGCTTACAGATGACCTAATGTAACGTTTGAAATTTGCTTAATATACCTAGGATAAAAATTGGACAGGAGCAGAACAAATTTCACAGAATGTTTGAAGAAATGTGTTACGACCTGTCAGTTCATCATATCTCTTTGCTAATCTTTATACATTTAAACTGCCAATGTTTTTAAAGGCCTATTTTATAAAAAAAAAAAAAGGACTAATTTAGAAACACCAAAGGAGGTCCAAACAAAATGAAGACATTTTAGTGTAAGGATAATTTAAAAGTAATAAAACAAATTACTTTTTGTAATCCAGCTCAAATTCCATGATGCTCCAGGGTTCTGAAGTTAGCAAAGCTTGCTGAAAATCTTCCCAGGCTATAGATCCTGACTGTCAGAGAGTCGCAGGGGCCCTAGCTCTTCCTGTTGAGGTCAGAGGTTAGCATTTCCGGGCTGCTGGTTGGAGGCACATGTGCAGCCTGCGTGAGCTGCCTCCTCATTCATGGATCCGTTTTGGACATGGTCTGAACAGTGGAAACATTCTTCACATACTTAAGTAGATGATGCTGCCCGTGAAGGACACTGGGAACAGCTAGCTGCTTGGGGAAGTCACTACGGCCCCAGGAATAGCTGCCTCCCAAAACTCATGTGGCTTTGGTTTGTTCCTTTACTGTATTGCTAGAGGGTCTCCCCTGCCCTTCCTCCTGGCCCCCTGCCTGCACAGGATTTCTCTCCACTTAGAGAGCTCCTGGTGTTTCCTGGTAACTGATGATTCATTTTTCTCCCTTGAATCTTCTCCATGGCTGGATCCCTGTTTCTCATATCCTTCCCATATCCTCAGAGAACAAAAGGTTGGTGTTTTGGCTGGAGTCTGAGCTGGAGCATTTTACCCTGCACAGGATGAGACCTGAGGGCCCCTTCAGTTTGCTTAGATTTCCCTAAGCATTCCTAGATAAATACTAACCACAGGATACATTTGCTTTCTGCCCAACTGAAGTGATGTTTTATGTGATTCATTTGTTGCCTGAGATTTTTGGTTATAGTCATGAAATCTGGTCTCTGCCCTTGATACAAGTCCTTGTGTTTATTAAGATGTAACCTAAGACACCCATACATTTTCAGAACTCTGAAAACGCTTTCTCATGTCTCTAAACCCAGTAAGATAAATTTTGGCTTTTACATCATGTTTGAGAAGCAGTAACAACAGACGTCAGTTCAAAAGGAGAATTAAGTTCTAAGTCAAAAATTCCATCTTAGCCCTGTCATAAAACAACAACCAGATAATAAGGACCTTTGGCTGCATCTGACTTTGCAAAACAGAATCCCATCATTTTGGGGAATTAGATGGGTGAGGAGAACACTTACCCCACTGATGAACTGCTGGAGCAGGTGAAGGAGCAGGGCGGGGACCCACACCCAGGATGGCCACTACTCTGGGCAACAGCAGGGTATCTGAGATCTCAGAGAGGGCTCAGTACTGATAAAATAGCAGAAGCTACACCAGTGACTCATTGCACTGTCTGGATACTATGTGACACACCACAGCTCCCAATGCCACTACTGTAGATGACATATGATTGAGGGGCAGGGAAGATGGAGAAGCCAAGCGGTACATGTATGGCAGAACTGGAAGCTTGACCACTCTGACTGGTTGGTGTGAGAGAAGTCAGGGATTGATAGAGGGGCAGGTTGTTGCCTGGAAGAGTTGGCAAGAAGTTTTGTGTGTGTGTGTGTGTGTGTGTTTTTCTTTTTCTTTTGTAGAGAAGGCTATAAGGGTGGAGAGTAGATACAGAAGGACTGGGAAATGAGTGGGATTACGGTGCATGATGAGTAATTCCCAAAGAATCAATAGTAGTAGTAGTAGTAGCAGTAGTAATTGTACTAATAGAAGGGTGATTTAAACCATCCAGAGTTTTGCTTGCTGAAAATGAGGCATTCAGAATCACAGAGCATGAGGAGGCAAGGGTGTTTGTTACCCAGGACCAACTGTTTTTTCACAGTTGTTAAAGCAGAGATAGCGGACCCATGTTCCAAAATCTGGTACTAACCACTTCAGCCTGGGGGTGTCTTTCTTACTGTTCCTAACCCCAGTGTTCTCACCTCACTCCTGACTGCTGCCTTTGCCACAGCCCCTTCTGTAGCATGGCTTTGACCCATGTTCAGGTCTTACCCAGCTCAGAATTATTTTACGGCTCTCAGCGACACATGGGTGGAACACACTGTACTCAGATGCTTTGCACAGTCCACGCAGGAAGGAACCCACCTGTGTCTTCCCCATGTGGCTTTCATTGTCTGGATGACTTAACAAACAAGGTCCTCCTGCCATTTAGAGACAGGTCTAAGCCCCTTGGTTTGCAGCTGGCATCCCTTCTCCCTCCATCTCCCAGCACTGTGTGTGTGGATTTCCATTCGCCTGCCACGATACTGTAGCTGATTATGAACATTTTGCTTTTCTCTACTTCACCATAACCTTCTTTAACCCAGAGACCAAATCTGTAGGCAGGGTCTTATTTAGAGCTCCAGAAGTCACTCACTAAGACAATGTTTTTTTTTTTTTTTTTTTAAAGTCCTGTTAAAAGAGGTTGAACTTCACTGTTTTTAGAAATTTAACAGGATTCAGACAGACAATTCTAAAGTGGTGAAATTCGCCATTTTCTGTTTCTCCTCTGCTATCTTTAGGTATACTCAAGGATATTTTTATCTCTACAGCATGCCATAGATGAAAACAGGGAGGGTTCTCTTTTCCTGTTTCCTTACATTATGCTCTATGTAAAGCTCAAATAAACATGTTTCCTAGGGAGCCTGTGTGGAGAAAACACTTTACTAGGTTGCTGCAGGGCCAGAGACAAGTGAAAACCATGACATGGAGTAAGTTCCACAGTTGCAGACTCGAGGGCCAGTCTCTCACATTAAATGTAACATTCCACAGTTACAGACTCGAGGGCCAGTCCCTCACATTAAATGTAACATTCGTCAAGCATCCCTGCCTGCGATGACAGAAAAGCTCTGAAAGACGGTTATCCTCAGGAATTAGCTTTGATCAGGAGCACAAGACCTGGGCCTACTCTGGACCGTATCAGTTTCTGTCAATGTGATCCTGGAACCTGGGACCTCCTATTTATCTTTCTCAGCAGTGAAACAGAGCAGCCATTGAGGTGAGTTCTTCCACAGGCAGGAACGCCACCCACCCAGTTACAGGGTGTGGATCAAATTAGCAAACATGCTGTATGTGTTAACAGTCCTTCTCAGTCTCCTTACTGGTAGCATCTGTGGCTGAGAAGGCTCGCTCTCAGATGGCACACCAAAGCATCTAACTTAGAAACTGACTCCTTGGACTGGGGAGCAGTAGCCTCTGCCTCCTCCTCCTCCTCCTCCTCCTCCTCCTCCTCCTCCTCCTCCTCCTCCTCCTCCTCCTCCTCCTCCTCCTCCTCCTCCTCCTCCTCCTCCTCCTCCTCCTCCTCCTCCTCCTCCTCCTCCCTCCTCCTCCTCCTCCTCCTCCTCCTCCTCCTCCTCCTCCTCCTCCTCCTCCTCCTCCTCCTCCTCCTCCTCCTCCTCCTCCTCCTCCTCCTCCTCCTCCTCCTCCTCCTCCTCCTCCTCCTCCTCCTCCTCCTCCTCCTCCTCCTCCTCCTCCTCCCTCCTCCTCCTCCTCCTCCTCCTCCTCCTCCTCCTCCTCCTCCTCCTCCTCCTCCTCCTCCTCCTCCTCCTCCTCCTCCTCCTCACACACACAAAGTAGACCTGGTTCTGGGTCAGCTGGGTGGAGGATACCTTCTCCAGTCCCTCAGTGTGGCAAATAAAACAATCCTGCTTGCCAAAGGCAGTGCAGGCCACTGCGCCGCCTGCTCTGTTGGCTTCGCAGAAGTCTGAAGCTCCTAAAATATAATGCTTGGGAATGTCTGTTGGAAACTGAGGGGGCCATTTGATTGTAAGTCCTGTTAAGGTCACCAAGTTTTTATAGAGACGCGCCTAAGGGAAACAGGACAAAAGGCAGAGATTCTGCCGAAGATCTTATACATTACTCTTAAACCCTGGAGCATTGGGCAGCATCTATGTTTCTCCTTGTGATTTTGTTCTGTCTGTCTACTTCTACTTGAAATTAAGATGAGACTAAAATCAGCAATGTGAACCAGGTCTCCAGAAGCGGCTGCTGTTCTCCCTAGCGGTAACCTTCCCCAGCTGGCAGAAGACCTTTGGCGCCCTCTAGAGGTAGAACTAGGTCTCAAGTACCACAACTGCTTTTCCCGCCAGTGACTGGAAATACAGGATATGGTATACAACTTACTAATAACATTTCAAAAGGAAATTTACTTTAAAAACAATTCTTTGGTATACATATAAAATTTTATCACTTGAGAAAGATGAAAGCAAATTTACTAAGTAATGATTTTTTTATATAAAAAGTTAAATATTGGCTTATGATCTGTTACTGCAGGATGAAGAACTTCTGAAGAATTTCTGAGTTGATTGATATTTAGATCTTATATAACAGTGCTTCACCTAAATATGTAAAAATATGACAAAAATGTATTTAGGACCATTTTGGAAATTTTTATGTCCTAATCGTATCAAGCCTGAATTCACTTTAAAGAAGAAAGAGCCAGACATGGTGGCATATGCCTTTAATCCCAGCACTTGGGAGGTACAGGAAGGAAGATGGATCTCTTTGAGTTCCAGGCCAACCTGACCTGTAAAGTGAGTTCTAGGACAGCCAGGGCTGTTACACAGAGAAATCCTGTCTCAAAAAACAAACAAAACAAAAAACAAAAATAATAAATAAACAAGGCAAATACAAATATCAACACAGAAAATTGGATCCCACATCTTGCGTCAGTCAGAAAATAGTTTCCCTTCTGGGGTTCAAGGTCCCTGGAATCTGAGAACTACATTTTGAAGACAAACCTCTAGACAACCTACTTTCTCAATAGTCACACTGTAATTTTCTGTAAAATGTCTTGTGAGAGAATGATCTACAACCAACGTAGAGTGTAGCTGGAACAAATCTGTCCTGCTCCCCTAGCCGTGGATAACCAATAGTACACTCCACAGCAGCGGGAGTTTCCTTGTGGAGCTGGAGCCCTGCTGTCTTACAGCCACATTTCCTGCGTTCACACGTGTTGGGTCTTTCAGTGACTAAAACACTGGAGAAAATCGTTTTTCACTGGTTTTCGTCTGCATCCGTTGCCCCCAAGGACTCCGCCAAGTGTTCCCTTCTAAGTTAGTTTTTTCTCACCAGCAGATCCTGTTTTAGATGTCCCTGACTGCTAAAGATATGGCCATGGTAGCCTGTCCTTAGTCCTAGGTCTTTTATGCGAAACACTCTACACTGAAAACCCTGTGTGATCAGTCTCCCTCAGCTACTGAGTACCATGAGAAGAAGAGCTTTATCTGCACCCCTGGGCCCAGAGCGGCAAAAATCTCACCCCGGCTGATGCTACATCACTTTAATACAGCGCCTCATGTTGGTGAGTCCCAATCATGAAATTATTTTTGTTGCTACTTCATAACTGTAATTTTGATAGTTATAAATTGTAATGTAAATACCTGATATGCACATGGTCTTAGGTGACCCCCGTGAAAGGGTAGGTCCACCCTCCAAATGGTTGAGAATCACCACTCTAGGGTCATACTTGACTTGAACTTAGAGCTCTCTGTGCATCCTTCTCTGAGACATCCTTCTCATTCTTTGAGACAAAAGTCAGCTCTTTCTTTCCTCTGGTCCTTGCTTTTTTGCTATTTTCCTCCCCAGGAAGGCTTGGTCCTTCTTGAGTCTCTACAGACCACCTTTGTGTTGATAATAATACATACCTAACTATGGCTTGTAAGAAACTTAGTTGTATATAAATTTTCCCCATTGGAATTCAAGTCCTATTCCTTCGTTTATCTTAAGTGGAAGTCATTGTGCCTTAGTTTTGTGTTTTGTGGAAGGGAAACCAAAGTTTTGCTTCATTTTGTTTCATTTAGGTCCCTGTTCACGCCAGGCAAGCAAGCACTCTGCCACTGAAACTACATCCTTTTTCCTTTTCTCTTGAGACAGAGGCTCACTAAGTTGCCTAGGCTCATCTTGAACTTGTAGCCTTCCTGTCTTGGTCTGCTGAGTAGCTGGGATTTCGAGACTATATCACTAGACCTGAGTTTCCTTCTTGAAGAGGACTTGAAGAGGACTGAGGTAGGGATGGGTAAGGAGAACTTAGCACTTTTAGGATAATTCTCTGAAAGGATCTGATCTTCACAAGACACTAAAAGTGAAATTTGCTAAATTTATCTTTTTATTTATCGACTTTTATCCTAATATCAGAGATACACTGAGATATAAAAAATTTAAAAGTTTTATTTTTATTTTATGTGTATGGCTGTTTGGCCTCCATTTATGTATGTGTACTGTATGCCTGTGTGGACAGAAGGACATGCCTTCAGAGGACAGAAATAATGCCACATCCCCAGAATTAGAGTTTCAAGTCACCATCTTAAATTGAACTTAGCTTCTTCTCAAGAGCAGCAAGTGCGTTTAACCACTGAGTTATCAGTCCAGCCTCTCAAAGTGGAGAGGGAAAATGATGGAGATGACTATCAGATTGTACAACTGGTCAAATATGATTTTTGAATCACATCCTGTTTTTTTATCAGCTTGAACAAATCATCAAACTTCTGGCAGAAGGATTGGGGGTATGCACAGTTCCAATGAAAGCAGCAAGGAGATAAAAATATTCTGGAAATAATAAAATATGAAATCCATGTATACCACAATTTAAAGATATACTCAAGTAGCATTTACAACTGTTTCAGGAGTCTTTGCATGACAAAGATGAAAACTGAACTCAAACCAGCAAAAAGAGAGCTACTAAGTCATAAGTTGGAGACATCTGGAGTATGGTGGGTTTCGGGCTCATCTGGGTCCAGACATGCAGATGGCATTCTCAAACCACAGCTTCTGCTTCATGCCTTGCATAAGCTTTCTACTTTTTAATTTTTTTGTTGATTTTATTGAGCTATACATTTTTCTTTGCTCCCCTCCCTTCTTCTCCCCTCCCCTTCTACCCTCTCCCATGGTGGCCATGTTCCTATTTACTCAGGAGATCTTATCTTTTTCTACTTCCCATGTAGATTAGATCCATGTGTGTCTCTCTTAGGGTCCTCATTGTTGTCTAAATTCTCTGGGATTGTGAACTGTAGGCTGGTTTTTCTTTATGTCTAAAAGCCACTTATGTGTAAGTAAATATGATATTTGTCTGTCTGGGTCTGGGTTACCTCATTCAATAGGATCCATACATTTCATGATGTCATTTTTTTCTGCTATGTAGTACTCCACTTTGTAAATGTACCACAATTTACTCATCCATTCTTTGGTACAGGAATATATAGGTTGTTTCCAGGTTCTGGCTATGGCAAACAATGCTACTGTGACCATCATTGAGGAAATGTTCTTGTGGTACAATTGAGGATCCTTTGGGTATATGCACAGAAGTGGTATTGCTGGGTCTTGAGGAAAGTTGTTTTCTAAACTTCTGAGACATAGCCATACTGATATCCAAAGGGGCTGTGCCCGTTTGCACTCCCACAAGCAATAAAGGAGTGTTCCCTTTATCCCACATCCTCTCCAGCATAAGTTATCATCAGTGTTTTTGATCTTGGCCATTCTTAAAGGTGTAAGATGGAATCTCATAGTTGTTTTGATTTACATTTCTCTGATGGCTAAGGATATTGAGCATTTCCTTAAGTGTCTTTCAGCCATTATAGATTCCTCTGTTGAGAATTCTCTGTTTAGGTCTGTACCCCATTTATTTATTTATTTATTTAAAATTTCCGACTCCTCCCATCCCCCCATTTCCCTCACACTCTTTCCCCCCTCCAGTCCTAAGAGAAGTCAGGGTTCCCTGCCCTGTGGGAAGTCCAAGACCCTCCCCACTCCATCCAGGTCTAGGAAGGTATGCATCCAAACAGACTAGGCTCCCCAAAAGCCAGTACATGTAGTAGAATCAAAACCCTGTGTCATTATCATTGGCTGCTCAGTCTGCCCTCATTGTCAGCATTGTTTAGAGAGTCTGGTTTGATCACATGCTCATTCAGTACCAGTCCAGCTGGCCTGGGTGAGCTCCTATTAGATCAGTCACACCATTTCCGTGGGTGGGCGCACCCCTCATGGTCCTGACTTTCTTGCTCATGTTCTCCCTCCTTCTGCTCTCGATCTGGGCCTTGGGAGTTCAGTCCAGTGCTCCAGTCTGAGTCTCTGTCTCTATCTCCATCCATCACCACATGAAGGTTCTATGGTGATATGCAAGATATTCATCAGTGTGGCTATGGCAGAAGGCCAGTTCAGGCTCCCTCTCCTCTGCTGCCCAAAGAACTAGCTTGGGAAATCCCCTCAGACACCTGGGAACCCCTCTAGAGCCAAGTCTCTTGCCAACCCTAAAATGGCTCCCTTAGTTAAAGTATCTTCTTCCCTTCTAACATATCAACCCTTCCTCCATCTTAACCATCCCATTCTCCCTTCTCTCTTCCCATATCCCCTTTCCCCACTCTACCACCCCTGTGCTCCCAACTTTTGCCCAGAGATCTTGCTTACTTCCAATATCCAGGAGGATAAATATATGTTTTTCTTTGGGTTCACCTTCTTATTTAGCTTCTCTAGGATCACGAACTATAGGCTCAATGTCCTTTGTTTATGGCTAGAATCCACTTATGAGGGAGTACATAAGATATTTATCTTTTTGGGTCTGGGTTATCTCACTCAGTAAAGTGTTTTCTATTTCCATCCATTTGCATGCAAAATTAAAGATGTCATTGTGTTTTACTACTGAGTAAAACTCTAAAGTATATATGTGCCACACCTTCTTTATCCATTCTTCTATTGAGGGGCACCTAGGTTGTTTCCAGGTTCTGGCTATTACAAATAGTGCTGCTATGACCATAGTTGAACAAATGCTTTTGTAGTATGATTGGGCATCTCTTGGTTATCTTCCCAAGAGTAGAATTGCTGTATCTCTTAGTAGGCTGAGAATTATTATAAGAAGGCACTGTGAAGGCAAATTTTTCTCTATCCTTTTTTTGTAAAGGTATAGTGAAGAAGCAATCCTTCAAATCAATAACTGTAAGAGGCCATCCTTTGGGTACCAGAGAAGGCAGAGGAATTCCAGACTGTAGAGGGCCCATAGGTTGAATTACCTTGTTGACAGCCCTTAGATCTGTCACCATTGTCCATTTACCAGATTTTTTTTTTTTTTACAGAAAACAAAGGAGAATTCCAAGGGCTAATTGACTCCTCAATATGTTGAACATCTAATTGCTCCTGTACCAATTGTTCTAAAGCCTGCAATTTATCTTAAGCTAGAATCCATTGCTTAGCTCATATTGGCTTCTCAATTAGCCATTTTAAAGGTAGGGCTGTTGGTACCTCTAAAGGTTTGTTTGTTAGTTGCTTTATGTTCTTGTACAGCCTGAATGGCTGGTGACCTTTGTGCACAGTACCTTATTACATCCTTCCCAGAATTATGAGTTCCTGGGACTGCAGGAATGTTAATCTGGTATTCCATTGCTGTAGCAGGTCACAGCCCCATAAATTTATTGCAGTATCAGCTACATATGGCCTTAGCTTTCCTCTTTGACCTTCTGGCCCAATACAGTTAACCCATCTCTTGCTTTGTTTAACTCAAGATATGGTTTCAGTTCCTAGTAATTGAACATCTGCCTCTTGAAGAGGCCAATCTGTATGCCAAATTCTGGAGTGAAGATACCTCCGCTCCTGTGTCCATCAGGCCAACAATCACAATTCCATTTATATGAACTCCCAGCTTTGGTCTCTGATCATTTATAGAAGTTTGCCAAAATATATGCTCCTTATTTCCTATTTGAATTTCTGACTTATCCTCCAAATTTGAGCCATCATTTAGAACCTTATGATCTTGCAGAAAAGGTTCTTGAGTTTTTAATTTTCATGCGGCATGTCCTCCACGGTTACTAGGACCGGCTGGACCACTTTTGGCTTGGTTCCAGCTTGAGGCTCCTCAAGGAGTTTCCCAATGTTACCTGGGTGTCTCTGCCCTTGACAATAATCTGTACCACCTCCTCTTTGGATAACCTTCCCAGTGACTGGCAGGACAAGTAAGTTGTTCCCCTTCTTCAACTCCTGGCTTACCCTGGACTGGAGAGTATTTGGAGAGCCAGGCTAGGGGTGTGGCACACTGCTTTTCCATGACAGACTTCTCTTGGGCTGACCATCTCATGGGGAATCAGGCTGGTGGAGCTGCCCCAACCTCTCCCACGACTGTACTTCCCAGGGTCAGCCATTCTCTGGGATCTAGGGTTGGAAAATTGTGCACTCTCTTTCACAGTTGACTTTGCCAGGTCTGGCCATGCCCAGCAGATCCAGGCTGCAGAAGATGCACCACTATTCCATGACTGATGGCCAATAGCTAGTGAGCCAGGCTGGGTATGCTCTGTTCCTCTTCCTAGGTTGGACTTGGCAGACATGGACAGGTTTTTGGGAGTCTGGTTAGGGATACAGTTCTACCTCTTACAACGATGGCCAAGATCAATAAAATTTTTCAATGATGTAGGGAAAGGTAACACTTATCCATTGCCGGTGGGAGTGCAACCTTCTCCAGCCACTGTGAAAATCAGTGTGGTGGTTTCCCAGGAAGCTAGAAGTTAATCTACCTCAAGATCTAGCTAAACCATTTTTAGATATATACCAAAATACAGAAATATTTTCTGATTCATGTTCATTGCTGCTCTATACATAATAGCTGGACACAGGAAGCAACCTAGATGTCAACAAACTGATGAATGGATATTGAAAATGTGATACATTTAGACAATGAAATATTATTCACCTCTTAAAAATCATAAAATTCTCAGGTAAATGGATAGAGCTAGAACACATCATCTCAGTTGAGGTAAAATAGATCTTAAAAGACATTGTATGATTTCTTTCATATGTAGATGTTAGCTTTTAAGCTTTCAATATATGTGTTATTTTACAAATAACCACAGAGGTTGGATACCAAATAAAGGACTGGGGGAATGACACTCCCTGGAGGAATACAAGATAGACTATGTTGTTGTGGAGAGACAGGGATACTAGGAGAATTAAAATGGAAGGAGATGAGATTAAAGGATAAAGGAGGGACTAGGGGGAGGACAACTAATACTAAAGGACATTTGAGAAACCAATGTGGAAACCTACTACTGTAGAAGATTCCTAAATCACATGCATGTTTGTAAGGAATCTAAATGGAGTTACCAAATACAGCGGAGACAACTGGACATCTTATGCCACCAAGTAAAACCTCCAGTGCCCGGAATAGCTGATACCTTGTTGAGCTGTTGGCCAAAGAGGCCCCATGGAAACCCTCAAACATCACAGGTTATTTCCAATGCTACTGATCACTTTCCATAAACTGATAGTACGGCTCTATTGCAGATGATAGCATTTACTTTTATCATCAAATATGAAGTGATGAGCTAGTGCCTAATTAGAAGCTTCACCTTTATTGATCATATGGCTCTAGAAGGTACTCTGCTTGATAGCATAAGAGAAAGGTAATCACCAATATTACCAAGCTACAAACCTGTGACTTACAGCAGTGACCTGCCTGTGTGACACACTAGCATTTTGTGGGAGCAACCAATAACTTTGTGACTCCCTGAGATGGAAGTCATACCTACACTGCAGAGTGGCTAAGAGCCTCAAACTGATATGTCATGGTCTAGGGGATGCCTACTATTTATTATTCTGATAAAGGAACATATCAATAAAATGACTCTTAATAGCAGCTGGCTATACCCATAGATCATTCTTGCCCAATCCATATCAGAGAAGCTTCTTCTAGTAGATAGGAAACCTCCAAGTGCACAATGTTTAGAAAGTGACAGACATTGGGGCATTGAGTCCTAAATGGGATGTTTTGACTGAACCCCTCCCCAAAAGGCTCAGGGAGGTATGAGGAGAGGAGGCAGAAAACCTGTAAGAGCCAGAGGTGATGGATGGCTCCAAGAAAACAGTGACTTCCAGGCACAGAAGGACTGATGTACATATGAACTCATGTAGACTGTCGCAGCAAACACAAGATTTGCACAGGTTCAATGCTGTAATCCTAGGACTGAGAGGGGGAAAGTGTTCATATAATTCTTTGAAATTTTTGTATATTCATATATTTTGGACATATTCACCCATGCCATCCCTCTCAACTTCTCCTTCTTTTAAAAATATATATATATTTAAGACATATATCTACATATATGTGCGTGTATGTGTATATAAATATATACACACACATATATATGCATGCTCATACACACACGCGCACGCGCGCGCACACACACACAATTTCACTGTGTTCAATTTCTGCTGCCAGTAAACGGACTGGAATTGGGGGTTGGGCATCCACTGAGACATGGTTGATCAAAGGGGTTCCAATTCTCAAACTGACTCTCTTTCCCTGAAGAGATCAACTGTCAACAGCTCCTCAGAAGTTCGGGGGGGGGGAGGGCAGCTCTCTACTCAAGGTCCACAGGCAGCGCATGCGCTGGTGGGCGGGGCTGTATGCAGGGGGAGTCAAGGAGACCCCTGTTAAGCTTCTGGGCTCCTTCAACACCGCGGAGTCTCGATCTCTCCCCGCCCGCCGCCAAGGAGCTGCCGCCTATCGGCCATCACCGCCAAGGCGCGGAGCTGCTCGGACTTGGCCGCGGGTGAGCCCGGGGAGCCGACCGGTGAGGGCTCAACTTAGTTGAGGGAAGTCTGCGCGTCTGAGGAGCCGTCGCGCGCAATGGCCTCCCTGCCTCGGTTGCCCGTGGCCATGCACGAGATGCAGGACCCTGGTCAGGCCAGAGCATCCCTGGCCAGGAGTGGGTGCTGCGTCTGCCGATCCCAGCCTCCATGGATCCGCGTTCTCCTGCTACCAGCTTCAGTGGGACCTGTTGGGACATTCCTCTGATGGACGTCGAAGGAAAGAGCTCCCTGGTACAGTGGATCAGTCAGGTAAGCACCCTGTGCCCTGGTAGTCTTAGGGCATTTTCCCACTCTTTCTCGGGGGGGAGGGGGCGTGACCAAGGCTCAGAAAACTGCATTTAGATCCTCAGCTGGGGCCCTAGTGCAGAGGCTAACACTTTCAGACCCAGGACGTTCCTGTTTTTGGTAAAAAGGACTCTCAGGATGCATGAAACAATTGATGTAGAAAACCCTGTTCTTCTAGTTGAGAAACTGTCTAGCCCCATTCCCACCCCATGTTGCCTCTGATTATCTGGATCACATTAAGTTTCTGGACTCTACTGGATTGATGAAAATTGGATTGAGAAACATTTTAGTATTCGATCTTTGCTTTTCCACTTTACGATGAAGCTACGTTGGGATTTCATTGCCAAAGTGATGTGTCTTTTTTGGTTACTGCCGTCACCCTTTTATTACCCCCTCTTATTTCCCAAAGTCATTTACTCATTTCTTTAAACCTTTGGATTGCCCGGGTCTGGAGAAGTGCTCCAGTTTTTTTAAGGTCATTGTCTGTAAAGACGTTCCCATGAGTTCAGGTATCTGTGAGATAAATCAGTATTATTTTGTCCACCTTTATTTCTTGGGGCTTTTCTAACTGCATTGACCACGTCCCTTCTTAAGTTTGGGGTGGATTCATTCCAATGCAGTACCTTGGCTGGATTTATGCTCTGGTTATGATTCTGTTTTAATTCCCAAGTGGAACTAGCTTAAGTGTCCTGTCATTCATATTGAAGCATGATGGCCATGCCATTTCATGTTAATTTCAGGTGCATCTCTTTGGCATCTTATAAAGTTAAAGTTTTCTTTGAAAAATACTGCAAATGATATTTTGCTTTATTTTCTATGTGAATAACATAGAGAAGAGTGGCTTGGGTTTTCTGATTTGTTTGGCTTTTATTGACTTGAAATTCAGCTTTGTTTACCCGATGAAACTAAGGGAAAATATTCTTAAGTCCCAGGAATCCAGGACACACAATATTTGTGTTTAGTTTTCCTTTCCTGGGTGGGTGTGGTGAGGGAAAGGAGGTTGGCAAAGTTGGAAGTTATTAGGGAGTCACATAATTCAAACATAATTGCCTACAAAATCAGGTGACCAGGACTCTAGTTGCTTTCCTTCCCTGGACTGTGATAACATGTGACAACACATAAATTTGTGTTAGGGTTTCTTAGAATTTAAGTTACTTCACTAAATGGAGACAGTATGTAGTGTTAATGGTCTTTCCTAGTCTTTTTCCTCCTTAAGGACTCTGATGGGCTGTAGTTTGCTATGTAATGTCTTTACTAGAAAAGTCTCTACACACAGTTAGTATTGAGCATTCATTTGATTTCAGTGAAGTGACTGATTACCAGCTACTGATAGTGTACACGGGAGAGACTTAGTAATTCTTGGGCCTTGAACAAAATGATAATTAGCTTGCATATCTGTGGTGAAATTTAGATTAGGAAAATTTGCTAAGGCTTCTCTCTGTTTTGAGATAGGATCTCACTATGTAACCCAGGCTGGTCTTGAACTCACACATATCTACCTGCCTTCTGAGTGCTAGAATTAAAGGCCTAACTCCCCCCTTTCTCTTTGTTTTAGTGTTTGTCTTGTAGTGTAGGCCGGCTCTGAACTCAGGGCTTCCTTGCCTCAATTACTTTAGCATTCTCCTGCTTGAGATGGACGCTGGTTAGAATCTTGCTGGTAAGTCACAGTCACATGGCGATACACATTAATGAAGATGGGTTAAACTAATATGTAAGAGTTAGCCAATAAGAAGTTAGAGATAGTGGGTCAGGCAGTGTTTAAATGAATACAGTTTCTGTGTGATTATTTTGGGTGTAAGCTAGTCGGGCAGCAGGGACAAACAAAGGGAGCCCTCCTCGTTAGTTATTACCGACAAGGACGAACATCCTTATGGAAGTGAATGTCATTGTGCTGTGTGTTCTGCCTAGCTTACTACACTGTGGGAGAGAGAAGGAAGCTTTTAGTAGGAAGATGTTTATTGCATGCACATGTCCTCAAGTATATAGTTTCTAGTCCATATTTGTGTGTATCAGGTCATTGTATATAGATCTGACATTATTTTTATTAGTCTTTGCTGGGTGGTTGGAATGGTTGATCAGTACTGAAACACTGTGATTGAATTCTGCATTGGGCAATGGGGTGCTTTGTATTACCTCTTCAGAGCTGCATCTGGGGACATTTGTATGATACGGATGGTAAGTGAAAGAAAGGGGAAGGTGTGAGGCATTTACTCTTTATGGCATGATGTAGGCTTCTTGTAGGAATTTTTATTTGCTGATCATAAGCTTGCTCTTGATCTTAGAATCAGTTCCTGCCACCACAAATAATGAATTACTCTTGAAAGGTTTGGAATTAATTAGGGTAGCACACTGCAATAAGTTGCCCTTTTTAACTTGAGGTGTCAACATAGGGGAAAGCCTTTCCTAGAAGTTAAGCATCAAGGTTTGCAGAACCCCAAGTCGGCACTCTCCTGTGATCTCTACCAAAGGACATTGCTATTTTCCGCTGTCTGATCTTGAGCAAGCCACTTTATCTTTCTCAGACTTTGTATCTTTGCTTATTATTCCCACCTCCACCTCCACCACCACTCCCCACTATTATCCTGTCAGCTAAATGCTGCTGTTGTGGGGAACAGGCCAGAAAGCCCCATACTGTGTGCTGGTGCAGTTTCATTGATCAGCTCCTGGTATGGACGAAATGGAAACCCTAGCCCTCAAGGGAAAACTTGCCACTAGCTTCGCTGTTATTTTCCCCCATGAAGAGCAACTAAACTACTATAAGACATCTGTCCTTCCTCTTGCTTGGGAAAGCTGGCCTGCTTTCATTTTCTGTTTTGGTCCTCCCATATTATCTCTTTGAATATTTATCAGGGAGTATTTTTAAACTAACTTTTGGTTCAGAATGCTTGGTAGATACAAATCGCAGTGGATACAGCAGCTGACTTTGATGCTGGGACTTGAAGTCAGGTGAAACAGCGGTAAACAGTGAACAGTGTCTGGATATTTAAAGCAGACTACAGAGGAGGTCAGTGTCGCTGCTGTGCTTGACTGTCATTTTCATACTTATCATTTAAAATTAGTTCACTCAGTTTTCTTCTGCGCTAGGTGCCCTTTATTTTACCTACTTTCATCATTTCATTCTCAACACTGTCCCTCCTATGGGTGGGGACCAACAAAGAATCCTGAGAATGAAATTATTAACCAATTTTTAGAATAAGGAAAAATTCCCTAGCAGGCCTTAATGTGATACTGAGTTGATTATTATGACTCAGAGGTCAGGCTTTTCCATATCATTGATGTTGCCATGTGAAAATTTCAACTTTATTTTTTTAAAAAAATCAAGTTTGTTGAGGTATTACAGAATGCAATAAATTCACCCATTTTAAGAACATAAGGTTTAGTGAGTCATGATAAATCATACTTGCCTGTAACACAACAGGGTCAAAACATTTTTACCATTTTCAGGACTGATAGACCTGCCACCTTCTAGGCTAGTCTCTTTAATGCTCATCTATTGCCTACTCTACCATAGGCAACCCCTAGGGTACTCCGTATTTTTGATACAGTAGTGCTTTCTTCCCTGGCCTGCTGCCTGTTTTCATAAATAAGGGTTTAGTGAGATGCAGCCACACCCATATTGTCTATGGCTGCTTTGGCGCTGTAGTCTTCTACACAAGTAAGTTGTTGAGCCTTAATCATACCTAACAAGACCCAGTTATTTACATCTAATGTGAACAATACTATATTTTTAGCATATATCTGATGTTCTTTTAGCATTCATTTGAAAATTTATGGAGGGGCTGTTTAATTGGTCAGTAGGTAAAATGTTAATGTGGTTACCTTGAGGACTAGGCATGACACCTTGTGTCTGTAATCTGAGGGCTGGAAGCTGGAGACAGGAGGATTCCTGAGGCTCCTAGCCAGCTAGTCTAGCCAGTCTGTGAGCTCCATGTTCTCTGAGTGACTGTCTCAAAGACTAAGGCGGAGAATGATAGGAGGAAGACAGCTGACACCCACTGTCCTCCCTAGGTACACGCACTAGCACGCGGCCTGCATCATAATGCACACACCACACACAGATGTGAGCTAGGGAAAGTCGATCTTCACTCAGTACATTGTTACTCTGTCTTCTTAGTCTCCCTCTTCCTTCATTCTCTAAAATTATATCCTTTACATTTATTCAAATTTGCTGACTTTAGTGTATGATGTTTTACAGGTTTTGACTGATGTGTATATTCATCTAACCACTGCTTAAATTAGGATAATTCTTTTGTCCTTCCAGATTGGGCTGTATCTTTTGTAGTTTTCCAGGCTTAAATTCCTAATTCACAGAAACCATTAATTAGTCTGCTTTCTGCCTTCTTGTGGCTTTTGTTTGTTCTTTGTTTGCTTTTGTTGTTGTTGATCCTTTTTAGGAACATTTAGGTTTAGGGATGTATGGAAATTTGTGTGTCTCTAGTATGTAGAAAAGACAATGCTCAATCCCTAGTAGCATATAACCCTGTATGTGGTGGTCGATGTCTATAATCCCTGCACTTGGGGTGGAGTAGAAGGGGTAGAGGCTAGAAGATCACACATTTGAGATTATCTGCTTTTACACAGAGTTCAGTCCTACCCTGAATTATATAAGTCCTGTGTCAAGTCAAAGTTGGTGTGTGTGTGTGTGTGTGTGTGTGTGTGTGTGTGTGTAGGGGGGTGTCATAAAAATGGAATTATATAGAATGTGCCTTTTTGTATACTAACTTATGCTATCTTTTTATGTGATTATTTTCCAACCCTTGGTGAGATATCTGTTCCAAACTGTACACCCTGAAACTTCAGCTAATTGAACCATAACCCTAACTCTTAACCCTGTATATGTGCAGTTGATTATTATTTGAAAACACTATCTTCTAATATGTTGCTTATGTTTTTATCCCTTTCTTCCATCTTCCTCCAAGGGTCTTGTATATAGTAGGTCGGCCTGAAAGTCTGTAGTTTAGGATGGATTTGAACTTCTGATCTTTCTGTTTTTATTTCTTGAGTACCTGGAGTACAAGGGTATGTGAGTGCATTGGGTTTATATGGTGTTGCGATTGAACTCAGCGTCTTTTGTATTCTACCAATCAAACTGTATTTCATCAGTTTGTATTATTATTCAAGTGTGCTAGAGAACACACTTTCGACTAGAATACATAGTTAACACCCTACTTAGCACTGAGCTATATGCTTCCTGACTTTTGTTTAGGTTTGGAAGCACTGGAATCATTCCTAGAGCCTCTTACATGTTAGAAGAGTAGCACAGACAATAAGAGCAACAATGAATAAAATGAAAAAGATGAATCATTTCTAGAAGAAATTAGCCCAGGATACCATTTGAATTCTTTAGGGAACATGTTTAAGTCACCAAGTACTAAGAAAGACAGCACTATCCTGCCACCCTTCTGGAACCTGAAAAAAAAAATCACAAACCAAGGAGTCCAACAATGACCACAATAACTCAAACATCTAGAGACCCTTCACCAGTGCAACTCAAAGAAGGCAAACACACAAACTCTATGACTAAAAAAGTGACCGGAGTTAACAACCACAGGTCATTAATATCCCTTAATGTCAATGGACTCAACTCACCTATAAAAAGGCACAGGCTAAGAGATTGGATATGCAAACAGGATCCAACATTCTGCTGTTTACAAGAAACACACCTCAACCGCAAAGACAGGCACCTACTTAGAGTAAAGGGATGGGAAAAGGTTTATCAAGCAAATGGACCTAAGAAACAAGCAGGTGTGGCCATACTAATTTCTAACTAAGTTGATTTCAAACTTAAATCAATCAGAAGAGATGGAGAGGGACATTTTATACTCATAACAGGAACAATTCATCAGGATGAAGTCTCAATCTTGAATATCTATGACCCTAATATAAAAGCACCCACGTACGTAAAAGAAACATTACTAAAATTCAAGGCTGCCATCAAACCGCACACACTAATAGTAGGAGATTTCATCACTCCTCTTTCACCAATGGACAGGTCAATCAGACAGAAACCTAACAGAGAAATAAGAGAATTAATGGAGGTAATGAATCAAATGGACTTAACAGACATCTATAGAACATTCCACCCAAATAGGAAAGAATATACCTTCTTCTCTGCAGCTCATGGAACCTTCTCGAAAATTGACCACATCCTCAGTAACAAAGCACACTTCCACAGTTACAAAAAAATATTCGTAACCTCCTGTGTCTTATCAGATCACCATGGACTAAAGTTAGAATTCAACAACAATGCTACCCCCCCCCCCCCAGAAAGCCTACAAATTCATGGAAACTGAACAGTCAACTATTGACCCACACCTGGATCAAAGAAGAAATAAAGAAAGAAATTAAAGTCTTCTTTGAATTCATTGAAAATAAAGAAACAACCTACTCAAACTTATGGGACACTTTGAAAGCAGCCCTAAGGGGAAAGTTCATAGCCCTAAGTGCCCACTTAAAGAAAACAGAGAAAGCACACATTGGAGACTTAACAGCCCACCTGAAAGCTCTAGAAAAAAAAGAAGCAGACTCACCTAGGAGGAGTAGAAGACTGGAAATAGTCAAACTGAGGGCTGAAATCAACAAAATAGAAACACAGAAAACAATCCAAAGAATCAATGAAACAAAAAGCTGGTTCCTGGAGAAAATCAACAAAATTGATATACCCGTATCCAAACTAATCAAACAGCAGAGAGAGAATATGCAAATTAATAAGGTCAGAAATGAAAAGGGGGACATAACCACAGACACAGAGCAAATTCAGAGAATCATTAGATCTTACTACAAAAGCCTGTATGCCACAAAACTGGAAAATGTAAAAGAAATGGACACTTTTTTAGATAAATACCATATACCAAAGTTAAATCAGGACCAGGTGAACAATCTAAATAGACCTGTCAGTCGCGAAGAATTAGAAGCTGTTATCAAAAACCTCCCTACCAAAAAACCCTAGGACCAGATGGTTTCAATGCGGAATTCTACCAGAACTTCCAAGAAGACCTAATACCTATACTCCTTAATGTATTTCACAATATAGAAACAGAATAGTCATTGCCAAATTCCTTTTATGAAGCTACAGTCACTCTGATACCAAACCACACAAAGACTCTACCAAGAAAGAGAATTATAGGCCAATCTCACTCATGAACATCGATGCAAAAATCCTCAACAAAATATTGGCAAACCGTATCCAAGAACACATTAGAAAAATTATCCATTATGATCAAGTAGGCTTCATCCCAGAGATGCACGGCTGGTTCAACATACGAAAATCTATCAATGTAATCCATCATATAAATAAACTGAAAAAAACCATATGATCATTTCATTAGATGCTGAAAAAGCTTTTGACAAAATTCAACATCCCTTTATGATAAAAGTGTTGGAGAGATTAGGGATACAAGGGTCATACCTAAATATAATAAAAGCTATTTACAGCAAACCGACAGCTAACATCAAACTAAACGGAGAGAAACTCAAACCCATCCCACTTAAATCAGGAACACGACAAGGCTGTCCACTCTCTCCATACCTCTTCAATATAGTGCTTAAAGTTTTAGCAATAGCAATAAGACAACATAAGGGGATCAAGGGGATTCGAATTGGAAAGGAAGTAGTTAAACTTTCGTTATTTGCAGATGATATGATAGTGTACATAAGCGAACCCAAAAACTCCACCAAAGAACTTTTACAGCTGATAAACACCTTTAGTAATGTGGCAGGATACAAGATCAACTCGAAAAAATCAGTCGCCCTCTTATACACAAAGGATATGGAAGCAGAGAGGGAAATCAGAGAAGCTTCACCTTTCACAATAGCCACAAACAGCATAAAATATCTTGGGGTAACTCTAACCAAAGAAGTTAAAGATCTATTTGACAAGAACTTTAAGGCATTGAAGAAAGAAATTGAAGAGGATACCAGAAAATGGAAGGATCTCCCTTGCTCTTAGATTGGGAGGGTCAACATAGTAAAAATGGCAATCCTATCCAAAGGCAATTTATAGACTCAATGTAATCCCCATCAAGATCCCATCAAAATTTTTCACTGTTCTTGAGAGGACAATAATCAACTTTATATGGAAAAACAAAAAACCCAGGATAGCCAAAACAATCTTATACAATAAAGGAACTTCTGGAGGCATTACCATCCTTGACTTCAAACTCTATCACAGAGCTACAGTAATGAAAACAGTGTGGTATTGGCATAAAATTAGAGAAGTCGACCAATGGAATCGTATAGAAGACACGGATTTTAACCCACAAACCTATGAACACCTCATTTTCGATAAACGTGCTAAAAGTCTACAGTGGAAGAAAGAAAGCATCCTCAACAAATGGTGCTGGCACAACTGGATGTCAACCTGTAGCAGAATGAAAATAGACCCATATCTATCACCATGCACAAAACTCAAGTCCAAATGGATCAAAGACCTCAATATCAATCTGAACACACTGAACCTGATAGAAGAGAAAGTGGGAAGTATCCTACAACAGATGAGCACAGGCGGTCGCTTCCTAGGTATAAGCCCAGCAGCACAGTCATTAAGGGCAACATTGAATAAATGGGACCTACTGAAACTGAGAAGCTTCTGTAAAGCAAAGGACACTGTCACTAAGACGAAAAGGCAACCCACTGACTGGGAGAAGATCTTCACCCACCCCGCAACAGACAAAGGTCTGATCTCCAAAATATATAAAGAACTCAAGAAACTAGACTTTAAAATGCTAATTAACCCAATTAAAAAATGGGGCACTGATCTGAAGAGAGAATTCTCAATAGAAGAAGTTCAAATGGCCAAAAGACACTTAAGGTCATGCTCAGCCTCCTTAGCGATCAGGGAAATGCAAATCAAAACAACATTGAGATATCATCTTACACCTGTCAGAATGGCTAAAATCAAAAACACCAATGATAGCTTTTGCTGGAGAGGCTGTGGAGAAAGGGGTACCCTCATCCATTGCTGGTGGGAATGCAAACTTGTGCAACCACTTTGGAAAGTAGTGTGGCAGTTTCTCAGGAAATTCGGGATCAACCTACCCATGGACCCAGCAATGCCACTCTTGGGAATAAACCCACGAGATGCCCGATCATATGACAAGGACATTTGTTCAACTATGTTCATAGCAGCATTATTTGTAATAGCCAGAACCTGGTAACAGCCTAGATGCCCTTCAATGGAAGAATGGATGAAGAAAGTGTCGAATATATACACATTAGAATACTACTCAGCGGTAAAACACAATGACTTCGCGAATTTTGCATGCAAATGGATGGAAATAGAAAACACTATCCTGAGTGAGGTAACCCAGACCCAAAAAGATGAACATGGGATGTACTCACTCATAATTGGTTTCTAGAGATAAATAAAGGTCAGTGAGTCTATAATTTGATATCCTAAAGAAAGTAAATAAGAAGGTGAACCCAAAGAAAAACATATAGCTATCCTCCTGGTTATGGGAAGTAGACAAGATTGCCTGGCAAAAAATTGGGATCTTGGGGGTGTGGTGGGAGGGGGGTAAGGGGAGAAGGGGAGAGAAATGTGAGAAGGGGAGGTTGGGGGGAACTTGGGGAAACAGGATGATTGGGATAAAGGAAGGTTGGTTAGGGGAGCAGGGAAGCACACATCTTATTTAAGGGAGCCATCTTAGGGGTGGCAAGAGACTTGGACCTAGAGCGGCTCCCAGGTGCCCAAGGCGATGTCCCCAGTTAGTTCCTGGGGCAGCTGAGGATAAGGAACCTGAAATGATCCTATCCTATAGCCATACTGATAAATAATTTGCATATCACCATAGAATCTTCATCTGGCGATGGATGGAGATAGAGACAGAGACCCACACTGGAGTACCGGACTGAGCTCCCAATGTTCCAATGAGGATCAGAAGGAGGGAGAATATGAGCAAAGAAGTCAGGACCACAAGGGGTGCACCCACCCACGGAGACAATGGGGCTGATCCATTGGGAGCTCACCAAGGCCAGCTGGACTGTGACTGAAAAAGCATGGGATAAAACCGGACTCTCTGAATTTGGCGGACAATGAGGGCTGCTGAGAAGCCAAGGACAATGGCACCGGGTTTTTATCCTACTTCATGTTCTGGCTTTGTGAGAGCCTAGCCAGTTTGGAGGTTCACCTTCCTAGACCAGGATTGAGAGGGGAAGACTTTGGACTTTCCACAGGGCAGGGAACCCTGACTGCTCTTCAGGCTGGTGAGGGAGGGGGAGGATGGAGGGTAGGGGGGGAGGAGGGGGGAAATGGGAGGCTGGGAGGAGGCAGAAATTTCTTTTTTTTCCAATAAAAAATAATAAAATCTATTGCAAGACACTTTTAAGCAGACAGCTAAGGTCGTGACCCTGTAGTTTTGTGGTTCACTAATGTAGTTAAATAAGTAAACTTTGAACATAGAATAATTATTTAAGATGGTTATTTGGTAATTCATGTTTTGAGACTGGGTCTTGTTATGTAGCCTTACTGGCTACAAATTCTGTTGGATTCTTCTGGCTCACTTTCTCTCTCATGTGTCCTTAAATTGCAGGAATATTCTAACAATGCACCTTGAAAATGCACTTGTTTTGTGTTTCATCTCAATGGCAACTGTATCGTGGTTTTTGACTTTCTTGAAAAAACATAAGGAATTGAGGGTTTAAATAAATAGCGAATATGTTTAATATTTATTTCTAAAATGCGAAGATGCTGCTAACATTTCTCACTCTTTGTTAGTCTTATATATTTAAATTTTTATTCTGTTTTATTGTAGCTTTTGTGATAATAGAAAGTAATTCTAGGGCATTGTGTATATCAGGAAAGCACACTACCATCTGAACTCCAACTGAGTCTGTTTAATTGACACACAATATAGTAATATTTGTAGTGTGCAAACAAGTTACATGTGTGTGTGTGTCTATGTGGTTTCTATGTCCTTGCTATTTTAAGCAGTACTATAGTAAGAATGACATAGTTAACTGGGATACTAATTTCATTTTTATTGAATATGTACTTGAATGTAAGCTTGTTGGATAATATAGTAAGTATATATATACATATATATATATATCTTTAAAGAAACTTTACACGATATTTTTAAAGAAACTATGTATTTTTAAACTCTGAACTATATTAAGAAAGAAACTATACATGATGATGTAAATTTATGTTTTCTCTCAGGAATTAGTATCCTTTTTGAATAACTGTTACTTTTATTGGAATTAAGTATCTGTAAATTGACAAAGCTTTGCAATGAGATTTATGACATGAATAAAAAGTTATGATCAACTAGCTGGCAATATTTCTCCACAAGTAAATGCACATACCAGCAAGCCCAATAATCTTAGTTTGAATTTGGAATTCACATGATAGAAAAAGGAAATAATACCTTTAGTTCATAAACTGGAAGAATCATTATTGCTAAGATGTCTCTACTGCTCAAAATTGTATTGACATTCAATACAATCGCTAGAAAAAATACCAATGAAATTTATCAAGCAATAGAAAAAACTGTTATTACTACAAGATCAGTCTAGTAGAAATAAAAGTGAAGTTTTAAGATACATAAGCTGTTTTATGATATATTCTGGTAAATTACAATTACTCCACTTCTCTCTAACTAGTAAAACTAAGGAAAAAACACATAGCAGGCAACATTCCATTTAATTATATTTTATCACTCATATATAGACTTTTAGGCAGAATTTGTTGAAAATCAAACATAAAAATTAAATAATCTTTACATATTTCAATTGTATTGTTTTAAGATTTCAGTAAAGTCATCTAAAATATTTTAAAATCTAAAATACTTTGTTCTTATGCATCTGTTACTTCTCTTAACTTAGATGTAACTATTCTAATCCATTTCTGTGTTGCAAATGTGCCTAAATTTTCAAATTTTTGAGTTCCTGTGCTTTCCATGATGCTTACCTTGTTTTATGATTTTGCCTTGTTTTCCCTAAATACTTCAATGGAGACCTAGAATTGTACCTGTCTTATCCATGTGCTTAGAATAGTATCAGAAAACTAGAAGTACATAACTGTATTTGCTAAAGAACTGATTTTATACATGCATAAATACATGGTTTAAACTCTTTAAACGTTTCTCACTTTTTTGTTTCCTCTTTCATTTATCCAGTCAGCAAACAACATACTGATTTAACAACTTCCTCATAGAAGTTTTCACTTCCTGGTTGCGAAGAGTATAGATCACAGGATTCATCAAAGGAAAGATGACTGTGTGGAAGAGAGAAACAACTTTGTCAGCTTTGAGAGCCTGGAAGGGGCGGGTGTAGATAAAAATGGCAGGCCCAAACATGAGAAACACAATTATAATGTGGGTAGTGCATGTAGAGACAGCTTTCCTCTTCCCTTCGGAAGATTGTCCTTTGACATGGTAGAGGATGACAGCATAGGAGGCCAGAAGTCCCAAGAAGCACAAGAGGGTAAGCAGCCCACTGTTGGAGACCATCAGGAGCTCCACTGCAAAGGTGTCAGTGCAGGCTAGCTTAATGACCTGTGGAACATCACAGAAAAAGTTATCCAGCTGGTTTGGGCCACAAAAGGGCAAGTTCAGGATAAGAGCCACTTGTACAATGGAATGAGCAAAACCCCCAAGCCACAGAGCCAACAATAATGCATAGCAGACTCTAGGGTTCATGAGAGTGGAATAGTACAGAGGGCGGCATATGGCGATGTAACGATCAAAAGCCATCACAACAAGAAGGAACATTTCGCCTGCTCCAAGGAAGTGCAAGAAAAAGAGCTGAGTGATGCAGCTTTTGTAAGAAATGACCTTTTTCTCACAGAAGAAATCCACAAGCATTCTGGGAGCTACAACGAAAGAGTAGGAGGCATCCAAAAAGGCCAAGTTACCCAGAAAGAAGTAAAGTGGGGCTGTGAGTCCAGGGTCCGATCTAATGGTGAAAATGATAAGGAAATTTCCAGGAAGAATTATGAGGTAGAAAACTGAAATGAGTGCAAAGACAAGGCGTTGAGTATCTTTAGACTGAGTCAGTCCCAGGAGGATGAATTCTGTTACTACTGAGCTGTTCTTGGTCTCCATCACTTCCTAACATATAGAATAAAACATGTCATGTGTTACATGTGCCTTTCCTTCAGTTTCACAGCTTAAATCTACTTGAAAGCAATGTTTGCCATAACCAGTGCACCATAGGTAAAAGCAGCCCCATTAGCCAGTTTATTCTAATCCCCACTAAAACTTGGTTCTTCGATAGATTTATTTTCATTTCATTCCATTCATGTACATAACTTGTGCAAACTTATGAATATAGTCCACATTTCATGCTATTTTGATCATTCTTTTTGTTATCTTATTTATTCTATTGGTGGTGACTCAATCTTTTGCTAGAATATGCTTGAATTTTGACCCTCCTTTGTATCGTCACAGAGAAAACTGTATTTGAAATTGCTTCTCTACTTCAGTTTCTATGATGTGCTTCCTTTTAGGTTCTTATTTCATTTCTGAATTATGTAATTGCTGGTTCCAGTTACATGCTTGTTTTTTTTTCTCCCATTCTAACTTTCAACCATGTTCTCAGGATCTTGTTTAAAATCTACCGACCTCTTGGTGACATACAGATTATTAAACATTGGTTAAATCAAGATGTGAGAGTTAGCCAAGAAGAGGCTAAATATAATGGGCCAGACAGTGATTTAATTAATACAATTTCTGTGTGGTTATTTCAGGGGTTAAGCTAGCTGGGCAGCAGGATGAAGCCCACCACACACTACACTACAGTTACAGATGTAAGCAATTTGTGAATAAAAAGCAATGAATTGCTGATAAGTATTAAAATATAAGTCACCTAAAATAGTCTGTGTTTGAAGGAAGATTGTCACAAAACGAACTCAAGTAAACTCTCCAAAATGAAACATCTATAGAGGCAATAAACTGATTAGGCATTGATTAGGGTGACAGCTGAAAAAGAGGTTTATAATATATACATGTGATCTTTAATATGATGAAAATACTCCAGAAATGTGTACAATTATTAAATATACTATGATAAGCAAATAGTACACTAAAAGTGTGAATTCTTATCAAATGATGATTATATTGACATGTTGGCATGTTGCTACTTAATTTTGAGGAGTAATTGAAAAGAAAATAGATTTTTGTTTAAGATTTGCATAAATTATCAATAATCTTTCCATATTAGCAAGAGAAGAGAAAAAGGGAAAATTTATCAGACTGATAAATTCCTAAAGAGAATTCATGAAAAATTTTGACATCATTTTATATTACTACATGTATATATAAACTGATAGGTGATTAATAACAAATAACAAATAACAAATAGCTTCCAGATGCTATGGAACCAGTTTGTAAGATGCACAGGCACATGTTTGGACACACCAACACACGCTGAGAAGTGTACAATTACTTACATAGTAAGTGTAAACAAACTGAAAGAGGAAAAATATTTGATTCCCTTTGAATTCATTGAAGAGCCTTTTGTCTTTTATTTATTTATAAAAATGTTGACCATCGCTTTTATACCACACTCTGCCTGTAAAAATCTCTCAGAAAAAATAAGTTCAAGGTCATCTTTCCTACTTCTTCACAACACCGATACCCCACTTCTCCCTCCATTCAGAATGTGAAGAGTTAAATTGCCCGAGGGGGGCCATTTCCCTCCTTCTTTGCTCTTCTCTGGGTCCACCTTGATCCCTCCTTCCTATCATATGAAATCCTGTGTAGTTTAACATCTTTAACCAACCTCACATCTTCTTCCCTTCCATGTCTGTGTTTGTTTCAGTAACTCTCCAATTGGGCTGATCCCAGTAATTGAGAATAGAGGTGTAACGAGTGGACACTTTTCTATACAAAATAAGTTTAAATAGGAGAAGTCTGGAAAAACAATGTACTGCAAAGGAACAAATGCTTTAGTCCAGTCAGTTGAAATGATGAGGGATTGTTATTGTAGGCTAAGACAGAATCCTTAATTCTGTGCAGTTTCTAAATTTGCTTGTTTCAACTGACAAAACCCCAAACTCTTGGCACTGAACATACATGTGCAAAAGCTACAAAATCTTCCCCATTATCCAGAGTTCTTTCCATAGGCACTGTTAGGAAACAGTATATTTGTTTCTGAAGCTAAGGATTTTGAAAGAAAGCTTATACCCTAGCATTCTATCTCACTCTTGATCATCTTTATGATTTTTTTCTCACATTCCTTCTGTCTCCATTTGATCCCTGACAATCTGACTTTACTTCTTATACTCTTTTACATGTGTTTTTGGATTCATTGTTTATTTTTCTTGCAATGTATTTCTTCAGTTTTCCTGTCTATCATTTTTTCTAATCCTCTCACTTTTCCATATTTTTAATTAACATTTTTGCTTTGTTCTCTACATTTACCAGCTAATTATGATCAACAAAAATTAGTGATAAAAGAGGCCATAAAGTTGAAAAAAAAAGAGTAAAGAGGGTTTGGAAGAAGGAAAATGAAGGGAGAAATGATGTGATTAAATTACACTCTCAAAAAAATACATAATTAAAAATACACACACACAAATTCTTCTTTAAGTTAGGTCAGGATCACCTTAACCACTACAAAGAACAGCAGGCACAGTAAATAATTCTCAGGTGTCCATTTTGATAGTTTTTTTATGATTAGCAATTTCTCTCACTTGTCAATACTGAGCCTTTTCTTCCAAAATTTTGCCACTTTGAAATATTTTTATCTAAATTACTCCTCATTTTCTTCCATATTTTTCCTCTTTCTCACTCATTTGGAACAAATGTTGGTCTTTGTTCAAAAAATACAGCTTTACCTATTATACTTGCCAAATAACATGTTTTATGTGTAAATCAGACACTGTGAATTTTAGAATAAAACATGATTTTCTTTTGCTTTTTTTTTGTTTTTTTGAGATAGGTTTTCTCTGTGTAACGCTGGCTGTCCCGGAACTCACTTTATAGACTAGGATGACCTTGATGTAAGAGATCCTGTCTCTGCCTCACAAGTGCTAGAATTAAAGATGTGTACAACCACCACCTGGCAAGACCTGATATTTTTAATGTATGCAATTTCATCTATGGAGGAAAATGAATTTATCTGCTTTTCTCAAAAAAAAAATAGAGAGCATCAAAATAAAATAGAATGATTAGCAGTTAGTGTCTAAAGTGACCTAAGAAAGAATTCCGTGAGTACTTAAATTCTAGTATACTATGATGAATAGATATATTAGTGGGGTTCTGCAATTGCCCTGGTGTTGACTCCAGGATCACAGGCAGATTTATATAAACGTGTGATTATTCAACCAAATCATTCTTTCTTAATTTCAGCTCTTCACATTTGATCCTTATATTGCTCTATGTTAGGATCATGTATAAAACAAGGAACAGTTCACATAAGCAGGGAAAAGGGTATTTGCAAACCTATGAAATCAGGGAAGTTTGTTGTAAGACTCTTTACCTATGTTTTCTGATACAATTTGATGCCAATTACTTTATTCAGTTTATTTTGGCTCAGTATTAGGGAAGATCAGTCATTTGTAGTATAGTCAAAGTTAAGTTTGGGGATAAAAAGATATTGTTACTTCTTTTTTTTTTTAAATAAAATATTAGTCTCTTTAATTCTGGACATCAGAAGTGGCAGTATTATTTATTGAGAGGATAGGAAGTAGTAAACAGTAGAATTTAGTGCTCATTCTTGGTCTGTTTCAGAGGCATTTTGTCTGCTGTTCTGAATTTCAAAGCATAAGTAGTTTCAGAAAAATATAATAATATCTATTTCTTATTCCTATACAATTATTTTAAATATAAAGAATTACAAAAAACTTTTACCTTATTAGGAGTCCAATAATTTCAATCAAGTAGCTATTCTTTTCCATCCATTGGAAAAAAGTCAAATGACCATGTAAAAGTTTTCTTTAAATATGTTTTCTCATGTTGGTAAATCTTTAAATTGTGAAATCTTCTCTTTACATTTGTGATGCAAAACAAAATGTGCCTGGGGATTTTATTAGCACCTATTTAATACAAAAGGGAATTAATAGAACATCAACACAAACAAGTAGAGCAGCCTCAGGTACATTCTAAATATTAGATAATAAAAGAAGATGGCATCTAAAACCTCACTGTTCTTGATAGATTTTAAATTTTCCAATTATCACAGACAACTAGAATGGTCTGGCACTTAAGTTCACAAGGGAAAGCAAACAAAATATCCACGTATGTAATAACAATCTCTTCAAGTTTTTGAAGAAGTAAATCAATTAATATTTACTCAGTAATATGTATACTAGAATATACCTATATTATGTGAAGAGGGAGAAATCCCGTGTCATGTATCATTTAAAACTTTATTTATTTATTTATTATTCAGTCTCTTACCTGCATGAGTAACTCCATGCCACAAGAGGGCACCAAATTTTTATTATAAATGGTTGTAAGACACCATGTGGTTGCTGAGAATTAAATTCGGGATTTCTTGAAGAACAGGCAGTGGTCTTAATCTCTGAGCCATTTTAGCAGCTCCAAACCTAGGCTTACCAGAAGACCAGGTCTCCACCAGAGCCCAATGCCTGGGAAAAGGCTCTGATCACATTTCCAGACTCCTAAAGCTTGACTGTGAGAATCCTATTTGCTACACAAGTCATCTTTCTGAGCTTCAAAATCTTGCCTAACCCAAACTGAACCAGGACTACTCCTAAAATATGATTCTAGCATCAACACGAAATTGCCTAAAGATTGATCTACCTGCTTTCACACTCCACACCCTACCCTAATTCTCATCTAGTGTCCAAACCTATTATGTTCAGTCATATGCATACTACCCTCAACCTCCAAGCTTTGGCTAGAATATACATCCCATGATCCCAGATCTCCAAACACAAATATTTTCATTTCTTATGCTTTACATTCATCTTCCACATTCAGTCTGACTTTGTCTACCCATCTGAAGCCCAGGATCTAGCATGATTTTCACGTCTGTTTTTGTCTGGTTAGTCACATCTACAAAACCCCAAATATACATGCTTGGATCAAGACATACATCCTTTCTTCTACCCAAATCCATTGAGTCTACATGACTTTACTACACCCACGCCATGTACACAACCTTCAAGCCCGACCCAGTCTGTTCTTCCTATGGTGTCCATCCCAGCAAGATGTACCTATATCAGACATAAAACTAACAAAAAGCCTACATGCTCAGGTTTCATTACAAAAATACAAACAATATGAAATTTAAATAATATTTCTCCCCAAATTTAGCAAACCAATAAAAAATTTCTACAAGAACTATCCAGATGAACCCCACAACAAAGATTTTTTTTTGAAAATTCACATAAACTTCATCAAGTAATTTAAAGAGTTCAAAGGAGACTAATAGAAAAAAAGTAAGCTCCAAACATGAGGAAGCATAATGACAGCAATCTGATATTAAAGACAAATTCCAAATGTGCATACTGAAAAGACAGATTCTTCAACAAATGATACAGTGAAACTTGGTTTCCAACATGTGAGAGAATTAAATTCTACATACATGTATTACATTTATCAAAACTAATTCAAAATAAATAAAAGACCACAATATAAAACCAGAAACACTAAAGTTGCCAAAATTTACAAGTTGAATTACAT
This sequence comes from Microtus obscurus, assembly GCA_963919715.1. NCBI lineage: Eukaryota > Metazoa > Chordata > Mammalia > Rodentia > Cricetidae > Microtus > Microtus obscurus. The sequence goes on along the minus strand of CAWTZC010000431.1, from coordinate 1,832,395 downwards.
GAAACTAAAATATATCTATATAGCTGTAATAGAGTGCAGAGTAATCCTACAACCCACACAAGAAGAGAGAATCTTTGCCAGCTATATATCTGCCAGAGGAATTATATCCAGAGCACATAAAGAACTTGAAGAATAGAGAGCCCTCAAAGAAATGACTCATTCAAAAATGGGCTGGATCTGAATGGAGAATTCAAAAAAAAGAAGAAAAAAATGACTGATAAATATCTAAAACATTTTTCCATGTATAACTAACCAAAACAAATATTTATTCAATATGCAAAAGATAAAAAATTAATTACAAAAATCAATGCTTCAGGCTGGAAAAGAGATTAACCAATAGTTAGGCAAGGAGAACATAGGTGGGACTTCTGGGAAGAAAAGGGAATTCTGGGAAGAATCTGAGATTTGGCAAATTCACCAGCAGGATACTGGGAAGTCAGATGTACAGTATGGAGGACAGGTAATGAGCAATGTGGAGAACACAGATTAGTATATAAATGGGTCAATTTAAGTTATAAGAGCTGTTTGTGAACAAGTCTAAGCTAAGGCCAAGGATTCACGACTAATAAAAAGTCTTTGAGTCATGATTTGGGAGCTAGTGGGCCAAAGAAAGTCCAACTGCATTTGTCCAGATAGCTTGAGTTACCACTTTGTTTCACAGCCTTTAACACCACAGTTTATGGGATGCCCTTCAACCATGTGAACTTTACCTTGGATTAGATACTGTTACAAACCTGGGTCTACAACTTCTGCTATGGGTTGTGAAGCTCTGTATCTGTGGACCAATTATTTTTCATATTTTGACCCCATCCTGTGTTCACAGCTTCCACGATGAGTACAGTAATTACCTGTGTTAACCATAAATTTCATCAAAGAATTCAAGGAGTTTAAACGAAACACAAAGAAATAGCTTAATGAAATCAAGGAGAAAAATCTGAGGAATTAATGTCTGAGTGATGCCCAAGGAAACATGGCTGGTAGAAATACTGAAGACAAGCCTAGATTTGAGAATGGAATTCATTCAGGAAATATAAGCCTTGAAGAGGACTCAATTTGAAATGAAGATAGAATGGAAAAATCTTACTGGTTCAACTAGAAACCACAAAAAAAAATCTTATAAATGGAACAAGTAATGTAGAAGATACAATAGTAGAACTCAATATAAAATAGAGGCTCTAGAACAAATAAGCAAGAGACATGAAAAATTAAACAAAGGAAAAGAACACACAGAAAAGTGGGATATGTTGAAAAAAATTAAAGTTTTGAATTACAGGCATAAAAAGGGAGAAGAATCCACAATCAATAATAAAGGCCAAATTTTCAACAAGATCATAGAAGAAACCATCTCAAAAATAAGGAAAGCCCCACTCATACAAATACAATAGTCACACAAAACACCAAAATAAGATAAAAAAAATCTTCATGTGTATTACAGTTAAAACTCTCTTTATACATTACAAAGAAAATGTATCCAAAGCTGCAATTGAAAAAACACAAGTCACATATTAGGGATAACCCATCAGAATAACAGCTTGTATCCCAAAAGAAGCTGCAATACAGAAGATCCCAGAGCAATGCATTATACATCTGAAAACAACAGAATTTCTAACCCCAACTAACCAGTGCAATTATCTGCCATAATTGCAAAAGAAAGAAAACCTTGCCATAATATAAGCAGCCTAAAAATTTTATATCCAACCATTCAAACCTCAAGAAAATACTAAAGCACTGTTTCAGGCTAAAAAGAAGAATGAACATGTCATAGAGACTGTGGAAAGAAATAATACAAAGCTATAATTATTAAAGCTGAAAACACAAAACACAATGCTAAAATTAATAAAGTAATTGCAATAAAACAACACTTTTATTAATAGCTTTAAATATTTCTATTTAATTATTTATTAAAAATTTCCACCTATTCCCTCCTCCCATTTCCCTCCCACTCCTCTCTTCTCCTCTGCCTCCCTCTATAGTCCTAAGTAAAATCAGGGTACCCTGCCCTGTGGGAAGTCCAAGGCCCCCCTTCCATCCAGATCTAGGAAGGTGTGCATCCAAACAGAGTAGGCTCCCAAAAAGCCAGTACGTGCAGTAGAATCAAAACCCAGTACCATGATCATTGGCTTCTCAGTCAGCTCTCATTGTCAGCCACATTCAGAGAGTCTGGTTTGATCACATGATCCTTCAGTCCCAGTCCAGCTGCCTTTGGTGAGCTCCCATCAGATAAGTCACACCATCTCAGTGGGTGGACACACCCCTCGTGGTCCTGACTTCCTTGCTCATGTTCTCCCTCCTTCCGCTCTTCATCTGGACCTTGGGAGCTCAGACCAGTGCTCCATATTGAATCTCTGTCTCTACCTCAATCCATGGCCCGATGAAGTTTCTTTGGTGATATGCAAGATATTCATCAGTGTGACTATGAAAGAAGGCCAGTTCAGGAACCCTCTCTTCTGCTGCCCAAGGACCTAGCTGGGGACATTTCCTTGGAACCTGGGAACCCCTCTAGAACCACATCTCTTGCCAACTCTAAAATGGCTCCCTTAGTTAAAATAACTTCTTCTCTGCTCCCATATTCACCCTTCCTCCATCTTAACCATCCCACTTCCCCAATTCTCCCCTTCTCCCTTCTCTCTCCCCATCTACCCTTCCCCCACCCCACACCCACCCCCGTGCTCCCAACTTTTGCCCAGCAATCTTGTCTACTTCCAATTTCCAGGAGGATAAATAAATGTTTTTCTTTGGGTTCACCTTATTATTTAGGTACTCTAGGATCATGAACTATAGGCTCAATGTCCTTTGTTTAGGGCTAGAATTCACTAATGAGTGAGTATATACCAAATTCATCTTTTTGGGTCTGGGCTATCTCACTCAGGATAGTGTTTTCTATTTCCATCCATTTGCATGCAAAACTCATGATGTCATTTTTTTTTACCACTGAATAAAACTCTAATGTATGTTCTTTATGCATTCTTCCATAGAGGGGCACCTAGGTAGTTTCCAGGTTCTGGCTATTGCAAATAGTGCTGCTATGAACATAGTTGAACAAATAAATATTTTTGTAGTATGATTGGGCATCTCTTGGGTATATTTCCAAGAATGAAATTGCTGGATCCTGAAGTAGGTTGACTTCCAGTTTCCTGAGGAACTGCCATACTGATTTCCAAAGTGGTTGCACAAGTTTGCATTCTCACCAGCAATGGATGAGTGTTCCCTTTACTCCACATCCTCTCCACCATAAGTTATCATTAGTGTTTTTGATTTTAGCCATTCTGATAGTTATAAATGGTATCTCAAATTTCAAAGTTGTTTTGATTTGCAATTCCCTGATCACTAAGGAAGTTGAACATGACCTTAAGTATCTTTTGGCCAGTTGAATGTCGTCTGTTGAGAATTCTCTGTTCAGTTCAGTACCCCATTTTTAATTGGGTTATTCAAGAATTTAATGTCTAGTTTCTTGAGTTATTTATATATTTTGGAAATTGGACCTTTGCTGATGCAGGGTTGGTGAAGATCTTCTCCCAGTCAATAGATTGCCTTTTTGTCTTAATGACAGTGTCCTTTACAGAAGCTTCTCAGTTTCAGGAGTTCCCATTTGTTCAGTGTTGCTCTTATTGTCTACGCTACTGGAGTTCTACATAGGAAATGGTCTCCTGTGCCCATGTGTTGCAGTCTACTTCCCACTTTCTCTTTTATCAGGTTCAGTGTCGTTGGATTTATATTGAGGTTTTTAATCCATTTGGACTTGAGTTTTGTGCATGGTGATAGATATGGATCTATTTTCGTTCTTCTACATGTTGAAATCCAGTTATGCCAGCACCATTTGTTGAAGATGCTTTCTTTCTTCCATTTTAGATCCTTTGTTGAAAATCAGGTGATCATAGGTTTCTGGGTTAATATCCAGGTCTTCAGTTCGATTCCATTGGTCAAGATCTCTGTTTTTATGCTAATACCAAGCTGTTTTCATTACTGTAGCTCTGTAATAGAGTTTGAAATCAGGGATGGTAATGCCTCTAGAAGTACTTTTATTGTATAGGATTGTTTTTGCTGTTGTGGGTTTTTTGTTTTTACATATAAAATTGATTATTGTTGTCTTAAGGTCTGTGAAGAATTTTGTTGGGATTTTGATGGGGATTGCATTTAATCTACAGGTTGCTTTTGGGAGAATTGCTGTTTTTACTATGTTGATCTTCCCAATCCAGGAGCACGGGAAATCCTTTTATTTTCTTGTATCCTCTTCCATTTCTTTCTTCAAAGACTTAACGTTCTTGTCAAATAGATCTTGCACTTCCTTGGTTAGAGTTACCCGAAGATACTTCATGCTATTTGTGGCTATCATGAAAGGTTATGTTTCTCTGATTTCCCTTTCTGCTTTTTTTCTTTGTGTATAGGAAGGCGACTGATTTTTTGGAGTTGATCTTGTATCCTGCCACATTACTAACGGTGTTTATCAGCTGTAGGAGTTCTTTGGTAGATTTTTGGGGTCGCTTATGTACACTATCATATCATCTGCAAATAATGAAAGTTTGACTTCTTCCTTTCCAATTCAAATCCCCTTGTTCTCCTGATGTTGTCTTATTGCCATTGCTAGAACTTCAAGCACTATATTGAAGAGGTATGGAGCGAGTAGACAGCCTTGTCTTGTTCCTGATTTCAGTGGAATGCTTTTAAGTTTCTCTCCGTTTAGTTTGATGTTAGCTCTTGGCTTGCTGTATATTGCTTTTATTATATTTAGGTATGATCATTGTATCTCTAATCTCTCCAAGACCTTTATCATAAAGGGGTGTTGAATTTTTTCAAATGCTTTTTCAGCATCTAATGAAATGATCATATGGTTTTTTCTTTCAGTTTATTTATATGATGTTTTACATTGGTAGATTTTCATATCTTGAACCAGCCCTGCATCTCTGGGATAAAGCCTACTTGATCATAATGGATAATTTTCTGGATATGTTCTTGGATTCAATTTGCCAATATTTTATTGAGAATCTTTGCTTTGATATTCATGAATGAGATTGGTCCCTAATTCTCTTTCTTGGTTGAGTCTTTGTGTGGTTTTGGTATCAGGATAACCACAGCTTCATAAAAGGAGTTTGGCAATGACTCTTCTGTTTCTATTTTGTGAAACACATAAATGAGTATAGGTATTAGCACTTCTTGTAAGTTATGGTAGAATTTTGCATTGAAACCATCTGGTCCTTCGAGGGTTTTGATGACAGCTTCTAATTTCTCATGACTTATAAGTCTATTTAAATTTTTCACCTGGTCTTGATTTAATTTTTGTACTTATCTAAAAAATGTCCATTTCTTTTACGTTTCCAATTTTGTGGCATACAGGCTTTTATAGTAAGATCCAATGATTCTTCAAAGTTCTTCTGTGTCTGTGGTTATATCCCCTGTTTCATTTCTGACCTTGTTAATTTGCATGCTCTCTCTCTCTCTCTGCCATTTGATTAGTTATATAGGAGTTTATCGACCTTGCTGATTTTCTCCAAGAACCAGCTTTATGTTTTATCGATTCTTTGGATTGTTTTCTGTATTTCTGCTATGTTAATTTCAGCCCTCAGTTTGATTATTTCCAGTTTTCTTCTCCTCCTGGATGAGTCTGCTTCTTTTTTTTCTAGAGCTTTCAGGTGTTCTGTTAAGTCTTTAATGTGAGCTTTCTCCATTTTTGTAACATGAGTGAGAGCAGGTTTTTTCTTTCCTCCTTCCTAGCTCCCGGCCACCTGACTAGTTTATTCCCTGAAATAACCACGTAAAAATTGTGTTAATTAAATTGCTGCATGGCTCATTTTTTTCTAGCCTTTTTTTGACTAACTCTTACATCTTGATTAACCCATTTCTAATAATCTGTATGTCACCATGAGGTCGTGGCTTAATGGCATGAGTCTAACCAGCCTCAGTCTCGGGAAGGGGAATCATGTCATCTGCCTGGCTCTGCTCTTCTTCCCAGCATTCTTTTCTGTCTTCCCGCCTACCTGAGGGCTGCCCTATCAAAAGGCCAATACAGTATCTTTATTCATCCAATGAAAGCAACATAAATACAGAAGTACCTCCTACACCATTTCCTTTTTTTCTGTTTAAACAAAAAAGAAAGGCTTTCAATTTAACATAGTAAAATTACATATAACAAAACAGTTATCAGGCAAGAATTACAGTTACAATATTTATATCTATTTTATTTTTATCATAACTAAGGAAAACTATTACTCTCCATTCTTCAACTCCATCTAAGACCCAAGGATATAATATCACCTAAGTAAACAAGAAGTAAGCAACTTCCAAAACTCTAGAAATGACAGAGACATCTCATTGCCTGTACAGTCACCCAAAGTTCTTTTGTACTGTTAGGGAATCCATCTTCAGCCTATAGACCCATAGCATCCAGCAGGCATTTCCATGAAGTAGGAAATTTTGTTTCCCTTCCCAAGACTGATGCTGGTTAGACTCATGTCTTTAAGCCACAACCTCGTGGTGACATACAGATTATTAGAAATGGGTTAATCAAGATGTGAGAGTTAGTCAATAAGGGGATAGAAATAAGGGGCCAGGCAGCGATTTAATTAATGCAGATATTGGGGTGGTTATTTTGGGGACTATGCTAGCTGGGCATCCGGGAGCCAGGCAGTGAGACACAGCCCACTCCTCCCTCCCTATGACATATTTTCTTTATGTGGGCATTTAGTGCTATGAACTTTCCTCTTAGCACTGCTTTCATAGTGTCCCATAGATTTGGGCATGTTGTGTCTTTATTTTTGTTGAATTCAAGACAGACTTTAATTTCTTTCTTTATTTCTTCCTTGACCCAGGGTGGTTCAGTAGTTGACTATTCAGTTTCCATGAGTTTGTAGGCTTTCTGGGGTTAGAATTGCTGTTGAATTCTAACTTTATTCCATGGTGATCCAATAGGTGGTTACTACAAATTTTTGTATTTGTGGATGTTTGCTTTGTTACCAATTATGTGATCAATTTTTGAGAAGGTTCCATGAGATTTTGAGAGGAAGGTATATTCTTTTCTGTTTGGGTGGAATGTCCTATAGATGTCTGTTAAGTCCATTTGTTTCATTACATCTGTTAGTTCTCTTATTTATCTGTTAAGTTTCTGTATTGTTGAATTGTCCATTGGTTAGAGAAGAATGTTGAAATCTCCCATTATTAGAGTGTGGGGTTTGGTGTATGCTTTGAGTTCTAGTAATGTTTCCTTTACATATGTGGGTGCTTTTATATGAGGGGTATAGATATTCAGGATTGAAACTTCCTCCTGATGTATTGTTCCTGTTATGAGTATAAATTATCCTTCTCCATCTCTTCTGATTGATTTTAGTTTGAAATCAATTTTGTTAGATATTAGTATAGCCACACCCACTTGTTTCTTAGGTCCATTTGATTGGAAAACCTTTTCCCAACCCTTTACTCTGAGGTAGTGTCTGTCTTTGAGGTTGAGGTGTGTTTCCTGTAAACAGCAGAATGTTGGATCCTGTTTTCGTATCCATTCTCTTAACCTGTTCCTTTTTATAGGTGAATTGAGTCCATTGATATTAAGTGATATTAATAACCAGTGATTCTCAACTCCAGTTATTTTTTTGATGGTAGAGTTTGTATGTTTTCCTTCTTTGAGTTGTGTTGGTGGAGGTTTGTCATGTGTTATTATGCATGTGGTTGGCTTCCTTGGGTTGTTGTTTTCCTTCTATTACTTTCTGTAAGGTTGGGTTTGTGGCTACGTATTTTGTAAATCTGCTTTTGTCCTGGAATATCTTGTTTTCTCCACTGATGGTAAATGCAAGCTTTGCTGATTATAGTAGTCTGGGCTTGCATCCATGGTCTTTTAGTTTCTGCAGCACATCTATCCAAGACCTTCTGGCTTTCATGGTTTCCATTGAGAAGTCTGGTGTAATTCTGATAGGTTTCCCTTTATATGTTACTTGACCTTTTTCCCTTGCAGCTCTTAATATTCCTTTATTCTGTATGTTTTGTGTGTTGATTATATGGTGAGTAGATTTGTTTATATCCAGTCTATTTGGTGTTCTGTATTCTTTTTGTACCTTCATAGGAATATCCTTCTTTAGGTTGGGAAAGTTTTCTTCTATAATTTTGTTGAATATATTTTTTGGGCCTTTGATCTGTAATTCTTCTCCTTCTACCCTAGTATTCTTAGGTTTGGTCTTCTCATGGTGTCCCAGATTTCCTGGATTTTTGTGTTAAAAATTTGTTGGATTTGTTGGGTTCTTTAATTAATGAGTTTATTTCCTCTATAGTATTTTCAGTGTTTGAGATTCTTTCTTCTATTACTTTTATTCTGTTTGTCATACTTGTCTCTGTAGTTCCTCTTCATTTACCCTGATTTTCCATATCTGGCCTTCCCTCAGTTTGTGTTTTTTTTTTAATTACCCCCATTTCATTTTTCAAGTCTTGAACTGTTTCCATTACCTGTTTGATTACATTCTCTTGGTTTTCTTGGGTATCTTTGAGAGATTTATTCATTTGTTCTACCTTTTTTGTTTTCTCCATTTCTTTAAAGCAGTTTTTCACATCCTTGTTAAGGTCCTCTATTATTTTCATAATGTTATGTTTAAAATGATTTCTTCTACTTCTTCTGGACTAGGGTGTTCAAGTCTTCTTGTTGCATGATCCCTGGATTTTGATGTTGTCATGTTGCCTTTCAGGTTGTTGGGATAATTCTTCTATTGGCGCCTGTCCATCTCTTCCTTCAAATGCATCTAGGAGAGTCTTGGTGTCTTGGTCCAATATTTGCTGTGACTGACTCTGTACTTGGGGAATTTTCTTGGTCTGGCATCTTTTAGGGCTCCTAGGCACTGGATCTGGTTGTGCTGGTGGATCTAAGGACACTGCAGATGGAAAGGAGTGCCCTCTGGCTGGATCTCCTCAGTACAGGTGCAGGATCTGTTCCTTAGCCAAGGACCTTGCAGACAATATGGTAGACTTGGGGGGTCATGTGGAATAAAGAAGCTCTGCAGCAGGAGTTGGAGGGGCCCTGTACTTCCTTCTGGACTGTCTGCTTGGGGGGCATATACTGACCCTTCTGGATGGATCTCTTCAGCATAGGAACAGGGACTTGTCAATAGCTTTAATTATTAATGACTTTAATTATCCAATATAAATAACTGAGACATTGTGTTTGTTTTGAGCATACATAAGACCTCAAAGCCTTAGACTGTGTAGAACCCAGAAATTAAGAAGGGGATGTGATTGGCCAGGGCAGATGTTCAGCATGGGCTGATAAGTCTAGCCCTTCTGCATTAAGTTTATCTTTCTAAAGATAGTCTGTGATTTGTTTACCCACATTACCTGGAACCACTCTATTTTCTAAGGATAAATTGGATATGCTCGTCTTGTGTTATTTGTAATTTACATTTGAGGGCATTGTCTGGTCACTTTATAATTGTGTAGATCCATCTTCCCATTGTTCTGCTCTAAACAGTCAAAGGATTTGTGAAGGAGCCGTGTTGTATTCTAAAAGACCACAATAATGTGGCCATATTATCTTGGCACATAGGAAATTGCAATAATTGATCCCAGGTCCCGTTAATAAAGGAGAATCCTTCCTCCAAACACAACTGGTTTCTGGTGTGAGGCTTCCAGATATTTGCCTAGCTTAAGGTTTAGACACCTCTCTTTTCCATCTTTCCTTTTACCCATTGTTACGTTAAGCGTCAGATGATTCTGCAGTTAGATAGTCAGTCTTGGGGCTGGGAGAAGAAGTTCTCATCCTAGAGAATGCAGAGAAGACTACTTTGCTTTCATATAAAAAGAGTGGGATGGTTGTTTCCATCTGTAAAATTTACTAGGACACAAGAAGGGCTTTAATCCTTCAGTAACTATCAGGACACAAATTGGTAGAGGAATTTCCATGCAACAGACTCCTCATGCTCCCATTGGTCACTCTGCATCTCTGCTTTCCAATTTCAACAGGAACAAGATTGTAGGTAACATTAATGTTTAAGTCAGGGACACTTGCCCATTTCCACAGAGTCACAAGAAGGGCAAGAAAGGGTCCCACTGAGTGTACAATCAATGGACAAAAATCCTGGTCCCACTCAGCCAGAGTGACAGACCCTGGCAGTGAAAGAAATCTGGATCCAGGGAAAATTTTGAAATATAGACTCAACTTTCTTCATATTTATATTGAGTTTTTCTGATAGTGGAGAACTTCAGTGAGATCACAGACAAGGGGCCAACCAAGGGAGATATCCTTCCTTTTGGAGTGTTTAAGAGTAATGTCTGTATAGAGTCATTCACTTGCATTTGGTCTGAGTAAGAAACAGATTAAGAGGACCACAAAGAACATATTGTTCTGGTAGGTACCACAGGGTCTTAGCCTGCAGGAAATGACAGAAGAACTTATTCAGAGGCCTGATTTAGCTTCTTGAGTTACACTGGGTCATTTCTTTGGGAAATTGTATTTGAAAATTGCTCAGATTTCATCCTTAGTCAGGATGGTTTGTGAATGAGTGGAGCAGGTCATCAAACTTTTCTTGGGAATGTAGGAAAGGACACAAGCTCTCTTCTTGTTCTCCCATGTGGTAGGATATTTGATCACATTATAAAACCTAAGACAGTTAAGAAAATCAACCTTAGATCAAGAGGTGGAGCCAACAACTACATGGCAGAAATTAGCTATTGAGAATACAGAGGAACCACAAAGATGAATAGAAAGATGCACAGAAAAAAGTAGGAAGGAAATGGAGTTTGGCATTTTTTTTTGGCATGACTGGAGAGGTACTCTCTTGCTGGGTCTCTGACCTAAAAGGAAGAGCAGCTAGTTCCTTCTCGGCCTCTCTGAGGTAGCAGGTTTTCACCCTAACATCTGACTCTCTAGTCTTTATTGATAAAAAAAATGGGGGAGAGCTTGGGCACCTACAGCTGGGGCTCCAGGATCTCCGGTGGTCTACTGGACCCCTTGCTCCCTCCCACCCCCTACCTCTTGTCCCCGGATCCTTGAGCTACCAGATGGCCCTGGTTAGGAGCTGAGGAACTCCATCTGGACGGGTGAGTGTCTACTAGCCAGGGGCGGTGTGTCCCAGAAGCTAGCACAAACCCCCCTCCCCCAGCTCCTTCTCCAGGGCTGCCTTTCTTGGGCAAGACCCAATCCCCCGGCAACACACCCCACCCCCAACCCTGCACTGCGGCTTGCTAGGACCAGTGCTCAAGACCGGTTTTAAGTTCCTTCACTAAGGCTATCCACCCAGAGTGGGAGTGCCTGTCTTCTGGGCAGGTCTCAAGGTTCCCTGTGGGGGAGCTTGGGCACCTACAGCTGGTGCTCCAGGGTTGCCATCTGAGTTGTTGTGCTGAGGAGTTCCATCTGGACGGGTTGGTTCCTGTTTCTACACTGAAGAGATACACCCAGAGAGTCAGTCACAGCAAAGTCTGGACCAAGACACCAGGCCTCTCTGGGCTACATTTGAAGCAAGAGATGGGAAGACGCCAAAACAAGAATTCCTCCAACAACCTGAAAGACAACATGACATCACCAGAACCCAGGGATCCCGAAACAAGAAGAATTCTACACCCTACTCCAGAAGAATTAGAAGAATTTGACTCAAAAGTGAATTATATGAAAATAATAGAGGACTTGAAACAGGAGGTGAAAAACTGCCATAAACAATTAGAGATGACAAACAAAAAAGTAGAGGAAATGAATAAGTCACTCAAAGATACCCAAGAAAACCAAGAGAAGCAAGAAAAAGCAATCAAACAGGTAAGGGAAGCGGTTCAAGACTTGAAGAATGAAATGGAAGTAATGAAGAAAACACAAACCGAAGGAAGGATGGAGTTGGAAAACCTGGGTAAACGATCAGGAACCACAGAGACAAGTACTACCAACAGATTACAAGAGATAGAAGAAAGAATGTCAGACACTGAAGATACCATAGAGAAAATAAACACACTGATCAAAGAAAATAGCAAAACCAACAAATTCTCATCACAAAACATTCAGGAAATATGGGACACAATAAAAAGACCAAACATAAGAATAATTGGGATAGAAGAAGGAGAAGAAGTACAGCTCAATGGTCCAGAAAATATATTTAATAAAATTATAGAAGAAAACTTTCCCAACCTAAAGAAAGATATTCCTTTGAAGGTTCAAGAAGCATACAGAACACCAAATAGACTGGACCAAAAAAAAACATCTCCTCGCCATATAATAATCAAAACACAAAACATACAGAATAAAGAAAGAATATTAAGAGCTGCAAAGGAAAAAGGTCAAGTTACTTATAAAGGTAAACCTATCAGACTTACACCTGACTACTCTATGGAAACCATGAAAGCCAGAAGGTCCTGGATAGATGTACTGCAGAAGCTAAGAGAACATGGATGCAAACCCAGACTACTATACCCAGCCAAGCTTTCGTTCACTATAAATGGAGAAAACAAAATTTTCCAGGATAAAAACAAATTTAAACAATACATGGCCACAAATCCAGCCTTACAGAAAGTAATAGAAGGAAAATCACAAACCAAGGAGTCCAACAATGACCACAATATCTCAAACATCTAGAGACCCGTCACCAGCACAACTCAAAGAAGGCAAACACACAAACTCTATGACTAAAAATCTGACCGGAGTTAACAACCACTGGTCATTAATATCCCCTTAATGTCAATGGACTCAACTCACCTATAAAAAGGCACAGGCTAAGAGATTGGATACGCAAACAGGATCCAACATTCTGCTGTTTACAAGAAACACACCTCAACCACAAAGACAGGCACCTACTTAGAGTAAAGGGATGGGAAAAGGTTTATCAAGCAAATGGACCTAAGAAACAAGCAGGTGTGGCCATACTAACTTCTAACAAAGTGGACTTCAAACTTAAATCAATCAGAAGAGATGGAGAGGGACATTTTATACTCATAACAGGAACAATTCATCAGGATGAAGTCTCAATCCTGAATATCTATGCCCCTAACATAAAAGCACCCACGTACGTAAAAGAAACATTACTAAAACTCAAGGCTGCCATCAAACCGCACACACTAATAGTAGGAGATTTCAACACTCCTCTTTCACCAATGGACAGGTCAATCAGACAGAAGCCTAACAGAGAAATAAGAGAATTAATGGAGGTAATGAATCAAATGGACTTAACAGACATCTATAGAACATTCCACCCAAATAGGAAAGAATATACCTTCTTCTCTGCTGCTCATGGAACCTTCTCGAAAATTGACCACATCCTCGGCAACAAAGCAAACTTCCACTGTTACAAAAAAATATCCATAACCACCTGTGTCTTATCAGATCACCATGGTCTAAAGTTAGAATTCAACAACAAAACTACCCCCAGAAAGCCTACAAACTCATGGAAACTGAACAGTCAACTATTGACCCACACCTGGATCAAAGAAGAAATAAAGAAAGAAATTAAAGTCTTCCTTGAATTCAATGAAAATAAAGAAACAACATACTCAAACTTATGGGACACTTTGAAAGCAGTCCTAAGGGGAAAGTTCATAGCCCTTAGTGCCCACTTAAAGAAAACAGAGAAAGCATACATTGGAGACTTAACAGCCCACCTGAAAGCTCTAGAAAAAAAAGAAGCAGACTCACCTAGGAGGAGTAGAAGACTGGAAATTGTCAAACTGAGAGCGGAAATCAACAAAATAGAAACACAGAAAACAATCCAAAGAATCAATGAAACAAAAAGCTGGTTCCTGGAAAAAATCAACAAAATTGATAAACCCCTATCCAAACTAATCAAACGGCAGAGAGAGAATTTGCAAATTAATAAGATCAGAAATGAAAAGGGGGACATAACCACAGACATAGAGGAAATTCAGAGAATCATTAGATCTTACTACAAAAGCCTGTATGCCACAAAACTGGAAAATGTAAAAGAAATGGACACTTTTTTAGATAAATTCCATATACCAAAATTAAATCAGGACCAGGTGAACAATCTAAATAGACCTGTCAGTCGCGAAGAATTAGAAGCTGTTATCAAAAACCTCCCTACCAAAAAAAGCCCAGGACCAGACGGTTTCAATGCGGAATTCTACCAGAATTTCCAAGAAGACCTAATACCTATACTCCTTAAGGTATTTCACAATATAGAAACAGAAGAGTCATTGCCAAATTCATTTTATGAAGCTACAGTCACTCTGATACCAAAACCACACAAAGACTCAACCAAGAAAGAGAATTACAGACCAATCTCACTCATGAACATCGACGCAAAAATCCTCAACAAAATACTGGCAAACCGTATCCAAGAATACATTAGAAAAATTATCCATTATGATCAAGTAGGCTTCATCCCAGAAATGCAGGGCTGGTTCAACATACGAAAATCTATCAATGTAATCCATCATATAAATAAACTGAAAGAAAAAAACCATATGATCATTTCTTTAGATGCTGAAAAAGCTTTTGACAAAATTCAACATCCCTTTATGATAAAAGTCTTGGAGAGATTAGGGATACAAGGGTCATACCTAAATATAATAAAAGCTATTTACAGCAAACCGACAGCTAACATGAAACTAAACGGAGAGAAACTCAAAGCCATCCCACTTAAATCAGGAACACGACAAGGCTGTCCACTCTCTCCATACCTCTTCAATATAGTGCTTGAAGTTTTAGCAATAGCAATAAGACAACATAAGGGGATCAAGGGGATTCGAATTGGAAAGGAAGAAGTTAAACTTTCGTTATTTGCAGATGATATGATAGTGTACATAAGTGACCCCCAAAACTCCACCAAAGAACTTTTACAGCTGATAAACACCTTTAGTAATGTGGCCGGATACAAGATCAACTCCAAAAAATCAGTCGCCCTCCTATACACAAAGGATATGGAAGCAGAGAGGGAAATCAGAGAAGCATCACCTTTCACAATAGCCACAAACAGCATAAAATATCTCGGGGTAACTCTAACCAAAGAAGTGAAGGATCTATTTGACAAGAACTTTAAAGCATTGAAGAAAGAAATTGAAGAGGATACCAGAAAATGGAAGGATCTCCCTTGCTCGTGGATTGGGAGGATCAACATAGTAAAAATGGCAATCCTACCAAAGGCAATTTATAGATTCAATGCAATCCCCATCAAGATCCCATCAAAATTCTTCACTGATCTTGAAAGGACAATAATCAACTTTATTTGGAATAACAAAAAACCCAGGATAGCCAAAACAATCTTATACAATAAAGGAACTTCTGGAGGCATTACCATCCCTGACTTTAAACTCTATTACAGAGCTACAGTAATGAAAATGGGGTGGTATTGGCATAAAAATAGAGAAGTCGACCAATGGAATCGTATAGAAGACCCGGATTTGAACCCACAAACCTATGAATACCTCATTTTCGATAAAGGTGCTAAAAGTATACAATGGAAGAAAGAAAGCATCTTCAACAAATGGTGCTGGCACAACTGGATGTCAACCTGTAGAAGAATGAAAATAGACCCATATCTATCACCATGCACAAAACTCAAGTCCAAATGGATCAAAGACCTCAATATCAATCTGAACACACTGAACCTGATAGAAGAGAAAGTGGGAAGTACCCTACAACAGATGGGCACAGGCGATCGCTTCCTAGGTATAACCGCAGCAGCACAGTCATTAAGGGCAACATTGAATAAATGGGACCTACTGAAACGGAGAAGCTTCTGTAAAGCAAAGGACACTGTCACTAAGACAAAAAGGGAACCCACTGACTGGGAGAAGATCTTCACCAACCCCGCAACAGACAAAGGTCTGATCTCCAAAATATATAAAGAACTCAAGAAACAAGACTTTAAAATGCTAATTAACCCAATTAAAAAATGGGGCACTGATCTGAAGAGAGAATTCTCAACAGAAGAAGTCCAAATGGCCAAAAGGCACTTAAGGTCATGCTCAGCCTCCTTAGCGATCAGGGAAATGCAAATCAAAACAACATTGAGATATCACCTTACACCTGTCAGAATGGCTAAAATCAAAAACACCAATGATAGCCTTTGCTGGAGAGGCTGTGGAGAAAGGGGCACCCTCATCCATTGCTGGTGGGAATGCAAACTTGTGCAACCACTTTGGAAAGCAGTGTGGCGGTTTCTCAGGAAAGTTGGGATCAACATACCCATGGACCCAGCAATGCCACTCTTGGGAATATACCCACGAGATGCCCGATCATATGACAAGGACATTTGTTCAACTATGTTCATTGCAGCATTATTTGTAATAGCCAGAACCTGGAAACAACCCAGATGCCCCTCAATGGAAGAATGGATGAAGAAAGTATGGAATATATATTCATTAGAATACTACTCAGCGGTAAAAAACAATGACTTCGCGAATTTTGCATGCAAATGGATGGAAATAGAAAACACTATCCTGAGTGAGGTAACCCAGACCCAAAAGGATGAGCATGGGATGTACTCACTTATAATTGGTTTCTAGAGATAAATAAGGGTCAGTGAGTCTTTAATTTGATACCCTAAAGAAACTAATTAAGAAGGTGAACCCAAAGAAAAACATACAGCTATCCTCTGGGTTATGAGAAGTAGACCAGATTGACGGGCAAAAATTTGGGATCTTGGGGGAGTGGTGGGAGGGGGAATAAGGGGAGAAGGGGAGAGAAATGTGAGAAGGGGAGGGTGGGGGGAACTTGGGGCAACGGGATGATTGGGATAAAGGAAGGTTGGTTAGGGGAGCAGAGAAGCACACATCTTAATTAAGGGAGCCATCTTAGGGATGGCAAGAGACTTGGATCTAGAGGGGCTCCCAGGAGCCCAGGGTGATGTCCCCAGTTAGTTCCTGGGGCAGCTGTGGATAGGGAACCTGAAATGACTCTATCCTATAGCCATACTGATGAATATATTGCATATCACCATAGAAACTTCATCTGGCGATGGATGGAGATAGAGACAGAGACCCACACTGGAGCACTGGACTGAGCTCCCAAAGTCCCAATGAGGAGCAGAAGGAGGGAGAATATGAGCAAAGAAGTCAGGACCACAAGGGGTGCGCCCACCCGTGGAGACAGTGGGGCTGAGTCTTTGGGAGCTCACCAAGGCCAGCTGGACTCTGACTGAAAAAGCATGGGATAAAACCGGACTCTCTGTATTTGGCGGACAATGAGGGCTGCTGAGAAGCCAAGGACCATGGCACCGGGTTTTGATCCTACTTCATGTTCTGGCTTTGTGGGAGCCTATCCAGTTTGGACGTTCACCTTCCTAGACCAGGATCGAGGGGGAGGACTTTGGACTTTCCACAGGGAACCCTGACTGCTCTTCAGGCTGGAGAGGGAGGGGAGGAGTGGGGAGAGGGGAGGAGGGGAGGGAGGAGTGGGAGGGAAATGGGAGGCGGGGAGGAGGCAGAAATTTTTTTTTTCCAATAAAAAAAAAAAAAAGATAGAGATTTAGTTAGAAATCTATATCTTTGGCAGCAACAGAGCCTCTGCTGACAAACAAGAAATCCCACAGGGCTGCAGCTTTACTAGTGGGTTGCTGATCTGGGGCCACAGGACCAGCATAGCAGTTAAAATATCAGTAGATTCATGTGCAGTCACTAAACCCACAGAAAAACAAAACTCCATGGTAATTTGTCCGAAACTAGGCTTGGAACTTTGGTACTCCAGACAGTCCTGTTTTTGAAGAAGTTACTGAGTCTCACCAGGGTCTGGCAACTATCATGCAAATGTTTGTAGGACCAATGGAACATACTGCTAGGCCTGACACTGGGCTACCATTAGAACTATCTTTCAGTTTTACATGTATTCATAAATAAAGGAGTGGTGACATATTCAGTGTCAGGTTTTATATGCCACAATTTGTATTATATACACTGATTCAACGAAGTTTTTCTTTGTTTGATGGTTCAAACAAGAGGAAATGTTTATTATTGGAAAATATTCAAATTAAAAATGATGAAAAATGACATTAAATCATCACTACTAATGAAACAGTAATACATTTCTATAAATTTCCCTTTATTGGTATATGTTACAAACATAAAAAGAAAAACAATACATTATTCATAGTCTTTATCTAGCATGCTATTCAAAGACTATGGTAATTATATACTGCTCAGTCTATAAGTTCTCCACAAAGTTAACTTGTTTGACCCATAATTTTCTCATAGCTTTCTTCATTTCCTGATTTCTCAATGTGTAAATAATAGGATTCAGTAAGGGAGTAATAGCAGTATATAACAGAGCAAGCATTTTACTGCTTGCAAAACTGCCAAATGGCCAGGCATAGATGAAGATACAGGGTCCAAAGAACAGAGTGACCACCATTATGTGGGCAGACAATGTGGACAGAGCCTTGGAAAGCCTGCCAGGTGATTTGTGCTTTACAGTGACCAGAATGACAGTGTAAGAAAAGAGCAAGAGGATGAAACAGATCAAAGACAGCAGCCCACTGTCAGCAATGACAAATAACTCCAGAGTGTTTGTCTCAATACAAGCAAGCTTGATGACCAGGGGGAGATCACAAAATATGTTATTTACAATATTGTGGCCACAGAAAGGCAAATTGACTATCAATACCATCTGACTCATGGTGTGTATGAAACCAATTGTCCAGGAAAGTAATACAGATACATTCAGCAACCTGTGACTCATAATTGTCCTGTAGTGCAGGGGTTTGCATATGGCCACGTATCTATCAAAGGCCATGACTATCAAAAGTGTCATTTCAGCACCCCCGAAGAGGTGCATGAAGAACATCTGGGCCATGCATCCCCATAGAGAGATGCTCTTGTGTTCTGCAAGCAAGTCTCTGATCATCTTGGGGGTTGTAACTGTGGAAAAGCCCATGTCCAATAAGGAAAGGTTTCCAAGAAGAAAGTACATGGGAGAATGAAGGGTAGAATTAGCTGTAACTGTGGCTATAATGAGACTGTTGCCTACCACAGTTGCACCATAGATCAAAGAAAATGTCACAAAGAAGAAAATCTGAAGTTGCCAATCTCCAGAAAATCCCACTAAAATAAATTCTGTCACAGATGATCCATTTTCATAATCCATTTATTCAATTCAGAAAGCTTCTGGAAGTTCTTTAAATACAATGAGGTGGAAACAAAAGCAAGACACAGTTATTGTTAGTAAGGACATATTTTTGTTATCAGTACAATATTGGTTGATGATCTGAAAACATTCAATGTAACATATCAATATGACTGAATATAACTTGAAATGATTTTAAGCATCACAAACCTTGAACACAGACACTAAGGCTACCCACCCAGAGTGGTGAGTGCCTGCCTACTGGGCAGGTCTCAAGATCCCCTGTGAGGGAGCCCGGGCACCTTGAGCTGGTGCTTCAAAGTCTCCAGTGGTCTCCTGGACCCCGTGCTGCCTCCCACGTTCTTCCTCTTGTCCCCGGATCTGTGGGCTACCAGGCGTCCCTGTTTAGGTGCTGAGGAGTTTTATCTGGAAGGGTGAGTGTGTGCTATCCAGGGGCAGATTGTCCCTGAAGAGAGCACAACCCCCTTTCCCCCGCTCCTTCTGCAGGGCTGTCTTTCTTACACAAGACCCCCCCCCCCCCCCAAGCCTGCGTTTTCTGCAAGGTCATTTGCTCAGGAACAGTTTTCTGCTCCTACACTAAGGCTACCCACCCAGAGCGGTGAGTACCTGCCTACCGGGAAGGCCTCAAGGACCCCCAAAATGGAGCACGCGCACCTTCTGCTTGTGTGGCAGGGTCTCCTGTGTTCTACTCATCCCCGCCCTGCCCCCTGAGTTCCCCCTTTGGTCCTCAGGTCATTGGACTACCAGGCGTCCATGTTGTGCTGCTGAGGAGTTCCATCTGGAAGGGTCGGTTCCTGCATCTACACTGAAGAGATACGTCCGAAGACTCAGTCACAGCAAAGACTGGACCAAGACACCAGGCCTCTCCTGGCTCCATTTGAAGGAAGAGATGGAAAGGCGCCAATGCAAGAATTCCTCCAACAACCTGAAAGGCAACATGACATCACCAGAATCCAGGGATCCCGAAATAAGAAGAATTGTACACCCACTTCAGAAGAATTAGAAGAAATCGACTCAAAAGTGAATTATATGAAAATAATAGAAGACCTTAAAGAGGGAGTGAAAAACTGCCATAAACAACTAGAGATGACAAACAAAAAGGTAGAGGAAATGAATAAATCGCTCAAAGATACCCAAGAAAACCAAGAGAAACAAGAAAAAGCAATCAAACAGGTAAGGGAAGCAGTTCAAGACTTGAAGAATGAAATGGAAGTAATGAAGAAAACAAAAACGAGGGAAGGATGGAGATGGAAAATCTGGGTAAATGAACAGGAACTACAGAGACAAGTACTACCAACAGATAACAAGAGATAGAAGAAAGAATGTCAGACATTGAAGATACCATAGAGAAAATAAACACACTGATCAAAGAAAACAGCAAAACCAACAAATTCTCATCACAAAACATTCAGGAAATCTGGGACACAATAAAAAGACCAAACCTAAGAATAATTGGGATAGAAGAAGGAGAAGAAGTACGGCTCAATGGTCCAGAAAATATATTTAATAAAATTATAGAAGAAAACTTTCCCAACCTAAAGAAAGATATTCCTTTGAAGGTTCAAGAAGCATACAGAACACCGAATAGACTGGACCAAAAAAAAATAATCTCCTCGCCATATAATAATCAAAACAAAAAACATACAGAATAAAGAAAGAATATTAAGAGCTGCAAAGGAAAAAGGTCAAGTTACGTATAAAGGTAATACTATCAGACTTACACCTGACTACTCTATGGAAACCATGAAAGCCAGAAGGTCCTGGATAGATGTACTGCAGAAGCTAAGAAAACTTAAATCAATCAGAAGAGATGGAGAGGGACATTTTATACTCATAACAGGAACAACTCATCAGGATGAAATCTCAATCCTGAATATCTATGCCCCTAATATAAAAGAAACATTACTAAAATTCAAGGCTGCCATCAAACCGCACACACTAATAGTAGGAGATTTCAACACTCCTCCTTCACCAATGGACAGGTCAATCAGACAGAAACCTAACAGAGAAATAAGAGAATTAATGGAGGTAATGAATCAAATGGACTTAACAGACATCTATAGAACATTCCACCCAAATAGGAAAGAATATACCTTCTTCTCTGCAGCTCATGGAACCTTCTCGAAAATTGACCACATTCTCGGTAACAAAACAAACTTCCACAGTTACAAAAAAATATTCGTAACCTCCTGTGTCTTATCAGATCACCATGGATAAAAGTTAGAATTTAACAGCATTGCTACCCCCAGAAAGCCTACAAACTCATGGAAACTGAACAGTCAACTATTGACCCACACTTGGATCAAAGAAGAAATAAAGAAAGAAATTAAAGTCTTCCTTGAATTCAATGAAAATAAAGAAACAACATACTCAAACTTATGGGACACTATGAAAGCAGTCCTAAGAGGAAAGTTCATAGCACTAAGTGTCCATTAAAGAAAACAGAGAAAGCACACATTGGAGACTTAACAGCCCACCTGAAAGCTCTAGAAAAAAAAAAGAAGCAGACTCACCTAGGAGGAGTAGAAGACTGGAAATAATCAAACTGAGGGCAGAAATCAACAAAATAGAAACACAGAAAACAATCCAAAGAATCAATGAAACAAAAAGCTGGTTCCTGGAGAAAGTCAACAAGATTGATAAACCCCTATCCAAACAAATCAATCGGCAGAGAGAGAATATGCAAATTAATAAGATCAGAAATGAAAAGGGGGACATAACTACAGACACAGAGGAAATTCAGAGAATCATTAGATCTTACTACAGAAGCCTGTATGCCACAAAACTGGAAAATGTAAAAGAAATAGATACTTTTTTAGATAAATACCATATACCAAAGTTAAATCAGGACCAGGTGAACAATCTAAATAGACCTGTCAGTCGCGAAGAATTAGAAGCTGTTATCAAAAACCTCCCTACCAAAAAAAGCCCAGGACCAGATGGTTTCAATGCAGAATTCTACCAGAACTTCCAAGAAGACCTAATACCTATACTCCTTAATGTATTTCACAATATAGAAACAGAAGAGTCATTGCCAAATTCCTTTTATGAAGCTACAGTCACTCTGATACCAAAACCACACAAAGATTCTACCAAGAAAGAGAATTATAGGCCAATCTCGCTCATGAACATTGACACAAAAATCCTCAACAAAATACTGGCAAACCGTATCCAAGAACACATTAGAAAAATTATCCATTATGATAAAGTAGCTTCATCCCAGAGATGCACGGCTGGTTCAACATATGAAAATCTATCAATGTAATCCATCATATAAATAAAATGAAAAAAAACATATGATCATTTCATTAGATGCTGAAAAAGCTTTTGAAAAAATTCAACATCCCTTTATGATAAAAGTCTTGGAGAGATTAGGGATACAATGGTCATACCTAAATATATTAAAAGCTATTTACAGCAAACCGAGAGCTAACATCAAACTAAATGGAGAGAAACTCAAAGCCATCCCACTAAAATCAGGAACACGACAAGGCTGTCCACTCTCTCCATACCTCTTCAATATAGTGCTTAAAGTTTTACCAATAGCAATAAGACAACATAAGGAGATCAAGGGGATTTGAATTGGAAAGGAAGAAGTTAAACTTTCGTTATTCGCAGATGATATGATAGTGTACATAAGCGAACTCAAAAACTCCACCATAGAACTCCTACAGCTGATAAACACCTTTGGTAATGTGGCTGGATACAAGATCAACTCCAAAAAATCAGTCGCCCTCCTATACACAAAGGATATGGAAGCAGAGGGGGAAATAAGAGAAGCATCACCTTTCACGATAGCCACAAACAGCATAACATATCTTGGGGTAACTCTAACCAAGGAAGTGAAAGATCTATTTGACAAGAACTTTAAGGCATTGAAGAAAGAAATTGAAGAGGATACCAGAAAATGGAAGGATCTCCCATGCTCTTGGATTGGTAGGATCAACATAGTAAAAATGGCAATCCTACCAAAGGCAATTTGTAGATTCAATGTAATCCCCATCAAGATCCCATCAAAATTCTTCACTGATCTTGAAAGGACAATAATCAACTTTATATGGAAAAACAAAAAACCCTGGATAGCCAAAACAATCTTATACATTAAAGGAACTTCTGGAGGCATTACCATCCCTGACTTCAAACTCTATTACAGAGCTACAGTAATGAAAACAGTATGGTATTGGCATAAAAACAGAGAAGTCAACCAGTGGAATCATATAGACGACCCAGATTTTAACCCACAAACCTATGAATATCTCATTTTCAATAAAGGTGCTAAAAGAATATAATGGACGAAAGAAAGCATCTACAATAAATGGTGCTGGCACAACTGGATGTCAACCTGTAGAAGAATGAAAATAGACCCATATCTATCACCATGCACAAAACTCAAATCCAAATGGATCAAAGACCTCAATATCAATCTGAACACACTGAACCTGATAGAAGAGAAACTGGGAAGTACCCTACAACAGATGGGCACAGGTGATCGCTTCCTAGGTATAACCCCAGCAGCACAGTCATTAAGGGCAACATTGAATAAATGGGACCTACTGAAACGGAGAAGCTTCTGTAAAGCAAAGGACACTGTCACTAAGACAAAAAGGCAACCCACTGACTGGGAGAAGATCTTCACCAACCCCGCAACAGACAAAGGTCTGATCTCCAAAATATATAAAGAACTCAAGAAACTAGATTTTAAAATGCTAATTAACCCAATTAAAAAATGGTGCACTGATCTGAAGAGAGAATTCTCAACAGAAGAAGTTCAAATGGCCAAAAGACACTTAAGGTCATGCTCAGCCTCCTTAGCGATCAGGGAAATGCAAAACAAAACAACTTTGAGATATCATCTTACACCTGTCAGAATGGCTAAAATCAAAAACACCAATGATAACCTTTGCTGGAGAGGCTGTGGAGAAAGGGGTACCCTCATCCATTGCTGGTGGGAATGCAAACTTGTGCAACCACTTTGGAAAGTAGTTTGGCGGTTTCTCAGCAAATTCGGGATCAACCTACCCATGGAGCCAGCAATGCCACTCTTGGGAATAAACCCATGAGATGCCCGATCATATGACAAGGACATTTGTTCAACTATGTTCATAGCAGCATTATTTGTAATAGCCAGAACCTGGTAACAGCCTAAATGCCCTTCAATGGAAGAATGGATGAAGAAAGTGTGGAATATATACACATTAGAATACTACTCAGCGGTAAAACACAATGACTTCGTGAATTTTGCATGCAAATGGATGGAAATAGAAAACACTATCCTGAGTGAGGTAACCCAGACCCAAAAAGATGAACATGGGATGTACTCACTCATAATTGTTTTCTAGAGATAAATAACAGTCAGTGAGTCTATAATTTGATGTCCTAAAGAAGCTAAATAAGAAGGTGAACCCAAAGAAAAACATGTAGCTATCCTCCTGGTTATGGGAAGTAGACAAGATTGCCTGGCAAAAAATTGGGATCTTGGGGTTGTGGTGGGAGGGGGGTAAGGGGAGATGGGGAGAGAAAAGTGAGAAGGGGAGGTTGGGGGGAAATTGGGGAAACGGGCTGATTGGAATAAGGGAAGGTTGGTTAGGGGAGCATGGAAGCACATATCTTAATTAAGGGAGCCATCTTAGGGTTGGCAGGAGACTTGGACCTAGAGGGGCTCCCAGGTGCCCAGGGCGATGTCCCCAGTTAGTTCCTGGGGCAGCTGAGGATAGGGAACCTGAAATGACCCTATCCTATAGCCATACTGATGAATATCTTGCATATCACCATAGAACCTTCATCTGGCGATGGATGGAGATAGAGACAGAGACCCACACTGGAACACTGGACTGAGCTCCCAATGTTCCAATGAGGATCAGAAGGAGGGAGAATATGAGCAAAGAAGTCAGGACTACAAGGGGTGCACCCACCCACGGAGACAGTGGGGCTGAGACATTGGGAGCTCACCAAGGCCAGCTGGACTCTGACTGAAAAAGCATGGGATAAAACCGGACTCTCTGAATTTGGCGGACAATGAGGGCTGCTGAGAAGCCAAGGACAATGGCACTGGGTTTTGATCCTACTTCATGTTCTGTCTTTGTGGGAGCCTACCCAGTTTGGATGTTCACCTTCCTAGACCAGGATTGAAGGAGGAGGACTTTGGACTTTCCACAGGGCAGGGAACCCTGACTGCTCTTCAGACTGGAAAGGGACAGGGAGGAGTGGGGGGAGGGGGGAGGAGTGAGAGGAGGGGGAGGGAAATGGGAAATGGGGAGGAGACAGAAATTTCTCTTTTTTCAATAAAAAAATTAAAAAATAAACAAACCTTGAACACAACATTTTTATACAAAATAGAAATCATTTGAATGGATAAAAGTTCTATCACTTTATTTTATCATATGATATATTTTTGTAGATCCTCTATTTTTTCATTCTTTTGCTCACATAGAAATAAAAATAAAGATTAGATGATGATAATAACTGTTTATTTTGTCTCTAATATATCAGGGTCTCTATGTCATTGGATTCCTCATAGTTAGGTTATTCAAATATAAATGGATGTAGAGTCAAAACAGGCAATACACTGATCTGCATTTCTGAAGTGATCAACAAAGATTACTTATTGTTTTCCAAATAAAGACACAGGTTAGAATTCAATTTGTACAAGGTAACCAATCTTAAAATTCACTAACAATACTTTGCCCTTTTAATAATTTTTGATATTTTATAAAAATCTCAAGAAACAGAGACTCAGATGGTCTTAAGCTTTTGTTTTTAAATGCTTTGTTGTCCATTCACAAAGAAGTGCTCTTGTGGAAATTGTATGCTTAAACACACTGGTTTAGGAGCAAATAACAAGGTGTCTCAGTTTTCATGTATAGTTGTGTTTCAATGTTTAACTTTAAATACCTTAACTTGGATATTTAGATATTATTCATATTTTGAGTAATAAAACCTTATTAGTTACCGTAAAGTGTTAAGTGCTAGGCTTCAGTCTAAATATCTTTAAAGGTGTTTAGTGCTCATAATAAACAGATGTTACAATAGTATTATTGTTGCCATGCAAATATAAGGAAGCTGTGATGTGCAATTTATTTATATAAATTGTTATAAATATACAACTATATAACTACCAAGAATGAATGCTATTGAGTAAACCAAATCAATCTGACAGCATATCAATATGCCAAATGCATCAAAAATGCAAGGGATATATTTCAAATTGATAAACAATCTTTGAACTCAAATGTCTTGTGTGGAATTCCCATAAGATGCAATTCAACAACAAAAGAAGTATCTTAAAAAGTATTTAACTACCACTGTTCTTATGTAACCAAAATCTGTTATGCAAAGAGTTTATAATCTAGAAATTCGGGAATATAAAGAAAATAAGTTATGGGAGAAAAGCCTTAACTTAGTGTAGGACTTATGAAAAAACAAAATCAAAATCACTTCATGTGACACCTTCAAGATTGAAATAAGCTTTATGGTCAGTAAACCAAAAAGTAGGCGATATGGATAACATATGAATAGCCATAACATGAGATGTGTTAAGTACTTCTTTAATGTACTATCCAACTGCTTGAATTTAAATACATTTCTCTCCAAGGCAATCAAAAGCATTTTGCAGATTAAATTATTTTATTTTTCAACCTTTTTTGTATTCTTGTCTTGGGTTATATACTTTGACTGCCTTGTTTATTTTAAAACCAGATTTTTCTGCTTTTCCTATGATATGGAATATTCATGATAAAATTCTTAAATTATTTATGTTTTCTTCTTTCAGCTGAATGTAAAGCATCTTATGTTTTCTTCCTTTTATCCAATGATCACTATTTTTTCTATTTGTGGTCTAAGAATTATTTTTTATGGAGGTATTATAAATACCTAATTTAGAATGCATTGCCATTCTCCATTTCCTGCTCAAATTGTGAATATATACAATTTTTTATGTACTCTCTAAACCACCTGAATCTTGAAAAGAAATATAGCCTTAGTCTATAATTTTCAATTTTAGTATGAGCTTTCTGAATGATCATATGACGTTTCTTATATTCATCGTAATTACTCATTGACAAACTAATGTCACTTTTTTCTCTGCAGTATAATTTCTGAGAACATATTTTCTTTCAATTTGCACCGTAATTGTTAGTTCTAGCTTACCATGAAGTGGTATTAAGTTAGCTCTCAGTTTGAGGATTTGATGCCTCAAAGACCAAAACTTTTTTCTGGCCAACACAATTAATTAAAATGCCATTTTAGTCATAATAAAGTTAAAGAATTTGTCTTCTACAATATTTTCACTTACCTTTCCTAACATACAGTAAGAAGATCATAATCTTCAAGGTAATATATAAATTGAACCTACACTTCTTATTTTCTTTAATAGACTGCATACCATTCTTCAGAGTATCTCCACTTCCTTTAAAGATGTGGATCAATTACTGGAGATAATTTTTCTGAGTACTTGAAATGCAAATCTCAGTGGGAGTTGTTAAAAATGAAACTATTGCTACTTTAGAGATGCTTGCATTTAATTCTCGTCCTTGTAATGAGCTCTGTTTCTGCAAGTGTCGCTCCTTGATTATAACAATCATGTTATTCTCTATATTTTGTTGGTGATATAATAAGTTTAGAATGATTTTCTTGATTGGAAATTCCTTTTTCATATATTACTTCAAATTATTCTTGTTAATTTCCATTTTTGGATATTTCTCAAAGAATAATTCATAACCAATATTGAGTAAATCTTCAGTATGCAATTATGTATAAATTAAAGTGTTTAATTATTCAGGAAATGGATTACTAATGTTTACTAATACTAGATGAAATATCATACAAATCTTATATAGTTACAATATATAATATAAAAAGTTATATTATAGAGCTATCTTATCACAAAACAAAGAAACTATGTAAGTAACTATGGAAGACACATGGATCAATGGGAAGTAATAAAATATGTAGTTTAGAATTCATGCATTTACAGCCACTTTTTCATTAAGGAAGATTTCTAAAACCCTGTACATTGGAGGAGAGACATTATATCTAACAAATGGTATTAGGAAAACCAGGTGTGTACATACCAAAAACTAAAACTATGCTTTTTAACACTTATCCTACACGTTAGCTCAATATACTACTGTGCACTTTAAATCTTGGAGAAGAAAATTTAATTAATACATGCTAATATTTAAGTGCAGATGAGGACTTTCTGCATTCTTAGGTGGTAGAACTTTAGGAGGTGAAGTCTTGCTGAACAAGGTCCATTACTGGGCTTTGAAGTAACATAGCCCTGCCTTATACCCAGTTCATTCTCTCTATTTCATATTTGTCTTTAAAAATGTGATCTCTTGGCCTCTTACTCTGACACAATGTCTTCTGCTTTTTACATGTCTCCTGAAACCCTGAGCCCAAACAAAACCTCACTTTTATATAAGTTGACTTGCTTAGGGTATTTGTAGTGGTTTGAAGAAGTATGGGTCCCATATGTTTGAATGCTTGGCACGTAAGGATTGGCAAACTTAGAGATGTGGCCTTTTAGAGGAAATGTGTTAATATGGAGGAAGGTTTTGAGGTCTCATAAAATCCCAAGATTTATTATCTTTGAAATAGCTCATTCCTTGTTTTCAAAAGATCAAGATGTAGAGCGTTCATTACCTCTTCAATACCATGTCTGCCTGAATGATGTCATCCCTTCTACCATGATGATAATGGACAAACCTCTGAACTGTAGCCAGCCCCAGTTAGATGTTTTCCTTTTTAAGGATTACCACAGTCAGGGCGCCTCTCCGGATAAAACCGGACTCTCTGAATTTGGCGGACAATGAGGGCTGCTGAGAAGCCAAGGACCATGGCACCGGGTTTTGATCCTACTTCATGTTCTGGCTTTGTGGGAGCCTATCCAGTTTGGACGTTCACCTTCCTAGACCAGGATCGAGGGGGGAGGACTTTGGACTTTCCACAGGGAACCCTGACTGCTCTTCAGTCTGGAGAGGGAGGGGGAGGAGTGGGGGGAGGGGAGGAGGGGAGGGAGGAGTGGGAGGGAAATGGGAGGCGGGGAGGAGGCAGAAATTTTTTTTTTCCAATAAAAAAAAAAAAAAAAAAAAAAAAAAAAAAAAAGCAAAAGAAACCTTAACAGAGACAGCCTTTTATCATGGTAACAGAAAACTACCTAATGCGGTGTGGCTTGGCAGGCAGCAAAAAGATACATCCTTTTCTAACCCATTATTATCGTGTTTTTTACTGGTAATTATGATCATTAGTACACAGAGTTTTTATTAAAATTATCTATTATCTCATTTTGCTAATTTTGTGTTTTTTTTTCAGGTATGGTTTGTTTAACTATTCTGGAATTTTTTCTTTGTTTCCTGTAGACTCTTGGCAGTTTTTCAATCATTCTCTTTATATTGAAGCATTGTTTATAAACCAGTTGATCTGGTTTAGTAGTCATAAATTCCTTTTGTCTGTTACAAATAGGAAGAAACCTGTAAATGTGAAACAAAATAAATCAAAACCTCAAGGTCTTGCCTAATAAAATATTCATTTCTTTTTAAAATTGTTAAGTACATTTGCTGGGGAAGAGTCTGGTGAGACAGTTGTCTTTCAGAAATTTGGTGCATTTTTGAGGGCCCTTCTGTTTTTAAAGGCTTCTGTGAAATAGTCTTTTGTATACATATGTATATATGTATATTTAATTTAAACATAATTGCATCATTTTGCCCTTACATTTTGTCCCTCCCACCTCTTCCATGTACCCATCTCACTCCATTACAAAATCACGGTCTCTTTTTCAAAAAATATTTATTACACATATGTGGATAAAAACTGCTTAGTATTTTAGTATGGTATATATTTATGATTTCTTGAATAATTACCTGACTTTTAATAGTCAATTATGATCCATGAGTCAGCCTTTATTAATGGATATAACCTGTCTCTCTGGCTCCTTTCAATAACCTATATTCTAGGATTATGGTTTATAGGCTGGTTTTCTTTGCTCTATCTTTAAAAACCACCTATGAGTGAGTACATGTGATAATTGGTTTTCTGTGTCATTCCCTTTCCCCCACAATGTCTGCAACATAGGTTGTCATCAGTGTTTTTGATTTTGGCCGTTCTTACAGGTGTAAGATGGAATCTCAGAGTTATTATGATTTGTATTCCTCTGATGACTGAGGTTGTTGAAGATTTCCTTAAGTGTCTTTCAGCCATTGTAGATTCCTCTGTTGAGAGTTCTCTGTTTTGGTCTGTACTCCATTTTTATTGGATTATGTGTTCTTTTGATGATAAATTTCCTGAGTTATTTGTATATTTTGGAGATCTGTCTGATGTGGGGTTAGTGCAGATCTTTTCCCATTCTGTAGGGTGTTGTTTTGTCTTGTTGACCATGTCCTTTGCATTACAGAAGCTTGTCAGTTTTAGGATATTAATCTATACTCCTTCAAACACCTGATTTTTGACAAAGAAGCAAAAACTATCAAATGGAAAAAAGAAAGCATATTTAAGAAATGGTACAGGCATAACTGGATATCAATATATAGAAGAATGAAAACAGACCCATATCTATCATCATGAAAAAAACTCAAGTTGAAATGGATCAAAGACCTCAATATAGCCAGCCACACTGAACCTTATATAAGAGATAGTGGGAAGTACACTTGAACGCATTGGCACAGGAGACCACTTCCTAAATATAACCCCAGCAACAATGAGAGAAACCATTAATAAATGGATTCAAATATCTTTAAGATGTAGGTATAAAGTAAAGAAAATAATTTTTAAAACTTTGTAACTTTGTAATATTGGCCAAACTTTAAGAACATAAGCAACAAAGTATAAAATATTTATTACTTATAAAAATAAGTAATAACTTTTTAGTTTTTTAGAACAAATATGTATTAGTTAATTTTCTAGGCTGTAATAAAGTAGCCTGACAAATAAAACTCATAAAAGAAAGCAATGTGAGTACATGCTCTCCAGATGACTCTTCATCCTGCTGTAGTTCACTTGCAGGAGCCCACTTCCCATTCTGACTTCATTACTTGGGGTTTATGCTTGATGCAGTCCCTGGGTTAGTTATCCTGTCCCTTTTCCACCACTTCTGTAAGCCATTTTCTGTATCATCTGATGATCTACAGAAACAATTACTACCAGAAATGTATGTTGACCACTATAGCTTATGATGCATATCCTTACTGACATCCATTCTAGTCTCTATAGAATTAATCTTAGTCCTGTTACACTCAGAAAATTGGGAACAACACAAAAATACTAAATCTATGAATGATAGGTAAAAAGGAAGGAAAAACAGTTCAAAAGCACAGAACATATTTTTAACAAAATTGTAGAAGATTCTTTTTCCCATTTAAAGGAAGAGATACCTATAAATATTCAAGAAGAGTGCAGAATACTAAATGGACAGGACTAGAAAAGATAGTACTTATGATAGATAATAATCAAAACATTAATTGTACAGAACAAAGAATGATACTAAAGACAACTAAAGGAAAAGATCAAATAGCAACTGTTAGGGTAACATCTGGCATTTATTATAAAGACTATGAAAGCCAGAAAAAAAAGTGAGAGAATGTGTGTGTGTGTGCGCGCGCGCGTGTGTATGTATGTGTGCATGTATGTGTATGTATGTGTGTATATATATGTGTGTGTGTATGTATCTTGTGGAAGGAAAATGTAGGCGAATGTGCATATATAAATAGGAGTATAGAGAGACAAATCTGAGTGGGTAGAGAGATATAGATATCTCTGTATAGAAGAAAGATGTTTATGCAGAAGAGAAGTATGTGAAGGAAGAACTACTTGAATTTGTGAGAATGTAACTATGGAAAGAGATGTAACTGTATAAAGGAGATGAATTGTGAAGGTGTGAAGCTGTGTGGAGAATTTAACTGTGCAAAAATGGATTTTACTGTGTATAGAGATGTGTGACTGTGTAGAAGATAAATGTAGCTAGGTAGAAAAATGTTACTATGTGAAAAGAGATGTAACTGTGTGTAAAGAAGTATGATTGCACAGAACAGAGATAAGCATAAGTAAAAACAGTTATTTCACTGTATGTCAAGATATATAACTGCATAGAGATTGTCAGAGAAGAGGGATTATTATATAGAAGTAAAAGAGAAAGATAACATCGAAAAGTATGTGTTTCCTTATTTACCCCACAGATAAAATGTCTAAAACATGTTGCATTAGTGAATATTTTTGCATACTGGAGTAGGATCTCCAAAAGGTCACTGCTAACAAATTCTGAGAAAATATAGATGCTAGTTCAGGTTATTATGCCCACCAAACTATCAATCACAATTCTAAGAGGAAAGTATATTTCTTTTTTTTTTTTGGAAGGAAACCCAGTTTTATTTTTTTTTAATTTATTTATTTATTTAAGATTTCTGTCTTTTCCCCACCGCAGCCTCCCATTTCCCTCCCCCTCCCCCAGTCAAGTCCCCCTCCCTCATCAGCCCAAAGAGCTATCAGGGTTCCCTGCCCTGTGGGAAGTCCATGGACCACCCACCTCATCCAGGTCCAGTAAGGTGAGCATCCAAACTGCCTAGGCTCCCACAAAGCAATACGTGCAGTAGGATCAAAAACCCATTGCCTTTGTTCTTGAGATCTCAGTAGTCCTCATTGTCTCTATGTTTTTTCCCCAAGACGGTTTTATCCCAGGCTTTTTCAAACCCAGGTCAGCTGGCCTTGGTGAGTTCCTGGTAGAAAATCCCCATTGTCTCCGTGTGTGGGTGCACCCCTCGCGTTCCTGAGTTCCTTGCTCGTGCTCACTCTCCTTCGTCTCCTGATTTGGACCTTGAGATTACTGTCCGGTGCTCCAATGTGGGTCTCTGTCTCTGTCTCCTTTCATCGCCTGATGAAGGTTGATATTCAGGAGGATGCCTTTATGTTTTTCTTTGGGTTCTCCTTCTTATTTAGCTTCTCTAAGATCACGTATTAGAGGCTCATTGGCCTTTGTTTATGTCTAGAAACCAAATATGAGTGAGTACATCCCATGTTCCTCTTTTTGGGTCTGGCTTACCTCACTCAGGATCGTGTTCTCTATTTCCATCCATTTGCCTGCAAACTTCAGGAAGTCCTTGTTTTTTATTGCTGAGTAGTACTCTAATATGTATATATTCCATACTTTCTTCATCCATTCTTCAATTGAAGGGCATCTAGGTTGTTTCCATGTTCTGGCTATTACAAACAGTGCTGCTATGAACATAGTAGAGCATATACTTTTGTTGTATGATAAGGCCTCTCTTGGGTATATTCCCAAGAGTGGTATTGCTGGATCCAGGGGTAGGTTGATCCCAAATTTCCTGAGAAACCTCCACACTGCTTTCCAAAGTGGTTGCACAAGTTTGCATTCCCACCAGCAATGGATGAGTGTACCCCTTTCTCCACACCCTCTCCAGCAAAGGCTATCATTGGTGTTTTTCTGACAGGTGTAAGATGGTATCTTAAAGTTGTCTTGATTTGCATTTCCCTGATCGCTAAGGAAGTTGAGCATGACCTTAGGTGTCTTTTGGCCATTTGAACTTCTTCTGTTGAGAGATCTCTGTTCAGCTCAGTGCCCCATTTTATAAATGGGTTGATTAGCCTTTTACGGTCTAGTTTCTTGAGTTCTTTATATATTTTGGAGATCAGACCTTTGTCAGTTGCGGGGTTGGTGAAGATCTTCTCCCAGTCAGTGGGTTGCCTTTCTGTCTTAGCAACAGTGTCCTTTGCTTTACAGAAGCTTCTCAGTCTCAGTAGGTCCCATTTATTCAATGAGTCCCTTACTGTTTGTGCTGCTGGGGTTATACGTAGGAAGTGGTCTCCTGTGCCCACTTGTTGTAGAGTACTTCCCACTTTCTCCTCTATCAGGTTCAGCGTGTTCGGACTGATATTGAGGTCTTTAATCCACTTGGACTTGAGTTTTGTGCATGGTGATAGATATGGATCTATTTTCATTCTTCTACAGATTGACTTCCAGTTTTGCCAGCACAATTTGTTGAAGATGCTCTCTTTTTTCCATTGTATACTTTTAGTTCCTTTATCGAAAATCAGGTGTTCATAGGTTTGTGGGTTAAAGTCAGGGTCTTCTATTCGATTCTTTTTTCTCTGTTTTTATGCCAATACCAAGCTGATTTCAATACTGTAGCTCTGTAATAGAGTTTGAAGTCAGGGATGGTAATGCCTCCAGACGATCCTTTATTGTATAAGATTGTTTTGGCTATCCTGGGTTTTTTGTTTTTCCATATAAAGTTGATTATTGTCTTCTCCAGATCTGTGAAGAATTTTGGTGGTATTTTGATGGGGATTGCATTGAATCTGTAGATTGCTTTTGGTAGAATTGCCATTTTTACTATGTTGATCCTCCCAATCCAAGAGCAAGGGAGATCCTTCCATTTTCTGGTGTCATCTTCAATTTCTTTCTTCAAAGACTTAAAGTTCTTGTCAAATAGATCTTTCACTTCCTTGGTTAGGGTTACCCCTAGATATTTTATGCTATTTGTGGCTATCGTGAAAGGTGATGCTTCTCTGATTTCCCTCTCTGCTTCCTTATCCTTAGTGTATAGGAAGGCCACTGACTTTTTGGAGTTGATCTTGTATCCTGCCACCATACTAAAGGCGTTTATCAGATGTAGGAGTTCTTGGATAGAGTTTTTGGGGTCGCTTATGTATACTATCATATCATCTGCAAATAACGAAAGCTTAACTTCTTCCTTTCCAATACGAATCCCCTTGATCCTCTTATGTTGTCTAATTGCAATTGCTAGAACTTCAAGCACTATATTGAAGAGGTATGGAGAGAGTGGACATCCTTGTCTTGTTCCTGATTTTAGTGGGATGGCTTTGAGTTTTTCTCCGTTCAATTTAATGTTAGCTGTCGGCTTGCTGTAAATAGCTTTTATTATATTTAGGTATGACCCTTGTATCCCTAATCTCTCCAAGACCTTTATCATAAAGGGGTGTTGAATTTTGTCGAATGCTTTTTCAGCATCTAATGAAATGATCATATGGTTTTTTTCTTTCAGTTTATTTATATGGTGGATTACATTGATAGATTTGCGTATGTTGAACCAGCCCTGCATCTCTGGGATGAAGCCTACTTGATCATAATGGATAATTTTCCTAATGTGTTCTTGGATTCGGTTTGCCAGTATTTTATTGAGAATTTTTGCGTCGATATTCATGAGTGAAATAGGCCTATAATTCTCTTTCTTGGTTGGGTCTTTGTGTGGTTTTGGTATCAGGGTAACTGTGGCTTCGTAAAAGGAATTTGGCAATGACTCTTCTGCTTCTATATTGTGAAATACATTAAGGAGTATAGGTATTAGCTCTTCTTGGAAGTTCTGGTAGAATTCTGCATTGAAACCATCTGGTCCTGGGCTTTTTTTTGGTAGGGAGATTTTTGATAACAGTTTCTAGTTCTTCGCGACTAACCGGTCTATTTAGATCGTTCACCTGGTCTTGGTTTAGCTTTGGTATGTGGTACTTATCTAAAAAACTGTCCATTTCTTTTGCATTTTCCAGTTTTGTGGCATACAGGCTTTTGTAGTAAGATCTAATGATTCTCTGAATTTCCTCTGTGTCTGTGGTTATGTCCCCCTTTTCATTGCTGATCTTATTTATTTGCGTGTTCTCTCTCTGTTGTTTAATTAGTTTGGATAGGGGTTTGTCGATCTTGTTGATTTTCTCAAAGAACCAACTTTTTGTTTCATTGATTCTTTGGACTGTTTTCTGTGTTTCTATTTTGTTGATTTCTGCCCTCAGTTTGATTATTTCCAGTCTTCTACTCCTCCTGGGCGCATCTGCTTCTTTCTTTTCTAGAGCTTTCAGGTGTGCTGTTAAGTCCTCAATGTATGCTTTCTCTGTTTTCTTTAAGTGGGCACTTAGTGCTATGAACTTTCCTCTTAGCACTGCTTTCAACGTGTCCCATAGGTTTGAGTATGTTGTCTCTTTATTTTCATTAAATTCAAGGAAGACTTTAATTTCTTTCTTAATTTCTTCCTTGACCCATGTGTGGTTCAGTAGTTGACTGTTCAGTTTCCATGAGTTTGTCGGCTTTCTGGGGGTAGCATTGTTATTGCCTTCTAGCTTCAGTCCGTGGTGATCTGATAAGACACAGGTGGACACTGATTTTTTTTGTATCTGTGGAGGTTTCCTTTGTTTCCGAGTATGTGGTCAATTTTTGAGAAGGTTCCATGAGCTGCAGAGAAGAAGGTATATTCTTTCCTTTTTGGGTGGAATGTTCTATAGATGTCTGTTAAGTCCATTTGCTTCATTACCTCCAATAATTCTCTTAATTCTCTATTAGGTTTCTGTCTGATTGACCTGTCCAATGGAGAAAGAGGTGTATTGAAGTCTCCTATTACTAGTGTGTGTGGTTTGATGTCTGCCTTGAGTTCTAGTAATATTTCTTTTACATAGGTGGGTGCTTTTATGTTAGGGGCGTAGATATTCAGAATTGAGACTTCATCCTGATGAATTGTTCCTGTTATGAGTATAAAGTGTCCATCTCGATCTCTTCTGATTGACTTTAGTTTGAAGTCAGTTTTGTTAGAAATTAGTATGGCCACACCTGCTTTTTTCTTAGGACCATTTGCTTGAAACACCTTTTCCCAACCCTTTACTCTGAGTAGATGCCTGTCTTTGTGGTTGAGATGTGTTTCTTGCAAACAGCAGAATGTTGGGTCCTGTTTACGTATCCAATCCCTTAGCCTGTGCCTTTTTATGGGTGAATTGAGGCCATTAATATTAAGTGATACTAATGACCAGTGGTTGTTTACTCCGGTTATTATTATTGGTTTTGGTAGTAGCGTTTGTGTGTCTCCCTTCTTTGAGGTGTGCAGGTGAAGGTTCGCTAGACGCCTGAGTTATTGTAGGCAGTGTTGGCAATGCTAGATTCCTTAGGTTGTGATTTTCCTTCTATTATTTTCTGTAGGGCTGGGTTTGTGGCTACATATTGTTTAAATTTGTTCTTATCTTGGAAAGTCTTGTTTTCTCCATTGATAGTGAACAATAGCTTGGCTGGGTATAGTAGTTTGGGTTTGCATCCATGATCCCTTAGTTTTTGCAGAACCTCTATCCAGGACCTTCTGGCTTTCATAGTTTCCATAGAGAAGTCAGGTGTAAGTCTGATTGGTTTACCTTTATAAGTTACTTGCCCCTTTTCCTTTGCAGCTCTTAATATTCTTTCTTTAACCTGTATATTTTGTGTTTTGATTATTATATGGCGAGGGGATGTTTTTCTTTGATCCAGTCTGTTTGGTGTTCTGTATGCTTCTTGGATATTCAAAGGAATATCTTTCTTTATGTTGGGAAAGTTTTCTTCCATAATTTTGTTAAAAATATTTTCTGGGCCTTTGAGCTGTGATTCTTCTCCTTCTTCTATCCCTATTATTCTTATGTTAGGTCTTTTTATTGTGTCCCATATTTCCTGAGTGTTTTGTGATGAGTATTTGTTGGCTTTGCTGATTTCTTTGATCAGTGCATTTATTTTCTCTATGTTGTCCTCAGAATCTGAGATTCTTTCTTCTATCTCTTGTATTCTATTGATTATGCTTGTTTCTGTAGACTCTGTTCGTTGACTTAGATTTTCCATATCCAGCTGGTCCTCAGTCTGTGATTTCTTCCTTGCTTCCATTTCAGTTTTCAATTCTTGAACTGTTTTCCCCAGGGTCTCATGTACGTATTTACTCATTTCTTCAACCTTTTTACTCACTTCTTCAAACTTTTTGTCATACTTCTCCTCTATTTCTATAAAGGTGTTTTTTACATGTTGTTTAAGGGACTCTATTGCTTTCATAAAGTCATTTTTTTCCACTTCTTCTGTGTTAGGGTGTTCAAGTCCTTCCGTTGTGAGATCATTGGGTTCTGGTGTTTTCATGTTGCTTTTCAGATTATTGGGTGAATTCTTGCCTTGGCGCCTGCCCATCTCGTCCTATCGATGCTGTCTAATGTGTCTTTTAATGCAGGAACGGGTTTTCCTGCTGGCCAGGGCCCCTGCTTCCAAAATGCCTTCTCCCCGTTTCTTGAGTCCTGCCACTGGCCAAGATCTCTTTCACTGTTCTGAAGGGTCTTCAGGACCAGGACCAGGCTCCTGGTTTGCCAGGGACCTCGCCAAGAAAAGGCCTACCCCTCTGCAGGCCAGCCACCAAAACAGAGGAACTCGCGGTGCTCTCTGCTCTGAGCTCCCTATCCAGTGCCCAAACAGGTTAAATTTGGTGGTCCCGCGCCCAGCGGAAGGGGGGGGGAGCGAAGGAGGACCCTGGGCGCAATCTGGGATATGCCAGGGAGAGAGAGGTCTCAGCAAGGAGGAGCAGCCCCAGCAGAGGGTAGAAGCCCTCGGAGGCTAACCTGGGGGTCAAGGTGATGGGGGAGTTTCCCCGCTCCGTTTCCTGTGTCCAGCCCCGGGGCAAGAACACTCTCCCTATACAAGGTGGTCTTCAGGGATCCTCTGCTCGCTGGTGTCCTTAGGTCTCCGCCGCGTCTGGCCACCCCTGGGTTGTTCCGCCGCGTCTGCACCGCGCCGGGGTTGTTCCGCCGCGTCTGCACCGCTGCCGGGGTTGTTCCGCCGCGTCTGCGCTGCCGCCGGGGTTGTTCCGCCGCGTCTGCGCCGCCGCTGGGGTTGAAAGTATATTTCATGACAAAAACAAATTGAATAATCTACAAATCTAGCTGTACAGAAGGGCACTAGAAGGAAAACATAATTCTGACAAAAACTTAATATCTGTCAAAATAGCCTTCAATCCAAAGCTATTCAGAATAGATGGGGAAGAACATGAATATTTATTTAAGGAAAAACCAAGAGATATTACAGTTTTAAATAGTTATACACCAAACAGAAGTACACCCAAGTTAATAAAAGAAACACTACCATAGATAAAAATCACATATTGATTTTCACATCATAATAGTGGATGAGTTCAATACTCCACTCTCACAAATAAACAGGTCATCAAAACAAAATAAAACAAAGAAACACTGGAGTCAAATAACATCATAAATTAAATGTACATATCAGTTATGTACTGAACATTCAAACCAAGCACTATATTTTGTTGTTTGCAACTCATGAAACTTTCTCCAAAATTGATAGCATATGTGGAACTAAGGAAGTCTTAACAAACTGAATAAAATTTAAGGAACTCATAGCATCCTATCTAAGAATCATTGATCAAATCTGATTTCAACAACAATGAAAACAACAGAAAACAAGGAAGCCCATGAGGCATTTTACCAGGAAAGAAAAAGAACTGCATTGTACTGGAACATAGGACAAGTTCTTAGCACTAAGTTCTTACACAGTAAAAACTGGAGAAATCTCATATATGTAACTTAGTGACACACCTGAAGACTCAAGAACTACATGAGAAATTATTACCTCAAAATTGATGGCAATAAATACTCAAAATCTAGTGATGGGGGAGAGTCTTTTGTTTTGTGTTAATTTCATTGGTTAAATAAAGAGAATGCCTTGGCCCTTTAATAGGACAGAAAATTAGGTAGGCGGAGTAGACAGAACAGAATGCTGGGAGAAAGAAGCCGAGTCAGGCAGTCGCCATGATTCTCCCACCCAACACAGACACAGGTTAAGATCTTCCCTGGTAAGCTATCTCATGGGCTACACAGATTATTAGAAATGGGTTAGATCAATATGTAAGAGCTAGCCAATAAGAGGCTGGAACTAATGAGCCAAGCAGTGTTTAAAAGAATACAGTTTCCGTGTAATTATTTCAGTAAAGCTAGCTAGGTGGTGGGAAGCAGCCTGCCGCTCCTTCTACAATCTAGACTTAAATCAATGAAAAAGAACTATATAAACAAATAATCAAAAAGATTTCACTAAAATCAGGACCAAGACACTCTCTCCATACCTATTCACAATAGCATTGTTGTCATAGACAGGCAATAAGAAATTGAGGGGGATTGTTTCCAGGATCTGGCTATTACAAATAATGCTGCTATGAACATAGTTGAACAAATGTCCTTGTCATATGATCGGGCATCTCGTGGGTATATTCCCAAGAGTGGCATTGCTGGGTCCATGGGTAGGTTGATCCCAAATTTCCTGAGAAACCGCCACACTGCTTTCCAAAGTGGTTGCACAAGTTTGCATTCCCACCAGCAATGGATGAGGGTACCCCGCTCTCCACAGCCTCTCCAGCAAAGGCTATCAATGGTGTTTTTGATTTTAGCCATTCTGACAGGTGTAAGATGATATCTCAATGTTGTTTTGATTTGCATTTCCCTGATCGCTAAGGAGGCTGAGCATGACCTTAAGTGCCTTTTGGCCATTTGAACTTCTTCAGGTGAGAATTCTCTCTTCAGATCAGTGCCCCATTTTTTAATTGGGTTAATTAGCATTTTAAAGTCTAGTTTCTTGAGTTCTTTATATATTTTGGAAGAATGGATGAAGAAAGTGTGGAATATATACACATTAGAATACTACTCAGCGGTAAAAAACAATGACTTCGCGAATTTTGCATGCAAATGGATGGAAATAGAAAACACTATCCTGAGTGAGGTAACCCAGACCCAAAAGGATGAACATGGGATGTACTCACTCATAATTGGTTTCTAGAGATAAATAAAGAAACTTCATCTGGCGATGGATGGAGATAGAGTCAGAGACCCACACTGGAGCACTGGACTGAGCTCCCAATGTCCCAATGAGGAGTAGAAGGAGGGAGAATATGAACAAAGTAGTCAGGACCACAAGGGGTGCGCTCACCCATGGAGACAGTGGGGCTGATTCTTTGGGAGCTCACCAAGGCCAGCTGGACTGTGACTGAAAAAGCATGGGATAAAACCGGACTCTCCGAATTTGGCGGACAATGAGGGCTGCTGAGAAGCCAAGGACAATGGCACTGGGTTTTGATCCTACTTCATGTTCTGGCTTTGTGGGAGCCTACCCAGTTTGGTTGTTCACCTTCCTATACCAGGATTGAGGGGTGAGGACTTTGGACTTTCCACAGGGCAGGGAAACCTGACTGCTCTGCAGGCTGGAGAGGGAGGGGGAGGAGTGGGGGAGGGGAGGAGGAGAGGGAGGAGTGGGAGGGAAATGGGAGGCGGGGAGGAGGCAGAAATTTCTTTTTATTAAATAAAAACAAGAAGAAATTGAGGGGGAAAAGTGGATGCAACTATGAAAGAAAGAAGTCAAAGTATCCTTACCTGTAGATCATATGATTTTCTACAAAAAAAATCCCTAAGATGATACTAGGAAATGTCTACAATTTAAACAAAGCAAAGTAGCAGGATGACAAATTAACACACTAAAATAAGTAAGCGTATGTACAAATGAAAACTATACTGAGAAAGATATCTAGGAAACAGTATCTTTCACAGTACCCAAAACAAAAAACAGAAAAACAAAAGCAAAAATAAAACCTTGTGTTAACTTCCACCAAGCAAGTGAAAAAATGTTCTAATAAAACTTTCAGAAATTGAAGAAAGAAAGTGTTTAAAAAATACCCAGAAGATGGAAAAAAAAATCCCATACTCTTAGATCAATACAATTAATATAGTGTAAATGGCCATTCTATGAAAAGTTACAGATCCATACAATCCCCATTAAAATTTCAATACAAGTCTTCACAGAAATGAAAAGACAAACTTTAACTTTACACAGAAGGCAAAAAAACCCCAAGATATCTAAAACAATCATAAATAATAAAAGACTTTTGCAAGTATTGCCACTCTAGATTTCAAGTTGTA
This sequence comes from Microtus obscurus, assembly GCA_963919715.1. Classification (NCBI taxonomy): domain Eukaryota; kingdom Metazoa; phylum Chordata; class Mammalia; order Rodentia; family Cricetidae; genus Microtus; species Microtus obscurus. Next base: position 1,790,730 of record CAWTZC010000431.1, on the reverse strand, counting down.
TTATATAGCTATAAAAATAAAATTGAAATTGCACGGTATTAGCAAAAAACAAACATATTGATCAAGGAATTAAATAAAAGGCATAAACATAACTCCACCTACCTACTAACACTTGATTTTATAAGAAGCAAGTTTTACCCACACATTACAGTAAAGAAAGCATGTTCAATAAATGGAGGTGTTCAAAGTAGATGCCAAAACTATATGGCTGTACATAGAAGAATCCAAATAAATCCATATTTGTTTTCTTCTACAAAATTCAACTACAAATGAATCATGAATATCAAAAAATCATCAGATATCCTGATCTGATAGAATAACCTTGAACTCATTGACACAAAATATATTTACTATAGATGATCCTAATATTATATCTAGTAAATCAAACACCTAATAAACAGGACTTTACAAACATGAAAAACATTTATATGGCAAAAGACTCTATCATTAATGTAAAAGGCACTTTACAGAATCAGATTTTTTTTTTTACCAATTATAACTCTGATTGGGGCTTAGTATTTAAAATCTATAAAGTAATAAATAAATTTGAATATGGAGAAAAACATCCCTTTAAAATGGAGTTCAGAACTAATTACATAGTTCTCAAGAGATGTAACATATGTGAAAGAGAAACACTTGATTTGAGGGAGGTTCAACAAAAGAAAGTAAAAGTAAAATTACTTTGCGATTTCATCTTTCAGATGTCAGAATAGCAAAGATCAATTTAAAAAGTGTTGATGAGAATACAAGGAAAGTGGAACACTTTATCACTGGTGTGACCGATAACTGGTGCAGCCACTACAGAAATTAGTGTTTCAGTTCCTCAGGGATCTGGGAAGAGATCTTCCTTAGATTCAGCAAAATCCCTCTTGAATATATACACAAAGCACTATACATCCTACTACACAGACAGATTTTTTTTTTTTTGTTTTTTCGAGTCAGGGTTTCTCTGTGGCTTTGGAGCCTGTCCTGGAACTAGCTTTGTAGACCAGGCTGGTCTCGAACTCACAGAGATCCGCCTGCCTCTGCCTCCCGAGTGCTAGGATTAAAGGCGTGCGCCACCATCGCCCGGCGACAGATATTTGTTAATTCATTTTTATTACTGTTCTATTCATTGTAGCCTGAAATTAGAAACAGCTTCAATGCCCATAAATTAGCATATGAATAATAAAAATGACATTCATTTAATGAAATATTTTATTACTCAGCTGTTAAGAAAAAATGAAACTTAAAACTTTGTATGCAACTGTTTGGAGCTTGAAAAATCATTATACATGAGATAATCGAGACCTAAGAAGACAATTATTATATGTTTTCTCTCATATTTGGATGTAAATTTTTAAGCATTTGATATATTTGCTGCAATCTGAATCATCACAGAGGTTAGACCACTAATAAGGGACCAGTGGAAAGGATGAGCTCTTACATGGAGCAGTGTATAAGAGATAAAAGGAAATCTAAAAGAAATATTAAATTGGGAGGGAGATGAGATAGAAGAGTAAAGGAAGAACTATGGGGAGAGACAACGAACACCAAAAGCCATTTGAAAAACTAGGTGGAAACTCATTATTGCAGTGGCATTTTATTTATATTTTAATAAGTAAAGCTTCCCTGAAGATCAGAGAGTAAAATGACTTACAGATCAGGAAGTGGTAACACACACCTTTAATCCCAGTAGCCACACTAGTCGCCAACAGAAATCCGGCGGTCATGCCTTTAATTCCAGTGGTGCACAGCTTTAATCCCAGTCCTAGAGAGGATTATAAAACAGGAGAAGACAGCTCTCAGACACAGTCTCATTCTGAGATTCCTGGAGGCAGATCAACATTTTTGGACTGTGGTCGAGGTAAGAACCGGTGGTTTACTGCTTTGCGTTTCTGGTCTTATTGAAACCCAATATCTATCTGTGAGATTATATTAATTTTGCTTCATTTGGTGCCCAACTTTTTGATATAGTTTATGAAAAAGCTATCTGTCTGGGGGTATTTACCCATGAGGGCAGAACTGGGGTTGAAATTCCAGCTCTAGGAACTGGAACCTCAACTAGCCACCTGGGTTCAAGAGAAGCACTAGCACTCCCAGCTCCCATTTGCCCCAGTTTACTTTCCACGCCTGTGGTGCCTGTCGTTTCTGGCCTCTCACGTGGTACCCACCTGGATTCCTGTGGCCCCCTGCAGCTTCCTGACTCATCTGGTACCGAGGATTCCTTCAAGCCTTGCGAGGGGCCTCCCTTGTGGCTACCACAAATTCCCCTGACTCCTGCAACTTTTGTACAACTGCTATATGGCTTTCCTGACTAGCATCTCTTTAACAAAATTCCATTCAGTTTTATTTTAGTTCTACTTATAAAATTCACGGGTATTTTTAGGCCTACATTGTTATTATACCATAAAAGTCTCAACTAAACTAAGATTTTTAACAGTGGTAATCTTCTGTTAACTATATTTTTTTTCAATTTGTAAACCACTCATAAGATAATAGAAGATAATATCCCCATCTAAGAATGTAATAATTTTTCATTTCCATTATAGATGGAATTCTAGGAGAGATATATGACCTACATGGGACTTACCCATTCTTAGGGTTAGCTGCTATCACTTCAATATTTCTTATTATATCTTTAAAGAAATGATTTGATAACAGAATCAAGAATGAAAAACATTTAGAAATTATACAGACTTTACAGATAGTATTGAGAATTTGGCTGAAAGAATCCATATCATTGAAAATGATGACCATAATTTGACAGGCAAAATTCAATCCATATCAATGGATTATGAAATCTTACAGAATGGTACTGAGAGATTATCTAAAAGGATTTATAGTATTGAAGTTGACAATCAAAATCTGTTAAAAAGTTAAGACAATCTAACAGATAGAACATCCCTTCTGGAAGGCAATCTCTGTGTCATTGAAATAATCTCTAAGGATGGGAAATATCATTAATGAAAACATTCAAAACCTTGAATTCACATGTACAGTATGAGAACCAGAAATTGATTTGATGAAATTATTAGAAATATTCACTGGTCAAGAGATTCAGATTTTACAACAGACAGAGAAAAAAATTTGAATTGGTTGAGGAACTTATCAGAAATGATGAGCAAGGAGAGGAGGTACATGCAAAAGAAAATAGTAAAAAAAAATAACATTGCCAGTACCTCTCAGATTCAGAGATGACTTACCAAGAGTTTTAGCTACTTATTTTGTTATTATCTCTAAAAAGCCAGCAAATCACCAATACTCAAAAGAATATACAGAATGTAAGTGGGAACCTATTTGTATGAAAGGTGTAGCCCAGCAGTGGTGGTGCACACTTTTAATCCCAGCACTCAGAATGAGAGGCAGGCAGATCTCTGTGACTTCAAGGCCAGCCTGGTCTACAAGAGCAAAGTTCCTGGACAGGCTCTAAAGCAGCACAGAAACTCTGTCTCAAAAAAGAAGATCTTAAGCAAACAGTTATATCTTATGGCACACATTTACCATATGGAGGTAGTTGGTAAAGTCATGGACTTCAAGAAATAAGGTTACTCCACATGATTGACTTTAACTAGTCTCAGCTCTACTAGACCATGGTCCACAGATTTAGTGGAAGAACTTTGGAGAGAACAAGGTAATGCCTATGAACATCAAGGTAGTGTCAGAGGTTTTGGGACCTCCCAATATCAAATTCTTGGTGAGGGCACTTGTACTAACCTGGATAGTCCAGCTATACACAATGAACACATCTTGTTCCTATGCTGTACAGCTTCTTTAAATGCTGATACAAGATTCAAGAATGAGGAAATTGAATTGAATCATATACTAAGGCCCAAGAGAATCATCTAGTGACTTTTTGGAAAGATTAACTAAACCTGTACAAATAGGGATAGAAAATCCAGAAGATAGACAAATACTCACTAAATCTCTGGCTTTTGAAAATGCTAGTTTAGAATGCCAGAAAATACTTGGGTCCTTAAAAATCAGATCACCACCAATGGATGAATGGATCCTACACACAGTCAATGTTGAGTCCTTAGCCTGTAACACTATGGCTTGGGTAGGAAAAGCAATTTCCAAATATATGAAGAGACATCAAAATACCAAATGCTTTAATTATGGTAGAATAGGCTTTCTGAAAATGGTTTCCAGACAGGACATTCCTACAAGTAATGCTCTTCTGAGACTTACCCAAACAGAAGGCCCCAAACTTCTGGGTTATAAAGAATATATGGCAAAGGCTGACATTGGACCAATGAGTGTAGAGCAATCATTATCCCTGGGTAATTGCTTGAGCGGCCTCTCACAGGCATCCAGTTCAAACATAGTCTAGGCATTCCCTGACATTGTGGATAACATGCCTTCCCAGAAAAATTAGAAAATTTAATTACTGATCTAAAAAAACATGTACTGCTCTGAATGATAGACAACCATGGAGGAGGAATCAAACATTCCAGTAGAAAGTAAAAACCATGTATTTTGGCTAACTTCTAAAAATGAACAAAGGCCAAAGCTGAGAGTATGAATAAATAACACTATAATGGAAGGAATTTTAGAAACAGGTAGAGATGTGACTATTGTTACTCTAAAATCATGGCATCCAAATTTTCCTTTTCAGGAGGTAGATGTTCATTTCTTAGAACTTGGAACCCTATATCATGTAAAACAATGCATGAGATAGGTTGAAGCATATGTCCATAAAGACAGAAAGAAAGGTTAAGGACATTTGTGGCTAATATAATGGTGATTTTATGGGGTTGTGACCAATATATAATAAGGAATAAACTTCAGTAATGTTCAAGATATAATCAAAAATAAGTTTCATCCCATATACATATGAATACCATATGGGTCTGTTGGGTCCTCTAACACAAGGTAGTGCAAAAAACAATCTATTATTGTTGGAAATATGCTGAAGCCTTCAGAACTTCATAAAAAGTATCATGTCAATAGCTAAGGTTTAAAAAAGGACTTTTCTATTACATGGCAGTTATAAAGAGATGTCCTACTTGTTCTTTATAAAACCAAGCACCACTACCTGCAGGAAGTAACCCAAAGTGTACTCAAAGGAGTGAAATACGGCAGATGGATGTGCTTCATTCTGTAGAATTTGGAAAACTAAAATATGTACAACATACCATTGATTTCAGGTATTCTATGGGCAATTGCCTTTTTTTTTAGAAAAGACTGATTCGATTATCACATATTTACTAGAAGTTATGACAATCATGGAGTGGACCTACAGAAATAAAGAGAGATGACACTCCAGTTTATATGTCTAAGAAAATGAAATGGTGTTTTTTGCTTATTATAGTATAAATCATATTACAGGTATACCACACAAACCTATGGATCAGGCAGTTATAGAAAGATCAAATTGAACTATAAAGGATATGTTAAACAAACAGAAAGGGATGAAAAAGACCCCAGAAATAGGTTGCATAATGCTTTATTAAGTTTGACTATTCTCAATGCTAATGAAAAAAATGGTTGCAGAGAGGCACTAGATAATAGAAAAAAACTTCTGAATTAAGTCAACCAGTATGTTTCAAGAATGTGTTGATCTCAGAATGTTTACCAGGAGATGAGCTAGATTCAGGAAGGGGATTTGTTGTTGTTTCCACAGGAAAAGAACAGCTATGGATACCTGAAGGCAGTTTGAATTAATACAGACAAATTATTATAAGTTTATACAACTTTAATGACTCACGCAACCAGGGTTCCAGCGAAGTACAGAAACAGGAAGCAGGGAAGAAGGAGAGCGCAGCATCTGCACACACAATTTATCAGTCAACCTTCAGCTGAGGCGAGGCCACCCACAAAATGGGTGGGCTTATCTCTACATCTCCCCCTTTTTGTCTAAATAAGACAGAACTAAACCAAATACAACTATAAACAATAATAACAAATAATAAATATAACAAACAATATTGAGAGCAAAAGTTTTACCAGACATTGTATCTCAAAGAGTCTAAATAATGTAGAGAGTAATTACAGTTATATAATCTTTAACTCCATCAAAGATCTGAGAAGGGAATAAATATTACTTAACAAATGAGATATATCCAAAATGTGCCAAAAATGACAGAGACAACTGACTACCTGGGCAATCACCCAAATTCTCATTTGCAATGTTGAGTCAACCAACTTTGGCTAAGTCATTACAGGTAAAATTTTTTTTTTCATAAATAAAATGTCTGACAATATTACCTATCAGGATTTTAACAGTCTTTTTGAGTGTGCCATGTGGGAGATCTTACAAGAGGTGTCTAGCACCCCACATCTATGCATTCTTCAGGGATTAGTAATTTTCCTTGGCACTAAATGGTTTGACAGCAAAGATATGATAGAATCTTTAAGAGATGAATCCAGGATCCTTAAGGCAGAAGCTTCACGTCTAAAAACTATTGAAGACGAATCCAGGATTCTTTTTTTTTTCTTTTTTCTTTTCTTTTTTTTTTTTTTTTGGTTTTTCGAGACAGGGTGTCTCTGTGGCTTTGGAGCCTGTCCTGGAACTAGCTCTGTAGACCAGGCTGGTCTCAAACTCACAGAGATCCACCTGCCTCTGCCTCCCGAGTGCTGGGATTAAAGGTGTGCGCCACCATCGCCCAGCTCGAATCCAGGATTCTTAAGGCAGAGGTGGAATGTCTAAAAATTATTAAACATGACAATGATCTTCTCAAGAATCAGCTTAAGTTCTACAGGAAGAGAACAGATCTTTGTTTAAGGTTCAGGCCGATATTAAGGAGAAATTCATTACTATGGAAGGGGGAACAGCTGAGTTGGACCATAGACTCCAATCTTTTTCTGTAGGAACTAAAACATTAGTGGCTGATATTAAGGAGAAATTCACTAATATGTAAGAAGGATCAGCTGATTTAAATCGTAAATTTCAGCAGTCACTTTCTGAAGGGATTGAAACATTAACTGAGAGGATCAAAACTGTTGAATGTGACAATCAAATTTTGTCTAAAGCTTATGACAGATTGGCGGAAAGATTGTCAGTACAAGAATGCACGATTTATGCCATAAAAATTATGTCCAAAGATGAGAAATTATCTCTAATGGACAAACTCCATACTTTAGAATCCTCTATGAATGCTTTGGAATATAATTCTGGGCAGGAGATTCAGACATTGCAGAAGGCAATGGTGAATATAATTGAAAAGGTTGAGGAATGTCTAAATTCTGATGAAGAAGAACAAACGGTAGAAAGGCAAATTTTAACTATGTCTGTGGGTAAATCCCTCCGGGACAATTTCCACAAAGCCCTACCTACAGCTTTACCTGCCTTTCCAGTAATAACAACAGAGAAGGTGATTGGTTCCAGAAACCCTAGGGTCATCAAGGAGGATACATGGGAGCCTGTCCGTATGAATGATCTCAAAGAAATTAAACAGGCTGTCATGCCTTTTGGGATGCATGCCTCTTTTGTTAAAGAGATGCTAAAATCTTGGGCCACGAGAAGCAGAGCCACTCCTTCGGATTGGCTACAGCTTACTTCTGCAGTACTTGAGAGCGGGCCGCATTTAAAACGGAAATGCTTATTCAGGCAAGAGGCTAGACGTTTAGAACAGCAAGAAAAGGCAAAGGAAAGTGACATTTCCAAAGATAAAATTCTAGGTGAAGGACTCTTTTCTGACCCTCAAGAACAAGTTAATTTGGATGAAAACACACTCTTCCTGTGCACCACAGCAGCCTTAAATGCTTGGGACAGGGTACAAGACCCAGGACAGAAAACGAAATCATTTGTCAAAATTAAACAAGGTCAGAGAGAACCCTTTAGTGATTTTTTACAAAGACTTACTAAGGCTGTGCAAATAGGGATACCTGACCCAGACACAAGGCATATAATGATTGAGACTTTGGCTTATGAAAATTCAAATTTGGAATGCAAAAAGATTTGGGGGCCTTTAAGGTTAAGATCAGCACCCATGGAAGACTGGGTCTTACATAGACTGGATGTTGATACATTTGATTATGGCACTGAAGCATGGGTAGAAGAAGCAATTTCCTATGGTAAAAGGAGACACAAGAATACCAAATGTTTTAATTGTGACAAAATGGGTGGGCTTATCTCTACAGATACCATCAAAATTAATCAAGATCCAGTTTGAAAAGAAAAAACTTCTTGATAAAGTGAAATTATAGCTCATCCGCAGGTGATAATCCTATAGGTTTTAATAAAACTTCTTAAGGGTTGGGGCAGTGTTCTGTTCTTGTCTTTACAGGAAAGTACTCATCTTAGAAAAGTCAAGATACCTTGGACATCTAGATGTCTAAAGATGAGAAAATAGCTATCCAGAAAAAATCACCAAGCAATGAGAAATTTGACTTATAATACCAATATCCTCATCAGGGTAAAATTTCACTACTTAAAGATACATATCTCCCCAATTAGTATAATGGGTGTTGCAACTCACTTAAAAATCAAAGCTGACTTTGGAATTGGACAGAGTCTCTCCAACTCTAATTCAGGTATGTTGTTAAAAGAAAAACTCAGAGTTTCTGTTTCATATAAGGAGCCACATGGTTTGGGACAGAAGGATGACAAAATATAGGTACTAAGGTATGTTTCTTTTTCTTTGAATATATGTCTACTGAAGCTCAAACTTACCTTTTTTTGATATAAATAATGTTTATGTTTTCCACAGTGAACAGTGTAGGAATAAATTTTCCTACAGTAATCTTTGACATCTTCAGGAAGAAGATGGAGCACCACAACAATGATTTCCCCTGTTTGATATAATATCATTCAGTTGATAGTGCCAGTTAAAGATTGAGTTTGGAATACAAATTGCTCAGAACAATTTCCAGGTGGCTAGCTGATATGATACAATCTCACAGACTACACTCTAGCCAGGACTTGAGACAGCCCTGTATTTTTCCATGATACATAGACTTAATGATACAGCTATCCCTCCCAGGACTTGACAATTAACACAAATTTTTTCCTTCAGGATCTCTTAAAGATAATGTCACTCTCAGACAGCAGGAAGTAAATTTAAGTTTACAATGCCCACATTCCAAAGAGTTGGAGTGAGTGGCTTGTGACTGTTCAGTGGATGATGGATATTATAGATATGATATTGTAGATAATTGAATCTACTCTGGAAGAAAAAGGAAGGATATAGATATGATGAAATAAAAAAAGTAGATTACTGAATCTACTTTTAAAAATCAACTACTAGTTTTAACTGTTTTACATTGGATTAGACTTTGGTATATTGTACACAAATTTTACATATTGATATAAACTTAAGATTAATGTTTTTAAAACATACTGTACATACATTTATAATCTTGCCCAAGTTATTGTACCTATTCAGGTCATTTATCAATGCAATGCAAATTTCTTGTCCTTGTAAAGTATTATTACCACCTGTTTAGAATAATAAGTAAGTAGTTAATCACCTAGTGTAATTGAACTTGTCAAACAAAGATATATTTTAGATAGACAGGTCGCCTTCAAACACCTCAGAGATCTACAGAATATGGTATTTACAACATTTTAATAACCTAAATTCTTCTCACTTAGGACAATGAGACAATGTCTGCTTCAGAGAAGATAATGGACATCAAAGAAATTTCACATGGAGTTTGCTTTGTGGCAAAAGTAAGTCACTGGGCAAGAAAATGTCCCTGCCTTAACTGCTGATATTATGCTGTCCTAATTAGACAAGCAGAACACAAAATATCCAGCTTCACAGTAAAGTCTGTCAGATAAGCTAGGCCTGTAGGCCAAAGATAAATGTAGCAATAGTGCAGAGGATCTTTGGGTGATTGTCCAGGCAGTCAGATGTTTCTGCAATTTCTCAACATTTTTTGGAAATCACTTGTTAGCACTTTGTTGACAGAGGTTTCTGTACTGCCTTGTCCCACAGACTTTTAGTCCCAATAAAACACACAGAAATCTACATTAATTATAACCTGATTGGCCTATTAACTCAGGCTTCTTTTTAACTCTTTCTTACATCTTAAATTATCCCATAATTCTTGTCTGTGTTAGTCATGTGGCTTGGCACCTTTCTCAGTGAGGCATTTTCATCTTGCTTCCTCCGCATCTGGGTGACAACTGCAGACTGACTTTTTTCTCTTCCCAGAATTCTCCTGTTTTCCTCACCCCACCTATACTTCTTGCCTGGCTAATGGCCAGTCAGCATTTTATTAAAATGTACAAGTAACAGGATGAAAGACCATTGTACCACAGCAGTACTTCCTGATTATTCAGTTAATAGTATTTCTTTCTTGGGTCTCTGAGGTAGTTAAAGACTAGATAGTAATAGTTGTAGACTCCCTTAGTTATGAGACCCAGAAAAGAAATTCACTAAAGAAATGTAAAGTACATAAGGTTGAGAGATATCAAAAGATAGTTTTGAATGGTAATGCAAGTTGTGGTAGAAATTAAATAAGGTACAAGTCTTTGGAATCACCAAGATAGGATAGATATGAAGCATTATCTCTGAATTTGTCAAGTGCAAGTAGACTAGACATTATAGATGTATTTATTGCCTGAATATATTGTATATAGTTACTGTACTTACTGGATAAACTTTTTCATTAGTTATAGCATTCTTTTTTAAACAAAAAGGGGAATGTAGTGGTACTTCATTTGTATTTTTTAAGTCTTCACTATTTGTAAGAACCCCTTATTTTTTTATTGTACTAAAGAATGTCACTATGACATTTTCACAAAAATATCATTGTGCCTTGATATTGCTTTCCTTATTCTTCCTCCCACCACCTGTTGATCTCCTTCCTCCCCCACAATGGTCCTCTTTCATTGTTCTTGATAGTCTGCACATCAGAGAAAGTTTGTGAAATTCTCCACCCCATAACTTTCTCTTGTCCCACTTCCACTCCCATTAGATCTCTCCCTCTTCTTCTATGGCTATGTGATAGCTGTGTAGGTCTAGATTTTGATTATTAGATAAATGTGATATTTGTCTGAATCTTCCCTATTTCACTTAATATAACAATATCTAGTTCCATCAAGTTTCTTGAAAATAGCATAATGTCATTCTTTTTTATGAATAAATATATTTGTTTTCAATGATTTTTATTGAGCTCTACATTTTTCTCTGCTCTCCTCCCTGCCTCACACCTCCCATGTTCAACCCTCCCCCAAGGTCCTCATGCTGTCAATTTACTCATGAGATCTTGTCTCTTTTTACTTCCCATGTAAATTAGATCTAGGTAAGTCTCTCTAAGTGTCCTCATTGTTGTCTAAGTTCTTTGGGATTGTGGTTTGTAGGCTGGTTTTCTTTGCTTTATGTTTAAAAAACTACCTATGAAAGGTCCTTGGACTTCCCACAGGGCAGGGAACCCTGATGGCTGATTGGGATGAAGAGGGAGGGGGACTTGATTGGGGGAGGGGGAGGGAAATGGGAGGCGGCGGTGGGGAAGAGACAGAAATCTTTAATAAATAAATAAATAAATAAAAATTAAAAAACTACCTATGAGTGAGTACATGTGATAATTGTCTTTCTGTGACTGTGTCATCTCACTTAAAATAATGCTTTCTAGCTCCATCCATTTTCCTGCAAAATTCAAGATGTCATTATGTAGTACTCCATTGTGTAAGTGTACCACAATATCCTTCTTCCATCTTTGGTCAAGGGGCATTTAGGTTGTTTTCAGGTTCTGGCTATGACAAACAATGCTGCTATGAACATAGTTAAGCACATGTCCTGTGGCACTATTGAGCATCCTTTGGGTGTATACCAAAAAGTGGTATTTCAGGTTCATGAGGAAGGCTGTTTCCTAATTTTCTGAGAAATCACCACACTGATCTCCAAAGGGGTGTACTAGCTTTGATTCTCCTCAGTAATGCAGGAGGATTCCCTTTTCCCCACAACCTCTCCAGAATAAGTTGTCATCAATGTTTTTAATCTTGGCCATTCTTACAGGTATAAGATGGAATCTCAGATTTATTTTGATTTGCATTTCTCTGATAACTAAGGATGTCGAACATTTCCTTAAGTGTCTTTCAGCCATTTTAAATTCTTCTGTTGAGAGTTCTCTGTTTAGGTCTGTAATCCATTTTTTTATTGGATTATGTGTTCTTTTGATGATCAATTTCTTGAGTTCTTTGTACATTTTAGAGATTAGACTTCTGTCTGATATGGGGTTACTAAAGATCTTTTCCCATTTTGTATGGTGTTGTTTTGTCTTATTGACCTTTTCCTTTGCTTTACAGAAGTTTTTCAGTTTCAGGAGGTCCCATGTATGAATTGTTTCTCTCAGTGTCTGTGCTACACGGGTTATATTTAGGAAGTGGTGTCCTGTGCCAATGCATTCAAGTGCACTTCCAACTTTCTCTTCTATAAGGTTCAGTGTGGCTGGCTTTATGTTGAGGTCTTTGATCCATTCAGACTTGAGTTTTGTGAATGGTGATCGACATGGGTCTATTTTCATTCTTCTACACATTGATACCCAATTATGCCAGAATCATTTGTTAAATATGCTTTCTTTTTTCCATTTGGTATTTTTTGCTTCTTTGTCAAAAATCAGGTGTTCAAAGGTGTGTGGATTGATATTCAGGTCTCCTATTCAGTTCCATTGGTCCTCCTGTCTGTTCTTATGCCATACCAGGCTGTTTTCAGTACTGTAGCTCTGTAGTAGAGTTTCCTCTTAACACTGCTTTCATTGTGCCCCATAAATTTGGGTATGTTGTGTGGTCATTTTCATTAAATTTTAGGAAGACTTTCATTTCTCCCTGTATTTCTTCCTTGATGCACTGATGATTCAGGTAAGCATTGTTTAATTTCCATGTGTTTTTGAGTTTTCTGGAATTATTAGTATTGATGTTGAATTCTAGTTTTAAACCATGGTGATCTGATAAAGTACATTGGGTTATTCCATTTTTTTTGTATTTATTGAGATTTGTTTTGTTACCAAGTATGTGGTCAATTTTTGAGAAGGTTCCATGAGGTACTGAGAAAGTATATTCTTTTCTGTTTGAATGGAATATTCTATAGATGTCTTTTAAGTACATTTGAGTTATAACATCTGTTAGTTCTCTTATTTCTCTGTTCATTTTTTTTTGTCTGACTGACCTGTTCAATGGTGAGAGGGGAATGTTGAAGTCTTCCATTATTAGTGTGTGGGGTTTAATGTATGATTTAAGCTTTAGAAGTGTTTCTTTTACATATGAGGGTGACCTTTATTTGGGGCATAGATGTTGAGTATTGAGATTTCCTCTTAATGGATCTTTCCTGTGACTACTATGAAATGGCCTTCTTTGTCTCTTTTGACTGATTTTAGCTTGAAGTCTATTTTTTGTTAGATACTAGGATAGATACGCCCACTTTTTTCTTAGGTCCATTTGATTGGTATATTTTTCCCAACCCTTTACTCTGAGATAATGTCTATCTTTGAGGTTAAGATGTGTTTCCTATATGTAGAAGAATGATGGATTCTCTTTTTGTATACAATCTGTTAGCCTGTGCCTTTTTATAGGTGAATTGAGTCCATTTACATTAAGGGATATTAATGACTAGTGATTGCTATCTCTTGTTAATTTAGTTTTTATTGTTGATGATGATAATTTGTGCATTTTCCCCTTCTTTAAGATATGCTGCTATGAGACCATAAATTGTCTGTGTTTTTGTTGATGTAGCCAACTTCCTTTTGTTGGCGTTTTCCTTCTAGTATTTTGTGTAGGGTTTGTAGCTAGGTATTGGTGAAATCTAGTTTTGTCATGAAATATTTTATTTTGTCCTTCTATGGTGACTGAAAGTTTTGTTGGGTATAGTAGTATGTGCTGGCATTTGTGGTCACTTAATGTCTGCAAAATGCTTGACCATGACCTTCTCCAATGAGAAGTCATGTGTAATTCTGATAAGTCTACCTTTAAAGGTTACTTGGCCTTTTTCCTTTGCTGCTTTTAATATTCTTTCTTTACTCTGTATGTTTAATGTTTTGATTATTATGTGGTGAGTGGAATTTATTTTTGGATCCATTCTATTTGGATCTATGTAAGCTTCTTGTATCTTCATAGGCATATCTTTCTTTGGGTTGGAAAAGTTTTCTTCTGTGATTTTGTTAAATATATTTTCTGTGCTTTTGAGTTCAACTTCTCCTTCTTCTATACCTATTATTCTTAGATTTGGCCTTTTCTTGGTGTCCCATATTTCATGGATATTTTGGGTTAAGCTTTTATTAGTTTTTTTATAGTTCCCAGAGATTTTATTTTTTCTTTTTATTACTATTATTACAAATTTTCACCTCCTCACCTCCTCCCATATCCCCCCCTCTCCCCATTCCCACTTCCCCTTCTTCAGTCCAAAGAGCAGTCAGGATTCCTTGCCCTGTGGGAAGTCCAAGGCCTTCCCCCCTCCATCCAGGTCTAAGAAGGTGAGCATCCAAACAGACTAGGTGTTTTCTTTAACCAATGAGTCTATTTCCTCTATTGTATCTTCAGTGCTTTAGATTCTCTTTCCCATCTCTGTATTCGTCTGTTCATGCTTGTGTTTGTGGTTTGTGATTGCTTTCTTATGAGTTTTGTTTCTATAATTCCCTTGGTTTATGTTTTCTTTACTGTCTCTATTTCAGTTTTCAATTCCTGAGTAGTTTCTTTCATATGTTTGATTTCTTTTCCTTGGTTTTCTTTAAGTGATTTGTTGATGTCTTCTAATTTACTTTTTGTCTTTTCCTCCATTTCTTTAAGGGAATTTCTCATTTCCTCTTTAAGAGTTTCAAACATTCACACAGTTATTTTTTTTTACTTAGAAAAGGGAAAAAAATTGCTGCCTCCTCCCAGCCTCCCATTTCCCTCCCCCTCCTCTCACCCTTCTCCCCTCCCCCCCACTCCTCTCCCCTTCACTCTCCCGGCCAAAGAGCAATCAGGGTTCCCTGCCCTATGGAAAGTCCAAGGTCCTCCCCCCTCCGTCCATGTCTAGGAAGGTGAACATCCAAACTGGCTAGGCTCCCACAAAGCCAGAACATGAAGTAGGATCAAAACCCCATGTGTCCTTGGCTTCTCATCAGCCCTCATTGTTCGCCATGTTCAGAGAGTCCAGTTTTATCCCATGCTTTTTCAGTCACAGTCCTTCTGGCCTTGGTGAGCTCCAAATAAATCAGCCCCACTGTCTCTGTGGGTGGGTGCACCCCTCATGGTCCTGACTTCTTTGCTCATGTTCTCCCTCCTTCTGCTCCTCATTGGGACCTTGGGAGCTCAGTCCGGTGCTCCAGTGTGGGTCTCTGTCTCTATCTCCATCCATCACCATATGAAGGATCTATGGTGATATGCAAGATAATCGTCAGTATTGGTATAGGATAGGGTCATTTCAGGTTCCCTATCCTCAGCTGCCCAAGGAACTATCTGGGGACATCGCCTTGGGCTCCTGGGAGCCACTCTAGTTTCAAGTCTCTTGCCAACCCTTAGGTGGCTCCCTTAACTAAGAATTGTGCTTCCGTGCTCCCCTATCCAACCTTCCTTCACCCTAGTCATCCTATTTCCCCAAGATCCCCCAGTCCTCCCCTTCTCATTTTTCTCTCCCCATCCCCCCTTATCCCCATTCCACCCCACCCCCAAGTTCCCAATTTTTTGCCCGGCAATCTTGTCTGCTTCCCATATCCAGGATAATAACTATATGTTTTTCTTTGGGTTCACCTTCTTATTTATCTTCTTTAGGATCACAGAATGACCATTATTTGTGACTAGAAACCAATTATGAGTGAGTACATCCCATGTTCATCTTTTTGGGTCTGGGTTACCTCACTCAGGATAGTGTTTTCTATTTCCATCCATTTGCATGCAAAATTCGAGAAGTCATTGTTTTTTTACCGCTGAGTAGTATTCTAATGTGTATATATTCCACACTTTCTTCATCCATTCTTCCATTGAAGGGCATCTAGGTTATTTTTTAGGTCATTTTCTTCTGCTTCATCCATATTTGTTTCTTCGGGTCTTGCTATTGTAGGATCTTCAGGTTTTACTGGTATTGTGTTGCTCTTTGTGGTGTTGCATGTATTCTTACCATTTCTACTCATCCTTTCCTCTAATAGGTGTGGTTGTGGCTGCATGAGATTCTGTTGAATGATCTTCTAGGTGCCACTGAATACAAAGCTCAGATGGTTGTTTATCATGGTACAGTATGTGCCACAGTTCTAGCTACCCCATTGGTTACTATCTGTTCCTGGCAATATCTCAGTGCTCCTGTGCTTTGCTCTGCTCCTTTGGAGTTTGCTGTCTCAGGCCTACTTAGGCCTAGGTTGCAGGCTTTGCCCTGTTTCTGTAAATCCTGGTATGGATTTCTTCATGCAGAAGTCCCTGGCTTGGAGTTGGACCTCCAAACATTTCTGTCTCCAGTCTAATGCCTCAGGGGTCCCAGGCTTTGGTGCACCTGGAACCGCAGAGGACCTGTCTCAGGCTTATTCCCACAGAGGTCCCAGACTCATGCTTGGACCTGCAGAGGTTCCAGGTTCCTGCTTATTCCCTTTGATATCCCAGACCAATGCCCTGACCCACAGAGGTCCTGGCTTAGGCCTACTCCCTCTGAGGTCCCAGACTCATGCCTAGCCCCGCAGACATCTCTGGTTCTTGCCTATTCCCTTGGAGAACCTAGCTTCACTCATGCCCAGACTGGTAAAGGTCTTCGCTCAGGCCTAGTTTTTGAGAGGTCCTAGACTCACACCCACACCCATAGGGGTCCTGGCTTAGGTCTACTTTCTTGAAGGTCCTGGAGTCACACCTGGACTCTCATCAGTCTTTGGCTCTGGCTCACTCACTCAGTGGTTACTCCCCTGTACATGTTCCAGTGGAGATCTCTGGTTGCTGGCTGAACTCTGATCCACCAATGTCCTGGGACTGGGTTTACTCCTCACTTCTGCTCTGGGTGGAGCTTGCTTCCTCAGCCCTCTCTGTCCTGGGTAGCTGGTTCTGCCCCATTCCCATTTGTATTTTAATAAATAAAGCTGGCTTGAAGATAAGAAAATAAAATAGCCTCACTGGTCAGCCTTACAGACCAGACAGTGTAACACACCTTAGTCTCAGTAGCCACACTAGTTGCCATAGGAACTGGAAAATACATGCCTGCTGTGGGAAAATGATCTTGTGATCTTGTACCCTGTCATTGGTATTGTTTTAATAAGAGGCTGATTGGCCAGTAGCCAGGCAGGAAGTATTAGTGGGGCAACCAGGCAGGAATTAGAGGTCAGATGACAAGAACAGGAGAATTCTGGGAAGAGGAAAGATTCCATCTGCAGTCATCACCCAGACCAATAGGAAGTAAGATGAGAACACCTTGCTGATAAAAGTTACCAATCCATGTGGCTGACACACACAAAAAATATGGATTAATGTAGGATGTAAGAGATAAAAGAAGTCTGAACTAATAAGGCAACCAGTTTATAATTAATGT
This sequence comes from Microtus obscurus, assembly GCA_963919715.1. Lineage (NCBI taxonomy): Eukaryota > Metazoa > Chordata > Mammalia > Rodentia > Cricetidae > Microtus > Microtus obscurus. Next base: position 1,773,385 of record CAWTZC010000431.1, on the reverse strand, counting down.
GCACCTCTATGTGTTTTTTGGGACTGAATGGTTGTGGAACCTGGTGGGACAGAAACCTCTGTGTATATATGCCTTTAATCACAGTGGTACACATCTTTTAACCCATATATATATATATATATATAATATATATATATTAAAATATGTACACAACACCATTGACATTTATTCATGTTTTCAAAGGGCAACTTATTTGATCACACATTTATTAGAACTTATGGTTATACCTGCACAAATAAAGACAGATAATCGTCCAGCATATGTGTCTAAGAAAATGAAACAGTTTTTTGCTTATTATAATATAAAGCATATTACAGGTATACCACACAATCCTACATGTCAGGCAGTTATAGAAAGATCAAATTGAATTATAAAAGATACGTTAAACAAACAGAAAGGCATGGAAAATACTCCCACAAAGAGATTACATAATTTTTTATTGACCTTGAATTTTTTTATTTATTAGATTTTTTTCCAAAAATAATACTAATCCAAAGTCCCATGCCCTTCCTTCCTCGCATTCCCTTCACAAAAACTCCTACCATACTCCCCTTTAATTCTAACAGAGGGTAAGGCACTTTGCTTTGTGGAAGATACAAGGCCCTCCCTACTATATCTTGGCTGAGCAAGGTGTACATTTAAAGAGAATAAGATCTCAAAAGCCAGTACATGCAGTAGAGATAAATCCCAGTGCCATGGCCAGTGGCCCCTCAGTCTTCCCCAGTGATACAACTGTCAACCACATTCAGAGGGACTAGTTTGGTCCTATGATTGTTCCTTCCTAGTCCAGCTGAAGTTGGTGAGCTTCCATTAGCTCAGGTAAACTGTTTCAGTGGAAGAGCCCTTCATGGTCTTGACTTCTTTGTACATATTCTCATTCCTTCTACTCTTAAACTGGACCTTGGGCACTCAGTCCAGTGCTCTGATGTGGGTCTCTGTCTATTTCCATCTGTTGTTGGGTGAAGTTTTTATGGTGATATTTCAGATAATCATCAGTCTAACTACAGGGAAAGGCCAGTTCTGGCACCCTCTCCTCTATTGCTTAGTGTCTTACTCTAATAAGAAAGGAACAACATCAGCAGAGAGACAATGAATAATAGAAAAGTCTTCTGAATTAAATCAGTTGCTGTATTTCAAGGATGTTTTGACCTCACAAAGTAAACCAGGAGATGTACTACATTGGGGAAGGGGTTTTGTTCTTGTTTCCACAGGAGAAGAAAAGTATGGATATCATCAACTGCTTTAAGTTCGGAAAAGGCTGATTCAGTAATTACTCATTTATTAGAAGTCATGGCCATCATGGGTATACCTACACAGATAAAGACAGATAATGGTCCTGCTTATGTCTCTATGAAAATGAAACGGTTTTTTGACTATTACAATATCAAGCATGTTACAGGTATACCATACAATCCTACAGGTCAGACAGTCATAGAAAGATCAAATAGAACTATAAAGGATATGTTGAACAAACAGAAAAGGGTGGAAAACACCCCCAGGAATAGGTTACATAATGCTTTGTTAACCTTGAATTTTCTTAACGCTAATGAGAAAGGAACAACGGCTGCAGAAAGACATTGGATAATGGAAAAGTCTACTGAACTAAATCAACCAGTTTATTTCAAGGATGTGCTAACCTCACAATGGAAGCCAGGAGATCTGCTGCGTTGGGGAAGGGGTTTTGCTCTTATCTCTACAGGTGAGGAAAAATTGTGGATAGCGTCAAAATTAATAAAGGTTTGGTATGAAGAAGACAAGACACTTGGAAAAGATAAATAACAATTCATTCACAAGGATGACGAGCATACTAATGGTAAGGAACATAAGTAGGTTGGGGGCAGGGTTCTTTTCTTATCTCCACAGATAAATACTGATCTTCAAAAAATTTAAGGGACCCTGAATATTTACTCAGTGATGGATGGAAAATGGTTACAACCCACCAAGGAACAGTAAGTATTGACTTTATATATATACATATCTATATGTTTTATTGAACACTTTTTTATAAATATGTAGAGCTGGTTTTGGAGTTGGACTCTGGCCCAGTCCCTCTTCAATTCCAAACCTGTTGATAAGAGATATCTCACAGGATAAGAATAATTATATACTTGGTAAACTTTCTTTGCTTTTTCTCATATCTGTGTCTTTCTTTATATGTCAGTATGTGTCTTTGTTGTTAATGTTTAAATTTCCCATAACAAACAACAAATTTTTCTACAGTAATTTTTGAAGTTTTCAGGATGAAGATGGGGCCCCACAACATCAACTCAATCTGGTTTTTATGACGTCATGATTATATACATATTTTTTTCCTTTTTTCTTTCTTTTTAAGCACTAATATTAGACTTGTTTTTTGGTACCAACTGCTCGAGACAATTTTGAATGGTGCACATTTTTGACAACACTCTGGCCAGACCTTCTAAAGTTACACAGAGACTAGTTACAATTTTCTTAGGTCAAAGGTTAATTTGGGAATTTTATCATCATTTGCTTTCACGGGAGCCCCTAAGGAGAACGTCGCCCCCATGTCAGCTTGAAGCAATCTTAGAGGACGACGTCCCCTCTCCCAACAGAGTTTGCCCTCAGGGTTAGGGACATCTTTTAATGGTTGGTTTGGGGTTGAGGGGATGGGGGAATGTTTTATGGAATTAGGGGTATGTTAAAAAAAAGAGGGGATTAACTGGTTTGATGTTTGGTATTTGTGAGTTACTGATTTTAGAAAATTGTATTGGTACTGTTTCCTGTATATTGATATATTGTATATTGAATGTGAGTGTTCCTACCTCTAATTTTGTATAAGAATATGCTTATATTATATTGATACATCTACCATAATACAATGTACATTTCTACCTCTAATACTATTTATGTAATATCAATATTGAATGTGAGCTCCTTCCATTGTTTACATTTGATATGTAATGACATTGTTTACAGATGAAGATCATTGTCTTCATATATTGCACAGTTTATTCTTTTAATCTTCAAGTTAGATAGGTATTGAGAATTATATGTTTGTCATGTTTATTTTTAGGTTAATCAGGTCTTCTAGATACATAGAGATTATATTTAGTATAGATAGTATAATCTTCAGCCTCTTTAAAGAGCTGTAGAAAATGGCTTTTAATCTAACCTAGAATTCTGTGCCAACGAGACACAATTACTCCTGGCAACACCACTCTACTCCCGAGAGAACTTTGAGCACCAAAGACACTCCACTGGGAGCTTGTCTTCTTGGCAGAACTGGCCTTTGGGTTAAGAAAAGCCCATACCTCAACTACTGACAAAGTTATGAAACAGGATTGTCTTATCTTGCCAAGACAGGGTAGGATGATTCTAAGAAAGTTCCTTGCATCTGATAATGACATGTCAGTTATGTTTGGCCTTAGCCAAAGCTGGTTGACTCAACATTGCAAACGAGAATTTGGGTGATTGCCCAGGTAGTCAGTTGTCTCTGTTATTTTTGGCATATTTTGGATATCTCTCATTTGTTAAGTAATATTTATTCCCTTCTCAGATCTTTGATGGAGTTGAAGATTATATAACTGTAATTACTCTCTATATTAGTTAGACTCTTTGAGATAGACTGTCTGGTAAAACTTTTGTTCTCAATATTGTTTATCATATTTATTTTTTGTTATTATTGTTTATAGTTGTATTTGGTTTAGTTCTGCCTTATTTAGACAAAAAGGGGGAGATGTAGGGAGGAGCCCTACCGATCTAGTGGGTGGGCTCAAACTGGGGCGGAGTTTGGATAGTTAAAATGAGGTGCGCAGATGCTGCGCACCCCTTGCTTGCTTCCGCTCTCCTGTGCTGCGCGGGAACCCCTTTGGTTACGTGAGTTAATAAAGCTGTATAATCTTATAATTATTCGTCTGACTTAATTCAAATCCGCCTTTAGATTCAGTTTGAAAAAGAGAAATCTCTTGAGAAAGAGAAATGATGGATCATCCAAGAGGTGACAACCAATCAGGTTTTAAGGAAACATCTTAAGGGTTGGGGCAGTGTTCTGTTCTTGTCTTTGCAGGAAAATACTCATCTTTAGAAAGTCAAGAGACACTGGACTTCTAGATGCCTAACGACTAAAAGATAATCATCCATATAGGATCAGTAACCAAAGAGAATTATTACCTGTGAGGTGAGGACAGGTCATCTGAGGGTAAGAATATCTGAATATTAATTAGAATATTCATAAATAATAAATAAAAATCATAGCTGTCTTTGGAATTGGCTAATGGCTCTGTCCTTCTCTAAATCCAAGCTTGTTGTTAAAAGGAAAATTCAGGCTGGGTGGTGGTGGTGCACACCTTTAATCCAACACTTGGGAGGAAGAAACAGGTGGATCTATGTGAGTTAGAGGCCAGCCTGATCTACAAGAGCTAGTTCCAGGACAGGGTCCAATGCTACTGAGAAACCATGTCTTAAAAAAAAAAAGGAAAGAAAAGAAAGGAAAAATAAAGAAAAGGAAAGAAATGAATAGAAAAGAAAAATTCTAAGTTTCTTTCTCATGTCAGGAGCCATCTGGTATGGAACAGAAAAAAAATTAGAAAAAAAATTACGTTTCTTCATACCTATTTTTGTCTCAATTGTACCTTTCATTGAATATATGTCTATATAAATAATTTTTAAGTTTTCCACAATGAACAATGAATTTTTCTGCAGTAATCTTTGAAGTTCCCAGGAAAAAGATAGGGCCCCACAAGAACAACTCCATTTGAATGATAGGATGTATGATGCTGATAGTGCTACTGTAAGTTCTGTTTCAGTTACGAGCTGCTTAAGATGGTTTCAACTTGGTTAGCTGATATAATGCACTTTTTACAATGTTGTGGCCAGAACTCCAAATAGGAACCTCAGAAAAACCTTACCGAATTCTCAGAGACTATTTGCATTTATACCAGATGGTAATCTTGAAACTTAACCATCAATTTACTTTCATAGGATCCCATAGAAAGAACATTGCCCCCATGATAACTGGAAGTAATTCTAGAAGATGATGTCCTCTCTCCCAACAAAGTTTGTCCTCCGGGCTAGGGACATCATTTGGGGGTTGATTATAATTGTTATAGTGTTGGGGTTTGGGAGTAAATTATGTAATCTCAGGGATCTCTTTGAAAAAGACGGAAATTTGGATAGGACAATACATTAGTATGAACTTACTCATACTAATACTAGTACTAATACTCATATTAATTCACACTAATAAGAGTAAGTACTTGTGAGCTATTATTTATAGACAAATTACATTAGTTTAGATTTTTATATATTGATAAAATTTAAATTATATTGAATATGTTCCTATTTTCATATACAATATTTGTATACCTAGGCTAAGTTATTCTGTCATATTGTATGCATGCTTTCTTCTATCTCTGCTTAAGACATTTTGTATACTTATACATATTAGGATATATTTATCATATTGCAATATTTATTTCTACCTCTGATCAATATACATATATATTGTTTACATTTGAGGTCATTGTCCTCACTTGTTGCAAGCTGTTTAAAGATTATTTAATATTCTAATGTGAGGTCTTAATTTTTAAGTTATATAGGTATTAAGAGTTCTTAGTCAATAGTCATCCATGTTTGTCATACTTATAGTTAGACTAATCAGGTTCTTTAGGTACATAGAGATTGTATTCTGCATAGACAGATGATCTTCAACCACTTTAAAGAATATGACAATTAAACAATTTAGGATTCTGTTGACATGAGATACCACTGCTCCTGATTGAATTGGCTGAAACATTTGTCAAAAGATGACATATTGAAATATCTAGAGACGCCTGATATCCTTTGGCTTAGTGTTGATAAAGGGATTTTAAGACTCAGAGAAATGTCAATACCAGAATGAATTTGCCATATAAAACTTACTCCACATTTGAAGGCCCTGATTCATTTACTTTATTAATACTGTAATCATGATAATAAAAGTTGTTAGAGAGGCACCAGCACATTAGAAGTTTTGTTATTACTCTAGAGCCAGAATTAGGATTGGAGCTACTGTCACTCAGTTAGATGAATTAAACACAGTAAGTTTGATTATGTCCTATAATACCCAGGTGGACCACCACATGCAAAGTGAGAATAGCTATCATAATGGGCAACCTAGGCAAAGAAATGTCTGTAATGACCTGACTTGACTATGGTGTCTTGACTCCTATGCACTTTGGTACTGGATAATCAGTTGTAGTATTTCTAGGAATGAAATAAAATAAGAAGACTTGCTGAGGGACAATGGTCTTCTACCATGTAATGATCTGTCACTTGTATTGGTTTAATAAAATGTTGACTGGCCAGTAGCCAGGCGGGAAATATAGGTGGGGAAACCAGGTAGAAAGTATAGGCAGGATGACCAGAAAAGGAGAATTCTGGGAAGAGGAAAGGCTCAGTTTGCAGTTATCACCCAGATGCAGAGGAAGCAAGATGATAATGTTTCACTGATAAAAGGTACCAAACCACATGGCTAACACAGACAAGATTTGTGGGTTAATGTAAGGTGTAAGAAATAATTAATAAGAAAGCCTGAGGTACTAGGCCAAATAGTTTATAACTAACGTAGACCTCTGTATGTTTCTTTGGGACTGAATGGCTGTATAACCAGGTGGGTCAGAAACTTCTCCTACTCCAGTCAGCTACTGACTCTTACCTGGACCACAGCCTGAAGTGGTAATTTTGCCTTCAGGAATCTCTGAATGAGAATGCTTCTGAGAGCTGTCTTCCCCAGATTATATTACTCTCTAGGGTTGGGATTAAAGGCACTGCCATCATTAAATGCATGCACCACCTAGTTTCTATAAAACTAATGTAACCACAGGCATTTAAGGTGTATGCCATGGCTTCTGAAATTAAAGGTGCATGTTACCATAACCTGGTCTATAAGGCTAAACAGTAGGACTGCTTTACTCTCAGATGTTCACAATTATTTCTTTATTTATTTAATAAATAAACCTTAATTATTAAAATACAATTAAAATCCACTACAAAGACTCTTGAATATTTGATTGATCTGAATAAGCAGAAAAAGTCTTAGAAATAAATGAAAGACAACCTTAGATCATGGCACCAGGGAACCTGGGGTCATGAACTAATGTCCATACTTGAGCCAGTTTTCAAACTTAGATACCCAAGATGAAGTAATAATCAGATTCCCCTAAGAAAGGACCTTGTTAAAATACTTAATTTTTACTGTTAGCTTTTCTTCAATTCTTCCTTTAAGAGACATTCTACAAAGGCAATTGTTGAGATCCAGGTAGATCCAAGGGTTTCCCCGAGACTCTGATGAATGAATAAGGGACATAGTTCCTTGAGTAAAAGCAGGAACTTGTTTGAAAGAGTCAATAAAAGCCTGGGCCCAGAGCCTTGGAAGGAACTTACTTCTTTCTCCTGAAAGCTCTAGTCTTTTTTGTCCTAAGGAGTTGTGGTTATCAGTCTTTTCCATGGTCCACTTTCATTGAATGTTGTCACTGAAGACAAACCTGTAGGTACAGGTCAGTAATTACACACTGTGTCAAAGGAAATAATGAGAATTTCCAGGATCGATGAATTAATTTTCAATCTATGAGTCATGACCCTTTGTGTGATTGAACAATGCTTTTACAGGACTCGCATTTCAGGTATTCTGCATATTAGATATTTATATTATGATTCATAACTGTATTAAAATTACAGTTATGAAGTAGGAACAAAATGATTTTATGGTTGGTGTTCACCATAACAAAAAGAATTGTATTAAAGGGCTGAAGCATTCATTGAGAACAGCTGAACACAGATTCTAAATTGACACTAACTATTTTGGACTCCCAGGAGTATTGTGGCTGCCCTGTATATGTAGAGGTGTATGGAGGTCAGGTGATTGAAGGAGTTTTGGCTAAACCAAACTCACATCAGGTCCAACTGTTTCACAATTAATCATGATTTTTCCCCAGTTATAGAGGGCATATTGCAGATATATATTCTTGGCAGTGTGTGGAATTCACATACTGGTTCTCTGATGTTTGGAGTAGAAGTATGGTTGGGAATGTCAGCTTGAAACCATTGGACTTATCTGTAGTAGGAGAAATATTCAGCTAAAATCAACATTGTATGTCTGCAGGAATTACAAAATCTAGTGTCACTCTCAAGGACTTGAAAGAGACAGGGGTGTTGGTTCCACCACATCCCACTTTACTTTTCCTATCTTGTCTGTGCGGAACACAGACAGTTCATGGAGTGACCATCACAAACATATTTGGTTTTGACTCTGATTGCATCTGCTTTACCAGATGTGGTGCCCTTACTTGAGCCGATTAACACTTCACCTGGTATTCATACTTGGTATGCAGGCCCTTTTTTAATACCTTGATTTTGCGGACCATTAGAAGCAATTTGCTTCCAGGAAGTATACATTCACAGTTTTACCCCTTTGAAATATTATTTCTTGAACCCTCTGTCATCATTTAATTTGAAGCAGTCTTTGTCATCTGTCTCTTCCACAAAAATTACACTGATTCTCTATATTGAAGTTATACTGATTGAACCAAATAAACAGGAGGTAGCCAGTGCTTTGGCCTTCATAACACATATACAGATGAACAGATGTGAAATAAATATAAACAAAATTTAAGGACCTTTTAATTCAGAGAAAAATTTTATGAATCCAGTGTTTGGTGTCAATCAGAGATACTTCTTCTAAAGTGAAGAATACATTTTTGTGCTTGGCCCCTCTCACCAATAAGAAAGAAGCACAGTATTTAATGGGTCTATGCAGATCCTAGAAACAGCATATTTCTCATTTAATATGTACTCTAGCTTGTACAAAATTATTTGGAAAGCTGATGGCTCTTAGAGGTTCCTAGAATAGGAGAAGGGTTTTCCAGAGGTCTAGGTCACTCTGAATGTTGCTCAACCACTTGAACCACATAATCCAATAGACCTGATGATACTTGATGTGCCCCAAGTAGACTGGGGAAATATTTTGGAGACTTGGAATATCCCCATATATAAATCACATAGGGAACCTTTATGATTTGGAAGCAAAACTCTTCTATTATCTCAGATTCTTCCTTGAGATACAGCTTTTTCCAAACAATTGATAGTTAATTAAAACAGAACATTTAGCCACTAATTTGTGATGAAACATGAGCTTTCCTTCATTATTTTGGCATTAATTGAACAATGAAGAATAATGTTAAACCATGGTTACTAATATAGCAATACAATAATATCAATTTTCTTAATTATTGTATGGTTCAAATATAAAGTTTTAAATAATATATTATCTGTAATCTTTAAATTGTCAACCCAATGTATGCAAAGGCTATGATAAAATGTATAGCTTAGTCTGTAAGTTCTACATGAAGCTAACTTGTTGGATCCATAATTTTCTCATAGCTTTTTTCATTTCCTGATTTCTCAGTGTGTAAATAACAGGATTCAGTACGGGAGTGATAACAGTATAAAATACAGCAAGCACCTTATTGCTTGCAAAACTGCCAAATGGCCAGGCATAGATGAAGATACAGGGTCCAAAGAACAGAGTGACCACCATTATGTGGGCAGACAATGTGGACAGAGCCTTGGAAAGCCTGCCAGGTGATTTGTGCTTTACAGTGACCAGAATGACAGTGTAAGAAAAGAGCAAGAGGATGAAACAGATCAAAGACAGCAGCCCACTGTCAGCAATGACAAATAACTCCAGAGTGTTTGTCTCAATACAAGCAAGCTTGATGACCAGGGGGAGATCACAAAATATGTTATTTACAATATTGTGGCCACAGAAAGGCAGATTGACTATCAATACCATCTGACTCATGGTGTGTATGAAACCAATTGTCCAGGAAAGTAATACAGATACATTCAGCAACCTGTGACTCATAATTGTCCTGTAGTGCAGGGGTTTGCATATGGCCACGTATCTATCAAAGGCCATGACTATCAAAAGTGTCATTTCAGCGCCCCCGAAGAGGTGCATGAAGAACATCTGGGCCATGCATCCCCATAGAGAGATGCTCTTGTGTTCTGCAAGCAAGTCTCTGATCATCTTGGGTGTTGTGACGGTGGAAAGACACATGTCCAGAAAGGAAAGGTTTCCGAGAAGAAAGTACATGGGAGAATGAAGGGTAGAATTGGCTGTCACTGTGGCTATAATGAGACTGTTTCCTACCACAGTTGCACCATAGATCAAAGAAAATATCACAAAGAAGAAAATCTGAAGCTGCCAATCTCCAGAAAATCCCACTAAAATAAATTCTGTCACAGATGATCCATTTTCATAATCCATTAATTCAGTTCAGAAGCTTCTGGGAGTTCTTTAAATACAATGAGGTAAAAAACAAAAGCAAGACACAGTTATTGTTAGTGAGGATATATTTTGGTTTATCAGTACAATATCAGTTGGTGATCTGAAAGCACTCAATGTTTAACATACCAATATGACCAAATATAACTTGAAATGATTTTAAGCATCACATACCTTGAAAACAATATTCTTATACAAAATAGAAATCATTTGAATAGGTGAAAGTTCTATCACTTTACTTTATGATATATTTTAATATGATATATTTTAATAGATCCTATTGTTCCAATTCTTTTGTTCACATAGATTTAAATTAAAGATTAGATAGTAATAACTTTATTTTTTCTCTAAATATCAATCTCCATTTTATTGTATTCCTTATAGCTTGGTGATTGAACCATAAATAGGATGCAGAATTGTCCCAGTACATATATTAATCTGTATTTCTGAAGAGTTCAAGAAAGATTGCCTATTGTTTTCAAACAAAGACACAAGTTAGAATTTAATTTGTACATGAAAATCACTCTTCAAATTCATTAAAAATAATTTTTCCCTTTAATCATTTTTGATATTTTATAAAAATCTAAAGAAACCTATATTCGTACTCAGATTGTTTTCAGTCTTTCTTCTTAAATGCTTCATTGCTACTTAACAAAGATGGGCTCTTGTGAACAATGTATGTAATTGCACATGCTAGTTTAGAAGCAAACAAATAACATCATGTCTCAGTTTTCATATATAAATGCTGTTTGTACTTCATTGATTAATGTTAAACTACCTCAACTGGGCTTTTTAGATATCATAATTTTACATTTTTAATTACCATAAAAAGTTTGTAAAGTGATAGACTTCATTCTAAATACTTAATGAAAATTAAAGATGTTTAGTGCTCATAACAAACACATGATAAAGGAGTATTATTGATGGCGTGTATTTATAAGGAAGCTGTTATTGTAAAATTTGTTGACACAAGTAGATAGCTAACAAGAATGAATGCTAGTGAGTAAAGCAAATTAATCTGACATCAGCATCTATTTTATATCAATGTGCCAAATGCATCAAAAATGCAAAGGATATATTTCAAGTTGATAAGCATTCTTTGAAATCAATGGTCTCATGTAAAATTCTTACAAGACGCTATTCAACATTAAAATAAGTATCTTAAAAATGTATTTAACTACCACTGTATAATCTAGAAATACATGATAATAAAGAAAATTATTGTAGGACTTATGCAAAAACAAAATTAAGAGTATTTTCATGTGACACCTTCAAGATTGAAATAAACTTTATGGCCAATAAACCAAAAAGGAGGCAATATGGATAACATAGGAATGTCTATAAAATGAGTTGCTTTAAGTACTTCTTTAAAATACTTTCCAACTGTTTAAATCAAATACATTTCCTTCTAAGGCAATTCAAAGCATGTTGCAGATCAAATCTATTACATTTTCCACATTTTTTGCAGCCTTTTCTTGGGGTACATACTTTGGCTGCTTTGTTGATTTAGAAACTAGATGTTTTGCCTTTCTTACTATAGGGAATACTCATGATAAAATTCTTACATTATTTACATTTTCTTCTTTCATTGATTGTAAAACATCTTGTGCTTTCTTCCTTTTATACAATGATCACTGTCTTTTTTAGTTTATGGTCTATGGATTATTTTTACAGAGGTTTTATAAATATCTGATTAAGAACACAATGTCATTCTCTGTTTCCTTCTCAAATGGAATAAATATACACAAATATTTATGTACTCTCTTAACCACCTGAATCTTGAAAATGGCTTTATGAAAGATCATATATCATTTCATATATTTATTGTAATTATTCATCAAGAGACTGTCAATTTTTTTCTGCAGTATAGTCTTCAGAGCTTATTTTTTCTCAATTTTTACATTAATTGTTAGTTCTAGCTTACAATGAACTGATATTAAGTAAGCTCTCAATTCCAGGATGTGATGCTTCAAAGACTGAAACCTTCTTCTGGCCAACACAATTCATTAAAATGCCATTTTAGTAATGTAAAGTTAATGAATTTTTTTCTACAATATTTTCACTTACCTTTACTAGCGTACAGTATGAAGATCATAATATTTAAAGTAGTATATAAATTAAATATATCTTTTTTTTCTTTAATGGACTGCACACCATTCTTCAGAGTATTTCCACTTCCTTTAAAGATGTGGGCCAATTACTGGAGACAGATTTTGGGAGTATTGGGAATGCAAACCTCAGGGGTAGTTGTTAGAAATGAGGATATTGTGACTTTAGCATGACCATGAGAGATTCTTGCATTTAATTTCTCACCTTGTAATGAGCTGTATTTCTGCATGGGTGGTGCCCTGACTATAATAAACATGATGTTTTTGATGTTTTTATGGTGATATATTAAGTTTATAATGACTTTATTGAGTAGAATACCTTTTTATACATTACTTCAAATCATTCCTATAAGACTTCTATTTTTGTGGATTTTTTCAAAATAATTCATAAACAATTTTGAGTACAATTTTAACATATAATTTTATACATAAATTAAATTGCTAATAGTGAAGGAAATGGAAATTTTGAAAGATTAAAAAATGTTAAATAATACTAGTGGAAATATTATATTAATACCTAATTATAGTACAGAACTATCATAATGAAAATAGTATGGTACTAACCCAAAAGTAAACATAGATAAAAGGAAGATAATAGAGATTAGAATCCATGCATTTACAGCCACTTAAGGAGGTTCCTAAAATATGGCACACTGGAAGAAAGATTGTGTTTAGCAAAACTGGATATGTACATGCAGGAGATTAAAACTATGTCAACACCAAATAGATCATATACCTCAATATAAGATTATGGACTTTAAATCTGGGAAAAGAAAATTTTGTTAATACATGTTAAAATATTAAGTAGTGCTGTAACAATTCTGATTCCCAGTAGCCTTTAAGTTATCTGTCCAGCTGGGTGTGGCCTCTTATACTACTTATTACTATTTGTACTGATGTACAGTTCACATTCAGCTTTTTTTCAGGATGTGGGATTTGGTTGCTGTTCTCCATTCCAATAGAGGATATTGATTTGTGAGTCTACCCCTAAATAAATAACCCACTATTATTCTCAGTTCTGAGTTAGTATGGAATTTATTTTAAGCATACTTCTTAAAGTGGAGATGACGACTTTCTGCACTTTTGGGAAGAACTTTAGGATGTTCAGCCTTTCTGAGAGGAGTACACTACTGGGTGTTGAAGTAACATGGTATTGCCCTACACCCAGTTTACTCTATTTACTTCATGTTATTTTTTAAAAGGCAGCCGAGACTATTTTTAATTCATGTTTACCATTTGACTTATTTTTTTGTTAAAAATTTCCACCTCCTCCCCGACTCCCTTTTCCTTCCCCTTCGCCCCACTCCCCACGCCCCACTCCCAACCCCCTCCCTCTCCAGTCCAAAGAGCAGTCAGGGTTCCCTGCCCTGAAGGAAGTCCAAGGTCCTCCCCCCTCCATCCAGGTCTAGGAAGGTGAGCATTCAAACAGGCTAGGCTCCCACAAAATCAGTACATGCAGTAGGATCAAAACCCAGTGCCATTGTCCTTGGCTTCTCAGCAGCACTCATTGTCTGCCATGTTTAGAGAGTCCAGTTTTATCCCATGCTTTTTCAGTCTCAGTCCAGCTGGCCTTGGTGAGCTCCCATTAGATCAGCCCCACTGTCTCAGCGGGTGGGTGTACCCCTCATGCTCCTGACTTCCTTGCTCATGTTCACCCGCCTTCTGCTCCTCATTTGGACCTTGGGGGCTCAGTCCAGTGCTCCAGTGTGGGTCTCTGTCTCTATCTCCATCCATTGCCAGATGAAGGTTCTATGGTGATATGCAAGATATTCATTAGCATGGCTATAGGATAGGGCCAGTTCAGGCACCCTATCCTCAGCTGCCCAAGGACCTAGCTGGGGACATCTCTCTGGACCCTTGGGAACCCCTCTAGAGTCAAGACTCTTGCCAACCCTAAAATGGCCCCCAAATTAAAATATATACTTTCCTGCTCCCATGTCCACCTTTCCTCTATCCCAACCATCCCATTCCCCCAAGCTGCCCCATCCTCCCCTTCTCACTTTTCTCTCCCCATCTCCCCTTTTTTCCCATCCCACCCCACCCTCCAGTTCCCAATTTTTGCCCAACAATCTTGTCTACTTCCAATATCCAGCAGGATAACATTACGTTTTTCTTTGGGTTCACTTTCTTATTTAGCTTCTCTAGGATCATGAATTATTGGCTCAATGTCCTTTATTTATGGCTAGAAACCAATTATGAGTGAGTACATTACATGTTCTTCTTTTTGGGTCTGGGTTACCTCACTCAGGATAGTGTTTTCTATTTCCATCCATTTGCATGCAAAATTCAAGATGTCATTGTTTTAACCGCTGAGTAGTACTCTAATATGTATATATTCCACACTTTCTTCATCCATTCTTCCATTGAAGGGCATCTAGGTTGTTTCCAGGTTCTGGCTATTACAAATAATGCAGCTATGAACATAGTTGAACAAATATTTTTTGTAGTATAATAGGGCATCTCTTGGGTATACTCCCAAGAGTGCTTGGTCCTGTAGTATATTGATCCGGAATTTCCTGAGAAACAACAACACTGATTTCCAAAGTGGTTGCACAAGTTTGCATCCCCAAAAGCAATGGATGAGGGTACCCCTTACTCTACATCCTCTCCAGGAAAGGCTATCATTGGTGTTTTTGATTTTAGCCATTCTGACAGGTGTAAAATGGTATCTTAAAGTTGTTGTGATTTGCATTTCCTTGATTGCTGCTAATGACCTTAATGACCTTGAGCATGACCTTAAGTGTCTTTGGCCATTTGAACTTCTTCTGTTGAGAATTCTCTGTTCAGTTCAGTGCCTCATTATTAATTGGGTTAATTAGCATTTTAAAGCCTAGTTTCTTGAGTTCTTTATATATTTTGGAAATAAGACCTTTATCTGTTGCAGGGTTGGTGAAGATCTTCTCCCAGTCAGTGGGCTGCCTGTTTGTCTTAGTGACAATGTCCTTTGCTTTACAGAAGCTTCTCAGTCTCAGGGGGTCCCATTTATTCAATGAGGCCCTTATTGTCTGTGCTGCTGGGGTTATACCTAGGAAGCGATCGCCTGTGCCCATCTGTTGTAGGGTACTTCCCACTTTCTCTTCTATCAGGTTCAGTGTGTTCAGATTGATATTGAGGTCTTTAAATCATTTGGACTTGAGTTTTGTGCATGGTGATAGATATGGATCTATTTTCATTCTTCTACAAGTTGACATCCAGTTATGCCAGCAATATTTGTTGAAGAATCTTTCTTTCTTCCGTTGTATACTTTTAGCTCCTTTATCAAAAATCAGGTGTTCATAGGTTTGTGGGTTAAAATCCGGGGCCTTTATTCGATTCCATTGGTCGACTTCTCTGTTTTTATACCAATACCAAGCTGTTTTCAATATTGTAACTCTGTAATAGTTTGAGGTAAGGGATGGTAATGCCTCCAGACATTCTTTTATTGTATAAGATTGTTTTGGCTATGGTGGGTTTTTTGTTTTTACATATAAAGTTGATTATTGTCCTCTCAAGGTCTGTGAAGAATTTTGATAGGATTTTGATGGGGATTGCATTGAATCTATAGATTGCTTTTGGAATAATTGCCATTTTTACTATGGTGATCCTCCCAATCCAAGAGCAAGGGAGATCCTTCCATTTTCTGGTATCCTCTTCAATTTCTTTCTTCAAAGACTTAAAGTTCTTGTCAAATAGATCTTTCATGTCCTTGGTCAGAGTTACCCCAAGATATTTTATGCTATTTGTGGCTATCGTGAAAGATGATGCTTCTCTGATTTCCCTCTCTGCATCTTTAATTTACCCTTAGTGTATATTAGGGCAACTGATTTTTTGGAGTTGATATTATATCCTGCCACATCACTAAAGGAGTTTATCAGCTGCAGGAGTTCTTTGGTAGAGTTTATGGGGTCGCTTATGTATACTATCATATCATCTGCAAATAATAAAAGTTTAACTTCTTTTCCAATTTGAATACCCTTGATCCTCTTATGTTGTCTTATTGCTATTGCTAGAACTTGAACCACAATATTGAAGAGGTATGAAGAGAGTTTGCAGCCTTGTCATTTTCCTGATTTTAGTGGGATGGCTTTGAGTTTTTCTCTGTTTAATTGGATGTTAGTTGTCGGCTTGCTGTAAATAGCTTTTATTATATTTAGGTATCACCCTTGTATCCCTAATCTTTCCAAGATCTTTATCATAAAGGGGTGTTGAATTTTGTCAAATGCTTTTTTAGTGTCTAATGAAATGATCATATGGTTTATTTTCTTTCAGTTTATTTATATGGTGGATTACATTGATAGATTTTTGTATGTTGAATCAGCCCTCTATCTCTGGGATGAAACCTATTTGAGCATAATGGATAATTTTTCTAATTTGTTCTTGGATTCAGTTTGTCAGTATTTTATTGAGAATTTTTGCATATCTGATGTTCATGAATGAGATTGGCATGTAATTACTTTCTTGGTTGGGTCTTTGTGTGGTTTTGGTATCAGGGTACCTGTAGCTTCATAAAAGGAATTTGGCAATGACTCTTCTGTCTCTATATTGTGAAATACATTAAGGAGTATAGGTATTAGGTCTTCTTGGAAGTTCTGGTAGCATTGTGCATTGAAACCATCTGGTCCTGGGGTTTTTATGTAGGGAGGTTTTTGATAACAGCTTCTAATTCTTCGCAACTAACAAGTCTATTTAGATTGTTCACCTGGTCTTGGTTTAACTTTGGTATATGGTACTTATGCAAAAAAATGTCCATTTCTTTTACATTTTCCAATTTTGTGGCATACAGGTTTTTGTAGTAAGATCTAATGATTCCCTGAATTTCCCATGTCTCTGGTTATGCCCCACTTTTCATTTCTGATCTTATTAATTTGCATGTTCTCTCTCTGTCATTTGATTAGTTTGGATAGGGGTTTGTCAATCTTGTTGATTTTCTTCAAGAACCACTTTTTGTTTCATTGATTCTTTGGATTGTTTTCTGTGTTTCTATTTTGTTGATTTCAGCCCTCAGTTTGATTATTTCCAGTCTTCTACTCCTCCTGGGTGAGTCTGCTTTTTTATTTCTAGAGCGTTAAGGTATGCTGTTAAGTCTCCAATGTTTGCTTTCTCTGTTTTCTTTAAGTGTCCACTTAGTGCTATGAAATTTCCTCTTATCACTGCTTTCATAGTGTCCCACAGGTTTGAGTATGTTGTGTCTTTGTTTTCATTAAATTCAAGGAAGACTTTAATTTCTCTCTTTATTTCTTCCTTGACCCAGGTGTGGTTCAGTAGTTGACTGTTCAGTTTTCATGAGTTTGTAAGCTTTCTGGGGGTTGCAATATTGTTGAATTCTAACTTTAATCCATGGTGATCTGATAAGACACAGGTGGTCACTAAAATTTTTTTGTATCTGTGGAAGTTTGCTTTGTTATTGAGTATGTGGTCAATTTTCGAGAAGGTTCCATGAGCTGAAGAGAAGAATGTATATTCTTTCCTATTTGGGTGGAATGTTCTATAGATGTCTGTTAAGTCCATTTGCTTCATTATCTCCATTAATTCTCTTATTTCTCTATTAGGTTTTTGTCTGATTGACCTGTCCATTGGTGAGAGAGGAGTTTTGAAGTCTCCTACTATTAGTGTGTGTGGTTTGATGTCTATTTTGAGTTCTAGTAGTGTTTCTTTTACATAAGTGGGTGCTTTTATATTAGGGGCATAGATATTCAGGATCGGGACTTCATCCTGATAAATTGTTCCTGTTATGAGTATAAAATGACCATCGTTTTCTTCTGATTGATTTTAGTTTGAAGTCAGATCTTTTAGAAATTAGTATGGCCACACCTGCTTGTTTCCCAGGTCCATTTGCTTAAAAAACCTTTTCCCAACCCTTTACTTTGAGTAAATGTCTGTCTTTGTGGTTGAGGTGTGTTTCTTGTAAACAGCAGAGTGTTGGATCCTGTTTTTGTATCCTATTTCTTAGCCTGTGCTATTTTATAGGTCAATTGATTCCATTGATATTAAGTGATATTAATGACCAGTGGTTGTTGACTCTGGTTATTATTATTTTTTTTGGTGGTAGAGTTTCTGTTTCCTTTCTTTGAGTTATGCTGGTGAAGAGTTGCTAGACGTCTGAGTTATTGTAGGCAGTGTTGTCAATGTTGGATTCCTTTGGTTGTGATTTTTTTCTATCACTTTCTGTAAGGCTGGATTTATGGCTATGTATTGTTTGAATTTGTTCTTATCCTGGAATATTTTGTTTTCTCCATTGATAGTGAATGATAGCTTGGCTGGGTATAGTAGTCTGTGCTTGCCTCCATGGTCTCTTAGTTTCTGCATTACCTCTATCCAGGACCTTCTGGCTTTCATGGTTTCCATAGAGAAGTCAGGTGTAAGTCTCATAGGTTTACCTTTATCAGTTCCTTGATCTTATTCTTTTGCAGCTCTTAATATTCTTTTTTTTTAATCTGTATGTTTTGTGCTTTGAGTGTTATATGGTGAGGGGATGTTTTTTTCTGATCCAGTCTGTTTGGTATTCTGTATGATTCTTGAATATTCTTAGGAATATCTTTCTTTATGTTGGGAAAGTTTTCTTCTATGACTTTGTTAAATATATTTTCTGGGCCTTTGAGCAGTAATTCTTCTCCTTCTTCTATTCATATTATTCTTAGGTTTGGTCTTTTTATTGTGTCCCATATTTCCTGAATGTTTTGTGATGAGAATTTATTTGCTGTTTTCTTTGATCAGTGTGCTTATTTTCTCTGTGGTGTCTTCAGAATCTGAGATTCTTTCTTCTATCTCTTGTATTCTATTGGTTATGCTTGTTTCCGTAGTCTCTGTTTGTTGACCTAGATTTTCCATATCCAGCCAGCTCTTGGTTTGTGTTTTTATCCTTTCCTCCATTTCAGTTTTCAGTTTTTGAACTGTTTCCGTTACCTGTTTGATTGTTTTTTTCTTGGTTTCCCAGGGTATCATTTACGTATTTATTCATTTCTTCAAACTTTTTGTTATACTTCTCATTCATTTCTAAAGGGCATATTTTACATGCTGTTTAATGGACTCTATTGCTTTCATAATGTCAATTTTTTCCACTTCTTCTGTATTACGGTGGTCAAGACCTTTTGTTGTAAGATCACTGGGTTCTGGTGTTTTCATGTTGTTTTTTTCAGATTTGTGGGGGAATTCTTGCCTTGGCACCTGCCCATCTCTTCCTTCAAATGCTATCTGATGGATCTTATGGAACAGGATCAGGTTTCCTTGCTGACAAAAGGCCTACCTCGCTGCAGGCAGGCTATTGAAGCAAAGGAACTCCTGCCTGCCGTGTTGCCCTCAGCACCCTGTCCCAGCGCCCAAACAGGTTGAGCTGGCAGATCTTGTGGCCCCGTGGAAGGGAGGAAGAAGGGAGGAGGTTCCTGGGTGCAAGCTGGGATGGGTTAGGGAGAGAGAGGCCTTAGCAGAGGGGAGCAGCCCTCTCCGAATGACTGGGGAGTGAAGGGGGTTGGGGAATGTCTTCATGCTTATTTTTTAAAACATGAGCTCTCAACTTCTTACTCTGACACAAAGTCTTCTCTCTTTACATGCTTCCTATCTGTGGTGGATTCTTATCCTTCTGAAACCTTTAACCCAAATAAAATCTCCCTTTTATATTGGTTGCCTTTCTCAGGATATTTGTAGTGGTTTGAATAAGTATGGGTACCATAAACTCATGTGTTTTAATGCCTGACACATACAGATTGGCAAAATTAGGAGGTGTGGCCTTGTTGGAGTAGGTGTGGCCTTTTTAGAGAAAGTGTGTTAATGAAAAGGAAAGCTTTGTTTTCTGTAGTATCTTGATTGTTTTTAAAATTACTTTTAATATTGAAATATTGCTTCTAATATCCTCTTTAGAGCTAGTTTAGTAGCCATAAATTCCTTCATCTGTTTTTACCTCATAGAATTTTTATTTCTTTTTAAAATTATTAAGTGCATTTGCTCGGAAAACGTCTGGTGATACAGTTGTCTTTCAGAAATTTGGTCCATCTTTGAGGCAGTTTGAGCTTTCTGTGAAATAGTTGTTACATATATAATTTAAACATAATTGCCTCATTCGCACTTTTCCATTTTGTCCTTCCAACTCCTTCCATGTACTCTTCTCACTCCATTGTAAAATCATGGCTTTTTTCTAAAAACATAATTATTACACATGTGTATATTACACAGATATGTTGATGCCACCTGCTTAATATTTTTAGTATGGTGTGTATTCATGATTTCTGGATAATTACCTAGTCAATTATGGCACTAAGTCTGCTTTTATTAATAGACTTAACCTTACTCTCTGGTTGCATTCAATATCTTCTAATCTGTTACTTATAATATTTTAACTATTTAATATCATGGATAATTTCTTTCATAGTCTCATTTGATTTCTATTCAGTGGATCTCATACTTGGTGGGGTTGTCTTTCATTAGATTATGGAGTTTTCTTCTAGTATTTTGTTGAAGATAATTTCTGTGACCCTCTTTATTGTATCTATTTTCATTCTTCATGCTCATAGTTCAGAGGTAAGGTCTTTTAATGATGTCACTGAATTTCCATTTACTTTTCATACTTTCTAAAATGTATCAGTGATATTTACTGAATGATGTAATTCCTCTTGTAATTCCTTTACTTTGTCCTCTATCACAACCTTTCTGTTTCCAAAATATTAATTTTATGGGTAAGACTTTCAATTGAGATTTAAACTGACTTTTTGTTTCACAATTACAGGTTTCTTTCTGTTTGTATTTTCTTTAAAACTTTGAATTATATTTTCATATCTTAGATTGGCTTCATATTTTCTTTCATCACCTTATCTTTGTCCCTTTAAATTATATGAACATAGTTACAATCATATTTGTGAATTCATTGCCAGCTTGTTCTTTTGAATCATTTTCAGTAAAGACTATTATAATGGGAATTTTATATTTTGATCAGAGACATTATTTTTAGTGTGATTTTTCTGTCGTAAAATTAACAGAATCAAATATCTTCAAAATATCGTTATAAAGTAACAAAAATGAATTTTATAAATTGTACCTTAGTAAAATTTGCCACATTTTAAAAATATAAGTAAGCAGGCAGAAGAAATAGCTTCTGAGTTGTTCAGAACAAATATGTGTTAGTTAATTTTCTATGGTTTAGTAAAAATACCATGACAAACAAAACCTATAAAAGAAAGCATTTGATTACAATCTCTCCAGATTGCTTTTAGGTTGCTGTAACTCATGTCCCATTCTGACTTCATTGCTTGTGGTCTATGCTTGGTACAGCCCCCAGGTCTCCTGCAGGGGCTATTATACCCCTGCTACTGTCTCTCTCTTCCTACCCCACCCAGCTTGCATCCAGGAAAACCCTCCCTTCTGCCTCCCCTCTTTGGGCACATAACATCCCCCTGCTCAGCCTGTTTGGGTGCTGGGACTTAGTCGTGAGTGCAACCTGCAAGGGCGGGAGTCCCTTTGTTTCAATAGCCTGCCTGCAGCAGGCAAGGTAGACCTTTTGTTTGTAAGCTACCTGGCCATCAAGGAGACCTGATCCTGTAAAAGAAGATCCATAGGGGAGCATTTGGAGGAAGAGGTGGGCAGGCACCAATGCAAGAATTCCTCCAACAATCTGAAAAACAATATGAAATCACCAGAACCCAGTGAACTTACAAAAGGAGGACTTGAACACCTTAATCAAGAAGAAGTAGAAAAAATTGACTTTATGAAAGTGATAGAGGCCCTTAAATAGGAGGTGGAAAAACTCCCTTAAAGAAATAAATGAGAATAACAAAAAGTTTGAAGAATTGAGTAAATCCGTAAATGATATCCTAGGAAACCAAGGAAAAACAAACAGATAATGGAAACAGTTCAAGAATTGAAAACTGAAATGGAGGAAAGGAAAAAAAAACACAAACCGAGGACCAGCTGGATATGGAAAATCTAGGTAAATGAATAGAGACTACAGAAACAAGCATAACCAACAGAATACAAGAGATAGAAGAAAGAATCTCAGATTCTGAAAATACCATAGAGAAAATAAACGCACTGCTCAAAGAAAACAGCAAATAAACAAATCCTCAACACAAAATATTCAGGAAATATGGGACACAATAAAAAGATCAAACCTAAGAATAATAAGGGTAGAAGAAGGAGAAGTACAGTTCAATGGTCCAGAAAAATATATTTAATAAAATTATAGAAGAAAACTTTCCCAACCTAAAGAAAGATATTCCTATGAAGGTTCAAACAGCATACAAAACACCGAATAGACTAGATAAAAAAAAAATCCCCTCACCATATAATAATCAAAACAAAAAACATACAGAGTAAAGAAAGAATATTAGGTACTTAAAAGGAAAAAAAAAACAAGTAACTTATAAAGGTAAACCTATGAGACTTACACCTGACTTCTCTATGGAAACCATGAAAGCCAGAAGGTCCTGGATAGAGGGAATGCAGAAACTAAGAGACCATGGATGCAAGCCCAGACTACTTTACCCAGCCAAGCTTTCGTTCACTATAATTAGAGAAAACAAAATTTTCCAGGATAAAAACAAATTTGAACAATATGTAGCCACAAATCCAGCCTTACAGAAGGAAAATTACAAACGAAAGAATCCAACAATGCCCACAATAACTCAAACATCTAGTGACCCTTCACCAGCACAACTCGAAGAAAGGAAACACACAAACTCTACTACCAAACCGAAAAATGACTGGAGTTAAGAACCACTGGTCATTAATATTACTTAATATTAATGGACTCAAGTCACCTATAAAAAGGCACAGGTTAAGAGATTGGATACGAAAACAGGATCCAACATTCTGCTGTTTACAAGAAACATACCTCAACCACAAAGACAGACATCTACTTAGAGTAAAGGGCTGGGAAAAGGTTTATCAAGCAAATGGATCTAAAAAACAAGCAGGTGTGGCCATACTAATTTCTAACAGAGTTGACTTCAAACTAAAAATCAATCAGAAAAGATGGAGAGGGACATTTTATACTCATAACAGGAACAATTGATCAGGATGAAGTCTCAATCCTTAATATCTATGCCCCTAATATAAAAGTACCCACTAATGTAAAAGAAACATTACTAGAACTCAAGGCAGTCATCAAACCACACACACTAATAGTAGGAGACTTCAACACTCCTCTCTCACCAATGGACAGGTCAATCAGACAAAAACCTAACAGAGAAATAAGAGAATTAATGGAGGTAATGAAGCAAATGGACTTAACAGACATCTATAGAACATTCCACCCAAATAGGAAAGAATATACCTTCTTCTCTGCAGCTAATGGAACCTTCTCAAAAATTGACCCCATACTCAGTAACAAAGCAAACTTCCTCAATTACAAAAAAAAATGTTAGTGACCACCTGTGGCTTATCGGATCACCATGGACTAAAGTTAGAATTCAACAACATTGCTACCCCCAGAAAGCTTACAAACTCATGAAAACTGAACAGTCAACTACTGAACCACACCTGGGTCAAGGAAGAAATAAAGAGAGAAATTAAAGTCTTCCTTGAATTTAATGAAAATAAAGACGCAACATACTCAAACCTAAGGGACACTATGAAAGCAGTGCTAAGAGGAAATTTCATAGCACTAAGTGCCCACTTAAAGAAAATGGAGAAAGCAGACATTGTAGACTTCACAGCTCCAATGAAAGCTCTAGAAAAAAAAAGAAGCATACTCACCCAGGACTGGAAATGATCAAACTGAGGGCTGAAATCAACAAAATAGAAACACAGAAAACAATCCAAAGAATCAATGAAACAAAAAGCTGGTCATTGGAGAAAATCAACAAGATTGACAAACCCCCATCCAAACTAATCAAATGGCAGAGAGTGATAAGCAAATTAATAGGATCAGAAATGAAAAGGGGGACATAACCACAGACACAGAGAAAATTCAGAGAATCATTAGATCTTACTACAAAAGCCTGTATGCCACAAAACTGGAAAATGTAAAAGAAATGGACATTTTTTTTTGCATAAGTACCATATACCAAAGTTAAACCAAGACCAGGTAAACAATCTAAATAGACTTGTTAGTTGTGAAGAATTAGAAGCTGTTATCAAAAACCTCCCTACCAAAAAACCCCAGGACCAGATGGTTTCAATGCAGAATTCTACCAGAACTTCCAAGAAGAGCTAATACCTATACTCCTTAATGTATTTCACAATATAGAAACAGAAGAGTCATTGTCAGATTCCTTTTATGAAGCTATAGTTACCCTGATACCAAAACCACACAAAGACTCAACCAAGAAAGTGAATTACAGGCCAATCTCACTCATGAACATCAGATATGCAAAAATTCTCAATAAAATATTGGCAAACCGAATCCAAGAACACATTAGAAAAATTATCCATTATGATCAAGTAAGCTTCATCCCAGAGATACAGGGCTGGTTCAACATACGAAAGTCTACCAATGTAATCCATCATATAAATAAACTGAAAGAAAAAAATTGTATCATCATTTCATTAGATGCTGAAAAAGCATTTGACAAAATTCAACATCCCTTTATGATAAAGGTCGAGGTAAGAACTAGTGGTTTACTGCTTTGTTTTTCTGGTCTTTAGGTTGAACCCCTATATCTATCTCTGAGATTTTATTAATTGTGCTTTATTTGGTGCCCAACTTTTGGGACACAAATTTATAAAAAAGCTATCTGTCTGAGGATATTTACCTACAAGGCCAGGGCAGAGCTGGGATTGTAATTCCAGCTCTTAGAACTGGAACCTCAATCTTGTCCTTCTCATGGTCCGCTGCAGCCTCCTTTGGCTCCCCTGGTCCCATGGCTTCTTTCAAGTCCTGTCGAGGTGGGGGGATCTCCTATGTGGCTACCACAGATTCATCTGACTCCTGCAACCGGTGTACAACTGCTTCTTTTTCAAAAATCAGGTGTTCATAAGTTTGTCCATTAATATCCGGGTCTTCAATTAAATTCCATTGGTCAAAGTCTCTTTTTTGATGTCAATACCAAGCTGTTTTCATTACTATAGCTCTGTAATAGTGTTTGATGTCAGAGATGGTAATGTCTCCAGAAGTTCCTTTATTGTATAGGATTATTTTGGCTATTCTGGTTTTTTTGTTTAAAGAAAAAAAAGAAACTAGATATTAAAATTATAAATATCCCAATTAAAAAATGGTGTACAGAACTGAACAGAGAATTCTCAACAGAAGAATTTCAAATGAACCAAGATATTTATGGACAAATTCAACTTCCTTAGCTATCAGGATGGAGACAGAGACAGAGATACACATCGAAGCATTGGACTGAGCTCCCAAGGTCTAGTTGAAGAGCAGAAGGAGGGAGAATATGAGCAAAAAAGTCAGGACCACTGAGAGAGTGTGCCTAAGGTAATGGGAGCTCACCAAATCCAGCTGGATTGGGACTTAAGGAGCATGGGATCAAACTGAAACCACTGAATGTGGCTGACAATTGGGGCAGACTAAGAATCAATGATAATGGCACTGGGATTTGTCTCTACTGCATTTACAGGCTTTTGGGGATCCTATTCTACTTTCATGCATACTTTCCTGAGCCTGGATGGAGGGGGGAGGGCCTTCTACTTCCCACAGGGCAGGGTACCCTGACCTTTCTTAGAACTAAAGGAGAAGGGGAGGATATGTGGGGAAGTGGGAGGGAAGTTGGAGGAGGGGAGGAAGTGGAAATTTTAAATGATATTACTTATAAAATAATAAAAATAATCTGCTGAAAAAAACAAAAATAAATAAATAAAATAATCTTCTTGGAAGTCTTAAAAAAAACAAATATTTTGGCTAACTTCTAAAAGTGAACAAAGACCAAAACTGAGTATATGAATCAATAACATTATAATGGAAGGAATATTAGAAACAGGTACAAATGTTAACTATTATTACTATAGAATCATGGCATCAAAATGTCCTCTTCAGGAGGTAGATGTTCATTTCTTAGAAAATGGAACCCTATCTTAGGTTAAACAAAGCATGAGATAGGTTGAATGCATAAGTCTAGAAGGACAGAGAGGAAGGCTAAGGACATCTGCAGCAGATAGAACAGTGAATTTATGGCATTGTGATCTGTTTCAACACTGGAATATAACCATTACTGCAGTCCCAGAAACAGACCATAAACCAACTCATTCTTCTGGGAACGATATTATAATGATATTATAAACTGACCATTTAGGCTCTACAACAACATAAAACAACAGCTAGTAAGTTCTCAGAGGTACCAATAACCCTACCTTTAAAATGGTTGACGGAAAAACCAGTATGGGTTAAGCAATGGCCTTTAACAATAGAGAAACTGCAGGCTTTAGAACAGCTAGTATGGGATAAAATAGATCCTCAGCATATTGAAGAATCAACCAATTATTGGATTTTTCCTGTATTTATTGTTAAAAAGAAATCTGAAAAATTGAGAATGGTAAGAAATCTAAGAGCTGTTAATAAGGTAGTTCAAGCAATGGGCAATCTACAGTCTGAAATGCCTTTGTCTTCCCTATTGCCTAAAGAATGGTTATTGATTTAAAAGATTGCTATTGTTTTAAAAAATTGTTTTTTCACTATACCTTTACAAGAAAAGGACTAAGAAAAAAATGCTTTCACAGTGCCTATTATAATAATTCTCAGCCTGCTATAAGATATCAATGGAAGATTCTTCTACAGGGAATGTTAACTAGTCCCAGCCTGTGCTAATATTTCATAAGTCAGTCATTAGAAATGATAAATTTGAAATTTCCTAAGTCTATATTTTGCCATTACATGGATGACATTTTGTATCTGATTCAAATGTAGATACTTTAGAAAGAATGTTTGAAGAAGTAAAGAAATATTTGCATATTGGGGATTACAAATTGCTCCTGAGGAAATACAAAGAGGAGATTCTATCAATTATCTAGGTTAGAAAGTATATTTACAGAAAGATAGGACACAAAAAGTGAAAAATAGGAGAGAAAGATGGCAGGCTCTTAATGACTTCCAAAGACTGTTAAAGACATTTCCAATCTATGACCCACTACTGGTATAAAACCTGATAAAACAATTCATTTAAAAGAAACCTTAGATAGTGACAAAGATTTAAATAGTGCCAAGGAATTATCAACTGAAGCTGAGAGAGAATTAACTTCGATTGAAGAGAAATTACAGCTCTAGAGATAATTATAGGTCCGGAGGAGACAGCTGTCAGGAACAGTCACATTCTGAGATTTTTGGAGGCAGGATTGTAATTTTCAGACTAAGTCTAGGTTAGAGTCAGTGACTGGCTCCTTTGCTTTTCTGGTTTTTAGGTTGAACCCCAATATCTATCTCTCAGTGTTTATTAATCACAACTTCACATTACAGTAGGCTTTCTTATATATAATGTAAGGAATATTAAAGGAGTAACCAAGTATTAGGGAAGATAGTGCCCCAAGTAGACATATTATGCTACCAAGTAAAACCTCAGGGACTATTCCCTGGAATATTTACTACACTTTGTAACTTCATAGTAGGGCTTTATTTCTAGTAAGAGTACTTACTATGTGTTCAACAATTGAGAAGTTGAACTGGTGAGTAACTAGAATCTTCATTCCCACTTACTAGCATCCACAGTGCTACAGGCTACTACAGGAGAAAGGTTAAATGTCCCGTGACCTGTTGCTGTGACCATCCTGCATGATATACTAGTAAAACAGTGGCACCAATGTTATATGAGAAATCAAGTACTCTTTATTGAATTGAAGGCAAATTTCATGATCTGAAACACTTTGAAACCCTTACCTTACATTGCTAAAGTAGACATGAACCTGAGACTAGATAGGTCAAGGACCTAAGAGAAAGCCTATCACTCTGTTGAAGAATGATAGAAATTAAATGCATTCTAAAGTTATACCTCTATAACCAAAGATGAGGGCCTCATTCAGAAAAGTCTCTTTTCTTAGCATGTAAATTTACAAAGAGACCCACATGGAAAATGTGCAGAGAGTAAGAGACATTGGAACATTCAGTACTAAAAATGGTTAAATCTTCATCAAACATATTTTCTCAATGCTCTTGAATCTATTTATAAGAGGAAGAAACACTGTAAGAGCCAAAGGGGTCTCCAAATGAAAAATATCTTCCAGATACAATGTGAGTGATGCACATATGCACTAACAGACACTATGGCAGCTCAAACTAGATGTCCAGGAGCAAAAATGGAAAGACGATACAAGCTTCCAACCTTAACCAAGATGAATAAGATTTTTTTTATTCATGATTAGTTGGTTTTTATCAATTTACAGTTGATACTCAGTGGCAAAAGGAAAAGGTCGCCTGAACTGGCCCTATCCTCTAGCCACACTGATGAATATCTTGCATATCACCGTAGAACCTTCATCCGGTGATGGATGGAGATAGAGACAGAGACCTACATTGGAGCACTGGACTGAGCTCTTAAGGTCCAAATGAGGAGCAGAAGGAGGGAGAACATGAGCAAGGAAATTAGGACCACGAGGGGTGCACCCACCCACTGAGACAGTGGGGCTGATCTAATGGGAGCTCACCAAGGCCAGTTGGACTGGGACTGATGTAGCAAGTGATCAAAATGGACTCTCTGAATGTGGCTGACAATGAGGGCTGATTGAGAAGCCAAAGACAATGGCATTGGGTTTTGATTCTACTGCATGGACTGGCTTTGTGGGAGCCTAGTCTGTTTGGGTGCTCACCTTCCTAGACCTGGATGGAGATGGGAGGACCATGGTCTTCCCATAGGGCAGGGAAGCCTGACTGCTCTTTGGACTGGAGAGGGAGGTGGAGTGGAAATGTGGGGAGGGAAGAAATACAGATCCATGTATTTACTGGTAAAGTTCTGCATACTTCTATATTTGAATCACCTAACTGTCCACCCCTCTCTTCATACTGGAGGAGGAGTGGGAGGGTGACTTGGGGAGCAAGAAGGAAATGGAAGGAGGGAGGAAGTGGAAATTTTGAATGGTATTATTTATAAAGCAATAAAAATAGAAAAATAAACAGGAACACAGGAAATTAGTGCCTTAAATAGTAGATGGGAAATCTAGACTTTATTAATGAAATAGAACTATGTAAACACAGCACACAAAAGAAAAAAAGCAGAAAACATAAACAAAAAGAAAAACTTGGGATTAACCCCCACCAAGCAAGTTAAAAATGCCCTAATAAAACTTTTAGAAACTGAAGAAAAAAAACACGAAAAAATAGAAAATGGAAAAAATATTTCATGCTCTTGGATAAATCATATTATATAGTGGAAACTGTCATTCTATAAAATGTAATCTACAGACTCAGTACAATCCCTGTTAAAATTTCAACACAATTCTTCACAAAAATGAAACAACAATCTTCAACTTTACATAAAACAAAACAAAAAACCAGGATGGCTAAACCAATATTAAATAATACAAGACTGCTAGAAGTATTGCCACCCCAAATTTCAACTTGTATTATAGCAATATAACAATAAAATTAAAGTGGAATACAATGGCATAAAAACAAACACATTGGTCAAGGAATCAAATTGAAGACATAGACAAAATATTAAATACCTACTAACACCTTAATTTTTTAAATAACCTAAACACACTTTCATAACAGATAACTTCTTCAATAAATGGAAGTCATCAAATTTGATTGCTGTTCATAGAGGAATCACAACAAATCCATATTTGTCACTGTACATAAAATTCCACCCCAAAGGGATCAAGAACATCAACAACAGACCAGACATCCTGAATCCAATAGAAGAAAAATTTGGGAATAGTTTTGGACTCATTGACACAAGAAATATTTACTGTAGATAACCTTAATATCACATACAGTACATGTGATATTAACAAACAACAAACATGACCTTAGAAAAATGAAAGTCTTTATATGGTACCATCATTAAAGCAAAAGGGCACCTTACAGAATCAGGAAATTTTTTACCCATTATAATTGTGATTGGGGCTTAGTATCTAAAACCTATAAAAACTTAAAAAAATTGAACATCAAGGCCAATAAAGTATTTAAAATTGGAGTACAGAACTAATCAGACAGTTCTCAAGAGATGAAACACAAATGAAAGAGAAACACTTTATTTAAGAAAGATTCAGCATTCCTAGCCAGTAGGAAAATTAAAGTTATCACTACTTTGACATTTCATCTTTCACAAGTCATAATAGCCAAGATGAATAAAAAAACAAGATCAAAGAGGATGCAGGCTAATGAGAACAATTTATCATTGATGGTACTGCAGCCTGGTCAACTGCTAGGAAAATCAGTATTGCCATTCTTCAGGCATCTGGGAAGAGATTTTCCTCAGATCTAGCAATTCCCTGCTGAGTTTATACCCAAAGGACTCTACATCAAACTACAGATATATATGCTTGTTCATCCATTTTTATTACAGGTCTATTCATTATAGACTGACAGAGAAAGCTTAGAACTTTATAAACTAGTAGATGGTTAATGAAATGCATATTTAATGGAATATTACTCTGATGTTAAGAAAAATGAAACTTAAAATTTTGTATGCCACTGGATGGAAATTAAAAATTTACTATGAGTGAGGTAATCCAGACCCAAGAAGATAAGTATTACATGTTTTCTTTCATATTTGGATATAAACTTTTCAGTTTTTAATGTATGTACTACAATCTGAATCATCACAGAGGTTAGGTCACTAGTAAAGCACCATTAGATAGTATGGGCTCTTCCATGGGTTAATAAATAAGAGATAAAGGGAAAACTAAAACAGGAATATTAAATTTGGAAAAGGGGTGAGATAGAAGAGTAAAGGAGGAAATATGGGGAGGGAAAACTAATACGAAAAACTATTTGAAAACCTAATGGAAACCCATTATAGCAGGTTTCCTTATTTATAATGGAAAGAATATTAATGGAATGAACAAATATTAGGGAAGATAGTGCCCCAAGTAGACATCTTATGCCACCAAGTAAAACCTCAGGGACTATGTCAAGAATATTGACTGCTCTTTATAACATCATAGTAGGGCTTTCTTTCTGAGAACCTACTATGTCTTCAACCATTGAGAATTTGAACCGGTACCTAACTAGAAACTCCATTCCACTTACTAGCATTCACAATGCTGGAAGGTATACTACAGGCTACCATGGAAGAAAGGTAATCACTCAGTTAAATGTCCTGAGACCTGCACTGACCATCCTGCATGATATACAAGTGCAATTGTAGCACCAACATTATGTGAGAAACCAAGTACTTTTTTTTATTACATTTAAGGAAAATTCCATGAGCTGGAACCCATACCTGCTATTGCTAAAATGGCTATGAACTGGGGACTAAATAGTCTAAAGGAAAGAGCATTATTATTATTATTATACAGTTAAAGGAACATAGGGATCAAATGCCTCCTAAAGTCATACTTCTATCACCATAGATGAGTGTCTCATTCAACACTCATCAGAAAAGTCTTTTTTTAAACATGAAAATTAGAAAATATGACCCATAATTGCACAATATGCGGAGAGTAAGAGACATTGAACACTCAGTCCTAAAAGTTAAATCTTTTCAATCCTATGCTCTTAAGGCTCATGGATCTATTTAGAAGAAGTAATACTGTAAGAAACAGAGGGGCTCCAAATAAGAAGTGTCTTTCAGGTACAACAAGACTGATGCACGTATGCACTAACAGAGGCTGTGGCAGCTCCAACTAGACCTCCTGCAATAAAAAGGGAAAGTAGATACCAGGTTCCAAACTTATCCAGGAAAATTAGGCTTTTTGTTTATTATTAATTGATTCTTATAACTTTACAATTAATACTTAGTGGTGAAGGAAAATCAGTTTTTTTTCCAATGGACTCTAACTGGATTTATGAACCATAATCCAGGGCAGTCCCCATGCCCAGAAGTAGTCTCAAAATTTGCCCCATGACATACTTCCTTCAAGAAGACTATACCTCGTAATCTTTCCCAAATTTTTTAAAAAGTGGAGGAAGGGGGCTGGAGAGATGGCTCAGAGGTTAAGAGCACTGACTGCTCTTCCAGAGGTCCTGAGTTCAATTCCCAGAAACCACATGGTGGCTCACAACCATCTGTAATGAGATCTGGTGCCCTCTTCTGGCCTGCAGCATATATGTAGGGAAAATGCTGTATACATAATTAATAAATAAAAATGGAGGATCAACTATTCAAACATATGAGCTTACTGAGCTAACTCATTTTCATCTCTTTCAAATCACTACAGTCCACTCCTGTGGCCTACTTTAATGCAAATGTCTCAACTACCAAAGACAATGGCACTGGGATTTGATTCTCCTGCAGATACTGGCTTTGTACATTTTTTAAGTTCTTAATCTCTAAAGTCTTTGGATACTTATAGCAACCTCTTAATTATAATCAAAAATCAAATTAAATACTTTCAACACACAATGATACAGAATCTATTACCATTCTTTTTAGGGATAATCAGAGTATACAATGGGAAAGTACAGGACAAAAATAATAATAAATCCAGCAGGGCAAACTCAAAATCTTATAACTACAAGTAAATTGTGAAAGAGATTGAGTGTATCAGCTCTTCCAGTTTTGCCACTTGAAATGTACTCCCTCACTCAAGCTAGTTTCACTCGTTGTGTGCAGGGATCCTTAGTTTATACCTATAACTCTCAACCATCTAAAATTGTTGGGTTTCGCAGGATACTCTGTGTTGTAAATGGGGGCGGCGGGGCTGCGGCCGCCCACATGGTTATCTTATGCCCCGAAATAACAACACACAAACTTATTCATTTAATCACTGCTTGGCCCATTATATTTCGGCTAACTCTCGCACCTGGACTAGCCCATTTCTTGTAAGGTGTGTAGCACCCCAAGGTGTGCTTACCAGGGAGATTCTAGCCTGTGTCTGCCTGGAGTGGGAGAATCATGGTGACTCCTCACTCAGCTTCTTTCTCCCAGCATCCTGTTTTGTTTACTCCACCCACCTAAGGGTTGGCCTATTAAATGGGCCTAAGCAGCTTCTTTATTAATTAACCAATGAAAGGAACAGATTAGAAAGAAATCACTCCCACATCAACTCTGTTACACTGTGAATCCCTAGATTGTATTAATTAAATAAAATCATCAATGGATCAGGATACAGAGACAGTAACTTCTTGACAGAGAGTAGTTATAAAGAGCCAGAGGGAGTCTGGAAGATGAATGGAGAGACACATAGGAAGTAGTCAGGAGGGACTTGAGTATGGCACTAATTTTTGTTTTGGTGCTATGGAAGGATGTTCGTTTTTAGAGATGCTGGCCAAGTAGGAAGGTCAGGTAGTTGCTCCACAACCTCATTGAGCTAACAAGTTTTACCCCAACCTCTGACTCCTGAGTCTTTATTGGTAAAATCATAATTGTTTATGTAAAACAATTGGTGGCAAATGTGGGACATTAGGTCATGCCAGTCAGTGCTGCAGGCTTTGCTGCCACCACTCCTCCACATATCCACATGAGATGCTCTGGCACTGTGTGCTTCTTCTGCTGCAGTGTATTCTGGTCCCAAGCACATCACAGCCTGAGCAAGAGGCAGCTGACTACTTCATTTGCCACGACCTATGTGGCAGCTGCCACTGCTGTGAACAAACTGAATAGTCAGAATATTAGGTGAAATACCTGGAAGTTCTCATGGGGAGTTAAATAATATTAAAAAGAAAAATCTTCCCCATGTTAAACATAGGAACTATCATAATGTAGGAGTCAGGATCCTGCATAGTGCTACTGTGGGTAGCCTGCAAAGGAAGCAGTAAATGGCATAAACGACTTACCTGGGACTGACAGAATGCCAGCTGTATGTAACTACTATTGGTTTGGTAATTCACATTTTAACCTTCACAGCTATGGTGGTTTTTATACCAAACATAAAAAGTGATTTGATAATTGTGACAAATATAAAAAGTTGAGTCATAAAATACAAGCTTTAGAACAACTTAATAATGAAAACAAAAAAACTGACTGAAAAGATACAAGCCTTAGAAAGATCTATTAATGAAAGTAAGAAAAGTATTTTG
Organism: Microtus obscurus; assembly: GCA_963919715.1. Taxonomy (NCBI): domain Eukaryota; kingdom Metazoa; phylum Chordata; class Mammalia; order Rodentia; family Cricetidae; genus Microtus; species Microtus obscurus. The sequence goes on along the minus strand of CAWTZC010000431.1, from coordinate 1,739,031 downwards.
ATGCAGACAGAAATTTAGACATGAACCTATCATGCCACCACATGATGAAACTTAAGAGGAGTAACCTGAGGTTTTCAGAAAGTCAACTTTTGTTTATCCAGCTATTTTATTATTATTATTATTATTTATTCATTTATTAAAGATTTCTGTCTCTTCACCACCGCCGCCTCCCATTTCCCTCCCCATCCCTTGATCAAGTCCCCCTACCTCGTCAGCCCAAAGAGCAATCAGGGTTCCCTGCCCTGTGGGAAGTCCAAGGACCACCCGCCTCCATCCAGGTCTAGTAAGGTGAGCATCCAAACTGCCTAGGCTCCCACAAAGCCAATACGTGCAGTAGGATCAAAAACCCATTGCCATTGTTCTTGAGTTCTCAGTAGTCCTCATTGTCCGCTATGTTCAGCGAGACCGGTTTTAACCCAGGCTTTTTCAGACCCAGGCCAGCTGGCCTTGGTGAGTTCCCGATAGAACATCTCCATTGTCTCAGTGTGTGGGTGCACCCCTCGCGGTTTATCCAGCTATTACTTAAGGGTGACCAGCAGATGATAGGCACCCCAAGGTTATGAGAAAGTTAAATAAAATTCTATAGAAATATTAGATTTGAAGATATTTAAGGCAGTGGCTATTTCTTATGGCATGCATTCACTCTATATGAAGTGGAAAATAAATTCTTGAAAGAACTCAAAACAAAATTATCCCTCAAGACTGGAAAGAATTGTTGAGAGTAGTTTTGGAAGCTGATCCTCAGTCACAAGGGTGAACATGGTAGACAGGGGAAGTTAGGGTCATACAAGAATGAAATAGAGTTATAAGCATTATTACTTGCCAAGATCAGTTTCTAGCACAGGGTCAATATGCCGAATTACAATGACAGCTTGAATTTGATGACCATACCTTGACTTTAGTCATTTATGAGTCTTAAATGCTTGGGAAAAGGTTGAAGAATCAGAAAAGAGGTCTGAGTCATTTGCTAAAATTATATAAAGCTCCCCTTATTAATTTTTATAAAGATCTACTTTAGCTGTAAATAGAATTAGATCAGATCTAAAAGTCAGATGACTATTAATTGAATCTCTGCCTTTTGAAATGCTAATTCAGACTGCAAAAGGGTTATCAGGCCTTTAAATGTAAGATCAGTCCCAATAGATGAGTAGATTAGAAATATGGCTGATATTAGACACAGTTCTATGTTGCTAAGTGTGCCTTGGAATAGTAACTTCTCTCCAGAGATTACAGATATCAATTTTCAGAAAATCAAACTGAAGTCCTTATTGTAAGATTGGAAAATTATAATGAAAATTCAAGTCCAAGCAAGAATAAACCCCTCACACACCATTTATTAAAATGATTTAAATGTTGTGGTCCAGCCAATTCAACAATGGCTATCTACGAATGAATAATATAAGAATTCAGTAGCTGTTCAGTATAAGAGACTGAATGTCTCTGTTGGTTTTTAGTAAATGCTGGACTTCTGAAGAAGTAGTTCTGCTGCCAGTGATTGAACTTGCTAAGAAAGTGAGAGCAATCAGGCAAAGAGAAAAAGCTTTTTTATGTCCTTATATAGGCTTCTAGCATAAGGCATGGCAACATTAGAGGAGGATCTTTTCACCTCAAAAGATCTGGATTAAAGGTATCTTCTAACCTCAATTTCCAGATTTGAAGTGAACTTCCCATTTAAAATTAAAGTCTCTCAGAGATGTGCCCCTTCATTTTTTGGTTTTAGTTAATTCTTGATATAGTTAGGTTGACAGGTAAGATTTGTCATCACAGAGGGTGTCAGAGTTTAATTTATGGGAGAAAATTAATAAAGGATGGGATCCTGTAACTTGTGATGGAGACATGTGTTAGGTCCCTAACCAATTCTGAAGACTTTGAATGTTCAGATTCTCAAGAGTATATGTCACTTGAGGAAGAATTCAATGTTCCCTTAGCTGAGAATGCATTGCAGCTCCACTCACACACATACACCCTGCAGCATTTTGTCCCTGCCTTTGCCTGAGGGAATTGGCTCCTTATGGCTAAACTAGAAGTGACAGTCCATGAAGCAGATGCCAGTGATGTTCCTCACAGACTCTAGACCTATAACAAGACTGAAGGTTAAACAGAATCATAGAGGGGAGATAGAAAGCATCCTCCATGAGAATGTGCATTACATCACCGAAGTGTTTAGTGAGTTTAGTAATTATTTAAATAGAATTCTGACAGGTATAAGATAAATCTCAGAGTTGTTTTGATTTGCATTTCTCTGATTGCTAAGGATGTTGACCATTTTCTTAAGTGTCTTTCAGTCCTTTGATTTTTAAGTTCTTTTTATCTTAATGTTGAGAGATGTGTTCATGGGTTTTGATGTGCATCATAGCCAAGACAAAGCTTTAAAAATGACTTAGGCTTAGGTTAAGATGTTTTTGTTAATATCTTTGATGTAAAAAACCTGGGGAAACAATCTAAAGTTTAGAAAGGCCCATAGTTGAGTGAGGAACTCGTTGAGATCAGCAAACAAGAACAAAGCAGCCTGGTTATTATTTGCTGACATGCCTTTCTGGGTAGCATGGGTTGGTGATAGAAGATGATGATTAATTTCTTATGCCAATTTCTGCCTTCTGCTTCCTGGTATAAAAATCTGTTGACAAATGGATATGCACCCTAAGTATTTAAAGTAGAGCTGACTGATTGGTTTTCATATATAATAGTTTAGATTTGTGATTCTTCTAAGATTTATTATAAGGTTACTTTGTGAGATAAATAAAATAATTGGTCCTTTCTTTGTAATCACAAAATGCAGGCTACCAGCAAAAGAAATGACTGAGAAAAATACATTATTTGCTTACACTCTGTTAATGTACAAATAATTGCTTGAATATGAATGTTTGTGTGTTCTTTGAATAATTTCTTTTTTTGCCTGTAATACATAAAAGTTTTTAATCATGTCAGGAATATGTAAAAAAGCAGAAGTCTGGGAAATACCTGTGGGAATGGATTTTAAGGAAGTGAAAGAATGGTGGAGCACAAAGGTGAATCACCATGAGTTTATCTGTACAGGCACACTAAATAAAGAGTCTCTGTTTTATACCAAAGTTTGCACAGTTAAACAAACTGTCAAAAATTTGTTTGATTGAATTGATTAAAGCATTTGTCAAAAGATGACACACTGAAAAGTGTCTGTAGATGCCTGATATCCCTTGACTTAGTGTTGATTGAGAGATTTTAAGACTCAGGAAAATTTCAAAGCAAAAATGTATTTGCCATATGAAACCTAGTCTTCCACATTGTGGAGGCACAGATACATCTCCTTTACCAATAGCATAATTATGATAATAAAAATGTTTAGAGAGGCACCACCAACACATTAGAACAGTTTTGTTATTAACTCTAGAGCCAGAATTAGGATTGGAGCTACTGTTACTCATTTGAATGAATTGAATACAATAATTTGAATTGTATCCTATAATACCCAGGGTGAAGTAGTATTAAACCATCATAGGCAAGGGGAACATAGTTACTGGATGTGAGATTCCCCTCTGTATGCTGTGAATATGTTGTGTTACTATTGGTTAATAAAGAAGCTACTTCGGCCTATGGCAGGGCAGAATATAGTCATAGTGAAAAAGATACGTAGAAAGAGTAGGCTGAGTCAAAGAGATGGGCCATGTAGCTGCCCAAGAAGCAAGTGGTAACAAACTATGAGCCTCGAGGTAAAATATAAAATAATAAAAATGGTTAATTTAGGATGTAAGAGTTAGTTAACCAGAAGTCTGAGCTAATAGACCATTTAGTGTTGTAATTAATATAGTTTCTGTGTGATTATTCAGATCTGAGCCATTGGGAATGAATGAGCAGTTTCTGCCTACAGTTATCAGAAAGGGTGCCATAAGCAAAGAAATGCCTATAAAGGTCTGATTTGCAGTGGGTAGCGATTTTTGTGGTGCCATGACACCTATGCATTTGCTATTGTCTGGGAATAAAATAAAATAAGTCTATTAAACATTTGGTTGGTTTGTATAAGAAGAAAAATTCTCAGGAAGAAATGAAAGACAACATTGGATCATGGCACCAGGGGACCTGGGCTCATGAACTCATTTCCATACTTGAGCCAGTTTTCACACTCAGATACCCAGGATGAAGTAATGATCAGATTCCCTTGTTAAAATTCCTGAGTTTTATTGTTAGCGTTTCTCCAATCCTTCCTTCAAGAGATATGTTAAAAGGGTAATTGTTGAGATCCAGGCAGACACAACGGTTTCCCTGAGATTCTGATATATGGAGCGGGAACATGGTTCCTTGAGTAAAAGTAAGAACATGTTTGAAAGAGTCAATAAAAGCCTGGGCCCAGAGCCTTGGTAGGAACTTACAACTTTATCCTGTAAGCTCAATTCTTTTTATCCTAAGGAGCTGTGGTTATCAGTCTCTTCCATGGTTCTCTTCCTTTGCATGCTGTCACTGAAGACCACCCTATTGGTACAGGTCAGTAATTACAGCCTGGGTGGAAAGAAATAATGAAAGTTTCCAGGGTCGATTCATTAGCAGTTTTCAATGTGTGAGTCATGACCCTTTTGAGTGATCGAACAACCCTTTAGCAGGAGTCACATATCAGATATTCTGGATATCAGATGTTGACATTAGGATTTATTACAGAAGCAAAATTACAGTTATGAAGTAGAAACAAAAGTTATTTTATGGTGGTGTTTATCACAACAAAGGGAATTGAATTAAGGGGTTATAGCATTAGAAGATTGAGAACCGAGAACCACTGATCACAGATTTTGAATTGATTCTAATTATAATGTACTCCAAAGATCATTGTGACTTCCCTGTATATGTAGAGGTTTTTGGAGGTCAGGTGGTTGATAGAGTTGTGACTAAACCCAACTCACATCAGGTCCAGTTAATTCACAATTACAGAATGCATATTTGGGACAGACATTCTTAAAGTGGACAGAATTCACATGTTCATTTCCTGATGGTTGAAGTGGAAGTTATTATGGTTGGGAATGCCAATTGGAAATCACTGGAATTATTCTATTTGGAAAAATAGTGAACTAAAACCAATATTGTAAATCTGTAGGAACTGCAGAAGTTAGTGTCACTTTCAAGGACTTGAGAGACACAGGGATGTTGATTTCCACCACACCTCATTTTACTTTTCCTATCTAGTCTGTGTAGAACACAGACAGTTCATGGAGTGACCCTCACAAACTTACTCAGTTGTGACTCTGGTTGCATCTGCTGTACCAGATATGGTACCCTTATTTGAGCGTCTTAACACTTCACCTGGTATTCGTACATGGTATACAAGGCCCTTTTTAAATACCTTATTTTGGGGGACCATCAGAAGCAGTTTGCTTCCAGGAGGCAAGACCAGCAGTATACATTCACAGTTTTGCCCCTTTGATATATTATTCTTGAGCTCTGTGTCATCGCTTAGTTTGAAGGAGTCTTTGCCATCTGTCTCTTCCACATAATCACACTGATTCTCTATATTGCTACTGTAGTAGCAAGCTGCTTGTTTGTCACCATATATGTAGCCCCCAAATAGCCACACAGAAACTGTATTAATTTAACCCATTTCTATTAATCTGTGTATTGCCACGTGGCAGTGGCTTACCAGCTAAAGTTCTGGCGTCTGTCTCCAGTGGGGCTACATGGCTTCTCTTCGACTCTACCCCCTATCTTCCAACATTCAGCTTAGTTTTCCCCACCTACCTAAGTTCTGCCCTATCAACAGGCCAAGGCAGTTTCTTTATTCATTAATGGTAATCACAGCATACAGAAGGGAATCCCACACCATTATACTGATTGAACCAAGTGAGCAGGAGGTAGCCAGTGCTTTGGACTTGATAACACATATACAGATGAACAGATGTGAAATAAATATAAACAAAATTTAGGGTCCTTCTACTTCAGAGAAAAAAATTATGAATCCAGTGTTTTGGAACAGTCAGAGATATTTCTTCTAAAGTGAAGAATACATTTTTGTGCTTGGCCCCTCCCACTACTATGAAATAAGCACAATATTTACTGGGTCTATGTAGATCACAGAGACAGCGTATTTCTCATTTTATGTGTACTCTAGCATGTACAAATAATTTGAAAAGCTGATGGCTCTTAGAGCATCCTGGAATAGGAGAAGGCTCTTCAAAAGGTCTTGGCTACTCGGAAGGCTGCTCAACCACTTGAACCACATAATCCAGTAGCCCTGATGATAGAAATCTAGTGAAATGGACATTTGTTTGAGAAATGTCTCCTTGAATGAGCAAAAGATTTGAAGATATTTTTATCTCAAAAGGTGACTTCAGCTGAGGAGGAATTTAATAATCAAGAAGGTAGGATAACCTGTCAACATTTAGCCACATTACTTGGTTATTCCTGTTATTTCCCAATGGTCCCACAAAAGTACCCATATTGGAAGAGATGGGTCTTATTCATGGTGTATTTTTCCACTCATCAAGACTGATTTTGCAATAGCTGATGCTGGTACCACATATGCCAACAACAGACCCAACACTCAGCCCACAACATAGCTTCACTCTACAGGGTGGCCATTCAGTACCTGGAGACAAGTTGACAATAATAAACCAATTCCTTCGTAGAAATGTCAATGCTTTGTCCTTACTGAAAGAAATGATTACTCTACTTTTGAATTCAAATTTTCTGCAATAATGCATGTGGCAAAACTATCATCCTTGGGCTTACAAAATGTCTTATCCAGTGTCATGATGTTCAAAAAAGTTAATTCTTTTGACCAAGAAATTTACTTCACAGCCAGGGTAAAGCTAATGTGGGCCCACATCTCCCATAGCCAGGGTACATAGAACCAGAAATCAAGGTGTATAAATGGGAATATTTCCAATCATTAACACATATAATGACCCACTAGGACAATTTTTATTTTCTGTTCTAGTGACCTTAAATCCTGCTGGCCTAGAAATTTTGCTTTCAGATTTGAGAGTTCTCTAGCTGGGAAACATAACAAATAATTGATTGAATTGGAAGCTCTGATGTTCTTTAATCACTTTGATCTTCAGATGCCCTTAATCAAACAGACTAAAATAAGAATATAACTCTTCATAAAGGAGGTGTATGTGTGTCCCTACAAATGCTAAAGCAAGCAGAGTGATGTTCTGCAAGAGTATTTCTGTAAGAAAAAGTCCAGTTCAACACAATCTAGGTTGTATTTGTTCAAACTTCCAGAGTCTGACTTTGAGCAGTGTAATTTTCATGTATTTAAGCATGGTACAATTTTAATAAAAGTTCTCTCATGGTGATAATTACAATAATATGACTACCTTGAAACTCTTTTGCAAAGTACACGTCTTTTTCAATGTACCTGTGACCACTACCATAAGAATGGGTTCTATTGATTCAGAAGCCATACTCAGGATAAAGGCCTCTGGTGGAAGGATCAGATCAACAGACTTTTGCAAGTACATGGAACCTCTTTCCTAAGAACGGGCCTAGTGATTGGGAAACAATGCTCAGGGGTCTGGGGAATTCTGGTGATTCCTGGCTCTACAGGTAGCCAAAGATCACAAGTTCATTAACTATATCCAATTGTAGTTTTCCAGGCAGTTTTCTGTGCACACAGGAACTGTGCTCTCTACATCACAGTCCTGATCTAGATCCTCTTGTTAGCATTGATCACTTCCTTGGAAAAACATACTTGACAATGGCTCAGGCAGTGTGGTTTTACTAGGAGACAGCCAAATCTTATTTTTCCTTTTTTTTTATTGATTTTATTGAGCTATACATTTTTCTCTGTTTGCCTCCCTTCCTCTCCTTTCTCCTTGAAACCTCTCCCATGGTCTCCATTCTCCAAATTTACTGAGGAGATCTTGTCTTTTTCTGCCTCCCATGTAGATTAGCCAAGTCTGTGAGTTTCATTCAGAAAACAGGAACTTAGGAAATGAGAGAAACCCTCCTTTCCTGTTCTTCTTGGAACAAACTGTTGCAACCTAAGATTGTGAATTTGGTACTCTAGACAGTACCTGTCCTTGAAGAAGCTACTGAGCCCTGCTTAGGGAAGAACACTATCTTCCAAAGTTTAGAGGAGCAAATATTTCCTGCTCCCAGACATGGCATTTGGATACTTCACTTTGAACAGTGTGTCTGATGAAAACATATGTATCTATATCTATGAACACACACACACAAACACACAACGCACACACATGGACACACACATGTATATAATACACATATGAATAGTACCATAAAGATTGTAAGGATATGTATTCAGTGTACCTAATTTATATTATATCTCCTGTTTTAATAAATGTGTTCACCAGATTTAATAATGCAATAAGGAAAATTCTCATTATTGAAAAATATTTGAAATAAAAATGATGAAAAATAATATTAAACAATCATTACTAATATATTACTATCAAATTATCTTTATTAGGGTATGGTTCAAACATTAAAGGTAAAGCAGTACATTATCCATAGTCATTGATTTATCAAACTATGACAATCAAAGGCTCTCTCAATCTTGTGCAACTCAATATATATGTTCTACATGAAGCTGACTTGTTGGATCCATAATTTTCTCATAGCTTTTTTCATTTCCTGATTTCTCAGTGTATAAATAACAGGATTCAGTACAGGAGTGATAACAGTATAAAACACACCAAACACCTTATTGCTTGTAAAACTACCAAATGGCCAGGCATAGATGAAGATACAGGGTCCAAAGAACAGAGTGACCACCATTATGTGGGCAGACAATGTGGACAGAGCCTTGGAAAGCCTGCCAGGTGATTTGTGCTTTACAGTGACCAGAATGACAGTGTAAGAAAAGAGCAAGAGGATGAAACAGATCAAAGACAGCAGCCCACTGTCAGCAATGACAAATAACTCCAGAGTGTTTGTCTCAATACAAGCAAGCTTGATTACCAGGGGGAGATCACAAAATATGTTATTTACAATATTGTGGCCACAGAAAGGCAGATTGACTATCAATACCATCTGACTCATGGTGTGTATGAAACCAATTGTCCATGAAAGTAATACAGATACATTCAGCAACCTGTGACTCATAATTGTCCTGTAGTGCAGGGGTTTGCATATGGCCACGTATCTATCAAAGGCCATGACTATCAAAAGTGTCATTTCAGCGCCCCCAAAGAGGTGCATGAAGAACATCTGGGCCATGCATCCCCATAGAGAGATGCTCTTGTGTTCTGCAAGCAAGTCTCTGATCATCTTGGGGGTTGTGACAGTGGTAATACACATGTCCAGAAAGGAAAGGTTTCCGAGAAGAAAGTACATGGGAGAATGAAGGGTAGAATTAGCTGTCACTGTGGCTATAATGAGACTGTTTCCCACCACAGTTGCCCCATAAATTAAAGAAAATGTCACAAAGAAGAAAATCTGAAGTTGCCAATCTCCAGAAAATCCCACTAAAATAAATTCTGTCACAGATGATCCATTTTCATAATCCATTAATTCAATTCAGAAAGCTTCTGGAAGTTCTTTCAATACAAGAAGATAGAAAACAAAAGCAAGCTATAGTTACAGTTAGTATGCTTATATTTTTTGCTATCTGTTAATAATATCAATTGATGATTTGAAAGCATACAATATTTATCATATCAACATATCAGAGTATAATTGAAATGATTTTAACATCACATGTTAAAACAGCATTAATATAACATAGAAAACATCTGCAAGGGTGAAAGTTCTTAATGTTATCACATGATATATTTTGGTAAATTCTCATTTTCTCATACATTTATTTACATTCAAATGAAAATAAAGATTATATGGTAATAGCTGTTTATTTTGTCTGTAATATATCAGTCTCATTTCACTGGATTCCTCACAGTTAGGTGATTCAAATATAGAAATATTCAGAATTGTACCAGTAAATGCATTGATCTGTATTTCTGAAGAGATCAACAAAGATTATTTAGTGTTGTTTTAACAAAGATGCAGGTTAGAATTCAATTTGTACAAGGAAACCAATCTTCAAATTCATTAATATAATTTTTCCTTCTAATCTTTTTTGATATTTTATGAAAATCTCAATAATATCTCAGACTCAGATTGTTTTACACTTTTATTTTGGAACACTTCATTGCAAAAACACAAAGAAGGACTGTTGTGGAAAATGTATGCTTACATATTCTGGTTTAGAGCAAATAACAAAGTGTCGCAGTGTTCATGTATAAATTCTGTTTGTATTACAATGTTAAAAGTTATACCATTTTAACTTGGCATTCTAGGCATCATTCATAATTTTTTGAGTAATATAACGTTTTTAATTACAGTAAAGTGTTTGTAAGTGTTAGACTTATTCTAAATATTTAATGGACATTTGACGAGTTCAGTGCTCATAACAAACACATGATGCAAGAGTATTATTGTTGCCGTATATACATAAGGAAGCTGTGAAGCACAATTTGTTGACATTTACAATTACATAGCTATCATGAATGAATACTAGTGATTAAACAAGTCAACCAGATAACAGAATCTTGGTTTATGCCAACATACCTCATGCCACCAGAATGGAAAGAATATATTTTATTACCAAATTGATAAATATTCTTAGACCTCATATGCCTCATATGAATTTCTAACAAAATACAATTCAATGACAAATAAATGTCTTAAAAATATTATTAACTATCACCGTTCTTATGTAACCAAAATCTATTATGCAGAGAGCTTATAATCTAGAAATACAGACTTTAAAGGAAATAAGCTATATGAGAAAAGCCTCAACTTAGTGCATGACTTATGCAAAAACAAAATTAAGATTGTCTCCATGTGACACCTTCAAAACTGAAATAAAGTTTGTGTCCAGTAAACCAAAAAGTTTGTGATATGGGTAACCTATGAATATCTATAAAATGAGATGTGTTAAGTACATCTTTATAGTACTAGCCCGATGCTTGAATTCAAATACATTTCCTTGAAGGCAACCAAAAGCATGTTGTAGATCAAATTTATTGTATTTTTTTTATATTATTTCAAGCTTTTGTTGGGTTACTTACTTTTGGCTGCCTTGTTTATTTGGAAACTAGCTAGTCTAGTTTTCTTACTCTAGAGAATATTCATGATAACAATCTTAAATTATTTACATTTTCTCCTTTCATTTGAATGTAAAATATCTTATGCTTTTCATCTTTATTCAGTGATTACTGCTTTTTTTTCCCATTTATGGTCGAAGAATTATTTTTACAGAGGTTTTATAAATATCTGATGAAGAACGAAATGTCATCCTCTATTTCCTTCTCAAATTGTGAATATACACAAACATTTATGCACTCTTTAAACCACATGAATCTTGAAAAGAACAATAGCCTTAGTCCTTAAGTTTCAAATGTAGTCTGACTTTTTTGAATGATGATATAAAATTTTTTATATTCATCCTAATTATTCTTTAACAAATGAATCCCAATTTTTCTCTGTTGTATAGCCTTGAGAGAATATATTTTTTTCAATTTTTCACAGTAATTGTTAGTTTTAGCTTACTATGAATTGGTGTTAAGTTAGCTCTCAGTTCAAGAATTTAATGCCTCAAAGACTAAAACCTTTCTTCTAGTCAACATAATTCATTAAAATACTATTTTATTCACAATGAAATTAATGAATTTGTTTTCTACAATATTTCAACTTACCTTTACTAACAAACAGTATGAAGATCATGATATTTGAGGTAGTATATAAATTGAACCTACACTTCTTATTTTCTTCAATGGACTGCATATCATTCTGGAGAGTATCTCTACTTCCTTTAAAAAAAAGTGGACCAATTACTGTGCAGACAGATTTTGAGAGTACTGGGAATGTAAACCCCAGTGGGAATTGTTAGAAATGAGGCTATTGTGTCTTTAGCATGACCAAGAGAGATTCTTGCATTTAATTCTTGACCTTGTAATGAGCTCTGTTTCTGCATGAATGTTGCCTTCATTGTAACAATCATGAAATTCTTGGTATACTTGTGATGCTATAATAAGCTTACAGTGACTTTGTTGAATGGAAGTCCCATTTTCTTGTCTTACTTCAAATCATTTTGTTAAGTTCCATTTTTTTGGACATTTTTCAATGAATATTTCTTAAATAATTTTGAATATATTTTCAAAATATTATATGTATATATGTGTGTGTGTGTGTTAAATTGCAGATCAGGCAGAAAATGGAAGATTTGGAAGATTAAAAAGTATTTAGTATTACTAGAGGAAATATACCAATCTGAAGTTAGAGTACAGTGCTCTCATAATGAAAATAGTATGGTACTGGCACAAAAGCAGGCACACATATCAATGGAAAATAATAGAATATGCAGATTAGAAGTAATTCATTTACAGCCACTTTTTTAAATTAAGAAGACTCCTAAAATACTGCACATTTTTTTGAAGAAAAGACATTATGTTTAACAAATGATATTTGGAACACCAGACATGGACATGCAGAAAAGTAAAACTATGTTTATCCCTTACCCTACACGTTAGCTCAAAATAGATCAAGGACATCAATATAAGACTGTGCACTTTAAATCTCCTAGAAGAAATTTTAATTAATGCATGCAAACATATAAGTGGAGATGAGCATTTTCTGCATTCTGGAGTGGTAGGAGAGCTTTAGGAGGTGCAGACTTGCTGAAGAAGGCACATTACTGGGCTTTGAAGTAACAAGCCTTTCTCTACATCCAATTCTTTCTCTCTACTTCATGCTTATCTTTGAAAATGTGGTCTCTCTGTTTCTTGCTCGGACAAAGTCTTACGGTTTTATTTTATTTTGTTATTTTTTTTTTTTACCTTGCCTCCCCACTCTGATGGACTTTCATCCCTCTGAAGCCCTTAACCAAGATAAGCTCTGTTTTCTTCTACAAGTTGCCTCAGTTAGGGCATTTTATCAACTAACAGAAAGTTGCCTAGTGCAAAGTCATTTTTTATCCAATAAAAGGTCAACTGCTTTTTGCTGCAGTATTGAAGATCATTAGTATTCAGAATTAGTAGAGAAAGTTGTCTATTCATCTTATTTTGTTGATTTTGGGGTATTAAGTGTCTTTTGTTTAACTATTCTGGCATTATTTATTCGTTTCCTCTAATCTCTCGGCTGTTTTTAGGATCTCTTCATATTGAAGTATTGCTTCTCATAACCTCTAGAGAGCTAGTTTTGTAGCTAAAACTTCCTTTTGTCTGCTTTTACCTTAGGTAATTTTCATTTCTTCTTAATATTATTAAATAGCTGTGTTTGGTAGAGTCAGTTGAACAGCTGTCTCTGGGATTTGGAGAGCATCTTTGAAGGCACTTACATCTCTAAAGGCTTCTGTGAAATAATCTTTTCTTATTCTTTCTTTAAAGACATATATATATCATATATATATATATATACAAGAAATATATATATATATGTTCACATTTATTTTTAATTGAAATATAATTGTATCATGTCTCTAATTCTACTTTATCCCTCTCACCCCTTTCACGTACTTCTCTCACTCCATTATAAAATCATGGCGTCTTTGTAAAAACTAATTATTGTACATGTGTATAATTGCACAAATCTGTGGATACAACCTGCTTAGTACTTTTGGTATAGGATGTATTTATGATTTCTTGTATAATTATCTGGCTTCTAATAATCAGTTATAACTGATGGGCCTGCATTTATTAATGTATTTCACTTTTTTGTCTAGAATACTCTATATTCTATTATTCATATAATTTTAACTAGATTAGGCCATGGAGAAATTTTTGATGGTCTCATCTGTTTTGTATTTGGTAGTTCTCATATATATTTTTTCAAACAACTCAGTTGGGGTTATCTTTTTCTAAATTTGGAAATTTTTCTTCTAGTACTTTACTGAAGACAAACTTTGTAACCCCCATTATTGTATTCTTTAACAACCATAGCTGTCCTAGAACTAGCTCTGGTCACCAGATTGGCCCTGAATGCACAGAGATCTGCCTGCCTCTGCCTTTGCCACTGCCTTTGCCTTTGCCTCCTGAGTTTTGCAACCACCAGGCAGAATCATATATCTTTAAAATGTAAGTATAAAGTAACTAAAAAATATTAAGAAAAAACCTCACTGAAACCTCTAATCCCAACACTTGGGAGGCAAAGGCAGGAGGATCTCTGTCAGTTTGAGGCCAGCCTAGTGAGAAGAGCTAGTTCCATGGCAGGCGCTCAAAGCTACAGAGAAACAGTTTTGAAAAATCAAAAACAGAAAAACAAGCAAAAAAACCCCTCAGTACCTTATTGACATTGGTCACATTTTAAGAACACAAACAGCCAGCAGAACTAATAGCTTCTGAGATGTTCAGAATAAATATGCATTAGTTAATTTTCTATGCTTTAATAAAGTACCATGACAAAAAAATTTATTAAAAAAAACATCTGATTCCTGTCTCTCCAGATTTCTCTTCAACCTGCTGTAGCTATCATTCTGATCTCTCTAGAATTAATATTAGTCCTGCTGCAGTGAGTAAATCAGGGAAACTATGATAAGACAAAACCTATAAGTGATGTGTATAGAGGAAGGAAAAGAAAAGCAGTTCATAAACACAGATTTTATGTTTTAAAAGCCATAAAATAAAAATTTCTCAGTCTAAAGAAATAGATACCTGTCACAGTACAAGTAAAGTACAAAACATCAAATAAACTGGATAAGAAAAGAAATTCCCCTTGAGGGCAAGAGTAAAAAAAAAGGGAAAAGAAATTGTCCTTGATATATTATAACCAAAACACTCACTGTAAAAAGCAAAATAAGGGATACTGAAAACTACAAATAGAAAAGACCAAGTAACATATATTAATATAACACTTAGCTTTTTAATGAAGTCTATAAAAGCTAGAAATCCCAGGAGATATATTCTAATAACTATGAGAAAACATAAACACTAGTTGAGGTTATTATGCCCACCAAAACCATCAATCACAATTGAATGAAAGATATTTCATGACAAAAACAAATTTAAGAAATAGCTACCAATCCATCTGTAGAAAAAGGCACTAGAAGGAAGCCATAAGTCTGAAGAGGTTCACTACAACTAACAGGTCAGAGGAACAAATAATCTGAGAACAGTAAATCAAAAGGGGGAATACTCACAAAATAGCAACAAAATACAGGAATCAATAAGCACTATCACTAAGAACTCTAAATAGTGATGTTCCCAATTTCTCAATGAAAGACATGGACTAAAAGATTGTATTTAAAAAAAGCTTGATCTTTTCACTGCATCCAAGATACACATTTCTTCAGTATGAATCAACATCACTTGAAAGAAAAATTATAGAGAAATTCACCCTAGGGTAAAATTATAAAGAAAGGTATTATAAGCAAATAGATACAAGAAGGAACATATAATAGCTATACAAGGCATAGCTATTATAACATCTGGCAAAATAGCCTTTAAACCAAAACTAATAAGAAGAGATGGAGAAAGACACTACATACTCATTAACAGAATAAGCCACCACCCAAAGAATATTACAAATATAAATATTAAAGAGCCAAACATATGTGTGTCCAAATTAATAAAAGTTAATAAAAAACAGTATCATAGATAAAAATCAAATACTGAACTCAATATGAGTATGAGTTCAATACTCTATTTTCAAAAATAGACATGTCATCAAGACAAAAACAAAATAGAAAAATACTGGAGTTAAATAACCTCATAAATTAAATATCAAACATGTGGAGAACATTACATCCAATACTATATTTTCTCTCTCAGAAACTCAAAAACTTTCTCTAGAACAGTTCCTGCTATTGCACTGAGGCTACCCACTCAGAGGGATGAGTGTGCACCCATTCGGCCAGAGGGGAGTGCAGGGCACCTCTAGCTCCTGCTGCAGGGCCTTCTTGGTTCCACAAGAACCTCCCCTACCCCTCCAAGTTTGCCCTTTTGTCTGTGGGGTCCTTGGACCTCCAAGAATCCTGTCCCTGTGCTGAGGACAACCTTTCATACTGGTGTGTGGGTGCCATCACAGGGTGGGGCAGAACATCCGGGAAAGTAGCATTGGGCCCCTTCAACTCCTGCTGCAGAGGCTTCTTTGTTCCACACATCCCACCCACCTCTCTCAATCCTACACTATTGTCTGCAAGGTCCTTGGCCCCGGAAGAGTGCCTACTCTTGCATTGAGGCTATCCACCCTGAGGGGAACAGTTCCTGCTCCTGCACTGAGGAGATCCACCCAGAGTTAGTCACAGCATAGATTGGACCAAGATGCCAAGACTCTCCTGGCTGCATTTGAAGGAAGAGATGGGCAGGCGCCAATGCAAGAATTTCTCCAACACCTGAAAGACGACATGACAACACCAGATACCAGGGATCATGCAACAAGAAGACTTGAACACCCTATTCCAGAAGAAGTACAAGAAATTGACTTTAAATATAACATTATGAAAATAATAGAGGACCTTAAACAGGATATGGAAAAACTGCTGTAAAGAAATCGAGAAGAAAACAAAAAAAATAGAAGATATCTCTCAAAGATACCCAAAACAAACCAAGATAAAGCAATCAAACAGGTAATGGAAACAGTTCAAGACATGAAAAATGAAATGGAAGTAATGAAGAAAACAAAAACCGAGGGAAGGCTGGATATGGATAATCTTGGTAATCAATCAGGAACTACAAAGACAAGCATAACCAACAGAATACAAGAGATAGAAGAAGAATCTCAGACACCAAAGATACTATAGAGGAAATAAACTCATTGATCAAAGAAAATAACAAATTTAACAAGTTCTTAACACAAAACATCCAGGAAATTTGGGACACCATGAAAAGACCAAACCTAAGAATAATAAGAGTACAATTACAGTTCAAAGGCCCAGAAAATATTTTCAACAAAATTATAGAAGAAAACTTTCCCAACTTAAAGAAGGATATTCCTATGAAGGTACAAGAAGCATACAGAAGACCAAATAGACTGGATCAAAAAAGCATCCCCTTGCCATATAATACTCAAAACACAAATCATACAAATAAAGAACAAATATTAAGAACTGCAAGTGAAAAAGGTCAAGTAACATGTAATGGGAAACATATCAGAATTACACCTGACTTCTCAGTGGAAACCATGAAAGCCAGAAGGTCTTGGATAGATGTGTTGCAGACAATAAGAGACCATGAATGCAAGCCTAGACTACTATATCCAGAAAAGCTTTCATTCACCATCGATGGAGAAAACAAGATGTTCCAGGACAAAAACAGATTTAAACAATACACAACCACAAACCCAGCCTTATAGAAAATACTAGAAGGAAAACTACAAACCAAGGAAGCAAAAAAAAACACCCATAATAACACAAGCATCTAACAACTCTCCACCAGCAGAACTCAAAGAAGGGAAGCACACAAACACTACCACAAGAAAAAAATAACTGGAGTTAGCAACCACTGGTCATTAATATCACTTAATATCAATGGACTCAATTCACCTGGAAAAGGGCACAGATTAAGAGAATGGATATGAAAACAGGATCCAACATTCTGTTGTTTACAAGAAATATACCTCAACCTAAAGAGAGACACTATCTCAGATTAAAGGGTTGGGAAAAGGTTTTCCAATCAAATAGTCCAAAGAAACAAACAGGTGTGGCTATACTAATATCTAATAAAATTGATTTCAAACTAAAATCAATCAGAAGAGATGGAGAAGGACACTTTATTCTCATAACAGGAATAATTCATCAAGATGAACTCTCAATCCTGAATATCTACACCCCTAATATAAAAGCACCCACATATGTAAAAGAAACATTACTAGAACTCAAAGCATACACCATACCCCACACTCTAATAGTAGGAGATGTCAACACTCTGCTCTCACCAACGGACAGGTCAACCAGACAGAAACTTAACAAAGAAATAAGAGAACTATCAGATGTAATAAACCAAGTGGACTAAACAGATATCTATAGAACATTCCACCCAAACAGAAAAGAATATACCTTCTTCTCAAAAATTGATCACATAATTGGTAACAAAGTAAACATTCATAGATACAAAGAAATTGTAGTAACAACCTGTGTACTATCGGATCACCATGAAATAAAGTTAGAATTCAACAACAATTCTACCCCCAGAAATCCTACAAACTTTGGAAACTGAATAGTCAACTACTGAACCACCCCTGGGTCAAGGTAGAAATAAATAAAAAATTAAAGTCTTCTTTGAATTCAATGAAAATAAAGACACAACATACTCAAACGTATGGGACACTATGAAAGCATTGCTAAGGGGAAGTTTCATAGCATTAAGTGCCCACATAAAGAAAATGGAGAAAGCACAAATTGGAAACTTAACAGCACTCCTGAAAGCTCTAGAAAAAAAGAAGCAGACTCACCCAGGAAAAGTAGAAGACTGTAAAAAAATCAAACTGAGGGCTGAAATTACCAAAATAGAAACATGGAAAACAATCCAAATAACCAGTGAAACAAAAAGCTGATTCTTGGAGAAAATCAACAAGATGGACAAACCCCTATACAAACTAATGAAATGGCAGAGAGAGAACACGCAAATTAATAGGATCAGAAATGAAAAGGGGGACTTAAGCACGGACATAGAGGAAATTCAGAGAATCATTAGATCTTACTACAAAAGTCTGTATGCCACAATGTTGGAAGATGTAAAATAAATAGACATTTTTTTAGATAAGTACCATATACCAAAATTAAATCAAGACCAGATGAACAATTTAAATAGACCTGAAAGTTGCAAAGAATTAGAAGCTGTCATCAAAAACCTCTCAATCATAAAAAGCTCAGAACCAGATGCTTTCAATGCATAATTTTATCAGAACTTCCAAGAAAAGATAATGCCTATATTCCTTAATGTATTTCAGAATATATAAATGGAAAAATCATTGCCAAACTCCTTTTATGAAGCTACAATCACCCTGATACCAAATCCACACAAAGACTCAACCAAGAAAGAGAATTACAGGCCAATTTCATTCATAAACATAGACGAAAAATTCTTAAAAATACTGGCAAACCGAATCCAGGAACACATCAAAAAATTAAACATTATGATCAGGAAGGGTTCATGCCAGAGATGTAGGGATGCTTCAACATACAAAAATCTATCAATGTAATCCATCATATAAATAAACTGAAAGAAAAAAACCATGTGATCATTTCATTAGATGCTGAAAAAGCATTTGACAAAATTCAACACCCCTTTATGATAAAGGTCTTTGAGAGATTAGGGATACAAGGTTGATACCTAAATATAATAAAAGCCATATACAGCAAACTGACAGCTAATATCAAATTAAATGGAAAGAAACTCAAAGCGATTCCACTAAAATCAGGAACAAGACAAGGCTATCCACACTCTCCATACCACTTCAATATAGTGCTTGAAGTTCTAGCAATAGCAATAAGACAACATAAGGAGATCAAGGGGATGTGAATTGGAAAGGAAGAAGTCAAACTTTCGTTATTTGCTTATGAGCGACCCTAAAAACACTATCAAAGAACTCCTACAGCTGATAAACACATTTAGTAATGTGGCAGGATAAAAGATCGACTCCATAAAAGTCAGTTGCCCTCCTATTCACAAAGGATAAAAAAGCAAAGAGAGAAATCAGAGAAGCATCACATTTCATGATAGCCACAAATAGCATAAAGTATCTTGGGGTAATTCTAACCAAAGAAGTGAAATATCTATTTGACAAGAACTTTAAGGTATCGAAGAAAAAATGAAAAGGACACCAGAAAATGGAAGGATTCCTCATGCTCTTGGATTGGGGGATCAACACAGTAAAAATGGCAAATCTACCAAAAGCAATCTATAGATTCAATGCAATCCCCATCAAAATCCCAACCAAATTCTTTGCAGTCCTTGAGAGAACAATTATCAACTTTATATGGAAAAACAAAAAACGCAGGATAGCAAAAACAATCCTATACAATAAAAGTACTTCCGGGGGCATTACCATCCCTGACTTCAAACTCTATTACAGAGCTAGAGTAACGAAAACAGCTTGGTACTGGCATAAAAACAGAGATGTTGACTATTGGAATTGAATCAAAGATCCAGATATTAACCCAAAAACGTATGAACACCTGATGTTCGACAAAGGCGCAAAAATTATACAATGGAAGAAAGAAAGCATGTTCAACAAATGCTTCTGGCATAACTGGATGTCAACCTGCAGAAGAATGAAAATAGAACCATATCTATCACCATGCAAAAAACTCAAGTCCAAATGGATTAAAGATCTAAATGTAAATCTGAACACACTGAACCTGATAGAAGAGAAAGTGGGAAGTCAAGTGCAACACATGGGCACAGGAGACCACTTCCTACATATAACCCCAGTAGCACAGACAATAAGAGCAACAATGAATAAGTGGTACTTCCTGAAACTGAGAAGCTTTTGTAATGCAAAGGACACTGTCATTAAGACAAAAAGTCAACCTACTGATTGGGGAAGATATTCACCAACCCCGCATCAGACAAAGGTCTGATCTCCAAAATATATAAAGAACTCAAGAAACTAGACAATAAAACTCTAATTAACCCAATTAAAAAATGAGGTACTGTACTGAAAAGAGAATTCTCAACAAAAGAATTTCAAATGGCCAAAAGACACTTAAGGTCATGCTTAACTTCCTTAGCGATCAGGGAAATGCAAATCAAAACAACTTTGAGATACCATCTTACACCTGTCAGAACGGCTAAAATAAAAAACACCAATGATAGCCTTTGCTGGAGAGGATGTGGTGTAAGGGGAACACTCATCCATTGTTGATGGGAATGTAAACTCATGCAATCACTTTGGAAATCAGTGTGGTGGTTTCTCTGGAAATTGGGAATCAACCTACCTCAGAATCCAGCTGTTCAACTCTTGTGAATATACCCTTGAGATGCCCAATCATACTACAAAACCATTTGTTCAACTATGTTCATAGAAGCACTATTTGTAATAGCCCGAACTTGAAAACAACTTAGGTGCCCCTTAAGAGTAGAATGAATAAAGAAGGTGTGGCACATATACACTTTAGAGATCTACTCAGCGGTAAAAAACAATGACATCTTGAATTTTGAAAGCAAGTGTATAAAAATAGAAAATACATTACTGAGTGAGATAATCCAGACAGAAAAGGAGAAATATGGTATGTATTCACTCATAAGTGGATTCTAGCCATAAACAAAGAACATTGAGCCTATTGTTAGTGATCCTAGAGAAGCTAAATAAGGTGAAACCAAAGAAAAACATATATTTACCCTCCTGGATATTGGAAGTAGTCAAAATCGCAGGGCAAAAGATGGGAGCAGGGGGGTGGTAGTAGGTTGGGGGTAAGAGGAGATGGGGAGAAAGAAGGGACAAGGGGAGGATTGGGGAGAGCTTGGGGAAATAGGATAATTAGATGGAGGAAGGCTGGATATGGGAGCAGGTAAGAAGATATCTTAACTAAGAAAGCCATTTTGGAGTTGGCAAGAGACATGACTCTAGAGAGGTTCCCAGGTGTCCAAGGGAATGTTCCCAGCTAGGTCCTTGAGCAGCAGAGGAGAGGGTGCATGAACTGGCCTTCTCCCATAGCCACACTGATGAATATCTTGCATATCACCATAGAACTTTCATCTGGCAATGGACTGAGGTATAGACAGAGACCCACATTGGAACACTTGACTGAGCTCCCATAGCCCAGATGAAGAGTAGAAGAAGGGAGAACATAAGCAAGGAAGTCAAGACCATGAGGGGTGCATCCACCCTCGGAGATGGTGGGACTGATCTGATGGGAGCTCACCAAGGCCATCTGGACTGGGGCTGAAAGAGCATGTTATCAAACCAGACTCTCTGAATTTGGCAGACAATGAGGGCAGACTGAGAAGCCAATGATAATGACACCGGACGTCGATTCTACTGCATGTACTGACTTTTTGGGAGCCTAGTCTGTTTGGATACACACTATCCTAGGATGGAGGGGGGGGCCTTAGACTTCCCACAAGGCAGGGCACCTTTATTTCTCTTAGAACTGGAGAGTGAGGGGGAGAGGGAGAAGGAGGAGTGGGAGGAAAATGGGAGGATGGGAGGAAGTGGAAATTTTAAATAAATAAAAAAAGAAAATTATAATTTTAAATCAAAATTTTAATTTAAAAAAATGACATTTTTTGTTGGTTTTCATTGTCACTGCTTGGTTACTAACTGTAGGGCCTGAACAGTTTCATCTCTATGGGATATTCTTTTTTTTTTTAATTAATTTATTTATTTAAGATTTCTGTCTTTTCCCCACCGCAGCCTCCCATTTCCCTCCCCCTCCCCCAGTCAAGTCCCCCTCCCTCTTCAGCCCAAAGAGCTGTCAGGGTTCCCTGCCCTGTGGGAAGTCCATGGACTACCCACCTCCATCCAGGTCTAGTAAGGTGAGCTTCTAAACTGCCTAGGCTCCCACAAAGCCAATACGTGCAGTAGGATCAAAAACCCATTGCCATTGTTCTAGAGATCTCCGTAGTCCTCATTGTCTCTATGTTTTTTTCCAAGACGGTTTTAACCCAGGCTTTTTCAGACCCAGGCCAGCTGGCCTTGGTGAGTTCCCGACAGAACATCCCCACTGTCTCAGTGTGTGGGTGCACCCCCTCGCGGTCCTGAGCTCCCTGCTCATGCTCTCTCTCCTTCCGCTCCTGACTTGGACCTTGAGATTTCAGTCCGGTGCTCCAATGTGGGTCTCTGTCTCTGTTTCCTTTCATCGCCTGATGAAGGTTAATATTCAGGAGGATGCCTATATGTTTTTCTTTGGGTTCTCCTTCTTATTTAGCTTCTCTAAGATCACGTATTAGAAGCTCAATGTCCTTTGTTTATGTCTAGAAACCAAATATGAGTGAGTACATCCCATGTTCCTCTTTTTGGGTCTGGCTTACCTCACTCAGGATAGTGTTCTCTATTTCCATCCATTAGCCTGCAAACTTCAAGAACTCCTTGTTTTTTATTGCTGAGTAGTACTCTAATATGTATATATTCCATACTTTCTTCATCCATTCTTCAATTGAAGGGCATCTAGGTTGTTTCCATGTTCTGGCTATTACAAACAGTGCTGCTATGAACATAGTAGAGCATATACTTTTGTTGTATGATAAGGCCTCTCTTGGATATATTCCCAAGAGTGGTATTGCTGGATCCAGGGGTAGGTTGATCCCGAATTTCCTGAGAAACCTCCACACTGCTTTCCAAAGTGGTTGCACAAGTTTGCATTCCCACCAGCAATGGATGAGTGTACCACTTTCTCCACACCCTCTCCAGCAAAGGCTGTCAATGGTGTTTTTTTATTTTCGCCATTCTGACAGGTGTAAGATGGTATCTTAAAGTTGTCTTGATTTGCATTTCCCTGATCGCTAAGGAAGTTGAGCATGACCTTAGGTGTCTTTTGGCCATTTGAACTTCTTCTGTTGAGAGATCTCTGTTCAGCTCAGTGCCCCATTTTATAAATAGGTTGATTAGCCTTTTACGGTCTAGTTTCTTGAGTTCTTTATATATTTTGGAGATCAGACCTTTGTCAGTTGCGGGGTTGGTGAAGATCTTCTCCCAGTCAGTGGGTTGCCTTTCTGTCTTAGCAACAGTGTCCTTTGCTTTACAGAAGCTTCTCAGTCTCAGTAGGTCCCATTTATTCAATGAGGCCCTTACTGTCTGTGCTGCTGGGGTTATACGTAGGAAGTGGTCTCCTGTGCCCACTTGTTGTAGAGTACTTCCCACTTTCTCCTCTATCAGGTTCAGCGTGTTCGGACTGATATTGAGGTCTTTAATCCACTTGGACTTGAGTTTTGTGCATGGTGATAGATATGGATCTATTTTCATTCTTCTACAGATTGACATCCAGTTTTGCCAGCACAATTTGTTGAAGATGCTCTCTTTTTTCCATTGTATACTTTTAGCTCCTTTATCAAAAATCAGGTGTTCATAGGTTTGTGGGTTAAAGTCAGGGTCTTCTATTCGATTCCATTGGTCGACTTCTCTGTTTTTATGCCAATACCAAGCTGTTTTCAATACTGTAGCTCTGTAATAGAGTTTGAAGTCAGGGATGGTAATGCCTCCAGACGTTCCTTTATTGTATAAGATTGTTTTGGCTATCCTGGGTTTTTTGTTTTTCTATATAAAGTTGATTATTGTCTTCTCCAGATCTGTGAAGAATTTTGATGGTATTTTAATAGGGATTGCATTGAATCTATAAATTGCTTTTGGTAGAATTGCCATTTTTACTATGTTGATCCTCCCAATCCAAGAGCAAGGGAGATCCTTCCATTTTCTGGTATCCTCTTCAGTTTCTTTCTTCAAAGACTTAAAGTTCTTGTCAAATAGATCTTTCACTTCCTTGGTTAGAGTTACCCATAGATATTTTATGCTATTTGTGGCTATCGTGAAAGGTGATGCTTCTCTGATTTCCCTCTCTGCTTCCTTATCCTTAGTGTATAGGAAGGCCACTGACTTTTTGGAGTTGATCTTGTATCCTGCCACGTTACTAAAGGCGTTTATCAGCTGTAGGAGTTCTTTGGTAGAGTTTTTGGGGTCGCTTATGTATACTATCATATCATCTGCAAATAATGAAAGCTTAACTTCTTCCTTTCCAATACGAATCCCCTTGATCCTCTTATGTTGTCTAATTGCTATTGCTAGAACTTCAAGCACTATATTGAAGAGGTATGGAGAGAGTGGACATCCTTGTCTTGTTCCTGATTTTAGTGGGATGGCTTTGAGTTTTTCTCCGTTTAATTTAATGTTAGCTGACGGCTTGCTGTAAATAGTTATTATTATATTTAGTTATGACCCTTGTATCCCTAATCTCTCCAAGACCTTTATCATAAAGGGGTGTTGAATTTTGTCGAATGCTTTTTCAGCATCTAATGAAATGATCATATGGTTTTTTTCTTTCAGTTCATTTATATGGTGGATTACATTGATAGATTTGCATATGTTGAACCAGCCCTGCATCTCTGGGATGAAGCCTACTTGATCATAATGGATAATTTTTCTAATGTGTTCTTGGATTCGGTTTGCCAGTATTTTATTGAGAATTTTTGCGTCGATATTCATGAGTGAAATAGGCCTATAATTCTCTTTCTTGGTTGGGTCTTTGTGTGGTTTTGGTATCAGGGTAACTGTGGCTTCATAAAAGGAATTTGGCAATGACTCTTCTGTTTCTATATTGTGAAATACATTAAGGAGTATAGGTATTAGCTCTTCTTGGAAGTTCTGGTAGAATTCTGCATTGAAACCATCTGGTCCTGGGCTTTTTTTGGTAGGGAGATTTTTGATAACAGTTTCTAGTTCTTCGCGACTAACAGATCAATTTAGATTGTTCACCTGGTCTTGGTTTAGCTTTGGTATTTGGTACTTATCTAAAAAACTGTCCATTTCTTTTGCATTTTCCAGTTTTGTGGCATATAGGCTTTTGTAGTAAGATATAATGATTCTCTGAATTTCCTCTGTGTCTGTGGTTATGTCCCCCTTTTCATTGCTGATCTTATTTATTTGCGTGTTCTCTCTCTATTGTTTAATTATTTTGGATAGGGGTTTGTCGATCTTGTTGATTTTCTCAAAGAACCAACTTTTTGTTTCATTGATTCTTTGGACTGTTTTCTGTGTTTCTATTTTGTTGATTTCTGCCCTCAGTTTGATTATTTCCAGTCTTCTACTCCTCCTGGGCGCATCTGCTTCTTTTTTTTTTTTCTAAGGCTTTCAGGTGTGCTGTTAAGTCCTCAATGTATGCTTTCTCTGTTTTCTTTAAGTGGGCACTTAGTGCTATGAACTTTCCTCTTAGCACTGCTTTCAACGTGTCCCATAGGTTTGATTATGTTGTCTCTTTATTTTCGTTAAATTCAAGGAAGACTTTAATTTCTTCCTTGACCCATGTGTGGTTCAGTAGTTGACTGTTCAGTTTCCATGAGTTTGTAGGCTTTCTGGGGGTAGCATTGTTATTGCCTTCTAGCTTTAGTCCGTGGTGATCGGATAAGACACAGGTGGACACTGATTTTTTTGTATCTGTGGAGGTTTCCTTTGTTTCCGAGTATGTGGTCAATTTTCTAGTAGGTTCCATGAGCTGCAGAGAAGAAGGTATATTCTTTCCTTTTTGGGTGGAATGATCTATAGATGTCTGTTAAGTCCATTTGATTCATTACCTCCATTAATTCTCTTAATTCTCTATTAGGTTTCTGTCTGATTGACCTGTCCATTGGAGAAAGAGGTGTATTGAAGTCTCCTATTACTAGTGTGTGTGGTTTGATGTCTGCCTTGAGTTCTAGTAATATTTCTTTTACATAGGTGGGTGCTTTTATGTTAGGGGCGTAGATATTCAGGATTGAGACTTCCTCCTGATGAATTGTTCCTGTTATGAGTATAAAGTGTCCATCTCGGTCTCTTCTGATTGACTTTAGTTTGAAGTCAGTTTTGTTAGAAATTAGTATGGCCACACCTGCTTTTTTCTTAGGACCATTCGCTTGAAACACCTTTTCCCAACCCTTTACTCTGAGTAGATGCCTGTCTTTGTGGTTGAGGTG
Source organism: Microtus obscurus (assembly GCA_963919715.1). Taxonomy (NCBI): domain Eukaryota; kingdom Metazoa; phylum Chordata; class Mammalia; order Rodentia; family Cricetidae; genus Microtus; species Microtus obscurus. The sequence continues at coordinate 1,712,572 of CAWTZC010000431.1, read as the reverse complement.
TGTTTCTTGCAAACAGCAGAATGTTGGGTCCTGTTTTCATATCCAATCCCTTAGCCTGTGCCTTTTTATGGGTGAATTGAGGCCATTAATATTAAGTGATACCAATGACCAGTGGTTGTTTACTCCGGTTATTATTATTGGTTTTGGTAGTAGCGTTTGTGTGTCTCCCTTCTTTTAGGTGTGCAGGTGAAAGTTCGCTAGACGCCTGACTTATTGTAGGCAGTGTTGACAATGCTGGATTCCTTAGGTTGTGATTTTCCTTCTGTTATTTTCTGTAGGGCTGGGTTTGTGGCTACATATTGTTTAAATTTGTTCTTATCTTGGAAAGTCTTGTTTTCTCCATTGATAGTGAACAATAGCTTGGCTGGGTATAGTAGTTTGGGTTTGCATCCATGATCCCTTAGTTTTTGCAGAACCTCTATCCAGGACCTTCTGGCTTTCATAGTTTCCATAGAGAAGTCAGGTGTAAGTCTGATTGGTTTACCTTTATAAGTTACTTGCCCCTTTTCCTTTGCAGCTCTTAATATTCTTTCTTAACCTGTATATTTTGTGTTTTGATTATTATATGGCGAGGGGATGTTTTTCTTTGATCCAGTCTGTTTGGTGTTCTGTATGCTTCTTGGATATTCAAAGGAATATCTTTCTTTATGTTGGGAAAGTTTTTTTCCATAATTTTGTTAAAAATATTTTCTGGGCCTTTGAGCTGTGACTCTTCTCCTTCTTCTATCCCTATTATTCTTATGTTTGGTCTTTTTATTGTGTCCCATATTTCCTGAGTGTTTTGTGATGAGTATTTGTTGGCTTTGCTGATTTCTTTGATCAGTGCATTTATTTTCTCTATGGTGTCCTCAGAATCTGAGATTCTTTCTTCTATCTCTTGTATTCTATTGATTATGCTTGCTTCTGTAGACTCTGCTCGTTGACTTAGATTTTCCATATCCAGCTGGTCCTCAGTCTGTGTTTTCTTCCTTGCTTCCATTTCAGTTTTCAATTCTTGAACTGTTTCCCCCAGGGTCTCATGTATGTATTTACTCATTTCTTCAAGCTTTTTACTCATTTCTTCAAACTTTTTGTCGTACTTCTCCTCTATTTCTATAAAGGTGTTTTTTACATGTTGTTTAAGGGACTCTATTGCTTTCATAAAGTCATTTTTTTCCACTTCTTCTGTGTTAGGGTGTTCAAGTCCTTCTGTTGTGAGATCATTGTGTTCTGGTGTTTTCATGTTGCTTTTCAGATTGTTGGGTGTATTCTTGCCTTGGCGCCTGCCCATCTCATCCTATCGATGCTGTCTAATGTGTCTTTTAATGCAGGAATGGGTTTTCCTGCTGGCCAGGGGCCCTGCTTACAAAATGCCTTCTCCCCGCTTCTTGAGACCCGCCACTGGCCAAGATCTCTTTCACTGCTCTGAAGGGTCTTCAGGACCAAGACCAGGCTCCTGGTTTGCCAGGGACCTGGCCAAGAAAAGGCCTACCCCTCTGCAGGCTAGCCACCAAAACAGAGGAACTCGTGGTGCCCTCTGCTCTGAGCTCCCTATCCAGTGCCCAAACAGGTTAAATTTGGTGGTCCCGCGCCCAGCGGAGGGCAGGGGGGGAGCGAAGGAGGACCCTGGGCGCAATCTGAGATATGCCAGGGAGAGAGAGGTCTCAGTGAGGAGGAGCAGCCCCAGCAGAGGGTAGAAGCCCTCGCATTCTAACCGGGGTGTCAAGGTGATCGGGGAGTGCCCCCGCTCAGTTTCCTGTGTCCAGCCCCGGGGCAAGAACACTCTCCCTATACAAGGTGGTCTTCAGGGATAAGACTAGGCTCACCTTTCGCCGCCCTGTGATCCTCCTCTGCTCGCTGGTGTCTGCAGGTCTCTGCCGCGTCTGGGCCGGGCCGGGGTTCCGCCGCGTCTGGGCAGCGCCGGGGGGGGGGGGCGGCTTCCCTCTATGGGATATTCTTATAACCTGTTTTGTGAACTACCTGTCGAAAACCCTTCCCGTAGATTCTTGATTTGTGTCTGGACTTTTACCTTCAAGGGAACTACACTGCTAAACACAGCTTAAGTTCTGGCTTTTATAACCTGACTGAAAAATAGTTGCATGATGGAAATATTCTTGTTTTGTATCTTGTAAAACTCTTACTTCAATTTCCCATTTAGAGTAACATGAATGAAACGGATTGTTTTATTTTATTTTATCTTAATTTTATCTAGTTGTTCAACACCACTTACCATAATCACGAGGCTAGTACAATGGTACCTTGTTGATGCAAGCTAGGGCATCCTTTTTATATTTTTTCTATGTATCTGTGTATGTGCTGTTATTTGAATGTGAAATGCTTACAAGTTTGAACACATGGTCTCTATCTGGTGGTACTATTAGGAAAGTTATGGACTCTTTAGGAACAAGAATCTTACTGGAGGAAATGAGTTTCAGGGGCTGAGTTTTTGGGGTTATTTTCAGCCTTATTTCCTTTTACTTGCTGCTATAGAAATTCAGATGCCACTGTAAGTCAAAGTCAGTGCTTTCTCTCTTAAGTTGCTTTTCAGTATTTCATCACAGCAAAAGGAAAGGAAATTAAGAGATAAATTGATAATGAGAAGTGGGGCAATGCTGGGGGAACTCCTTTAGCCAATGGCCTTTGAGATGCTGGACCACTTTGGGTGTGGCCTTGGGTATTATAAAACAGATGTAGAATTGCGCACACTCTTTCTTGGTTGCTGGATTCAGTTCCTGTTACCCCTCTAGTGCACAGGACTGTTGATCTGTGAGTCTACCCCTAAATAAAAACCCTTTATTATACTCCATTCTGAGCTGGTGTGGGACTGCTTTATTGTACTCTACTACATTTGATGCCCAGTGTCGCAGTGGAACAAGGTGGACCCTATCAACCACTCAGAGACTATTTACAATTATACCAGACAGTAATCTTGAAACTTAACCATCACTTTAGTTCATTATTTTTATTATTAATTATTATTATTATTTAAAATTTCCCCCTCCTCCACTCCTCCCATTTCCCTTCCCTTCCCCCATTCCTTCTATCCCCACGCCCCTTCCTCCTCTCTCTCCAGTCCAAAGAGCAGTCAGGGTTCCCTGCCCTGTGGGAAGTCCAGGTTCTCCCCTCTCTATCCAGGTCTAGGAAGGTGAACATCCAAGCAGGCTAGGCTCCCACAATGCCAGTACATGCAGTAGAATCAAAACCCAGTGTCATTGTCCTTGGCTTCACAGTCAGCCCTCCTTGTCAGCCATGTTCAGAGTGTCCAGTTTGATCACATGCTCCATCAGTCCCAGTCCAGCTGGCCTTGGTGAGCTCCCATTAGATCAGCCCCACCATCTCAGTGGGTGGGTGCACCCCTCGCAGTCCTGACTTCCTTGCTCATGTTCTCCCTCTTTCTGCTCCTCATTTAGACCTTGGGAGCTCAGTCCAGTGTTCCAATGTGGGTTTGTGTCTCTATCTCCATCCATCACCAGATGAAGGTTCTATGGTGATATGCAAGATATTCATCAGTGTGGCTATAGGATAGGGCCAGTTCAGGCAACCTCTCCTCAGCTGATCAAGGAACAAGCTGGGGACATCTCATTAGACACCTAGGAACCCCTCTAGAGTCAAGTCTCTTGCCAATCCTAAAATGGCTCCCTTAATTAAAATATATACTTCCCTGCTCCCATATCTACCCTTCCTCCATCCCAAACGTCCCATTCCCCCAAGCTCTCCCCATCCTCCGCTTCTCACTTCTCTCTCCCCATCTCCCCTTACCTCCACCCCACTCCCACCCCCAAGCTCTAAATTTTTGCCTTACAATCTTCTCTACTTCCAATATCCAGGAGGATAACTATATGTTTTCTTTTGGTTCACCTTCCTATTTAACTTCTCTAGGATCACAAATTATAGGCCCAATGTCCTTTATTTACGGCTAGAATCCACTAATGAGTGAGTACATACCATAGTCATCGTTTTGGGTCTGGGTTATCTCACTCAGGATAGTGTTTTCTATTTCCATCCATTTGCATGCAAAACTCAAGATGCCATTGGGTTTTTTTTTCTTTTATCACTGAATAGTACTCTAATGCATATATATTCCACACTTTCTTTATCCATTCTTCTATTGAGGGGTATTTAGGTTGTTTCCAGGTTCTGACTATTACAAATAATTCTGCTATGAATTGAACATAGTTGAACAAATGCTTTTGTAGTATGATAGGCCATCTCAAGGGTATATTCCCAAGGGTATATTCCCAGGAGTGGTATTGATGGATCCTGGGGTAGGTTGATCTTGATTATCCTTAGAAACCGCCACACTGATTTCCAAAATGGTTGCACCAGTTTGCGTTCCCACAAGCAATGGATGAGTGTTCCCCTTACACCACATCCTCTCCAGCAAAGGCTATCATTGGTGTTTTGGATTTTAGCCATTCTGACAGGTGTAAGATGGTATCTCAAAGTTGTTTTGATTTGCATTTCCCTGATTGCTAAGGAGGTTGAGCATGGCCTTAAGTGTCTTTTGGCCATTTGAACTTCTTCTGTTGAGAATTCTCTGTTCAGCTCAATGCCCCATTTTTTTAATTGGGTTAATTAGCATTTTAATGTCTAGTTTCTTGTGGTCTTTATATATTTTGGAGATCAGACCTTTGTTTGATGCGGGGTTGGTGAATATCTTCCCCAATCAGTAGGTTGCCATTTTGTCTTAATGACAGTGTCCTTGGCTTTACAGAAGCTACACGGTTTTCGGAGGTCCCATTTATTTAATGTTGCCCTTATTATCTGTGCTACTGTGGTTATATGTAGGAAGTGGTCTCCTGTGCCCATGTGTTGCAGTTGACTTCCCACTTTCTCTTCTATCAGGTTCAGTGTGTTCAGATTGATATTGAGATCTTTATTCCATTTGGACTTGAGTTTTGTGCATGGTGATAGACATGGTTCTATTTTCATTCTTCTACATGGTGACATCCAGTTATGCCAGCACCATTTGTTGAAGATGCTTTCTTTCTTCCTTTGTATACTTTTAGCTTCTTTGTCGAAAATCAGGTGTTAATAGGTTTGTGGATTAATATCTGGGTCTTCTATTTGATGCCATTATTTGACTTCTCCGTTTTTATGCCAGGGCCAATCAGTTTTCATTACTGTAGCTCTTTAATAAAGTTTGAAGTCAGGGATTGTAATGTCTCCAGAAGTTCCTTTATTTTATAAGATTGTTTTGGATATCCTGGGTTTTTGGTTTTCCATATGAAGTTGATTATTGTTCTCTCAAGTGCTGTGAAGAATTTTCTTGGGATTTTAATGGGGATTGCATTGAATTTATAGATTGCTTTTGATAGAATTGCCATTTTTACTATGATGATCCTACGCATCCAAGAGCAAGGGAGATCTTTCCATTTTCTGGTGTTCTCTTCAATTTTTTTCTTCAAAGCCTTAAAGGTCTTGTCAAATAGATCTTTCACTTCCTTGGTTAGAGTCACCCCAATATACTTTATGCTATTTGTGGCTATCATAAACGGTGAAGTTTCTTTGAATTCCCTCTCTGCTTCTCTATCCTTTGTGTATAGAAGCCTACTGATTTTTTTGAGTTGATCTTGTAACCTGCCACATTACTGAAGGTATTTATCAGCTGTAGGAGTTCTTTGGAAGAGTTTTTGGCATCACTGATGTACACTATCATATCATCTGCAAATAATGAAAGTTTGATTTCTTCCTTTCCGATTTGAATCCCCTTGATCCACTTATGTTGTCTTATTGCTAGTTCTAGAACTTCAAGCACTATATTGAAGAGGTATGAAGAGATTGGCAGCCTTGTCATGTTCCTGATTTTAGTGGGATGGCTTTGAGTTTCCCTCCATTTAATTTGATGTTAGCTCTTGGCTTGCTGTAAATAACTTTTATTATATTTAGGTATGACCCTTGTATCCCTAATCTCTCCAAGACCTTTATCATAAAGGGGTGTTTAATTTTGTCAAATGCTTTTTCAACATCTAATGAAATGATCATATGTTTTTTTCAGCTTATTTATATGATGGATTTCATTGATATATTTGCATATGTTGAACCAGCCCTGCATCTCTGGGATGAAGTCTACTTTATCATAATGGATAATTTTTCTAATGTGTTCTTGAATTTGGTTTGCCAGTACTTTATTGAGAATTTTTGCGTCAGTGTTCACGAGTGAGATTAGCCTGTAATTCTCTTTCTTGGTTGGGTCTTTGTGTGGTTTTGGTATCAGAATTTGGTATGTAGCTTCATAAAAGGAATTTGGCAATGACTCTTCTGTTTCTATATTGTGAAATACATTAAGGAGTATTGGTATTATGCCTTCTTGGAAGTTCTGGTAGAATTCTACATTGAAACCATCTGGTCATGGGCTTTTTTTGGAAGGGAGGTTTTGATAACAGTTTCTAATTCTTTGCAACTAACAGGTCAATTTAGATTGTTCACCTGGTCTTGGTTTTACTTTGGTATATGATACTTATCTAAAAAAAAATGCCCATTACTTTTGAATTTTCCAATTTTGTGGCATACAGGCTTTTGTAGTAAGATCTAATGATTCTCTGAATTTCCTCTGTGTCTGTGGTTATGTCCCCCTTTTCATTTCTGATCTTATTAATTTGCGTGTTCTCTCTCTGCTGTTTGATTAGTTTGTATAGGGGTTTGTCGATCTTGTTGATTTTCTCCAAGAACCGAACCAACTTTTTGTTTCATTGATTCTTTGGATTGTGTTCTGTGTTTCTATTTTGTTGATTTCAGCCCTCAGTTTGATTATTTCCAGTCTTCTATTCCTTCTGGGTGAGTCTACTTCTTTTTTTTTTTCTAGAGCTTTCACATGTGCTGTTAAGTCTCTAATGTGTGCTTTCTCCGTTTTCTTTATGTGGGTACTTAGTGCTATGAACTTTCCTCTTGGCACTGCTTTCATAGTGACCCATATATTTGAATATGTTTTCTCTTTACTTTCATTAAGTTCAAGGAAGACTTTTAATTTCTTTCTTTATTTCTTCTTTGACCCAGGTGTGGTTCAGTAGTTGACTGTTCAGTTTCCATGAGTTTGTCGGCTTCCTGGGGGTAGCATTGTTGTTGAATTGTAACTTTAATCCATGCTGATCCGATAAGACACAGGTGGTCACTAAAATTTTTTCGTATCTGTGGAGGTCTGCTTTGTTACTGAGTATGTGGTCGATTTTCGAGAAGATTCCATGATCTGCAGAGAAGAAGGTATATTCTTTCCTATTTGGGTGGAATGTTCTACAGATGTCTGTTAAGTCCATTTGCTTCATTACCTCCATTAATTCTCTTATTTCTCTATTAGGTTTCTGTCTGATTGACATGTCCATTGGTGAGAGAGGTGTGTTGAAGTCTCCTACTATTAGTGTTTGTGGTTTGATGTCTGCCTTGTGTTCTACTAATGTTTCTTTTACATAAGTGAGTGCTTTTATATTAAGGGCATAGATATTCAGGATTGAGACTTTATCCTGATGAATTGTACCTGTTATGAGTATAAAATGTCCCTCTCTATCTGTTCTGATTGATTGTAGTTTGAAGTCAATTTTGTTAGAAATTAGTATAGCCACACATGCTTCTTTCTTGGGTCCATTTGCTTGAGAAACCTTTTCCCAGCCCTTGAGGTGTGTTTCTTGTAAACAGAAAAATGTTGGATCCTGTTTTCGTATCCAGTCTGTTAGCCTGTGTCTTTTTATAGGTGAGTTGAGTCCATTGATATTAAGTGATATTAATGACCAGCGGTTGTTGACTCCAGTTATTATTATTTTTTTTGGTAGTAGAGTTTGTGTGTTTCCCTTCTTTGAGTTATGCTGGTCACTAGATGTCTGAGTTGTTGTAGGCAATGTTGTCAATTTTGGATTCCTTGGGTTGTGATTTTCCTTCTATTACTTTCTGTAAGGCTGTATTTGTGGCTACGTATTGTTTAAATTTGTTCTTATCCTGGAATATTTTGTTTTTTTCCATTGATAGTGAACGATAGCTTGGCTGGGTATAGTAGTCTGGGCTTGCATCCATGGTCTCTTAGTTTCTGCAGTACCTCCATCCTGGACCTTCTGGGTTTCATGGTTTCCATAGAGAAGTCCAGTGTAAGTCTGATAGGTTTATTTTTATAAGTTACTTGACCTTTTTCCTTTGCAGCTCTTAATATTCTTTCTTTATTCTGTATGTTTTGTGTTTTGATTATTATATGGAGAGGGGATGATTTTTTTTTGATTCAGTCTATTTGGTGTTCTGTATGCTTCTTGAATATTCATATTAATATCTTTCTTTTTGTTGGGAAAGTTTTCTTCCATAGTTTTGTTAAATATATTTTCTGGGCCTTTAATCTTTAATTCTTCTCCTACTTCTATTTCTATTATTCTTAGGTTTGGTCTTATTATTGTATCCAATATTTCCTGCATGTTTTGTGATGAGAATTTGTTGGATTTGCTGTTTTCTTTGATGAGTGTGTTTATTTTCTCTATGGTGTCTTCAGAGTCTGAGATTCTTTCTTCTATCTCTTGTATTCTGTATGTTATACTTGTCTCTGTACTCTCTGTTTGTTGACCTAGATTTTGCATATCCAGCCGGCCCTCAGTTTGTGTTTTCTTCCTTACCTCCATTTCAGTTTTCAATTCTTGAACTCTTTCCATTACCTGTTTGATTGTTTTTTCTTGGTTTCCCAGAGTATCATTTACGTATTTATTCATTTCTTTAAACTTTTTGTTATACTTCTCATCCATTTCTATAAGGGCATTTTTACATGCTGTTTAAGGGACTCTACCACTTACATAATGTCAATTTTTCCCACTTCTTCTGGATTAGGGTGAACAAGACCTTCTGTTGTAGGATCACTTGTTACTGGTGTTTTCATGTTGTTTTTCAGATTGTTGGAGGAATTCTTACATTGGCGCCTGCCCATCTCTTCCTTCAAATAGAGTCAGGAGAGTCTTGGTTTTTTTGGTCCAGTCTTTGCTGTGACTGACTCTCTGGGTGGATCTTCTCAGTGCAGGAGCAGGAATTGTTCCTGTCCGTATGGAACTCCTCAGCACAGACACAGGGTCTCCTGGCAGTCCAAGGACACTGCATACAAAAGGGTGAACATGGGTGCAGAGCAGGTTCAAGTGGAACACAGAAGACCCTGCAGCAGAAGCTGAAGGTTCCTGCACTCCCTTGCTGGGACCTTCTGACCTGCCTTATTGGCAGATACTAACCCCTCTGGGTAGATAGCCTTAATGCAGGAGCAGGAACTGTTCCTGGGCCAAAGACCTTGCAGAAAATAGCTCTGGTGGTGTTCTTGACTCCTCTGGCTTCTACAATAATTTCTCCCCCTTTCCTTTAAAAAATTTTCAAGTGAAAACATAGGCAATTAATTTAACTATAGTTACTACGTATTAACACTCCAGAGTCAAAACTCTTTCATGTAATAGTTATGGGTCAAACATTTAAAATAAATGTTCATGATTTATGGGATTAGAAAATAAGTATAAAAATAAAAGAAAATGAAAATCAAATTTCAATTGTAGGAAAGGAAAATTATGATTACGAAAGAATATATAGAAGAACCTTAGTAGTGCTGGATTAGAATCAGAGGTATCAGTATTAATTCATGTATAACTTCATACAAATGCAAATAAACAGATACAGAATAGTGAATGGCTTGTGAATACAGTATATAAAGTCAAAAACAAATAGTCAAAACAGGTTCCTCTCTCTCTCCCCCCTCTCTCTCTCCTCTATCTATCTATCTATCTATCTATCTATCTATCTATCTATCTATCTATCTATCTGGATGTAAGGTATGTCTTATAGTAAAATCATTCTTAGCACTGTAAACTTAGACCACTGCCTGTGGTTGATAGGACTATGGACCCTAGAAAACACTTAGTATTGCCACTTCACTAAACCAATATAATGCCTAACTGTATTCTTTATACTTATCCTTATATTTACAAATTAATGTAGCTCTCACCCCTCATCAATGAATTTTCTTTTTTCAACAAGAATATTTCAGAAAACTGCAAGAGATCAAAATATAGATGACTGACCATGGGTTGGTCAGGTTTATACAATAAATCTATAACACAACCACAACACCTAAACCTCAGAAATGATTATGGAAGAGGAAGTAGAGGGACTGTAAAAAGTGATAGGTCTGGGATGGGATATGTGCTGTGAGATGTATCTCTTTATAGGACATGGACATTGCAATCAGGAAAGCTCAACCTAAAACTGACAACTCCAATGGTTATGCCAACATGGATGGGAAAGTTCCAACAAGACTTCACCCCTAGAAGAAGAACTATAGACAATAAGTGGGTGCTAAAAAATAGTAAGTCCTTTCCAGGAGTGAGGCTCCTGGTACACCAACCATTCCAATAGGTCAACTCAAAACACAAATGAGCAGCACTAAATGATCTAAGGAAGTTACAGCTATAAATTTATATACATATTATTCAAAATTTTTAATTAAAGAATAAGAGACTAGAACTTGAGAAGTAGTGAAAGAGACATGGGAGGTATTAGGTGAAGGAGTGTGAGGAGGAAATGATGTAAACACAGTATTCATATTTAAATTTCAAGAAATAAATTTAAAAAGTTAAAATAAGACCTCACATCTTCTGGACATTACAGGATCATTCAAGTCAAGAACTTTTAGAAGCTGTGGTTGCCATTGCAAGACCTGAAGAAGATCAAGTTTATCAAAATTAGTGTATGAATGTGGTAGGGCCCATAAATTCCCTTCTAACTGAAGAGTATTTCACAATGATGGCTTCTCAAAAAGAGAGTCATTTTCCTTCAAGAGTGTATCCTCTGGTGCTTTTAACATTATCAAGATGATGCCTCCATAGCCATCATTATTATCAGCACCACAAATTGGATGTAGAGAATTATGAAAAAATAAGAGGACACAAAGTTTGGAGGGAGTGTGAGAGTGCGGAGTAGATACAGGGAGAGTTATGGGAAGACTTCTCAACACCTTCCCAAATTGGCTGTACCAGTGTATCAAAGTAAAATTCTTTGTCTGTAGAGTTTGGACTACACAATCAAGTAGAGAAATGCATGCTGGAGGGTTCTGTTTATTGCACAGCAATATCCACAGTGCTGAAAAAGTGTCAAAAGCAGATTACTCTGTTGCACACTACCAGCATTTGCTTTCTTTTGCACTTTTAAGATCTGTTATTTCTTATATTTATATAGTCATATTTCTTATGACTGTTAATTCTACTTTTTCTTGTTTTGGTTGCCCATTCTGTAAAAGAAAACTTACACTATAATGAAGATACAAAACACTGCTGATATTTATGTCTGTCTTCATTATGGGTCACTCATCTGATTTATGGAAATTATTCTATGACATTTGATATTGTTATTGAGACATAAATTTCCTGTTTTCTATATTTTTAATAACTTTTAGCTAATTCTAATTCCATATACAAAGATAAATATTAAGCAAAATTTGAATATTCATTGGTGCATATAATAATAGAAAGTTCTTCTGTCCTTGCATTTCCGTCTAATTGAATGAAGCTTCAAAATAGTAACAGCCTATTTCTTATCATACACAAAGAGGTACAAAAGCCCTTTCAGAGGATGAAAATTATTTTTCTCTCAATTGGGCATAGCATTTCATCCATGAGCTCTTTAATCTTAATGGAGGCAGAGTTGTTTATGTGACATGGCCATTAGATAACCCATAGAAAGAACTATTGGCCCTTATAAAGCTTCAGTAACATCTGGGGATTTATTTTTCAAGCAATATTAAGTCTTTGCTTACAGATTGCAAGATTCTGATCCAGGAATTGATGTTGCTCATGATGTTGTTCAAAGAATCTGTTCATGTCCTTACCTGTTGTAATTCATTTCTACATAATTAGATTACTTTGTACATAAAACCCAAGTGTTATAGGACCTGGTACTGAATAGTAACTGTGCTGGGACACATTGAAAGCAAAATACATAACTAAACATTAAATTAGAGTCAGTACTTGGTATTCACAGAACGCTGTATTATGGCAGCAACAAAACAAACACAGAACTAGAAAATGCAGCAAGTATTGATCACTTTTATTTTGTTTGAAAAACTTATTTTATAGGGTGCATTTCTTTCTTTGCAAACAATAAATTTAGTTGACAGTTTGAATATAAATTATATTTTCCAACCACACACAGAAAAGTATATTTACAGTTCAATAAATGTCATAACTGCATTCACATTAAAGTCAGCCTTTTACTTTAAAACCATTATAATTTTTAAAGCAAGAAGATAAAGCAATAGTAAAGAACAAAAGTAACTGAAAAAATATTAAATTTCATGAAATGAGCCAGGCGGTGGTGGTACATTCATTTAATCCCAGCACTCGGGAGGCAGAGATAAGAGAATCTCCATGAGATTGAGACCAGCCTGGTTTACAAGAGCTATTTCCAGGACTGGCTCCAAAGCTCCAAAGTTACACAGAAACCCTGTCTCTAAAAAATTTTCATGCAATGTGTTCTCCCTACCAGTCATACAGAAAGCCTTGAAATAGCTCCACATGATAATGACTATCTTTACAAATACCATCAATTCCACTTTGGAAATGTCCAGAGAAAAAACAAAAATGCTGCCAGTCCTGTAATTTTACTTTGTTTCTAGAAAAAGAGCATTTCTAATCAGGGCAGAAACCTGTCCAGGTTTCAGATAGCGACTCCTCAGCTTTGACATAGCTGCTTTAACTTCTTTGTTTCTCAAAGTGTAGATAACTGGGTTTAATATGGGTGTAAAGATGGTGTAGAACACGGCAAGGACTTTGTCAACTGAATAGCTGCTAAAGGGCCACACGTAGATGAAGATGCATGGTCCAAAGAAGAGTGTGACAACGGTGATGTGAGCAGTTAGGGTGGAGCGGGCCTTGGCCATACTAGCAGAGGAGCGATTCCTAACTGTAATGAGAATCACAGTGTAGGAGACGACCAAGAGGAGAAATGAGCTCATGGAGAGAAAGCCACTATCTGCAACTATTAGTAAGCTGACAATGTAAGTGTCTATGCAAGCTAGCTTGGTCACCAGAGGGAGATCACAGAAAAAACTGTCCACCTGGTTAGGACCACAAAACGGCAAATTAACAGTGAATGCCAGCTGGCTAGTTGTGTGGATGAAACCCACACACCAGGAGATGATGACCAGAATAATACACACTCGGCGACTCATGATTGTCATGTAGTGGAGAGGCTTACATATTGCAACATAGCGATCATAGGCCATGGATACAAGAAGTACCATCTCACCACCAGTAAACAGATGAACAAAAAAAATCTGAGCCAAGCAGGCTTCAAACGAGATAGTTTTCTGTTCAGACAGAAAGTCAGCAAGCATTTTGGGTGTAGCAAATGAGGCCACACATATATCTATAAAAGATAAGTTTGCAAGCAGAAAGTACATGGGGGTATGAAGTCGGGAATCTGAAGAAACTGTGAGGATAATGAGGAAGTTCCCCAGCAGAATTGCTAGGTACAGCAGTGAAAATATGAGAAAGAGGAAAGGCTGGAGCTCCTTTGAACTTGACAGGCCCAACAGCACAAACTCTGTCACCCGAGAGTAATTTGTCTCATTCATTGACTTTGGAAGAGATTTGTCTTCAGTTGTCTGAGGAGAAACATAAGAGATATCAATCAATTAAATAAATTTGGCATTCTTTCTTAATTATAGCTCATATTTCAAAGATTGTACTTTTTATGTTTTTATCCATGGAGTTATTCAAAATTGCATGACTACTCCCATAAAATATTGCATAGATCTAATTATAGAACCTTGAAATCTTAATTCACTTCCAAAAACAAACCCAGAGAATAACTTTTGTATTTCATGCCTCCAACTTGTCAGAACCCACTTTTATCACTTGTGCCATCAAAGCAAGCACACCAGGATATTCAGGAATGTTTAAAAAGTAGAACTTTAAAGCAGAGTATACTCCAGAAAAATATATAACATCTGATTTTTGATAAGGGATCCCTTTTTCTGAACCTTTTATTTTTTTAAAAAAACAACAAATTTGTTTTATTTTTCAGAATTCCCAACTCTTAGACTCCAGTCACAAAAACCCTTACAAATAGGAAAGAAAATAACACAAGTAGAAACATTTTCCTGGGATTTTGATATATACCCCAAGAGGGAGAGTAAGTGTGAAAGAACCAGGGACTTCCTAGGGCTATGACAGAGAAATCTGTGAGCAGAGAATTTAAAATAGAGCATACAATCAATCATGCAAGTGGATCTAAGCACGAACCTGCCTCCAATAACTCGTCTGATTCTCCCGTAAAGTTGATTTCTTCCACTGTCTGTGCCTTCTGGGACTTTTGTGAAACTTTGGGAAATTCAAGAACCAAGTTTCTTAGCTTCTGAAATAAAATCATAAAGAATAAGAACGCGAACTGCATTTCCCACACAAGCCCTTTCTAATTTCCCCAGTTCATAAACCCAAAAGCACTGCTTCTTTCCAGGTCTTCTGCTGGGCATTTGTATCTGATTCTATAAGGATAATAGGCCCATATTATTGATCCCTTGATCATTTAGAGAAGTTAAAAATTCAATTAATCAATTACCTCTTTGTCTGGCACATTGTATATTAGATGAAAAGTGCTAAAGAATTTTATTTGAAATAAATTGATTATCGATTAAAGCAAGAAATGCTATGCCAGAATCATAACTGTATTATCGGACACCTCCACATCACTGCCTGGGTCCTTTAACCTTTTACAGCTCATCATCCTTACATGTTAAATTGTTATCAGATTATCCTAAAATTTTATTAAATTTGCCTTTCAATTTATATTTTAGGGGAGCAGTCAATGATTTCAAAGAATACATAATCATTATTAAGTTACAGTGCGTTGTCTTAGATTTATTCTAATTTAATTTAATCTAATAATCATTATTTAATAATTTCACATGGCCTGGCACAATTTAGACTAAAATGTGCTTCCAATTAGATGTGCTCACATAAACTGATTTTAGTTCTTACAATATTTAAGGCTGAATTCAGATGTCAGTATTAAATGGGCAGGATGATCTTCAGTTCCCTGGTTTTTGAGATTTTAATATATAAGTCTTTCTACAATACAATTACTAAGATATAGGAAATAATAGATGAAGAGAGGAAGACTATGCATTTTACAAGAGTCACAAAACTTTTTGTTTCGTGATTGTACGTTTCACCAACTTTTCAACATTTTTTTTCCTTTGAGGTAGATAGGTATATCACATTGCTATTACTGTACACATATTGATACATTTTCTTTGCATATATACAAATCAGTATGACATTAAATGGAAAATATGTAGTTGTCCTGTAATCTTCTGTAGTCATTAACAGTTTAGTTGCTATGCAGCAATATAGAGATGCCGTAACATTTAGTTTTGGGGAAGAAAACAAAGAAATAAATTGAATGTCTATAATCACAAAGGACTGCTTCCTGATAGATCAGATCTACTCATATGTGAGGGTTGTAAGGAGCTGGGGAAGCACTTGGATACCAAAGAATCTTAAATAGGGGTTAAGACAAATAAAAAGAAGTTTAAAAATAAACGTTATGTTACAGAATTTGCAAAGAACTTAGCCTAACTAGATAAATGTTGTCTCTATTCCCACGATGAATTAAATGACCACAAATATCTTTCAGAATCCTCCAGAAATGAACACCTATGACACGTCACCAAGATTCACATTTCTTGCTCTGCATTGCACATGGAATGTATATATACATTTACTTACATGTCATAAGAATGTGCACCCTGACTTATCTCATCCTACAGGTCCAGAAAACAGCAATCTTTTTTAGAATCACCTAACAAGAGCAGCACAATTCTACAGGAGCTGAACAAAGATAGCTGACAAAGGCAGGAAATCCATGCTTTTCCCAACTTTAATTTTCACCAACAACTCTTCAGAATATTACTGTCATCAACACAGAGATATATAAAAAGTCTTTGCAATGATTAGAAACTAATTATGAATTGACGTCACTGGACTGTAGTGACCAAGAGACTCACATGAGAGTTGAGATCACAGAAATTGCCTTCATTAGAGAGATAATTACATGAGAGATTATTTACTAACAAGAAAACTTGAGTATTCAACAAATGCAACAAGAAACAGAACTACTAACATGATTTATCTTATTATAGACCATACAAGACCACCTACAAAGGCCACCTGCCTACATACAAATGCTTACATTTCAAACTAGTTTTTCTTACATATTTTTTGAGTGTGTTGTGGTATTAAAAGTTTATACATGGTATCTGTTAACATTTTGCATAACTACAACTTCTAACTAAAACCATAAGATTTATTTAACATACTCCACACACACACACACACACCATGTATGTGTGTTTTGGGGTATATGATGTATATGGATATATACACTCACAGACAGATACAATAAATTGAATTAAAGACTAGGTTTCACATAGGACTGATATAAAAATCTTCCCTCTATACCTCTCAGTTGCTTAGAATTGAACATAAAGTGTTTTTTTAGCAACAACTCCTAACCATTCTCTCTTTCAAGCCACTGACAACATTAAATCAAATCAGAACAACTAAGCAAAATCTTGTTAAAAGATGACAGTGTGATCAAATTGCTGTTTACAGCTGAGTAATATTTCATTGTATAAATGTATTACATTCATTTTCTTTATCTGTTTTTCTGTTGAGAGACATCCACTTTGTTTTCAAGTTCTGGCTGTTACAAATAAGACTGTTATGAACCTAGATGATCAAATGTCCTTGTGGTATGATTGAGCATACTTTGAGTATATGTCATAGCTGGGTCTTGAAGCAGACTGAATCACAATTTTCTGAGAAACTGACATATCAATTTCCAAAGTGGCTGTGCAAGTTTACCCTCCCACCAGCAGTGGAGGAGCATTTCTCTTACATCACATCCTTTCCAGTGTAAGCTGTAATCAGTGTTTATGATCTTAGCCATTCTGACAGGTTTAAGATGTTATTTCTGAGTCATTTTGATTTGCATTTTTCTGATGCCTATGGAGGCTGGACAAGTCTTTGAGTGTATTTTGAAAATTTGATATTCTTCTATTGAGAATTCTCTGTTTAGATTGGTACTACATTTTTAAATTGAATTATTTGATATTTTATTCTATAAATAGAAGTAAAGCTTAGGGAAATGTTTTAACGTAAGCGCAAAAAGGTCATTGTCAAGGATGTAAGAAATTGCTTTTTTATGAACTGGCTGTATAGAATATTCTTCAAGGTCATTAAGAGAAAATAAAGTTGAGATCAGGTTTTTGTAATTTTTATAATATAAATGTTAAGTGTGACTGCAAAGTCAAAGTGGAAATCATGCTTTATAAATAATAAAAATGAAAGTCAAAGAAATTCAAAGACATAACAGAGACACACTGAATTATAAAGAATAATTTGATAAAATAAATAGGTTGGATTTGATTAACTGACCCACATCAGAGCACTGGACTGAGCTCCAAGGTCCAGTTGAAGAGCAGAAGGAGGGAGAAGTTGAGCAAGGAAGTCAGGACCACCAGGGGTTGGTCTACCCACTGAAACAGTGTGCCTGATCTAATGGAAGCTCACTAAATCCAGCTGGACTGGGACTGAACGAGCATGCTATCAAACCAGACTCTCTGAATGTGGCTGACAATGGGGGCTGACTGAGAAGCCATTGATAATGGCACTGAGACTTGTTTCTACTGCATGTACTGGCTTTTTGGGACCATAGTCTGTTTGGATGCACACCTTCCTAGGCCTGGATGGAGAGGGGAGGGCCTTGAACCTCCCATGGGGCAGGGTTCCCTGCCCTCTCTTTAAGACTGGAGGGGAAGGGAAGAGGGTGAATGGGGGAGCAGGAGGGGAATGGGAGAAGGGGAGAAAGTGGAAATTTTTGAATGAATGAATGAATGAATAAATAAATAAATAACAAATAAGTAAAGTAGGCAAGTTCCTAAAAAATATGTATATATAAATATCTACTTTACCAATTACCTTCAATTCATCCCGTATTACTGAGAGTACTATTCCTGGAAGTGGGAGAGTTGTAGGCAACATTGTAGTTTGATAAAGGTTTAATAGTCTATTGTTACTAAATCCAAGACCCTAAGAATTATTTTAAATTTTGATGTCTAGTTTCTTTAGTTGATATATTTTGGAGATCAGCCCTCTGTCAGATGTGGAGCTGGTGAAAAACTTTTCCCATTCTGTATGCTGCTGTTTTGTGTTATTGAGAGTTTTGGGAAGCCCCATTTATTAATTGTTCATCCTGTGTCTGTGGTTCTGATATTCTATTCAGAAAGCTGTCTCTTGTGCCAATGTGTTCAAGACTACTTCCCAATTTCTTTTCTCTCTGGTTCAGTGTAACTGAATTTATGTTTAGGTCTTTGTGTGATAGATATGGATCTGTTTGCATTTTTGTACATACTGACATCAAGTTACACCAGCCCTATTTGTTAAAGATGACTTCTTTTCTCCACTGTGCAATCTTTGCTTCTTTGTCAAAAATCAGTCCACAGGTGTTTGGATTTTGGTAAGACTTTTGGATTTGATTCTATTTAACCACCCGTGGCTTTATGCCAATACCCTGCAATTTTTATTACTATAGCTCTTATTTGAGAACTTGAAATCAGGGATGGTGATAACCTCTGAAAGTTCCTTTATTATATAGGATCGTTTTAGCTATCATTGAGTTTTTTAAGTTTTTTCATATGAAGTTGAGTATTATTTTTTCGAGGTCTATGAAGAAGTGTGTAGTAATTTTGATGGAGACTGCATCAAACCTGTAAGTTATTTTTGGTAAGATTGCCAATTTTATTATGTTAATAGTAGCATGAACATAGGAGATTTTTTTCATCTTCTCATATCTTCTCTAATTTCTTTCTTTAAAGACTTAAAGTTCTTGTTATGCAGGTCTTTCATTGGTTTAGTTAGAGTCACCCCAAGATTTTTTGTATTATTTGTGGTTGTTATAATGGGTCTTGTTTCTCTGATTTCCTTCTCAGTTCATTTTTCATTTGTATATAGCAGGGATACTGATTTTTTTTCAGTTAATCTTGTATCCAACCATACCACTGAAGGTGTTTATCAGCTGTAGGCGTTTCCTTGTAGAATTTTGGGGGTCACTTATGTATACAATTATTATATCATCTGCTAAGAGAGAAAGTTTGACTTCTTCCTTTTCAAATTGTATCCCATTGACCGTTGTCTTATTACTCTAGCTAGAACTTTGAGTACTATATTCACTAGATATGGAAAGAGTGAACAACCTTGTCTTGTTTCTGATTTTAATGAAATTGCTTTGAGTTTCTTTTTATTTAATTTGATGTTGGACATCAGCTTGTTGTATATGTTTTGTTTATTATGTTTAAGCATGTTGCTTTTATTCCTTATCTCTCCAAGACCTTTACCATGAAGGGGTTTTGGATTTCGTTAAAGGCTTTTCACCATCCAATGAGGTCATCATGTAGCTTTTTTCCTTCAATTTGTTTATACAGTGTATTACACTGACAGATTTTCATGGGTTGAACCATCCCTGTATCTCTGGAATGAAGCCTACTTGGTCATGGTGGATGATCTTTTGTTGTGTTATTGCATTCAGTCGGCCAGTATTTTATTGAATATTTTTGTATCAATGTTCACAAAGGAAATTGGTCTGTAATTTCTTTCTTTGTTGAGTCTTTTTGTGGTTTGGGTATCAGGATAACTGTAGCTTCAAAAAAAAAAAGGATTTGGCAATGTTCCTTCTCTTTCTATTGTGTGGAAGTATTTAAAAATTATTGGTATTAATTCTTCTTTACAATTTTGATAGAATTTTTCCTAGAACCAACTGGTCTTAGGCTTTTTGTTTTTGTTTTTGGAGACATTCAATGAATGCTTATATTTCCTTAGGGGTTGTAGGTCTACTTAAATTGTTTATCTGATTTTGATTTAATTTTGGTATGTGGTACCTGTCACAAAATAAATCCATTTCTTTTAGATTTTCAAGCATGACATAATAATTATCTGGATTTTCTCAGTGTCTGTTATGATGTACCCTTTTCATTTCTGATTTTGTTAATTTGGATAATCTCTCTCTGTCTTTAGTTAGTTTGGATAAGGATTTGCCTATCTTATTGATTTTCTCAAAGAACCAACTCTTTCTTTCATTGATTATTTTCTATTGTTCTTTGATTTTATTTTCTTGATTTCAGCCCTCAGTTTCATTATTTCCTGCTGTCTACTCCTCTCATGTATGTGTGCTCTTATTGTTCTAGAGTTTTCAGGTGTGTTGTTAAGTTGCTAGCGTAAGATTTTTCCAAATTCCTAATGCAGGCACATAGTGCTAACAACATTCTTTCCTCTTAGCACTGGTTTCATTATGTCCCATAAGTTTGACCTCAGACTTACAGAACTCTCAGTGTTAGGACTAAAGGTCTATACCATCACACACAACTTTCCCCCTCTTTTTACAATTTAGTTATTTATTTTACATCCCAACTTCAGTGTCTCATCCCTCCTCTTTGCTCAGTTCCCTTTACTCCACCTCTGTTTCTACTCTTCACTCCAATACACTCCTCCCCCATTTATGTGTGAAAAGGGCAGGTATCCCATGACTATCAACAAAATATGACATGAAATTGGTACTCAGTATGAGGAGTAGGCTCCCAAAAGTCAATAAAAGAATCAGAGACAGCCCCTGATCCCACTGTTAGGAATCCCACGAGAGGCCCAATTTACACAACTGTTTTTGTGCAAAGGGCCTATGTCGCTTCCTGATTGTGGCTCCAGTTTCTTTGAGCCCCTATGAGCTCAGGATAACTGATTCTGTGAGTTTTCTTGTGCTATACTTGACCTCTCTGTCTCCTACAATGCTTTCTTCTTCTCTCCTGCAGAACAACCAGAGTACTGCCTAATGTTTGGTTGTGGCCTGCATCTGTTTCCATCAGCTTCAGGATTAAGCCTCTCTGATGACAATTGGACTAGTTTCAAATCTTGTCACAGAAGATGGCCAATTCAGGCTACTATTGCTAGGAGTCTTAGCTGGGGTCATTCTTTTAGATTCCTGTGAGATTCCTTTGTACCAGAAGAAAACAAAGCACAAATTGTATTCTTTATTATATTAGTGTAGCAAAGAACTTCCTGAATAGTATTT
The DNA here is from genome assembly GCA_963919715.1 of Microtus obscurus. NCBI lineage: Eukaryota > Metazoa > Chordata > Mammalia > Rodentia > Cricetidae > Microtus > Microtus obscurus. The sequence continues at coordinate 1,691,485 of CAWTZC010000431.1, read as the reverse complement.
TTATTTCTCAAGAATTAAGGCCAGACCAAGCGGGCCTGGCCCTTTGTTCGCGGGACGCCCAGGCAGCGGGGAGATCGGATCCGGGTGCCAGGAGGGCCATCGCTGGGGTGAGTGAGTCTCTGGCCGCGGCGGCAGCCCAGGACAGGGAGCTCAGACGTTCCCCACCCCCCCTGCACTCCCTGGTCAGTCTGCGGGGGCTGTACTCCTTGATACCTCTTCTCCATTACTGTCCCACCCAACTTGCATCCAAGGCCCTCCGCACTACCTCTGACCCCCCTCCCCTCTTTGAACCACACAACAGCTCCCAGCTCAGCCTGTTTGGGCGCTGGGACAGGGTCCGAATTGGGAGGGCATTCGGGAGGGTGGTGGCTCCTTTGTCTAGGTGGCCGGCCTGCACCAAGCGGGCCCGGCCCTTTGTTCGCGGGACGCCCAGGCAGCGGGGAGATCGGATCCGGGTGCCAGGTGGGCCATCGCTGGGGTGAGTGAGTTTCTGCCCGCGGCGGCAGCCCGGGACAGGGAGCTCAGACGTTCCCCACCCCTCCTGCACTCCCTGGTCAGTCTGCGGGGGCTGTACTCCTTGATACCTCTTCTCCATTACTGTCCCACCCAAATTGCATCCAAGGCCCTCCGCACTACCTCTGACCCCCCTCCCCTCTTTGAACCACACAACAGCTCCCAGCTCAGCCTGTTTGGGCGCTGGGACAGGGTCCGAATTGGGAGGGCATTCGGGAGGGTGGTGGCTCCTTTGTCTAGGTGGCCGGCCTGCACCAAACGGGCCCGGCCCTTTGTTCGCAAGACACCCAAGCAGCACGGAGATCAGATCCAGGTGCCAGGAGAGACATCACTGGGCAGATCAAGCTCAGCAGGACGGACCTTGCTTCCACACTGAAGAGATACACCCAGAGGCTCAGTCACAGCAAAAACTGGACCAAGACACCAGGCCTCTCTTGGCTTCATTTGAAAGAGGAGATGGGAAGGCGCCAATGCAAGAATTCCTCCAACAACCTGAAAGGCAACATGACATCACCAGAACCCAGGGATCCCGAAATAAGAAGAATTGTACACCCTACTCCAGAAGAAGTAGAAGAAATCGACCCAAAAAGTGAATTTTTTGAAAATAATAGAAGACCTTAAACAGGAGGTGAAAAACTGCCATAAACAATTAGAGATTACAAACAAAAAGGTAGAGGAAATGAATAAATCGCTCAAAGATACCCAAGAAAACCAAGAGAAACAAGAAAATGCAATCAAACAGGTAAGGGAAATGGTTCAAGACCTGAAGAATGAAATGGAAGTAATGAAGAAAACACAAACCGAGGGAAGGTTGGAGATGGAAAATCTGGGTAAACGAACAGGAACTACAGAGACAAGTACTACCAACAGATTACAAGAGTTAGAAGAAAGAATGTCAGACACTGAAGATACCATAGAGAAAATTAACACACTGATCAAAGAAAACAGCAAAACCAACAAATTCTCATCACAAAACATTCAGGAAATATGGGACACAATAAAAAGACCAAACCTAAGAATAATTGGGATACAAGAAGGAGAAGAAATACAGCTCAATGGTTCAGAAAATATATTTAATAAAATTATAGAAGAAAACTTTCCCAGCCTAAAGAAAGATATTCCTTTGAAGGTTCAAGAAGCATACAGAACACCGAATAGACTGGACCAGAAAAAAACATCTCCTCGCCACATAATAATCAGAACACAAAACATGCAGAATAAAGAAAGAATATTAAGAGCTGCAAAGGAAAAAGGTCAAGTTACTTATAAAGGTAAACCTATCAGACTTACTCCTGACTACTCTATGGAAACCATGAAAGCCAGAAGGTCCTGGATAGATGTACTGCAGAAGCTAAGAGAACATGGATGCAAGCCCAGACTACTATACCCAGCCAAGCTTTCGTTCACTATAAATGGAGAAAACAAAATTTTCCAGGATAAAAACAAATTTAAACAATACGTAGCCACAAATCCAGCCTTACAGAAAGTAATAGAAGGAAAATCACAAACCAAGGAGACCAACAATGACCACAATAACTCAAACTTCTAGACACCCTTTACCAGCGCAACTAAAAGAAAGCAAACACACAAACCCTATGACTAAAAAAGTGACCAGAGTTAGCAACCACTGGTCATTAATATCCCTTAATGTCAATGGACTCAACTCACCTATAAAAAGACACAGGCTAAGAGATTGGATACGCAAACAGGATCCAACATTCTGCTGTTTACAAGAAACACACCTCAACCACAAAGATAGGCACCTACTTAGAGTAAAGGGATGGGAAAAGGTTTATCAAGCAAATGGACCTAAGAAACAAGCTGGTGTGGCCATACTAATTTCTAACAAAGTTGACTTCAAACTTAAATCAATCAGAAGAGATGGAGAGGGATATTTTATACTCATAACAGGAACAATTGATCAGGATGAGGTCTCAATCCTGAATATCTATGCCCCTAATATAAAAGCACCCACATATGTAAAAGAAACATTACTAAAACTCAAAGACGCCATCAAACCGCACACACTAATAGTGGGAGATCTCAACACGCCTCTTTCACCAATGGACAGGTCAATCAGACAGAAACCTAACAGAGAAATAAGAGAATTAATGGAGGTATTGAATCAAATGGACTTAACAGACATCTATAGAACATTCCACCCAAATAGGAAAGAATATACCTTCTTCTCTGCAGCTCATGGAACCTTCTCAAAAATTGACCATATCCTCGGTAACAAAGCAAACTTCCACAGTTACAAAAAAATATCCATAACCACCTGTGTCTTATCAGATCACCACGGACTAAAGTTAGAATTCAACAACAATGCTACCCCCAGAAAGCCTGCAAACTCATGGAAACTGAACAGTCAACTATTGACCCACACCTGGATTAAAGAAGAAATAAAGAAAGAAATTAAAGTCTTCCTTGAATTCAATGAAAATAAAGAATCAACATACTCAAACTTATGGGACACTTTGAAAGCAGTCCTAAGGGGAAAGTTCATAGCCCTTAGTGCCCACTTAAAGAAAACAGAGAAAGCATACATTGGAGACTTAACAGCCCACCTGAAAGCTCTAGAAAAAAAAGAAGCAGACTCACCTAGGAGGAGTAGAAGACTGGAAATAGTCAAACTGAGGGCTGAAATCAACAAAATAGAAACACAGAAAACAATCCAAAGAATCAATGAAACAAAAAGCTGGTTCCTGGAGAAAATCAACAAAATTGATAAACCCCTATCCAAACTAATCAAACGGCAGAGAGAGAATCTGCAAATTAATAAGATCAGAAATGAAAAGGGGGACATAACCACAGACATAGAGGAAATTCAGAGAATCATTAGATCTTACTACAAAAGCCTGTATGCCACAAAACTGGAAAATGTAAAAGAAATGGACACTTTTTTAGATAAATACCATATACCAAAGTTAAATCAGGACCAGGTGAGCAATCTAAATAGACCTGTCAGTCGCGAAGAATTAGAAGCTGTTATCAAAAACCTCCCTACCAAAAAAAAGCCCAGGACCAGACGGTTTCAATGCGAATTCTACCAGAATTTCCAAGAAGACCTAATACCTATACTCCTTAAGGTATTTCACAATATAGAAACAGAAGAGTCATTGCCAAATTCCTTTTATGAAGCTACCATCACTCTGATACCAAAACCACACAAAGACTCAACCAAGAAAGAGAATTACAGGCCAATCTCACTCATGAACATCGACGCAAAAATCCTCAACAAAATACTGGCGAACCGTATCCAAGAATACATTAGAAACATTATCCATTATGATCAAGTAGGCTTCATACCAGAGATGCAAGGCTGGTTCAACATACGAAAATCTATCAATGTAATCCATCATATAAATAAACTGAAAGAAAAAAACCATATGATCATTTCATTAGATGCTGAAAAAGCTTTTGACAAAATTCAACATCCCTTTATGATAAAAGTCTTGGAGAGATTAGGGATACAAGGGTCCTACTTAAATATAATAAAAGCTATTTACAGCAAACCGACAGCTAACATCAAATTAAACGGAGAGAAACTCAAAGCCATCCCACTTAAATCAGGAACACGACAAGGCTGTCCACTCTCTCCATACCTCTTCAATATAGTGCTTGAAGTTTTAGCAATAGCAATAAGACAACATAAGGGGATCAAGGGGATTCGAATTGGAAAGGAAGAAGTTAAACTTTCGTTATTTGCAGATGATATGATAGTCTACATAAGCGACCCCAAAAACTCCACCAAAGAACTCCTACAGCTGATAAACACCTTTAGTAATGTGGCCGGATACAAGATCAACTCCAAAAAATCAGTCGCCCTCCTATACACAAAGGATATGGAAGCAGAGAGGGAAATCAGAGAAGCATCACCTTTCACGATAGCCACAAACAGCATAAAATATCTCGGGGTAACTCTAACCAAAGAAGTGAAGGATCTATTTGACAAGAACTTTAAGGCATTGAAGAAAGAAATTGAAGAGGATACCAGAAAATGGAAGGATCTCCCTTGCTCTTGGATTGGGAGGATCAACATAGTAAAAATGGCAATCCTACCAAAGGCAATTTATAGATTCAATGCAATCCCCATCAAGATCCCATTAAAATTCTTCACTGATCTTGAAAGGACAATAATCAACTTTATATGGAATAACAAAAAACCCAGGATAGCCAAAACAATCTTGTACAATAAAGGTACTTCTGGAGGCATTACCATCCCTGACTTTAAACTCTACTATAGAGCTACAGTAATGAAAACAGTGTGGTATTGGCATAAAAATAGAGAAGTCGACCAATGGAATCGTGTAGAAGACCCGGATCTTAACCCACAAACCTATGAACACCTCATTTTCGATAAAGGTGCTAAAAGTATACAATGGAAGAAAGAAAGCATCTTCAACAAATGGTGCTGGCACAACTGGATGTCAACCTGTAGAAGAAAGAAAATTGACCCATATCTATCACCATGCACAAAACTCAAGTCCAAATGGATCAAAGACCTCAATATCAATCTGAACACACTGAACCTGATAGAAGAGAAAGTGGGAAGTACCCTACAACAGATGGGCACAGGCGATCGCTTCCTAGGTATAACCCCAGCAGCACAGTCATTAAGGGCAACATTGAATAAATGGGACCTACTGAAACTGAGAAGCTTCTGTAAAGCAAAAGACACTGTCACTAAGACAAAAAGGGAACCCACTGACTGGGAGAAGATCTTCACCAACCCCGCAACAGACAAAGGTCTGATCTCCAAAATATATAAAGAACTCAAGAAACTAGACTTTAAAATGCTAATTAACCCAATTAAAAAATGGGGCACTGATCTGAAGCGAGAATTCTCAACAGAAGAAGTTCAAATGGCCAAAAGGCACTTAAGGTCATGCTCAGCCTCCTTAGCGATCAGGGAAATGCAAATCAAAACAACATTGAGATATCACCTTACACCTGTCAGAATGGCTAAAATCAAAAACACTAATGATAGCCTTTGCTGGAGAGGCTGTGGAGAAAGGGGTACCCTCATCCATTGCTGGTGGGAATGCAAACTTGTGCAACCACTTTGGAAAGCAGTGTGGCGGTTTCTCAGGAAATTTGGGATCAACCTACCCATGGACCCAGCAATGCCACTCTTGGGAATATACCCACGAGATGCCCGATCATATGACAAGGATATTTGTTCAACTATGTTCATCGCAGCATTATTTGTAATAGCCGGAACCTGGAAACAACCTAGATGCCCTTCAATGGAAGAATGGATGAAGAAAGTATGGAATATATATACATTAGAATACTACTCAGCGGTAAAAAACAATGACTTCGCGAATTTTGCATGCAAATGGATGGAAATAGAAAACACTATCCTGAGTGAGGTAACCCAGACCCAAAAAGATGAACATGGGATGTACTCACTCATAATTGGTTTCTAGAGATAAATAAAGGTCAGTGAGTCTATAATTTGATATCCTAAAGAAACTAAATAAGAAGGTGAACCGAAAGAAAAACATATAGCTATCCTCCTAGTTATGGGAAGTAGACCAGATTGCCGGGCAAAAATTTGGGATCTTGGGGGTGTGGTGGGAGGGGGGTGAGGGGAGAAGGGGAGAGAAATGTGAGAAGGGGAGGATGGGGGGAACCTGGGGAAACGGGATGTTTGGGATAAAGGAAGGTTGGTTAGGGGAGCAGAGAAGCACACATCTTAATTAAGGGAGCCATCTTAGAATAGAAAAATAAAATAAAAAAAAAACAGTATCCAATAGAGAGAGCTTAAAGCTGCCTAACAGGTACTCAAACAGGTAAAATATAAATCAACAGGTAAAGTATACAATAATCAACAAATACAGTATATTAATTATAATGCAGCTATGGCAAGTGTGCATATTAAATATAAAACTTATTCTACAACATTTTTATGAAAAAATGCTGTTTATGGCAAAATCTTCTCAAGTTTTGCCAATTAAGATATTAAACTCTTAATTTAAACCAGTAGCCTGTCTGGTACAAAAGGGCAGGATAAAAGCTAAAAAATGGCTTGATCCCCAGATGATTATTGCTACAATTCACACAACTGTATTTTGCTAATGTTATAGCAAAAAAAATCCCTTAAAGGATTTTATGCTAAATTTTACAAATGGCTCTTCCAATGGAGGAACTGCATATATGGCTAATAATAATAAAAAAAATATTATGGAGCATAATAAGGCTCCTTGTAAGCAGCTTATGAAACTTGCAAGTAGATCCAGATGCAAACGGATCTGACATGATAACACCAAGCTGACCTTTGCTAGGGCAAGGTGGAAAAGCCCTTGCAATGCATTATGAAAAAACCCGACCTATATATATTTGGGGTCGAGGATATGTTTATGCTTTTTTCACAGAAAGAAAATAAAAGCTGGGCCTGATGTCGAGGCTGTGCTGCGGACACAGAGGAGTTCCTGAGGCGATTGCAGAGAGGTCCTTAGTCTGGCTTTTCCTGCCCCCAAGGAGAGGAGTCCCTGATAACAGAACCTGCTGCTCCACTCTACAGGGTGTCAATCCTGCCTCCTGAGTCCAGGGAGTCCAGGCTGAGATAATGCCAGGATGTGCTTCAGATAGCTGAATCCAGCTCACCTCACCCAGGAATCCCACCGGCCCTGAAGCACAAGTGCTAAACTGCTTCTGCAGCTTGAACTCTGGTCTGCTTTGGAGCTGAGATGCAGACTGGACATCAGACTGTTTTAATCTTTGGGACACAGAACTCATTTTAATTAAAATACTAACCTCTTCACTTAAGAAGGGGAAAGATTGGGGTTCCTGTGACTGTTGCTCAGAGTCTGGAAATGGTGGTATTTGACAACAATGTATGTCATTGTACTCTTACTGAAATTGATCTAATGATATTTGTAACTGCTTATAGATGTTGGGAAAGGTTTGACACATGCTGTAAAGTGTTTGGGTTTAATGCATATGTTAAGAATTTTAGATTTTGATCCCTTTTTCACCTCCCTAATTGATGACAGGCAAGCACACGTAACTTTTTGTGGAGTAGGCATTTAGGAAGGAGGACATACCATGGGCCAGACTAAAAGGTGAATACTGGGTTTAGAAGGTGCCCCTTTCTTCTTGTCTGGAGATGGAGTTATTGGTGCCAAAATTATATCATATCTTTTGTTTAAGGAGCACCTCACAGATTTTTCATTAATGATAGATACAGGGGCCCAATGACGGGAGTTAGTGTGGATCCTCACCTAAATTTCAAACCATACAGAGGCCGTACAGGCCGGCTCAACATGGCATGGTTTTTAGGTACGAGGGCGCTCTCCACATAGCCTAAGACAGGGTGCCCTGTGATCTGCTTACTTTAATCCTACTAGATACCTTTTATTTGAGAAGCTCCAAGAAACTAATGCTACTCATAAGGCACCCCTCTGTTCCCAGGAGAGGTTAATTACTTCACCAGTCGAGAGGAGGGTCTCTCCTTGTCCCAGTCCCCTCTCCTTTAGATCTGACACCATGGTTGACTCTGTCTTGGTGCCCTCCACCTATAACTACTTGCCTTTATATAAGAAAGGAGGAATATGTTGGGAGCCGTTTCCCCCCCCCTAAAGATTGTTACAGAAACCATCACCTTGGGGAGCCTGCAGGGAACCCCAAACCCATAATTATGTTAAGAATAGTCCTATTGGCAAAACCTGCCCCACACCCAATTAGCTATTCGCTAATTGCTAACGAACCTAATCTGATAGCGGAACTGCCTTAAATTCCAGCTATCCAGGGAACTAGGTGTGGCAACTCCTGACTTCTTGGCCTACCTGACCGGATGTAGGTTACGTGACTGGGACCACACGGCCAGATTCCATGCTCCTGTGCCCTACTCCCCAAGCCCTCATTCAGGGGGGTATATAAGTCGTTACCCTGTCCCTAATAAACGGAGGCTTTGACAAAAAGAAAAAAAAAAAAAGAAGGTTAACAACTGAACTATCACTTATACCAGTTCGGGGAGAGACAATCAGTTTTCTACGATGAGTGACACTGAGCATGTCAACTAATTTTGGGCAAGCCTCATGTTCAGGAGTAATTGACCAACAACATATAGTTGGACTCCACAGGATTTTGTCTGAGCTTTATTTGGTTACAAGTTGGGCTTTTTGTTTGTTTTCAATCTTTTTTTCTTTCTTTTCTTGGTATGACTTTCTTGTTTCTAAGTTTTGGAAGATTTTATTGTTGTACAGGATTTTTGCTTCTTGTTAAAGAAAGAACTTAAAGTTGGGTGGGTAGGGATGGGGAAAAGATCTGAAGGGACTTGAGGGAGAGGAAGAATATGATCAAAGTGTATTTGAATTTGAAAATTGTTTTAAATAATGGAAAACATAATAAATTAATTTAAAAATAAAAAAAAAAAAAAAAAAAGAATTAAGGCCATCTTCTGACAAATGGTACTTCATAAAACTAAAATATTTTGGCACAGCTAAGGAAATAATCAACCAGGTTTATCCCACAGAATAGGTGAGAGTCTTCACAGATTTTATTTCTGATAGCAGATTATTATCCAAAATATATAAAAAACTCAAATGCAAAATGAAAAAGCAAAAAGCCACACAAATGATACACTAGAAAAATGAACCACAGCCCATGAAGAGAATCTGTCAAAGAAGAAAACTATAGAAAAAATTGCTAATAGTATCTCAAAAAGTGTTCATTATCCCTACAAATTAAGGAAATACAATTCAAAACAACTTTGAGAGTTAATCTACCCCAGTCAGGATTGATAACAAATTCTGAAGGGATAAGGGGCAAGGAGAACCCTCAGTCGCTGTTGATGGGATAGCAAGCCGGTGTAGCCACAATGGAAATAATTGTGGAGAATTCCAAATAAGCTAAAAGTAAAGATATCACATGACCCAGCAATACCATTCCTTGGCAGATGCCCAAAAGACTCACTGCCCTACTCCACCAATGCTTGCTCATAGTATTGGGTGGGGGGGGGTGGGATTTAAATTCATCATATTTTACTACCACTGGGAACTGCACTGTACCACACAGTAGAGCTTTCTGTCCACACAGCCTTACTTGCCAAAGTTCCTTGTGTTGTGTGCTGCTGGTCAGGTTCAAGGCCTCTGGCTTCTGGTACCCATCAATACTGGACCCTCAGTGAAATTGCTCTTGGATATCATATATCATGTTGGTGCCCTAAGTCATAGAGATCCTGAGGTTCTCCAGGACCAGTTCTTTCACATGCTCCAGTAGGCCAGAGACAGCAGTAGATTTGGAGTATGCCAACTCAGAACTCTGGATGGGTCTGGGTTGGATAGCTGAGTTGCTCACTCTGAGCTGCTGGAAGCACCCTCCTCAGGTGAGAGGAGGAACTAGCTTTACCAAGTGTGTGTGAGCAACTCTTTGTGTGGGAGTCATGGGGGTTTCTATCCCAGGGCTGACCAGGGGAAGGGTCAATTCAGCATGGCCCTTGAACTTCAACACATGGTTCACATGGGCTATTGTAGTAATATGGGCAATGAACATCAACACAGACCTCAGGTTCAACAGGAACACATAACCAGACATGGCTAGTAGTAGCATCTTTGGCCCAGATGTCACTATGGCCCTGGAGAGCAGTAGAGGCCTCTTACATTGGCATGTGCCCAGCAGCAGCATGGTCCCTGGACTCTAGGATGGGCTCAGTTTATAGTTTAGACCCTGAGCATCAACATGGTTTTTGATGGTAACAGGAGCCATGGAAAGACCTTCAAGACAGAGACTGGATAAAGTAGGGCCACTGATCCAGACGTGGCCTTCATGTCATCATAGTCCCAGGTGACAGCACAGGTTACCTGATCTTTATAGCACCAGTGGCAACATGACCCTTGGACATCAGAATGGCCTAGCTGTCAGGTATCTATACAGCTGTTTATGCTAATAGGATCCACGGACATTGATGCAGGCAGCAGCTTGGGTCCTGATGACATCATGACCTTTGGCGGCAGTACAGGCCACTTAGATCAGAATGGCCCCAGTCATGGTATATCTCTGATATCACAACATGACCACAGGTGGCAGTCCAGAACCTTGGCATCCATGTGGCATTTTCTGGAAACCCAGACCCCGACAATTTTAGGATTATAGACCCAGACACAGTCCTTGGCAGCAGCCCAGGCTAGATGTCACCATGGTCCCAGGACCAGAATAGGCTACTGCAGTCTACATGGACACAGCTGCAGAGTGGCTCTTGAACACCAGAATGGTCCCATGTTGAGGCCCAGACCCTGGGCATCCACACAACCTTGGATGGTAAAAGACACCTTGGGACTCGACCCTGCCCTGTCCCCATGTTCGTCCTTTTGTCTGTGGTGTCCTTGGACTACCAGGTACCCTTGTTTCAGTGCTGAGGAGTTCCATCCAGATGGGTGAGTGTGTGCTATCCTGGGGCGGACTGTCCTGGAAGAGAGCACAGCCCCCATCTCCTACTGCAGAGGCTTCTTTGTTACACATGACCCTGCCTTCCCCAAGCCTGCCCTATTGTCTGCAAGCCCAGACACAGTTCCTGCTCCTGCACTAAGGCTATCCACCCAGAGGGGTGAAAGTCTGCTCGCCAAGCAGGCCGGAAGGTCCCTACAAGGGAGTGCTGAGCACCTTCAACTTCTGCTGCAGGGTCTTCTATGTTCCACTTGAACCTACCCTGCACCCACTTTCGCACTTTTGTCTGTGGTGCCCTTGGAATACCAGGTATCCCTGTTTCAGACCTGAGGAGTTCCATCCAGACAGGAACAGTTCCTGCTCCTGCACTGAGGAGATCCACCCAGAGTGTCAGTCACAGCAAAGACTGGACCAAGACACCAAGACTCTCCTGACACCATTTGAAAGAAGAGATGGGCAGGCGCCAATGCAAAAATTCCTCCAACAACCTGAAAGGCAACATGGCATCACCAGAATCCATGGATCATGAAACAAGAAGAATTGAACACCCTAGGCCAGAAGAAATAGAAGAAACCCACTTTAAACAGAGCATTATGAAAATAACAGAGGAGCTTAAATAGGAGGTGGAAAACTGCCATAAAGAAATGGAGATGACAAACAAAAAGGAAGAAGGAATGAATAAATCTCTCAAAGATTCCCAAGAAAAACAAGAAAAAGCAATCAAACAGGTAAGGGAAACAGTTCAAGACTAGAAAAATAAAATGGAGGTAATGAAGAAAACACAAACAGAGGGAAGGCTGGATATGGAAAATCTGGGTAAACAAACAGGAACTACAGAGACAAGTATTACCAACAGAATACAAGAGATAGAAGAAAGAATCTCAAACACTGAATATACTATAGAGGAAATAAACTCACTGATTAAAGAACAAAACAGATCCAACAAATTCTTAACACAAAACATCCAGGAAATCTGGGACAGAGTGAAAACACCAAACCTAAGAATAATAGGGGTAGAAAGAGAAGAATTACAACTCAAAGGCCCAGAAAATATATTCAACAAAATTATAGAAGAAAACTTTCCCAGCCTAAAGAAGGATATTCCTATGAAGGTACAAGAAGTATACAGAACACCAAATAGACTGGATCAAAAAAGAAAGCATCCCCTGACCATATAATAATCAAAATACAAAACATACAGAATAAAGAACAAATATTAAGGGCTGCAAAGGAAAAAGGTCAAGTAACATATAAAGAGAAACATATCAGAATGATACCTGACTTCTCAATGGAAACCATGAAAGACAGAAGATATTGGATAGATGTGCTGCAGACACTAAGAGTCCATGGATGCAAGCCCAGACTACTATACCCAGCAAAGCTTGCATTCACCATCAATGGAAAAACAAGATATTCCAGAACAAAATCAGATTTAAACAATACATTGCCATAAACCCAGCCTTACAGAAAATACTAGAAGGAAAATCACAAACCAAGGAAGCAAACAACAGTCATAATAACACAAGCATCTGACAACCCTCCACCAGCACAATTCAAAGAAGCAAAACACACAACATTACCACCAGAAAAAAATAACCGGAGTTAACAACTATTGCTCATAAATATCAATTAATATCAATGGACTCAATTCACCTATAAAAAGGCACAGGTTAAGAGAATAGATATGAAAACAGGATCCATCATTCTGCTGTTTACAAGAAATACACCTCAACCTCAAAGACAGACACTACCTCAGAGTAAAGGGTTGGGAAAAGGTTTTCCAATCAAATAGTCCAAATAAACAAGCGGGTGTGGCTATACTAATATCTAACAAAATTTATTTCAAACTAAAATAATCAGAAGAGATGGAGATGGACACTTTATTCTCATAACAGGAACAATTCATCAGGATGAAGTCTCTATCCTGAATATCTATGCCCCTAATATAAAAACACCCACATATGTAAAAGATACATTACTAGAACTCAAAGCATACATCAAACCCCACACTAATAGAGGATATTTCAACACTGCGCTCTCACCAATGGACAGGTCAACCAGCCAGAAACTTAACAGAGAAATAAGAGAACTAACAGATGTAATGAACTAAATGGACTTAACAGGCATCTACAGAACATTCCACCCAAACAGAAAAAAAAATATATCTTCTTTTCAGCATCACATGTAACCTTGTCAAAAATTGATCACATAATTGGTAACAACGCAAGCATCCATAGATACAGAGAAATTTTAGTAACCACCTGTGTACTATCGGATCACCATGATTTAAAGTAGAATTCAAAAACATTTTTACCCCCAGAAAGCCTACAAACTCATGAAAACTGAGCAGGCAACAAATGGGTCAAGGAGGAAATAAGAAAGAAATTAAAGTCTTCCTTGAATTCAATGAAAATAAATATACATCATGCCCAAACCTATGGGACACTATGAAAGCAGTGCTAAGAGGAAACTTCATAGCATTAAGTGCCCACAGAAAGAAAACAGAGAAAGCAGACATTAGAGACTTACAGCACATCTGAAAACTCTAGAAAAAAAGCAGATTCACCCAGGAGGAGTAGAAGACTTGAAATAATCAAACTGAGGGCTGAATCAACAAAATAGAAACACAGAAAACAATCTGAAGAATCAATAAAAAAAAAGCTGGTTCCTGAAGAAAATCAACAAGATTGACAAACACCTATCCAAACTAATCAAATGGCAGAGAGAGAACACACAAATTAACAAGATCAGAAATGAAAAGGGGGACATAACCACAGACACAGAAAAAATTCTGAGAATCATTAGATCTTACTACAAAAACTTATATGCCACAAAATTGGAAAATGTTAAAGAAATGGACACTTTTTTAGATAATTAACATATACCAAAATTAAATTAAGACCAGGTGAACAGTTTAAATAGACCTGTAAGTCCTGAGGAATTAGAAGCTGTCATCAGAAAACTCCCTACCAAAAAAAGCCCTGGACAAGATGATATCAATGCACATTTCTACCAGAACATTTAAGTGGAGCTAATACCTATACTCCTTAATGTGTTTCACAATATAGAAACAGAAGCATCATTGCTAAATTCCTTTTATGAAGCTACAATCACCCTGATACCAAAACTACACAAAGACTTAACCAAGAAAGAGAATTAAAGACCAATCTCACTCACGAACATCGATGCAAAAAGTCTCAATAAAATACTGGCAAACCGAACCAAAGAAATCATCCAAAAATTATACATTATGATCAAGTAGGCTTCATACCAGAGAGGCAGGACTGGTTCAACATATGCAAATATATCAATGTAATTCATCATATAAATAAACTGAAGGAAAAAATATGTCATTTCATTAGATGCTGAAAAAGCATTTGACAAAATTCAATAAATCTTTATGATAAAGGTCTTGGAGAGATTAGGGATACAAGGCTCATACTTAAATATAATAAAAGCTATATACAGCAATCCGACAGATAACGTTAAATTAAATGGAGAGAAACTCAAAGCCATCACACTAAAATCAGGAACAAGACAAGGCTGTTCACTCTCTCCATACCCCTTCAATATAGTGCTTGAAGTTCTAGCAAAAGCAATAAGACAACATAAGGAAATCAAGGGGATTCAAATTGGAAAGGAAGAAGTCAAGCTTTCGTTATTTGCAGATGATATGATAGTGTACATAAACAACCCCAAAAACTCTACCAAAGAACTCCTACAGCTGATAAATACCTTTAGTAATGTGGCAGGATACAAGATCAACTCCAAAAAATCAGTTGCCGTCTTATACACAAAGAACAAAGAAGCAGAGAGGGAAATCAGAGAAACTTCACCTTTCACAATAGCCACAAATAGCATAAAGTATCTTGGAGTAAACCAAGAAGTGAAAGATCTATTTGACAAGAACTTTAAGTCTTTGGAGAAAGAAATTGAGGAGGATACCAGAAAATGGAAGGATCTCCCATACTCTTGGATTGGGAGGATCAACATAGTAAAAATGGCAATTCTACCAAAAGCAATATATAGATTCAATGAAATCTCCATCAAAATCCCAACAAAATTTTTTACAGACCTTGAGAGAACAACAATCAACTTAATATGGAAAATCAAAAAAAAAAAACCCCATATAGCTAAAACAATCCTATACAATAAAATACTTCCAAAGGCATTACCATCCCTGACTTCAAACTCTATTACCGAGCTACAGTAATGAAAACTGCTTCGTATTGGCACAAAAACAGAGATGTTGACCAATGGAATCAAATAGAAGACCAAGATATTAATCCACAAACCTATGAACACCTGATTTTTGACAAAAGAGCTAAAATTATACAATGGAAGAAAGAAAGCATCTGTAACAAATGGTCCTGATATAACTGGATGTCAACTTGTAGAAGAATGAAATTAGATCTATATCTATCACCATGCACAAAACTCAAGTCCAAATGAATTAAAGACCTCAATATTATTCTGACCACACTGAACCTGATAGAAGAGAAAGTGGGAAGTACCCTACAACAGATGGGCACAGGTGATCGCTTTTTACATATAACCCCAGTAGCACAGACAATCAGAGTAATAATGAATAAATGGGACCTCCTAAAACTCAGAAGCTTCTGTAAAGCAAAGGACACTATCATTAAGACAAAAAAGCAACCTACTGAATGGGAGGAGATCTTCACCAAACCCGCATCAGACAAAGGCCAAATCTCTAAAATATGTAAAGAACTCAAGAAACTAGGCATTAAAATTCTGAATACCCCAATTAAAAAATGAGGCACTGAACTGAACAGAGAATTCTAAACAGAAGAAGTTCAAATGACCAAAAGACACTTAAGGTCATGCTCAATCTCCTTAGCAATCAGGGAAATACAAATCAAAACAACTCTGAGATACCATCTCACACCTGTCAGAATGGCTAAAATCAAAAATACCAATGATAGCCTATGCTGGAGAAATAGTGGAGTAAGGGGAATGCTCATCCATTGCTGGTGGGAATGCAACCTTGTGCAACCACTTTCAAAATCAGTGTGGCAGTTTCTCAAGAAACTGGGAGTCAACTTACCTCCGGACCCAACAATTCCACTCTTGGTAATATACCCAAGAGGTGCCCAATCATACTACAAAAGCATTTCTTCAACTACGTTCATAGCAGAACTATTTGTAATAGCCATAACCTGAAAGCAACCTAGGTGTCCCTCAATAGTAGAATGAATAAAGATGGTGTGGCACATATATACTTTAGCATTCTACTCGGCAGTAAAAGACAATGACATCTTGAATTTTGCATGCAAATGGATGGAAATAGAAAACACTATCCTAAGTGAGTTAACCCAGACCCAAAAAGATGAATATAGCATGTACTCATTCATAAGTGGATTCTAGCCATAAATAAAGTACATTGAGCCTACAATTCGTGATACTAGAGAAGCTAAATAAGAAGGTGAACCCAAAGATAAACATATAGTTATCCCCCTGGATATTGGAAGTGGACAAGATTGCTGGACAGGGGTTGGGAGCAAGGTGGTGGGGGTGGGGTGGGAGAATTGGTGATGAGGATAGAGATGGGAGAAGGGGAGGATGGAGAGCTTGAGTGAATGGGATGGTTTGGATGAAGGAGGGGTGGATGTGGGAGCAGGGAAGTATATATCTTAATTAAGGGAGCCATTTTAGGGTTGACAAGAGACTTGCCTCTGGAGGGGTTCCCAATTGTCCAAGGAGATGTCCCTGGCTTGTTCCTTAAGCAGCAGAGGAGAGGGTGCCTAAACTGGCCTCATCCTCTAGCCACACTGATGAATATCTTGCATATCACCATAGAACCTTCACCTGCCGATGGATGGAGATAGAGGCAGAGACCCACATTGGAGCACTGGACTGAGCTCCCAAGGTACAAATGAGGAGCAGAAGGAGGGAGAACATGAGTAAGGAAGTCAGCACCATGAGGGGTGTGTCCACCCACTGAGACGGTGGGGCTGAGCTAATGGGAGATCACCAAGGCCAGTTGGACTGGAACTGATGGAGCATGTGCTCAAACTGGACTCTCTGAATGTGGCTGATGGTAGAGAATGACTGAGAAGCCAAGGACACTGATGCTGGGTTTTGATTCTACTGCATGGGTGGGCTTTGTGGGAGCCTAGTCTGTTTGGATGCTCACCTTCCTGGACCTGGGGGAGTCGGGAGGACCTTGGACTTACCATAGGGTAGGGAACCCTGACTGCTCCTTGGACTGATGTGGGAGGGATTGGGGGTGTGGGGGGAGAGGAGTGAAGTTGGAGGAAGTGAGGAAGTGGAAATTTTCAATAAAAAATAAAGTAAATTTAAAAAATAGTAATAAAATAAAATAAAAGATAAGATACCATTGGATATCAATATAGACCCAGACATTCACTACACTGCAGCTCAGGCCCATAATTTACCATGATCCTGGGTGGCAGCACAGGCTACTCAGATATGTTTGGCACCTTGGTTGGCATGGTCTTCAGGTACCAAGATGGACACAGATGGTGACCTAGAACCTTGGCATCCTTATCTATCTCATCTCAGGTCATACATCACCTGTGCTGAAAAAAAGTCTAAGGAAGGCCATGTTATCACATTATACACACAAAAAAAGAAGGAAGGCCTCATGCTTAGGTAAAATTAAAAAAACAAAACAGCATGAACGATCAAATCAGCATGTCGTCCATCAGACCCACTAGTCCTATAGATGTATTTACTAACAAGTACTATCTAAATGAGTTCCATAATACAGAATTTAGAAGAGCAACCACAAACTTATCCAAAATTCAAGTAATTAACAGAATGAACCAACACTTTCATAAACTCAAACAGGTCAACAAAAGGCTTGAGTGATGCCCAAGAAAATATAAATACTTGCCCAAAGGAAATAATGTAGATAACTTAAGATTTGAAAACAGAATTCAATAAAGAGATATAATCATTGAAGAGAATGAATACAAGCCATATGACCCAACTGTACCACTCCTTGGCATATAGCCAAAGAACTTGCTTTGTTGTATTCACTGCTAGTCTACTCACAACAATAAGAAAGTATAAACAGTTTAAATATCCTTCAGCTGATGAGTGGATAATGAAAGTATAGTAATATACATTTTGGAATATTACTCATCTGTTACTAAAACAAAATCATAAAATTATCTGCTAATTGGTGGACCTATAAAACATCATATTAGTGAGGTAACCCATCAAGACAATATAGATTATAGATGTAGCTTTTGGTTGACTCTCAAAGATGATGGTGGGTCCCTATTGCTAAAGAAAGTGCATACTTAAAACACAGGATATGGATGACTCAGGTTGTATCTGCCTTGAGAGCCTTTTGTGTAGTCTAGCTTTGATGGTTCCAGGAAATACTATGCATGGTGCCCAGAAAATGAAGCAATTAAATAGTTCTAGTCTGCTAAACACTCATGCACTAAGACAATTACCAGCATGGCAAGATACACAAAAATTTGCAAAAAGTGGCACTCACATGTATGCGTATATGTGTGTTGTGTATTCACACACATATATAGTTCTGTGTGTACATGTATGCTTATATACATATATGTATTAGAGTAAAGAAAATACGCCATCACATTGTAAGTGTAGGGAGTATAAGAGTGATTCAAGGGAGGATATCAGAGAGAGGATAGAGGGGAAAAAGAGACAGAGAAAGGTGATATAATGCTACTTTAATTTAGAAGATAATTAAAAATGGAAAATGTCTGAGTTTCTGTCTTGCCTGGTTTCTGTCCTCCCACCAGGTCCCACAGCCATTTAGCCCCAAAGAAACTACACAAAGGTCTATATTAATGATAAACTGATTGGCCCATTAGCTCAGGCTTCTTCTTAACTCTTATTAATATTAACTCTTATTAATAATAACTTATATTAACCCATTATTCTTATCTATGTTAGCCACATGGCTTGGTACCTTTTTCAGCAGGGCAGGTTACATCTTGCTTCTTCTGTGATCTGGGTAGGACTGAGAGAAGAGCTTCCTTCTTCCCAGAATACTCCTGTTCTCATTGTCCCACCTATACTTACTGTCTGGTTGACCCACTTATACTTCCTGCCTGGCTACTGGCCAATAAGCATTTATTTAAAAAATAATTGATAGAATATAGACAATTGTCTCGCACCACTTCCCCTCTTGAATGCTTATTAGACATGGGTGTGGATGTAATTATCATTTCTCCAGAATTTTGGCATCTGAATTGGCCTCTTCAAGAGGTAGATGTTCAGTTCCTGGGAATTGGAACCCTATCTTAGGTAAAACAAAGCATGAGATGGGTTGAATGCATAGGCCTGAAGGGCAAATAGAAAGACTAAGGCCATATATATCCAACATTGCAATGAATTTGTGGGATTGTGACCTATTTCAGCAATGGAATACTAAGATTAACATTCCTGCAGCCCCCAAAACTTATGTTTCTGAGGAAAATATTGAAAGATATTATAGACAATAGGCACCATCCATTCAGGCTGTACAAGAACACAAAGAAATTGATAAACCTTTAGAGGTACCAACATCCCTACCTTTAAAATAGTTAACTGAGAAACCAATATGGGTTAAGCAGTGGCCTCTAGCTGAGGAAAAGCTGCAGGCTTTAGAGCAACTGGTGCAAGAGCAACTAGATGCTCAACAGATAGAAGAATCTACTAGCCCTTGGAATTCTCCTGTATTTGTTGTTAAAAAGAATTTGGAAAATGGAGAATGGTGACAGATCTAAGGGCTATCAACGAGGTTATTCAACATATGGACCCTCTATAATATGAAATTCCTCTGCCTTATCTGTTACCAAAGTGGTGGTCTCTCATAGTTATTGATTTATAGAATTGTTTTTTTACTATACCTTTAGAAAAAAAGGACAGAGAAAAATTTGCCTTTACAGTGCCTACTTATAATAATTTTTACCCTACTAGGAGATGTCAATGGACTATCCTCCCTCAATGGATGCTCAATAGTCTCACATTGTGCCAATATTTTGTAAGTCAGCCATTGGAAATAATTCCTAAGCAATTTCCTAAGTCTATAATCTACCATTACATGGATGACATTTTGCTATCTGATTCAAACATAAATACTTTAGAAAGGATGTTTGAAGACATAAAGAAAGTCTTGTCTAAATGAGGATTTACAAATTGCTCCTGAAAAGATTCAAAGAGGAGATTCTGTTAATTACCTACGTTACAGAATATGCCTACAGAAAATTAGAACACAAAAAAAAACACAAATTGGGAGAGAGCAGTTGCAGACTCTTAGTGACTTTCAAAAATTGTTAGGAGACATTTCCAGTCTACGACCAGCTGATATAACACCTAATTTAATAGTTCATTTAAACAAAACCTTAGATGGTGATAAAGATTTGAATAGTCCCAGAGAATTAAGAGCTGAAGCATAAAAGGAACTGACAATGGTTGAGGAAAAATTACAGGAAGCACCTGTGAATTGGGTGAATCCAAATCTTAGTAATATTAGTATTCTTGTAATATTGCCTTTCAGAATTTCTCCTATGGGAATTTTAATGCAGAGAGAAAATATTATTTTAGAATGAATTTTTATACCACATAAACCAAGCAAATTTTAAAAGCTTATGTGGAAAAAGTCTCTGAATTAATTATAAATGTAAACTGAGACTTTGTCAACTAGCAGGTATAGAACCAGCAGAAATTATAGTGCCTTTCACTACTTATGAAATAAAAAAATTATGGGAAGACAATGAACCATGGCAGAGAACTTGGGCTAATTTTTGGGGAGAAATTAATAGCAACTATCCCAAAAGTGATACACTTAACCTTATAAAGAGGACTTCTTGGATTCTTCCCTGAATTGTATGTGATGCTCCAATAACTGGAGCCAGTACATTTTATACTGATGCAAATAAATCAGGGAAGGCATGTTACAAATCAGAAGAATTTAGTAAGGTGTTGCAGGAGGTCTTTCCGCCCCTCCAACCAATAGCTGCTGAGATACCAGCCCATTGGGGTGTGGTTTCTCTCCATTCATAAAGCCTCTATTTCCTTCTGCTAGCTCTCTCTTGACTTCCTGCTGGTCTGGCGACTAGACTCTTTCTCTAGTTGTGCAGAGAGCTGTTGTCCGGGATCGTGATCTGTAAGTTTTCCCTCTTTAAATAAATACTACCCTAGTAATAGTAATCCCAAACTGGTGTGGCATTGTTCGTGGATTACGCCTTTACCTGGCGCCTGACGAACGTTTGGCTTTTAGGACCTCCCCCCTCGGCTGCCGGCCACAAGTTCGGCTTGGCGGGAATGAGCCCTCGCTTCCTCTGCCCAGTGCTGAGTCCGAGATACACTTGGCCTTAAGGCCCATAATATCCAGAGAGGCAGGACGATCTCTGAGGCCGGACAGGTGGTGGTGGCATACACTCGGGAGGCAGAGAAAGGCGGATCTCTGTGAGTTCGACCGGACAGGTGGTGGTGCACGCCTTTAATCCCAGCCCTCGGGAAGCAGAGACAGGCGGATTTCGGATTTCGGTGAGTTCGAGGCCAGCTGGATAATAGGTAATATGGCAGTTTTTGTTTCCAACATGACTTTCACTGTTTGGGCTACCAATACAATGGGTCTAATCATGCAAAATTTATATGACTATGAGGATAACTTAATTTACTGGTTACTAGGTTTTAGTATTTTTTTGAATATTCTATCATTTAGGAAGATTATGGTACTCTCAAGAACTCATGCAGGTCAGGAGATTCAGGAGATTCAGGATTCAAAAGAGGTAATAATAAACAAAATAATAAAAAGACTTGAAATGCTTGAAAAAATGATTGGAACTGGTGAACAGAGTAATAAGGCACAAGGACAGGATACAAAGCCAACACCAGCTATTAGAACTGGCTTACCCAGGGTTTTAGCGGCATACCCTATACTTAATTCTGACAAAGCGTCAACTTCTAAAGGCTCAAAGGGAGTCAGAGAAGCTAGATGGATGTCAATAGCAATGAATGATCTGAAAGAAATTAAACAGGCTATTGTTACTTTTGGCTTGCAAAATGCATATGTACAGGAAATGATAAGGACTTGGGCTTCTAATGCTAGAGCTACCCCCTATGATTTCCATCAGTTAGTGTCTGCAGTTTTAGATAAGGGACCTTCCTTGATGTTTGGAATTTATTTCAGAGAAGAATCCAAACATATGGAACAGCAAGGAAGAGCAAAAGGTGTCGAGGTTTCCCAAGATCAAATTCTTGGTGCAGGAGAATATGCTGATCCACAGGTCCAAGCTCTTTATGACGATGAAGTACTGCATCTATGTCACCAAGCAGCTTTAAATGCTTGGAATAGGATACAAGATCCAGCAAAAAGGGTTGAATCATATACCAGAATTAGGCAGGGACAGAGAGAACACTTTATTGACTTTTTGCAAAGATTAATTAAGGCTCTGGACGTAGGGGTACCAGACCCGGAATCTAGATGAATACTTCTTGAATCTCTAGTGTTTGAGAATGCAAACATAGAATGCAAAAAGATAATTGGGCCTTTAAAGTCTAGATCAGCACCTATGGATGAATGGATTCAGCATACGATGAATGTTGAGACATTTAGCTATAATGATGAATCTTGGGTAGGAGAAGCGATTTCCACAGCAATGAGGAGACATCAAACTGCCAGGTGTTTTAATTGTGGAAAATTAGGACATCTGAAAAGGGATTGCAGGCACAAAATTTCTAGAAATAATATCTCCTCTGGGAATGACAAAAATAGGGGACCTATGCCTTCAGGTATATGTAGGAGATGCGGTAAAGGCCGTCATTGGTCCAACAAATGCAGGTCAACAACAGACAAAAAAGGCAACCCAATACCGTCAGGAAACTCCTTGAGGGGCCTCTCGCAGGCCCCCAAGCCAACAGTGGCCCAGTCATTCCCAGTCACAGTGGAGAACGTGCCTCACCAAGAAATCTAAAAGCTCCAATTTCTGCTGTAAAAAGTAATACTAGTCTAAATGGTGAATTACGTGTGGAGGATGAGTCAAAAAACCCAGTAGGACAGAGTAAACGTTTATTTTGACAGACTTCTATTAACGACCAAAGACCAAAGCTAAAAGTCTGTATAAATGGCACTTTTATTGAAGGCTTATTAGACACAGGTGCGGATGTAAGTATTATTACCCCAGAATCTTGGCATCCAAATTGGCCTCTTCAAGAGGTAGATGTTCAGTTTCTGGGAATTGGAACCCTATCTCGTGTAAAACAAAGCACAAGATGGGTGGAATGCATAGGGCCTGAAGGGCAAATAGGAAGACTAAGGCCATATATAGCCAATATTGCAATAAATTTATGGGGCCGTGACCTGTTACAGCAATGGAATACCCAGATTAACATTCCTGCAGTTCCAGGAACTCATAATTCTGGGAAAGATATGATGAGGTATTATGGAAAAAGGTCACCAGCCATTCAAGCTGTACAAGAACATATAGCAAATACCAAACCTTTAGAGGTACCAACAGCCCTACCTTTAAAATGGCTAACTGAGAAGCCAATATGCATCAAACACTGGCCTCTAGCTGAAGATAAATTACAGGCATTGGAACAGCTGGTGCAAGAGCAATTAGATGCTCACCATATTGAAGAATCAACCAGCCCTTGGAATTCTCCTGTGTTTGTTGTAAAAAAGAAATCTGGTAAATGGAGAATGGTGACAGATCTAAGAGCTGTCAACAAAGTAATTCAACGTATGGGCCCACTACAATCTGGAATTCCTTTGCCTTCTCCATTACCAAAAGGATGGCCTCTTATAGTTATTGATTTGAAAGATTGTTTTTTCACTATACCGTTACAAAAAAAGGATAGAGAAAAATTTGCCTTCACGGTGCCTACTTATAATAATTTTCAGCCTAATAGGAGATATCAATGGACTGTCCTCCCACAGGGTATGCTCAATAGTCCTACATTGTGCCAATATTTTGTAAGTAAGCCATTGGAAATAATTCATAAACAATTTCCCAAGTCCATAATTTATCATTACATAGATGACATCTTATTATCAGATTCAAATAAAGATACTTTAAAAAGGATGTTTGAAGAAGTAAAGAAAGTCTTGCCTAGGTGGGGATTACAAATTGCCCCTGAAAAGATTCAAAGAGGAAATTCTATTAATTACCTAGGTTACAGAATAGGGTTAGAAAAAATTAAAACACAAAAGGCACAAATTAGGAGAGACCGGTTAAAGACTCTTAATGACTTCCAAAGATTGTTGGGAGACATTTCCAGTCTACGACCAGCTGTTGGGATAACACCTGATCTAATAGTTCATTTAAACAAAACCTTAGATGGTGATAAAGATTTGAATAGTCCAAGAAAACTGACAGCTGAAGCAGAAAAGGAACTGACAATGATTGAGGAAAAATTACAGGAAGCACATGTGGATAGGGTGAACCCAAATCTTAGCTGCATCCTAGTCATATTGCCTTCCAGAATCTCTCCTACAGGAATTCTAATGCAGAGGGAAGATATTATTTTAGAATGGATATTTATACCCAATAAACCAAGTAAAAAATTAAAAACTTATGTGGAAAAAGTCTCTGAATTAATTATAAAAGGTAAGCTGAGACTTTGTCAACTAGCAGGTATAGACCCAGCAGAAATTATAGTGCCTTTTACTACTGAAGAAATAAAAAAGTTATGGGAAGACAATGAACCGTGGCAAAGAGCTTGTGCTATTTTTTTGGAAGAAATTAATAGCAACTATCCCAAAAGTGGTAGACTTAACCTTATAAAGAGAACTTCTTGGATTCTTCCTAAAATTGTACGTGATGCTCCAATAACTGGAGCCCGTACGTTCTATACTGATACAAATAAATCAGGGAAAGCAGGTTACAAGTCAGATGAATTGAGTAAGGTGGAACAAAGCCCTTATAATTCTGTCCAGAAAGCAGAATTATATGCCATTCTTATGGTGCTAAGGGATTTTAAAGAACCTCTTAATATAGTTACAGATTCACAATATGCAGAAAGAGTTATCTTGCATATTAAAACCGCTGAATTTATACCAGATGACACAGAGTTGACTTCATTGTTTATCCAGGTACAGGACATAATCAGGAACAGGCTTTGTCCGATGTACATAACACACATCCAGTCCCATACAGGTCTGCCTGGTCCTCTAGCACAAGGCAACGCTGAGATTGATCAATTATTGATTGGAAGCATGTTGCAGGCCTCGGAATTTCATAAAAAGCATCATGTCAATAGTAAAGGCCTAAAGAAAGAA
The DNA here is from genome assembly GCA_963919715.1 of Microtus obscurus. Lineage (NCBI taxonomy): Eukaryota > Metazoa > Chordata > Mammalia > Rodentia > Cricetidae > Microtus > Microtus obscurus. The sequence continues at coordinate 1,666,341 of CAWTZC010000431.1, read as the reverse complement.
TTTTCCATTACTTGGCAACAAGCTAAGGACATTATAAAGAGATGTCCTACTTGTTCTTTCTATAATCAAACACCGTTGCCTGCAGGGAGTAACCCAAAGGGTACTAAGAGAAATAAAATCTGGCAGATGGATGTGCTCCACTTTATGGAATTTGGTAAATTAAAATATGTACACCACACCATAGACACGTATTCAGGTTTTCAATGGACTACTGCCCTGAACTCAGAAAAGGCAGATTCAGTAATCACACATTTATTGGAAGTTATGGCCATCATGGGTATACCTGCACAAATAAAGACAGATAATGGTCCAGCATATGTATCTAAGAAAATGAAACGCTTTTTTGATTATTATAATATAAAACACATTACAGGTATACCAAATAATCCTACAGGTCAGGCAGTTATAGAAAGATCAAATCGTACTATAAAGGATATGCTGAACAAACAGAAAGGGACTGAAAATACTCCCAGAAATAGATTACATAATGCTTTATTAACCTTGAATTTTCTTAACGCTAATGAGAAAGGAACGACAGCAGCAAAAAGACATTGGATAATGGAAAAGTCTGCTGAACTAAATCAACCGATTTATTTCAAAGATGTGCTGACCTCTCAATGGAAGCCAGGAGATGTGCTACGTTGGGGAAGGGGTTTTGCTCTTGTTTCCACAGGAGATGAAAATTTATGGATACCTTCAAAATTAATAAAGATTAACTTTGAAAGGGAGAAACCTATTGAAACAGAGAAATGACAGATCATCCACAATGGTGACAGCCATATAGGTAGTAAGGAAAGCCATAAGGGTTAAGGCAGGGTTCTGCACTCATCTTTGCAGGAAAATACACGTCATCAAAATTCCAAGAGACCCCTGATGTTTGAATGCTGACAGAAGAAAAAAAAATAACTATCCACTAAGAAGCATCTAGAAAACAGAATATAGTTTATGAATCCAGGTATGGGTTACACTTATATTTACACACACACACACACACACACACACACACACACACACACACACATTAATATATTCAGCTGGTTTTGGAGTTGGACAGTGATTCTGTAATCTCTAAATCCAAGTGTGTTGTTAAATGGAACATTCAGAGTTTTTGTCTCATATTGGGAGCCATCTGGTATGGGACAGAATTTAAGACTTTAGGAAAAATGTTTACTTTCTCCATGTCTATTTTTGTCTATATCATATTCTTCATTAAATGTATGTACTTATGAATGACTTTTAAGTTTTTCATGATGAACAATAGATTTTCCTACAGATCCTTTTTCTGCAGTAATCATTGAAGTTTCCACGAAGAAGATGGGTCCCCACAGCAACAGCTCTACCTTGATGAGGTGACACTGTGATACAGGCAGTGCTACTATAAGACTGCTTCTTTGGGGGGATTACCAGCTGCTGAAATGAAGCACCTTCTCATGACATTCTGGCCAGAACTCCAAATAAGAACTTTGAGAAAAAAAAAAACCCTATTTATCAGCTACTCGGAAATTGTTTGCAACTATACTAGACAGTAATTTTGAAACTTTAATTTTGCAGGATCCCATTAAGAGATCATCACCCCCATGACAGAGGGAAGTAATTCTAGAAGACGACACTCCCATCCCAAAAACATTTGTCCATAGGGTTGGGAACACTGTATAGGGGTTGTTGAATATTACTTGTATTAGATAGAGGGTTGGGGTGAAAACTATGTTTGTTTAAAAAAGGGGGATAGTAATAGTGGGTAATAGAGTGAAAGTTGGAATAATTTACATTGGTATAGTTTTTGTATATTGATACAAGTTCAAATTATATTTGTTAATTTTGTTTACATTATTTGTACACATATACAAAGTTATTTTGTCAGATTGTATATATGTATGTTATCTCTTTAGGATATTTTGTATATTGATACAACTTTTAAGATATATTTTCATATTGCATTATATATTACTCCTACCTCTGATCAAGATACTTATATATTGTTTACATTTTGAGGTGATTTTCCTCATTTGTTGCATATTTGTGTGCAGGTTATTTTAATATTCTGGCATGAAGTTTTAGTATTTAAGTTAAACAGGTATTAATTATTAAAGTCAATAGTTGTTCATACTTGTTATATATACATTTAGATAAATTCAGTTCTTTAGATACATAGTAATTGTATTCTGTCTAGATAGGTAATCCTCAACCACTTCAGGGATCTGTGGAACATGGCACTTAAATAACTTAGGGTTCTGTTGACATGAGATATGACTGCTTCTGACATCACCAATCTATTCCTGAGAGAATGTTGAGCACCAAAGACACTCCACTTGGAGCTTGTTTTTTTTCTTGGCAAAACTGGCCTTTGGGCAAAAAACTGATAATGCCTCACCACTGACAAGTTGCATGATATCCAGAAATGGATAAGCAGGAAATCTAGCCAAGATAGAATAAGACAGTTTGTTTTTCCTGCCTCTGAAATTGGTCTGTCAATTACACTAGGCCATAGACAAAGTTGTTTGCTTCAATATCGACAGATGAGACTTGGGGTGATTGTTCAGGTAGCTAATTGTCTCTGTCATATATTGCTCACGTTGGAAGCTACTTGGTTGTACTTCTTGCCTGACTACTGGCCAATCAGCATTTATTTAAAACATAATTGACAGAATATAGACAATTGTCCCATACTAGGAAAAGAAATTCTTCATGATACATTATTCTTAAAACACTAAATATACAGAACAAGAAGGGATATTGAAAGCTACAAGAGGAAAGCCAGACACATATAAAAAAATTCATCAGAATAAAAGTTTATCTGTTAGTAGAAACATTAAAAGCCAAGAGATCCTAGAGAAATGTACTTCAAATTTTGAATGATCAACACAGACTACTGTTTTTAACTATTGCAAAACTATCTGTAATGGTTAAAAAGCAAAAAAAAAATTTCCATAATACAGACAGGCTAAAAACTTTCATGTCTACCCAATTGTCCCAATAGTGAATACTGAAAGCAATCATTGCATGTGAAGAGAGAAATAAGCAGAACAGAAATGCTACAGAAAAAAACAAATAAGTCTTTAATACTGAAATATAAAATAGGACTTAGAGCACAAATAGCAAACACACAAAAAAGGTAATTAATACACACCTTTCAAAAGACCATAGGAGAGAAAAGAAGGGGAGAGGAGTGGAAGGCAAGGGAATGAAGAAAATATACAGCTCAATGAAAGCAATAAAAAATAAAAAATAACTTTAAATATTAATGACAATGATTCTATAATCAAAAGATGTAGGTTAATTGAATGTACTGTAAAAATCCATCTTTTTGTTGTCTATAAGAAACTCATTTTACTCTAAAAGATAGACGCACTGCCTTAACTGAAAGGCTGGCAAAAATTATTCCAAGGAAATAGGAACAGGAAGAATGTATTGCTAACCTATTTTCTGACAAAAGGGGAGTTCATCAGCATGAGCTGGATGGGAAAGAGATAAGCATGGGACCAAACTGGTCCCTCTGAATGTGGTTTCTACAGTTGCATGGCTGAGGAAGACTGAGGAACCACTGGCAGTGGCACCAGGATTTATCACTACTGCTTGTACTGGCTTTTTGGTAACCTATTTTCTTTTGATGAATACCTTGTTCAGCCTAGATAAAGTATGGAGGATCTCAGACCTTCCCCAAAGCAATGTCACTTACCCTTTCTGAGAACTGGATATGAAATGGTTGGGGTGTATATGGAAGGGATGGGAGGAGTGGAGGGAGTGGAAACTTGGATTGGCATATATAATAAAATAAGATAGTTTGTTTTCTATTTTATTTTTTCCTCTTTTCTAGTTTTATTTTTTTTTATTTTTACTTAAAAATTTCCACCTCCTCCCCTCCTTCCATTTCCCTCCCCTTCCCTCATCCTCCTCCCCCCATCCTTTTCCCCCTCCCTCTCCAGTCCAAAGAGCAGTCAGGGTTCCCTGCCCTGTGGGAAGTCCAAGGTCCTCCCTCCTCCATCCAGGTCTAGGAAGGTGAGCATCCAAACAGACTAGGTTCCCACAATGCCAGTACATGAAGCTGGATCAAAACCAAGTGCCATTGTCCTTGGCTTCTCAGTCAACCCTCCTTGTCCAACACGTTCAGAGAGTCCAGTTTGATCATATGCTCCATCCGTCCCAGTCCAGCTTGCTTTGGTGAACTCCCATTAGATCAGCCCCACCGTCTCAGTGGGTGGGTGCACCCCTTGTGGTCCTGACTTCCTTGCTCATGTTTTCCCTCCTTCTGCTCCTCATTTGGGCCTTGGGATCTCAGTCCAGTGCTCCAATGTGGGTCTGTGTCTCTAGCTTCATCCATCGCCAGGTGAAGCTTCTATGGTGATAGGCAAGATATTCATCAGTATGGCTATAGGATAGGGCCATTTCAGGATCCTTCTCCTCAGCTGTCCAAGGATCTAGCTGGGGACATCTCCATGGACACGTGGGGACACCTCTAGAGTCCAGTCTCTTGCCAACCCTAAAATAGCTCCCTTAATTAAGATATCTACTTCCCTGCTCCCATATCCACCCTTCCTCCATCGCAACCGTTCCATTCCCCCAAGCTCTCTCCATCCCCCTTCTCACTTTTTTTCTCCCCACATCCTCTTACCCCCCACCCCCACCCCCAAGTTTCCAATTTTTGCCTGGCAATCTTGTTTCCTTCCAATATCCAGGAGGATAACTATATGTTTTTCTTTGGGTTCACCTTCTTATTTAGCTTCTCTAGGATCATGGATTATAGGCTCCAAATTTAAAAGTTTTAAAAAAGCTAGGATTATTCAGAATAGACAAAGAAGGGAACTTCATTTAAATAAAAGGAGCAATTAATAGGGAATATATTATAATTATATACACTTACCAATCCCTCTCACATTCAATTTCATAAAAAGTATACTATTTGATTTAAAGATACAGATTCACTTTAAATTAGTAATAGTGGGTGATCTCAGTACTCCACTTATTCCAATATATGGACCACCTACACAAAAACAAATAACAAAAAACAAAAAAAAAACAACAGCAAGAAAACACCAGAATTAAATAACATCATATATCAAATGAACATACCAGATAATATTTCACCTAAACATTAAAGAATTCTTTTCAGGAGCCCATGGAACTTTCTCTAAATGGTATCCTGGGACACAAACAAATCTTAGCAAATTCAAAAAAAAATGAAAATAACTTTTGTACCATATCTGTGCACAATAGAGAAATCAGTAGATCAATTGAACAAAATTGAAGATCCAAAAGTGAGCACACAAAACTTTAGCTACTTAATACTTGATAATGAAATTATATAAACTAATAAAAAATAAACAATAGATTACTAAATGACAAGTGAATAAAACAAGAAATTAATAAACAAATTTAAAATTTTTAAAAAATTTAATGAATATAAAAACAAATTAACAAAATTTCTTTGATACAGTAAATTCATTCTTTAAAGAGAAATTTTTAGTTCTGAGTGTCTAAATTAAAAAAAGACATAAATAGAAAAAACTCAATTAATTAATTGATTAAAAATTGTTACAAGGAGCAGGGTCCCATTTTTATCCCTGCCACCCGGCTAGCTTACACCCAAAATAACCATACAGAAACTGTATTCATTAAAACACTGCTTGGCCTATTAGCTCTAATTTCTTATTGGCTAATTTTTACATCTTAATTTAACCCATTTCTATTAATCTGTGTATCACCACATGACTGTGGCTTATTGGCAAAATTCTAACCAGCATTAGAAGCAGGAGATCCATGGCTTCTCTGACTCTGCCCTTCTTCCTCCCAGCATTCAGTTCTGTTTTCACTGCCTACTTAAGGTCCACCCTATCAACCAGGCCAACAGAGTTTCTTTATTTATTAACCAATAAAAGCAAAATTGAAACAGAAGAAACTCCTTCACCATTTCCCCTTTTCTGTTTAAACAAAAAGAAAGGCTTTAACTTTAACATAGTAAAATTACATATAACAGGTATCTAGCAAGAACTATAGTTAAAATATTTTTATTTACTTAATCTTTTATCATAACTAAGGAAAACTATAAATTCTTCAACTCCATCAAAGACTTGAGATTGATATAGTGCCTAAGTAACCAGGAAGTGCATTATAAACAACTTCCAAAACTCTGGAATTGACAGAGACAACTTGCTTCCTGTATAGTCACTCAAAGTTCTTTTTTTTATTTTTATTTTTATTATTAAAAATTTCCATCTCCTCTCCTCCCATTTCATTCCCTGCCCCCCCAATCCCCTTCCTCCTTCCTCTCCTGTCCAAGAGCAGTCAGTGTTCTGTGCCCTGTGGGAAGTCCAAGGTCCTCCCCCCTCCAACCAGGTCTAGGAAGGTGAGCATCCAAACAGACTAGGCTCCCCCATAGCCAGTACATGCAGTAGAATCAAAACCCAGTACAATTGTCCTTGACTTCTCAGTCAGCCCTCATTGTCAGCCACATTCAGAGAGTCCAGTTTGATCACATGCTCCATCAATCCCAGTCCAGCTAGCCTTGATGAGCTCCCATTAGATCAGCCCCACTGTCTCAGTGGGTGGGTGCACCCTTCGTGGTCCTGATTTTCTTGCTCATGTTCTCCCTCCTTTTACTCCTCATTTGGACCTTGGGATCTCAGTCCTGTGCTCCAGTGTGGGTCTCTGTCTCTATCTCCATCCATCGCCAGATGAAGGTTCTATGGTGATAGGCAAGATATTCATCAGTGTGGCTTTAGGATAAGGTCAGTACAGGCACCCTCTCCACAGCAGCCCAAGGAATAAGATGGGGACATCTCCTTGGACATGTGGGAACCCCTCTAGAGTCAAGTCTTTTGCCAAACCTAAAATGGCTCACTTAATTATCTACTTCCCTGCACCGATATCCACCCCTCCTCCATCCCAACCATCCCATTCCTCCAAGCTCTCCCCATTCTCCCCTTCTCTCTTCTCTCTCCCCATCTCCCCTTATACCCACCATATCCCCACCCCCGTGCTCCCAACTTTTGCCTGGCAATCTTGTCTACTTCCAATATCCAGCAGGATAACTATATATTTTTCTTTGGGCTCACCTAATTATTTAGATCCTCTAGGATTATGAATTATAGACTCAATGTCCTTTATTTATGGCTATAATGCACTTATGAGTGAGTACATACCATGTTTATCTTTTTGGGTCTGGGTTACCTCACTTAGGATAGTGTTTTCTATTGCCATCCATTTGTATGCAAAATGCAAGATATCATTGTTTTTTCCCACTGAGTAGTACTCTAATGCATATATATTCCACACTCTCTTCATCCATTCATTTATTGAGGGGCATCTAGGTTCTGGCTATTAGAAATAATAATGCCATGAACATAGTTGAACAAATGCTTTTGTAGAATGTTTGGGCATCTCTTAGGTGTATTCCCAAGAGTGATATTGCTGGATTCTGGGGTAGGTTGATCCCGAATTTCCTGAGAAACTACCACACTGATTTTCAAAGTGGTTGAACAAGTTTGCATTCCAACCAGCAATGGATGGTATTCCCCTTACTTCAAATCCTCTCCAGCAAAGGCTATCATTGGTGTTTTTGATTTTAGCCATTCTGACAGGTGTAAGATGGTATCACAAAGTTGTATTGATTTGCATTTCCCTGATCGTAAAGGAAATTGAGCATGACCTTAGTGTATTTGGCCATTTGAACTTTTTCCGTTGAGAATTCTCTGTTCAGTTCAGTGCCCCATTTTTTAATTGGGTTAATTAGAATTTTAAGGTCTAATTTTTTAAGTTCTTTATATATATTGGAGATCAGATCTTTGTCTGTTGCGGGGGTTGGTGAAGATCTTCTCCCAATCAGTAGGTTGCTTTTTTTGTCTTAATGACAGTGACCTTTGCATTACAGAAGCTTCTCAGGTTTAGGAGGTCCCATTTATTCATTATTACTCTTATTGTCTGTGCTACTGGGGTTATATGTAAAAAGTGGTCTCCTGTGCCCATGTGTTGTAGAATACTTCCCACTTTCTCTTCTATCAGGTTCAGTGTGTTCAGACTGATATTGAGGTCTTTAATCCACCTGGACTTGAGTTTTGTGCATGGTGATAGATATGGATCTATTTTTATTCATCTACAGGTTGACATCCAGTTATGCCAACACCATTTGTTGAAGATGCTTTCTTTCTTCCATTGTATACTTCTAGCTCCATTGTCGAAAACCAGGTGTTCATAGGTTTGTGGGTTAATATCCGGGTCTTTGATTCAATTCCATTGGTCGACTTCTCTGTTTTTATGTCAGTACCAAGCTGTTTTCATTGCTGTAGCTCTGTAATAGAGTTTGAAGTCAGGGATCGTAATGCATTCAGAAGTTCCTTTATTGTATAAGATTGTTTTGGCTATCCTCGGTTATTTGTTTTTCCATATAAAATTGTTTATTGTTCTCTCAAGGTCTGTGAAGAATTTTGTTTGGATTTTAATGGGAATTGCATTGAATATATAGATTGCTTTTGGTAGAATTTCTATTTTTACTATGTTGATCCTACCCATCCAAGAGCATGGGAGATCCTTGCATTTTCTGGTATCCTCTTCAATTTCTTTCTTCAATGCCTTAAAATTCTTGTCAAAGAGATCTTTCACTTCCTTGGTTAGAGTTACCCAAAGATGCTTTATGCTATTTGTGACTATCGTAAAAGGTGAAGTTTCTCTGATTTCCCTCTCTTCTTCACTATCCTTTGTGTATAGGAGGGCTACTGATTTTTTTGAGTTGATCTTGTAACCTCCCACATCACTGAAGGTATTTGTCAGGTGTAGGAGTTGGTACACTTTTTGGGGTCACTAATGTACACTATCATATCATCTGCAAATAATGAAAGTTTGACTTCTTCCTTTCCAATTTGAATCCCCTTGATCTCTTTATATTGTCTTATTTCTTTTGCTAGAACTTCAAGAACTATGTTGAAGAGATATGGTGAGAGCAGACAGCCTTGTCTTGTTTCTGATTTTAGTAGAATGGCTTTGAGATTCTCTCCATTTAATTTGATATTAGCTATTGGCTTGCTATATATTGCTTTAATTATATTTAGGTATGATCCTTGTATCCCTAACCTCTCCAAAACATTTATCATAAAAGGGTATTGAATTTTGTCAAATGCTTTTACAACATCCAATGAAATGATCATATTTTTTTTCTTTCAGTTTATTTATATGATGGATTCCATTGATAGATGTTCATATGTTGTCTGAACCAGCCCTGCATCTCTGGGATGAAACTGATTTGATTGTAATGAATAATTTTTTAAATGTGTTTTTGAATTGTGTTTGCCAGAATTTTATTGAGAATTTTTTTTTTTTTTTTTTTGGTTTTTCGAGACAAGGTTTCTCTGTGGTTTTGGAGCCTGTCCTATATGTATCAGCTCTTCTTGAAAGTTCTGATAAAATTTTGCCCATTTGGTCCTGGGCTTTTTTTGGTTGGGAGGTTTTAGATGACAGCTTCTAATTCTTTGCTACATACAGGTCTATTTAAGTTGTTCACCTGGTCTTGATTTAATTTTGGTAAATGGTACTTATCTAAAAACAAGTCCATTTCTTTTATATTTTCCAACTTTGTGGAATATAAGGTTTTGTAGTAAGACCTAATGATTCTCTGAATTTCCTCATTGTCTGTTGTTATGTCCCCCTTTTCATTTCTGATCCTGATAATTTGCATGCTCTCTCTCTGCCTTTTGATTAGTTTGGATAAAGGTTTGTCAATCTTATTGACTTTCTCAAAGAACCAGCTTTTTGTTTAATTGATTCTTAAGATTGGTTTCTGTGTTTCAATTTGTTGATTTCAGCCCTCAGTTTGATTATTTCCAGTCTTCTACTTTTCCTGGGTGAGTCTGCTTCTATTTTTTCTAGAGCTTACAGCTGTGCTAATCTCTAATGTGAGCTTCTCTGTTTTTTTTTTAAATGTGGGCACTTAGAGCTATGAACTTTCCTCTTAGAACTGCTTTCACAGTGTCCCATACATTTGGGTATGTTGTATCTTTATTTTCATTGAATTCAAGGAAGACTTTAATTTCTTTCTCTATTTCTTACCTGGCCCAGGGATGGTTCAGTAGTTGACTGTTCAGCTTCCATGAGTTTGTAGGCTTTCTGAGGATAGAATTATTGTTAAATTCTAAATTTTTTCCATGGTTGTCTGATAAGACAGGTGGTTACTAATTTTTTATTTTATCTGTGGATGTTTGCTTTGTTACCGAGTATGTGGTCAATTTTCAAGAAGGTTCCATGAGATGCTGAGAAGAAGGTATATTCTTTCCTATTTGGGTCGAATGTTTTATAGATGTCTGTTAAGACCATTTGATTCATTACTTCCATTAATTCTCTTATTTCTTGTTAGGTTTCTGTATGATTGGCTTGTCCATTGGTGAGAGAGTAGTGTTGACATCTCCTACTAATAGTGTGTGGTTTGATGTCTGCCTTCACTTCTAGTAATGTATCTTTTACATAAGTGGGTGCTTTTATATTAGGGGCATAGATATTCAGGATTGAGACTTCATCCTGAGGAATTGTTCCTGTTATGAGTATAAATGTATTTTAAAATTCCTAGCAAAATTCTGTGAGCCTCAGAAATGACATATATCAGAAAGATTATCAACCACAATCAACTTGACATTATGTCAGATTTTCAAGGATAACTATCCTTGGCTATATTAAATTTAATAATTTTAATAACTTGCATAATTGGGCTAAAAGATAAGAATCATATCATCATTTAAATAGATGCAGAAATACTTTGATAAAATTCACCATGTACAACTGCTTACTACCATGCTATTTACAATAGCTAGGAAATGGAAACAATTTAAATGTTACTTAAGAAACATATGCATAATAAAAACATGGTACATATACCATGGAATATGTTTCAGATGTAAAAAATAACCAAAATTGTGAAGTTTGTAGGTAAGTGGATTGAACTAATAAAGATTAAGAATGTGGTAACCCAGATACAGAAAGACAGATGTCATATATAACATGTGAATATATAACATGAAATAGCTGTAGAAACCAAAGAAATAAAAAGAGACCATGGGAAGGGGAACAATAGAGAGGAAACTATGAAAATATAAGTGATTTGAAGGGGAAAATGGGGGAAACTCTAATTAGAAGGGAGAAAGACAAAATAGCTAACAGAAAGGGTGTCTGAACATACATATGGAGTCATATTATTACTACCTAAAATGGCATGTAAGACATAAGTCTATGTATTCATACACATACATTAAAAGAAATCTTTCAATCAGGGCCAACAAAACTCCCACCAAGATCCATATAGGATTTAACAAAAACTATAAGATCAGGCACAAGGAACCCTCCTTTGATTTGTTGGTCTGGGTTGTGGTCTTCCTAACATCACAGACCTTTGTCTGCCCCTCAGTGGTGGAGTGTAAATCACAATTACTAGAGTTCACCACACATTTCAGATGCAAGGCCCAAAAACTCCTGAACTGGTACTACCCTTAAAGTCTCCACACTGAGAACTAACTTTTATGCTACCGGAAGAGGAATCCAAGCTTCTACAACATGGAAGCATCTACCAGTCCTAACCCAGTTATAAAACCAACGATCCACAACAAGTATGAATACGGTATTTTAACCCCAAGGGTGCAATAGTGGCATACATGCTTGGTTTGTAACCAACAACTCTCTGACTGAGCTTGTGAGCTCCCTACTGAAATATTGCCTCTGATGGATTGGGCAGAAGAGTAGTCATTATCTTCACTTGTGCTCCCAATGGTAAGAAGCCAGGTGTCAATGAAGAGTTTAAAATGCAGAGTCACAGTTCTAACACTGGTTAAACTCACCACAAAGCTGACCCCAACTAAGACCCTAAGCAATAAAAAAAGAGGGTGCCCGAACTGCCCTTTCCCGGTAGTCAGACTGATGATTATTTTAAATATCACCATAGAACCATCATCCAACAACAGATGGAAACAGAGGCAGAGACCCACATCAGAGCAATGGACTGAGCTCCCAAGGTCCAGTTGAAGAGTGGAAGGAATGAGAATATGAGCAAAAAGGTCAAGACCATGATGGGTTCACCCACTGAAGCAGATTGCCTGGGCTAATGGAAGCCCACCAACTCAAACTAGACTGGGAAAGAACAAGCATAAGACCAAACTAGTCCCTCTGTATGTGGGGCAGACTGAGGAAACACTGGCAATGGCACTGGGATTTATCTATCTCTACTGCATGTACTGGCTTTTTGGGATCCTATTCTCTTTGGATGTATATCTTGCTCAGCCTAGATGTAGTAGGGAGGGCCTTGGACCTTCCACAAAGCAAAGTGCCTTATCCTCTCCTAGGATTTGAGGGGGTGGGGTGGGGTGGGAATGGGAGGAGAGGAGGAAATGGGAATTTGGATTGGTCTTTTTTTTAAAGAAATCCAATAAATTAAAAGAAAAGAAAAGAAAGTTTACATTCAAAAGAAAAAAAAAACTCAGTGAGTCCTAAAACAAAACAAGAACATATGAATTGTAGGAAGGCACCTGTAGGGACGGGGGAGATGGTAGGTCTATGAGGAAGAAAGGTGAGATTATGGAAAAGAGTAAATGAAATATTACACATACACAGATATGTACGCACATACATACACAAACACAATCATGAAAGAACTAATATAATACAATTTTAAAAAGACTACAAAAAATGAAAATGGGATGGCCAAGTGACTCAGTTCTCAGCGACTCTTTCTACCAAGCCTGAAAAGATGAGTTCAATCCCCAGCCGAGTCTTTAAAAAAAAAAAAGAATTGCCTTTTTGACAGCACAATGAACCTGCAGACCATTATTTAACTAACATAAACCTAGTACAGAAAGACAGAATCTGTGAATTCACTGTCCACCATTATTAAAAGTTAACTCACCTAAGGAGACTACAGCATATTGGTTTCCAGGGATGAAATGTTGGATGTTACATAAGAAAAAAATTACCAACAACTTGAAAATGCTAATACACAATTTCTTTGTCTTCTAGCTTTAACCTTTCAGTTCCAACAAGAGTTCCTCTATCCTGTAAAATACTTCCTTTTCCACCCCTTCATAATTTTCAGGGGAAAAGCAACATAATCAATTTTATCTTTATTGGCAAATACAAATGTGCATATTTACATTTTATAGTGTGATGTTTTGTATACATCTCTAAATTAAATTGATAATCATCAGCATGATGATTAACAGTTACTTTATAGAATGTAATGAGAGTCCTCAAGATTCATTCTCTTAGCATTTTTAAGGTGAAAATATAGGTACTTAACTACAGGCAATAAAACTTAACACTCCAGAATCAAAACATTTTGCTGTAACATAGGTTATTGATAGAAGCAATGAATTCTAAATAATGGATAATTCTAGTAACATGGCCATTAGATAATCTATGGTAAGAACTATTGGCTCTTAAAAAGCTCAGTAACATATAAGAATTTATTTTTCAAGTATTAGGGCTTTGCTTATAATGTGCAAGATTCTAATCCAGGAGCTGATGTTATATTCTCTTTTCCTTGCCTGAGGAATCTGTTCTCATTCTCATCTATTGTAATTATTATGTACTTAACTATATCTTTGTACATAAAATCCAAGTGCTGTAAAACCTGGTACTGAATAGTAAACTCTGTGCCAAGACCCATTGAATGCAAAATACTGTAGGCAATTATTTAATACATATCAGTGCACAGTGTTCACAAAAAACTGCATTATTACAGGAGCAAAGTGAACATAGAACTATAAAAATCAACAAGTACTCTTTGCTCTTCTTTTGTTTGAACATCTGGTTATCTGGTTTTGTAAAATGTATTTGTTCTTTTATAAACAATAAGTTTACTTGAGAGCTGAATATAAACCATATTTCTAACCATACAAGAAAATGTGTATTTATAATTCAGTAAATAATATAATTTCATTTACAGAAAAGCCAATCTTTTATTTTTAAACTACTTTAATTTTAAAACAAGAAGAAAAATCAATGGCAAAGAACAAATTAATTAAACAAAATTTTCTCACAAAATCTGTTCTGCTTATTACGATTGTAGTAAGTCTATAATTTTAAACATCTGCATATGTTAAATGACTACTTTTTGAAAGAGCAGAAATTTAGTTATGGAGATATCTAGAGAGAAGACAGTGGAATTGCTGCCAGTCCTGCACTTTCACTTATTTCTGATCATGGCAGAAACCTGCCCAGGTTTCAGATAGTGACTCCTCAGCTTTGACATGGCTCCCTTAACCTCTTTGTTTCTCAAAGTGTAGATAACTGGGTTTAATATGGGTGTAAAGATGGTGTAGAACACGGCAAGGACTTTGTCAACTGAATAGCTGCTAAAGGGCCACACGTAGATGAAGATGCATGGTCCAAAGAAGAGTGTGACAACGGTGATGTGAGCAGTTAGGGTGGAGCGGGCCTTGGCCATACTAGCAGAGGAGCGATTCCTAACTGTAATGAGAATCACAGTGTAGGAGACGACCAAGAGGAGAAATGAGCTCATGGAGAGAAAGCCACTATCTGCAACTATTAGTAAGCTGACAATGTAAGTGTCTATGCAAGCTAGCTTGGTCACCAGAGGGAGATCACAGAAAAAACTGTCCACCTGGTTAGGACCACAAAACGGCAAATTAACAGTGAATGCCAGCTGGCTAGTTGTGTGGATGAAACCCACACACCAGGGGATGATGACCAGAATAATACACACTCGGCGACTCATGATTGTCATGTAGTGGAGAGGCTTACATATTGCAACATAGCGATCATAGGCCATGGATACAAGAAGTACCATCTCACCACCAGCGAAGAGATGAACACAGAAAATCTGAGCCAAGCAGGCTTCAAACGAGATAGTTTTCTGTTCAGACAGAAAGTCAGCAAGCATTTTGGGTGTAGCAAATGAGGCCACACATATATCTATAAAAGATAAGTTTGCAAGCAGAAAGTACATGGGGGTATGAAGTCGGGAATCTGAAGAAACTGTGAGGATAATGAGGAAGTTCCCCAGCAGAATTGCTAGGTACAGCAGTAAAAATATGAGAAAGAGGAAAGGCTGGAGCTCCTTTGAACTTGACAGGCCCAACAGCACAAACTCTGTCACCCGAGAGTAATTTGTCTCATTCATTGACTTTGGAAGAAATTTGTCTTCAGTTGTCTGAGGAGAAACATAAGAGAAATCAATCAATTAAATAAGTTTGGTGTTCTTTTTCGATTACAGATCATATTTCAAAGATTACACTTTTATGTTTCTATTCTTGGAGCTTTTGAGGTATTAAAATGTACATAAATAATGCCATAGAATGGTAAATGAATCTAGTTATATAAAGTCTGAAATCAGTCCAAGCAAATACATGGTTTTCAGGAGCCTAACACTAGCCATCATTGTATAGAAAAGAAGAATGAGCAGGACACGAAGTCCTGGGAGCTTTGTTGCTGATATGGCTGATAACAGTATTCACTTTGTGAAAACTTAGTGAAACATATGCTTCCTGATTTTCCATTTTATAAACATGTTGTATATTGATGGAGTTTATAATGACAGAGACAATTCCAGATTCGTGTAAGTTAACTCATCTATACGAACCCTCACTCCCAATAACTACATATTGTCTCCTCCTTTTTAAGTACAAAGTCTGTAAAGTACAATGCAAAGTCTTGGAAAAATTGAAAGATACAGAACTTCCCAGGATTTTTTTCTGGTCACTCAGATCCTCTTGTAGATTCTCCTTACAATGTAATCTGACAAATTTGTTCTTGTCAATAAAGCCCTGGAGATGCTAACCTTCTTCATATATAGGCAGTACTATTAATAATGATAGGAATTTCATTGTGACATGATACACACACAGAGGGAGAGAGAGAAAGAGAGATTTGAAGAGCTCAATAATAATTAAGTTTAAGAAGAATGATTATGTAGTGTAGAAATTTAGGTTATGAGAATTTTTTCCTACACAATTAATATGCCCTATTTTATCTGAAATTATTTCCTTTTATCTTGTTTTTACATATATGTGAGCTATAACTTACAGACGTATATAGAAATAAGAAATTTAAAAAGAAACCTGCAAAGTGATATTAGATTATCTCAATTTGAACATCACTCACATTTAAGTCAAGTCTTGAAAGATGCCTTTTTATTATTTCTAGCCACGGGCAACTGTAGATATCAATGTCTTCTTTGATCAAAACTACTTGAGTTTCACTGGATGAATTACTATATATAGGGCAATAAACAAAGAATAATCTTAATTAACTTCACGAAACAAACTCAGAGTATAACTTTAGTATTTCATGTCTCCAACTTGTCAGAACTCAGCAAGGAACAAATTTGTGTTTTATCACTTGTACCTTCAAAACAAACCCACTGAGAGATTCAGAAATGTTTAAGAAACAGAGTTTTAAAGCAGAACATACTACAGAGAAATATATAATAGAACAAATTTAATTTTTAGAAGGTAGTACATTTTTCATGAACTTACATTTATTAATCTTTGCTCTATTTTTTAGAAGGTCCTACTCTTAGAGTTTTGTGCAAAGGACCCTTACAGGCAGGAAAGAAAGCAATACAAATAGAAACATTTTCCGGGGATTTTGATATATACCCCAAAAGGGAGAGTAAGTGTGAAAGAACCAGAAACTTCCTAGGGTGCTATGACAGAGAAATAGAATTTAAAATAGAGCATACAATCAATCATGAGAGTGAATCCTAGCATGAACCGGCCTCCAATAACTCCTCTGATTCTCCTGTAAAGTTGATTTTTCTCACTGTCTGTGGCTTTCTGGGCTCTTGGAAAACTTTCACAAATTCTAAAGCCAAGTTTCTTAGCATCTGAAATAAAAGCAGTAGGAATACAAACTCAAACTGTATTTCTCATATAAGCCCTTTCTAATTTCCCCAGTTTATAAACACAGAACTGCTGAGTCTCTCAAGGCCGAGTGCTATGCACTGTTATAGAATACTTGGATTTATATCTGCTTCCGTAAGAATCATAGGCCAGCATATTGATATCTTGTTCATTATAGAACTTAATAACATCCATCATATTTTTTGTCTGGTATATATACTAGATGGAATGTGTTAACATTTTACCTACAATGAATTAATTCTGTATTAATAAATATAATAATGTCAGAATAATAAATGTCTTATTGGGCATCTATGAGACAGTGACTGCATCTTTTAATCTTTTGTATTCATTATCCTTAAATTTTAAGTAGTTATAAGATTATATGAAAAATACTAAATTTGCCTCTCAATTTTTTTATTTAGAGGACTCCAAGATTTCTAAGAATTGGTAATTACTCTTAAGCTATAGTGATTACCTTGTTAAATTAAACTTAGTCTAATTTAACATTTTTTCTAATCCAATTTAATCTAATAATTTTTACAATTGACATTTGACAATTTTACAGTGCCTGACCTAACTCATATTAAAATATGTTTTCCATTAGATGTGGTCATGTAAAACTGCTTTTCAGTTCTTACAATATCTAAAAATAAATTCATGCCTTCAGATTTGTAAGGACAGAATGATATTCAAGTCCTTGATGTTTGAAATTTTATTCTAAAAATCTCTCTATCTCTCCAATACTTATTATTTGGGTATTAGAACTTATAGATGAAGGGGGAGACTATATTGTTTACACGAATCATGAAACTACTGTTTCATGGATGCACCTTTTACCAACTTTTAAACCATTCTATATCCTTTTACTTTCTAACTTAAGATAGATCAGGTATATCACAACTATTATTATTGAACATATATTTGTACATTGCCTGGTTGTATACAGAAATGAAAACATATTGCTTGTATAACATTGGAAATATGTAGTTATTCTATACTGTGATATAGTCATTAATTATTAGAATGGTTTAGTTGTTATATAGCACAATACAGATAACATAAAATTTAATTGTTTTTTTAAAAAACAGATGAAATAGGTTGTGTCTGTAGCTACATGGGGCTACTTTCTAGCAGATCAGATGTAGCTATTTGTGGGGTTTCTAAGGAGCCTGGGGAGCACTTGGCTAGTCGAGATCTGAACTAGGGAGGAATCATTAAAAAAAGTTTCAAAATAAATATTATGTTACAGAATTTTCAAGGAACTTAACCTAAGTCAAGATATATGCTGTCTCTGTTCACAATAGTAAATTACATGACCACAAATAGCTTTCAGAATCCTCCAGAAATTAACACCTAGGACATATCACTAAGATTCACATTTCTTGATCTGCATCGCATATATAAGTATATATATATTTACTTACATGTCATAAAAACATGTCTCCTGGCTTATCTCGTACTATTGGTCCAGAAAACACTGATCTTTTTTTATAAGTACCAAACAAGAACATCACAGTTATGCAGGAGCCAATATATTGGTGACAAATACATGCCTTTCCCAATTCTATTTTCACCCTTAACACTTTGAAGTATTACTGTCATCAACACAGAGATATATAAAAAGTCTTTGCAGTGATTAGAAATTAATTGTGATTTGACGTCACCAGACTATTGTGACCAAGAGACTCCCATGAGAGCTGGGATCACAGAAATGCCTCCATTAGAGATAATGACATGAGAAAGATTGTTTACTTACAAGATCAACTCATGGATTCCACAAATAAAACAAGGAGTGTACTTACAAAATGATTTTTCTTGTTACGGAACACATGACATAATGGTAAAAAAAAAAAAAAAACAAGGAATAATTTTTTTTTTTTTTGGCGAGGTCATTATGCTTCAGGACTGCTGTATAAAAGCATCGGTGAGTATGTCAACACTTGATAAGAACTCTTGTGCCTTTTCATAATACAAAGCCAACAAATACCTTGCTGTACTAACTTTTAGAAACATGTATAATTATATGCTTAGTTTCTAATGCAAGGATTATAGACTAAGGAACTATTTTACAGTAGAAACACTGTTTCTAATGGAGGACTTCTTTTTAAATGATTATATAATTTTCTACAACTTTCTAGGAGTGGCATAAACAAACTGTATTCACCATATATTCTACTAGAACAACATACCAAAAAAATAATATACCTAAGTTTAGGTTAATGAACTAATGAATTTGTTAGGGTTACTTATAGGAACAGTGGCTGGTTGAAGGGAACTGTGTCACTATAAATCCCACCCCAGCATGGGTGATGTGGAATTCCCCTCTGCATGCTGTGAATATCATTGGCTAATAAAGGAATTGTTTTGGGTTTATATCGCAGAGCTATAAGAGAACAGAGCTAGGTGGGGAAAACTAAACTGAATGCTGGAAGAAAGGAGGCAAAGTCAAAGAGAAGTTACAGTGCCCCACAGGAGACAGAGGCCATAATTTTAGCCAATAAGCCAAAGCCACATGGTGATACATAGATTAATAAAAATGTATTAAATTAATATGTAAGAGTTAACAAATAAGAAGCTAAAGCTAATGGGCCAAGCAGTGATTTAATTAATACAGTTTCTGTGAAATTATTTTGGGCCTGAGCTGCCAGGAACAAGCGGCCTCCTTGCAACACATGGGTAATGACTCATCCCTAATTTCCAAAGGACTTTAATAATGAATGCATATAGAAACACAAAAGATGACATATAGCCAAAAAAAAAAATCTAATAGGAAAGAACATTGTTGGAGACACTGCAATGCATGACATAAAATTATAATATGGTGTGATAGTGATTAAAACAGCCTCATACAGGCACAATAATATACTTTGAAAGTGTGATAGTTTGAATAAAAATGGCCCTCCATAAGCTCATATAGTTGAAAGCTTAGTCCCTGAGAATGGTTCTATTTGCAAGGATACGGAGGAGTATCTTTATTGTAGTAGGTCTAGCCTTGTTGGGATAATCTTTGACATTTCAAATGCCCATGCCAGCCACAGCTTCATTCTCTTGGCCTATAGATCAGCACATAGCTTGTAGCTACTTCTCCACTATTAGCCTGCCTTTTGACATATTCCATGCTGCCAAGTCCCTGCCACCATGTTTCTGCTACCATGCTCCCTGATAATGAACTAACCCTCTGAAACTATAAGCCAGCCCCCAATTAAATGCTTTGTTTCATAAGTGTTGCCTGGTCATTGTGTCTCTTTACAGTAATAAGACAGTGACTAAAACAGAACTTGGTACCAGGGACTGATATGTTGCTGTAACAGGCCTGACTATGCTGTTTGTCAGAGGAATACAGAGAATTGTGAGACTTTGCACTAGAAAACCAGTTGGATGTCTTTAAGTGGGGCTTAATGGGACATTCCAATAGGAATACGAAAGACAGTGCTGAGGGCTATTTGAACTGAATGGGACCAGGTTAAGAGGTTTCAAAAGTGGGGAATGTTAGTAAGTGGCTTTGAGACCATTCTTGTAATATTTTGGCAAGAAAACGGTGACATTTTTTTTTCCTAAAAATCTTCCCGAGTCTAAATTGAAGAGTTTTGTATCCATGGCATTGGCAGAGGAGATTTCAAAATAGTCTAATATTGACTCTGTCACGGTTTATTAGTAACCACTTTTATGCAAATCTGTAAAGAAAAGAAACAAACTGAACAAAGAAAAGTATAATAATATAACACAAAATGTGCCTAAGTCCTGTGCTCAAGGATACACAAAGTTTAAAAAAGAGCCTAATGGTAAATGAAATAAAGGGAATGTCAATATCAGGGCAAGATAACACCTTGTTAAGCTTCCAAATTGTGCAGAGAAATAAAAGAGATCCTTAAGCAGTAAAAGAAACCATCAGTAATAGAAAGTCAATGGAAATACGGCTGGACAAGGGGACCAAACTCCAGCCCTTTCGAGCACCAGAACTCGGCAGGTTTGGCCATGTAGTTCTTTAGAATCAAGGATACAAGAAAGGAGTTATGGAATCTTTTTCCATGGCTAAGGAAAGCAGCTTAGACCTGCTGTGTGTCAGTGAAATTTCTGCATAGTGGCCCAGAGAGGGCTCTATTGTGTGAAGCTGTGGAGGTAAAGCTCAGGTTATGTTGGAGATGACAGAGTTATAGGATGACTGCCAAGGAGGTCTGCTAATAGGATGTGAAACCAGCCCAAGAGAGAAAAGTATGTTACAGTCAACAAAGCTAAAAGGAGTTAGAGATCCAAAGAGTGCTTTGATATCAGACATAGAGATCCAGAATTTGAAGTTTGTCCTGCGGGGTTTCAGTCTTGCTCTAGTTCAGTATTTACTCACTATGCTACCTTTCTTACCTTTTGAAATGGTGATGTGTATTCTGAGCCACTACACATTGGAAGTATGTAACATATTTTTTGATTTTGATTTTACAAATCAAAGGAGATTACAAATTACTGGGTCAAAAAACAAGTTTGATCAAAATGCCTTGACTACAAAATTTAAGTCAAATGATATGTTATTAAAGAAGAGGTTTTGCTTTTGTTTCCACAGAAATGAGAGCCTGTGGATTCATTCTGGCTTAAGAAAAATAAGGATTGATCAAGGAAGACCACCTGAAAGATTTACAATGGGAGTGGATGGCCCAGATGATCCAACATTTCAGAGGACCTCTGTTACAGTTTCCTCTGAGTTCTACATCCAGAACAGCCTCAAGACTGCTGGGTGAGATGATCCAGTCTCACAGAATATTCCAGGAAGGACTTCACCACTATCCTAAATTATCTTTGGCTCCACATAAGATTGTCAGTGCCCCCAATCAGCAGGAAGTAGGTGAGAAAACTACACCCAAATTCCCCCCCCCAAAAAATGTTTTATGGATGTTTGTCTTTGTTTAGTGTGTTGGTTTCAAGTTGTTATGAATAGTGGTCAGGAAAAAGGCTAAATAAAGGAAATTAGAATCAAGGTTCTTGTTTTAAGACAAAGATGGAATATAGATATGACTTTGTTTTAAAAAGAAAAAAGAAAGTGTTGGGAATGATGGCTTACACCTTTAATCCCAGCACTTGGGAGGCAGAGGCAAGTGGAGCTCTGTGAGTTCAAGGTCAACCTGGTCTACAGAGTGAGTTTCAGGACTGGCTCCATAGCTATTGAGAAACCCTGTCTCAAAAAACAAACAAACAAACAAGTCAAAAATGGAGATATAGATATGATAGGGTAAAAGGGTATAATATTGAATCTACTCTGAAAAGAAAAAGGAAGAATATAGATTTTGTAAAACAAAAAGGTAGATTACTGAATCTACTTTTAAAAATCAACTATTAGTTTTAAATGTTTTACATTGGATTAGACTTTTGTATATTATATAAAAATTTTGCACATTGATACAAATTTGAGATTAATTTTTAGAACTTTCTTTACATACATTTCTACTCTTATTCAATGTATTGTACCTATATAACACTTAACAGTGTAACTCAGATTTCTAGTTCTTGAAAATTATTATTACAAACTGTTTAGGATAATAAGGAAACATAGGTTAGTAGTTAATTGCCTAGGATAATCAAATTTGTAGTCACATAAGGTATGCTTTCAAGGTCAAACAAAAACATTTTAGATAGGTCATATTCAAGCAAGAAGCAGAATGGACAAAACTATGTCAGTATTCCCAATTATTATCTATAAATGTTTGTTTACATTTAGAGGGGATATGCTATAGAGATTTCCATTGGTATGGATCCTGGTTTATTGACTGACAAATTTAAGGTCAATTTTGTTATATGTATATGATCTTGATTAAGGTATTACATTTGTGAAGCTGATTTAAAAACAATGTATAATTAAGAAACATTAGTTAACAGATATTCATCAATAGTAGTTAAGATTGTAGTCATGTTAGGTTTTCTAGATATATAGAGATATATTTCAGTTAGTTAAGTATTCTTCAAATCTTTCAGAGCCCTTCAGAATATGGCATTTAAAATGTTTAAGATCTTAAGACTTTTCATGACAGTGAGACACATCTGCTCCTGGCAGCACCAATCTAGTTCAAGAGGAAGACAAGAGGAAGATGGGCATCAAAGAAGCTCCTTATAGAATTTGTTAGATGAACTGGATATGCAGGATTCACAGAGAAATGATTGCTTAACTTGCTTAAAGGTGAGAAGGTCCTTTGGGGTTCCTGCTTTATGCAAGAGTCTGTGGGACATTTTGAAGGATACAGAGGAAAGTGACTGGCAAATTGCCAATATAGATAAACCTGTCTTTGATTTTTTTTTTTTTTTGCTTCCTGGAAAAGTCTGATGGATACTATGGACTTGTAGACTAAATATGGATGGCCCAATGGTACAGAAGAACTTTGGATGACTGTCTAGGTAGCAAGATGTCTCTGTCAGACCCACATTGGAGCACTGGACTGAGATCCCAAGGTTCAAATGACAAGCAGAAGGAGGGAGAACATGAGCAAGGAAGTCAGGACAGCAGTGGTGTGCCCACCCACAGAGACGGTAGGGCTGATCTAATGGGAGCTCACCAAGGCCAGCTAGACCGGGACTGATGGAGCATGTGATGGAACCAGACTCTCTGAATGTGGCTGTCGGTGGAGGCTGACTGAGAAGCCAAGGACAATGGCACTGGGTTCTATGGCATGGACGGGCTTTGTGGGAGTCTAGTCTGTTTGGATGCTCACCTTCCTGGACCTGGGGGGAGCAGGGAGGACCTTGGCCTTCCCATAGCATAGGGAACCCTGACTGCTCTTTGGATTGGAGAGGGAGGGGGCTGGGGGAGAAGTGGGAGGAAGGGAGGAGGTGGAAATTGTCAATAAAAAAAATTGAAAAAAATATGTCTATGTCAATTTTAGAGTTTTGGAAGTTGCTTACAATGCACTTCCTGTTAACTTAGGTAATATTATATCCTTCTGCAGTCTTTGATGGAGTTAAAGAATTTGTAGTTATAGCTTTCCTTAGTTATGATAAAAATAAAGTAGATATAAATAATGTAAGTATAATTCTTGCTTGTTAACTGTTGTGTTATATGTAATTTTACTATGTTAAAGCCTTCCTTTTTGTTTAAACAGAAAACGGGAAATGGTGTGGGAAGATCTTCTGTCTGTGTGCTGCTTTTATTAGTTTATGAATTAAGAAACTGCCTTGGCCTGATAGGGTAGAACTTAGGTAGTCAGAAAAGAAACGGACTGAATGCTGGGAGGAAGAAGGCAGAGTGAGAGACACCAGAGTCAGACATGCCAAATCTTTGCCAGTTAGCCACTGCCACATGGCAATTTACAGATTAATAGAAATGGTTTAAATTAATATAAAAGTTAGCCAGTAAGAAGCTAGAGCTAATGGACCAAAAAAATGGTTTAATTAATATAATTTCTATGTGATTATTTCGGTTTTGGGTGGCCTGAATGAACAAACAGCCTTCTCCTACAAATTATAAAGCAATCTGATCTACAGAGTGAAGACACTGTAGTAGTAAGATGATATGCCAGCAAGAGCAGTGTATTTCATTGGGTTTACCAATGAAAGAAGAATCTTCTTTGACTCTCCTGAGCACATTGCTGTTAGTATATGTCTTTGAATTAAGTAATGGTCTTACCACATTTTCAAACACATATAAGACTCATATTCATTGTTTTCATTATCATCACTACTTTTCTACTCTTTTCAATCTCCTGTAATCGTTCCCTTTGTTCTTCTAATATACTTTAATTTTAAATTCAATACATAAGTTATGACATAACAAGCTTATCTCCATTTCTCTGCATACAACATAGCTTTTCTTTTTAACAATTGACCAAGAATCCATTCCTTATATATGCCACATTATCTTATCCATCATCCTGGTGGACATCTAGACTGACTCTATATGTTGTAATTTAAAAAAAGAAAGCAGCATGCCAGAGAAGACGCAATGCAACAGAGTTCATGTGGAAGTTTTTTTTTTATTATTATTGTGAAAAAGGGAATGTAGAAAGAAGGGGAGGGGTGAGACTGACCTCTGGGAACAACAGAGGCAGAAGAGAAGAAAGAAGCAGAGAGAAAGGGAGGGAGAGAGAAAAAGAGAGGGAGAGAGAGACAGAGAAGCAGAGAGAGAGAGAGAGAGAGAGAGAGAGAGAGAGAGAGAGAGAGAGAGAGAGAGAGAAAGGAACAGACAGAATAATTGAGAGAGAACGGAGGGGGGCAGGGCCCTTTTAAATGGATAATAGTGAATGTGCGCAGGTGGTGTTCTTATGGTTACAGCTGAGAGCATATACCTTAAGGTCAGGTCAGTTCAGATACCTGAATACTAACACTATAGGTTTTCTATTACAATGTAAATAATGCTACAATAAGTGTAGTCATAAGGGCACTTATTGTTTTCTAATTATATATTCTGTTCATAGATTTTTTAGTATAACAATTTTAATAATATTTACCACTCAACATGATTTCTCTTTTTAAAAAATTTGAAATTAATATTTTAACTGACTACTTTTCACAGGTAAGATTGAATGTACTTTATGAAGCTGATATATTTCATAAAGAAATTTGCATTTTAATGATGTTGTTCACAAATTTTACAAACTTTTCATGCCAATGGAGCTAATATATGAATAAAGTGTTTTCCAAAACCTTCTGCAACCATCTGTGAGGTAATGAATACATTCACCAAATAGATCTACAATGTATGCTCTGTTTCATTTGCTCATAAAACTGGAGACAAATTAAAAACAATTAAAGTACCTATTTCTCATCTAGCTAACACTGAAAGAGAGTAGTTGGCAGATATAATTAAAATAAATAAATAAAATATATTGGTTAGTGGTAAAAGTTATGAAAATAATAAGCAGAACAAAGAGTATTGAGTATACACGAGTCTAGCTTATGTGTACATCAAAAAGGCTAAATAATTTTGCACTAGTCTGAAGTAACCCATATTAAATGAATAAAAAGGTCAAACATTCAGAAACTTATATCAAAGGAAACATCAGTATAATTTGTCCTATTCAAAAGTACTTTGAAGAGAAGTTGAGCTTATAAATTGTCATGTACAAAATTGACCCTTTAGAACAATATTCTGCCACATACAACTACATATTTTCATTACATTAGACACTCATAAATTTAGTTTACAATGATGAATTATGTGAGAAACCAGTATTTTTATATTCTAGAATGAAATGTGAATAACATATTTTTAAGTATGCAATTCTGAGTAAGGGGGGCAGAAAGGAAGAGGTAGGTGAGACAGAGGAGAAAGGAGAGCATGAGGGAATGGGATGGTCAAGATGGGGGAAAGACAAAGATGGAGAGCAAGGGAAGAGATACCTTGGTTGGTGGAGCCATAATTAGGCTAGCAAGAAACCTGGAACTAAGGAAATTCCCAGGAATCCACAACAATGACCCCAGCTAAGACCCTAAACGATAGTGGGAAGGACACCTGAACTGGCCTTGCCCTGTAGACATATTGATGAATATCTTAAATGTCACCGAAGAGTTTACATCCAGAAACTTATGGAAGAAGAGGCAGAGAGCCACAGGTTAGCATTGGGTGAAGCTCCCAGAGTCCCATGGAAGAGAGGGAGGAATGATAACATGAGCAAAAAGGTCAATACCTACCATGATGGGGATATCCATAGAAACAGCTGACCTGAGCAAATGGGAGCCCGCTGATTCTCGACTGATAGGAGAAGATCCTGCAAAGGACCAAAATAAGCCCTCTGAGTGTGGGTGACAGTGTGTGGCTGGGGCAGTTTGTGGGGCCACTGGCAGTGGTACCAGTGTTTGAAGTGACTTTTTGAATCTCATTCTCTTTGGAGGGATACCTTGCTCAGCCTGGATATAGGGAGGTGGGCCTTGGTCCTGCCTCAGAGTAATGTGTCAGACTTTGTTGACTCCTCACGAGAGGCTTTGCCCTTTCTGAGGAGTGAATGCAGGGTTGGGTGGGAGGAAAGGGAGAGGAGGGAGAAGAGAGGAGGGAGAGGGAATTGTGATTGGTATGTAAACTGAGAAAAGATTGTTTTAATATAAAGAGTATGCATTTACACATTCACACATATACATCTACATCTGTAGATTTCCTGTCTATATTTATACCTAGAATTTGAAGAAAATTTTATATTTTTCATATTAGTGTGTGGTGTTACTAATCTTTTTTTTTCTTAAAATACAATAGAAACAATCTGAGATCTCAACGAATATCCTGTGAATTTAAGTGTAATAGAAGGCCACTTGTTTGTTCCCAGCTGCCCATACCACAAAATAGTCACACAAAATGTATACTATTTACAAAACTGTTTGGCTAATAGCTTAAGCATATTTTTAGCTAGCTCTTATATTTAAACTAACCCATCTCCATTTATCTATATATCAACGCGTGGCTGTGACTTAGCAGGTAAAGTTCCACTGGTGTCTGGCATCTGTCTCTGACAGGGCTACATGGCTTCTCTCTGACTCTGCTTTCTTTCTCCCAGTATTCAGTTTAGTTTTCTCACCTAGTTCTATTCTGCTAAGCCATTGGCTGAAATGCCTTTAGTCATTAACCAATAAAAGCAACACATATACAGAAGGACTTCCTACACCATTGAAGTTTGCATCTAGATTTTGAAACACAAGCAGAACCTTGTGTCATTAAGTTAAAAAAAAAGTTCTTTGACATTTATGGCCTAACTTTCAAATAAAGAGGCCATTGAAGTGTAGGCACAGCTGGCATTTTTTCTAGAGCTTCACTGTTTCAGGCTTCACATATAGGTCCTGGATCATTTAGAAGTTAGCTTTTGTGCAAGGTAATAGATATGGTTCTTATTTTATTCTTCTCAATGTAAATATCTGTTTTCCCAGTACCATTTTATCCTTTTAATTAGTGTTTCATTTCAGAAATAACAACAAAAAATACAAAGTAGTTCTTTATTTACACTCTAAGGCTTTTAGTCAGTGGAAGATAGTGGTCTGCTAAGTTAATAAATCGAACATATTTCACCTACATGCTACAAGATTGTTAAGTCAAAAACAGAGGTGTGGAAAGTAGTGGTTACTAAAGGGGCTATAATTATGTTAAGAACCTGTGCTACTACAAAATCTTCCATGTCATTGAAGTTTTAGTCAGTTAATTTACTTTTTAGCTTCAGTGTAGGGGGCATTCCTTCCAGAAATGCAGAAACTTTTGTTCACAATGGTAATAATCAAAAGCCATCACCTCAGAAGTCCATCTGCAAACACACAAGTCCTTTGATCTCAAATAACTTTTTTTACATATTTGTTTAAGTTGGTTGAGGATTTATAAACATTTCTATTGGAGGAAGTGGCTGCTTATTCGTTTCCAGCCACCCAGCTAGTTTGACTTTAAATAATCACACAGAAACTATATTAAAACACTGCTTGGCCCATTAGCTCTAGCTTCTTATTGGCTAACTCTTACATATTAAAATTTAACCCTTCTCCATTAATCTGTATATCACCATGTGGCAGGAGCTTACAGGCAAAGTTTCCACATGTCTTACTATGGTGGCAGATCCATGGCATTTCTCTGACTCCGCCTTCCTTCTCCCAGCATTCAGTCCAGTTTTCCCCACCTACCTAAGTTCTGCCCTATCAACAGGCCAAGGCAGTTTCTTTATTCATTAATCAATAAAAGCAACACAGAAACAGGTCCTCCTAAACCACGTTTCTATATGATATCTAACTTCTAATTAGAAGTTAACATTCTAACTTCTAATATCTAGCTTCTTGAGTTTCTTCATATATTTTGAATATTAGTCCTTTAATAGGTGTGGAGTTGGTAAAAAAAATCATTTTTTTATTCCGTAGACTGTCTCTTTTTCTGAATGATGGTGTCTTTTGTCTTACAATTTCAGTAGGTCTCATTTTTTTATTGTTGATCATAGTGCCTATATTAATTGTTTTGTGTGCACAAAGTCTTCTGCTGTGTCAATGAGTTCAAACATTTGCCCAGTTACTCTTCTATCAGATTCAATGCATATAGCTCTATGTTCAGATCTTGATCCATTTGGAATTGAGTTTTATTCAAGGAGAAAAATATGGATCAATTTTCATTCTCCTACATTTGGTCATACAGTGAGGGGAGAAGATTGTCACCAACCCCACAACAGACAAAGGTCTGATCTCCAAAATATGTAAATAAATATATGCAATTATGGTCACTTATTGGCAGAAAGTTAGAGGCTACAAAAATATTTCTTCTCCTGAGACTGATAATACCAACCAATCTCTGAATTTCATATGTATCTATTACCTGATTAAAATAAACAGAAAAATAACAACCTTATTTTTACATACATTATTTCAGGAAACACCATTGCTCTTGCTTAAGGATTGCCACATCTCTCCAGAGGCATATTTCTTCCCCAGTGAAAGGAACTTTCTGAAAGGAACATATAAATCTGCCTGAGGCTGTTGTAGTTGTGTGGTTGATAGAAAGCAGAGCAGAACCATGTTAAAACTGTATTACAGATGTTTTCAATATGAAGACTCACAGAAGAACATGAGGTGATACATGCAAACTAAGAAATACTAAATTTTATGAAAGTAAAGACAAATAAAAGGAATTATTAAAACTGTAAGTACTAACAATGGATTATGGGCATATCGTTTACGGGTATTATAAATGTTCTAAATGGAAAAAATTAAGCAACTGAGAGGTGACAAAAAGAAGTTGTTGTCTCAGTCTGGGAAATTCTATCCAGCAGACTGAAGTTCTCCTTCTCCACGTTCTGTCTTGATTCCACCTGTGATGGTTTTGAGTAATCCTTGAAGGACTTGGGTTGGAATCTGAGAAACACAGGGAACTCTGTTATAAACATTATCTGCTCCTGCACAACCTTCTTTATGCTTTCTATTTAGACAGCATTTGCCCATTAATTTGAACAAACATTTATTGACTATTAAAATTTGCCTTTAATGAAGAACAGAGTTATGAATAAAGTTATGAAGAGAGTAAGTTTTGCTTGAAATATTAAACAGTAAGACAAATATTATAAGTTAAAATAAAGACAAAAACAACTGCACATACCAAATGTTTTAGGGTTTGATTGACACAGTTTTTA
Source organism: Microtus obscurus (assembly GCA_963919715.1). NCBI lineage: Eukaryota > Metazoa > Chordata > Mammalia > Rodentia > Cricetidae > Microtus > Microtus obscurus. The sequence goes on along the minus strand of CAWTZC010000431.1, from coordinate 1,636,472 downwards.
GATAATGCTGAAATGATAAAGATTTTATGTAACTAATTTGATCTTTCACCAGAAATAGTTTTCCTATGGGATATTTAGAAATCTGAAAATACTTCTTTCTGAGGACAGCAGCAGTAGAAGATTCATTAAAGAAGTTTACAAGTTTTCTGTGTAGAAGGACATAATATATTTTGACACAATATAATATAATTCTTTTTTCATTTAGAATTTCTAGAAATGAAAATAATTTGAGGAGCATTAAGTTCTTTGTTCAACACCATAGTTTTCAAATGACAGACTTTTCTAATCTTTACTAGTGGGAAACTATCTTAGTTATTGGGGGAAAAATGAGAAATCCTTAAAATTCGAAACTATAGGAGACTAGGACAGCATTTTCTTCCTATTTCCTATATTTTTAAATATGAAGACTAAAAGCTATCAACTAGTAGATACCAAAAATTAGAGTTCTTAAAATAAGTGAGACTTTTTTAAAAAAAAAATGTTTTCAATTAAATAGGATTTCATCATTCTCCCCCTCTTCTCTCTCCAGCCACTCCCAGACAGCCTTATTAAATCCATCCCATTTCCCCCAACACTTTCAAGTTGGCAGCCTTTTTCTGACTATTGTGACTCACCACACACACACACACACACAAATACACACAAATACACATGTGTGCATTTGAACACGTGTATATATGTGCAATTTTTTGCAATCTTTTCAGTTTTGTATAGATTTGGATGCATGACTAAGTGCTCTGTATTGTTTGAGTTTAGCAAAATTTGATGCTAAATGATTAATCCGTGTGAGCACACCACAGTATTTTCTCCTTCTTTCTTCTGCGCTTTTTATTCAGCCCTTCACCATCTCACCTCTCAACTCTTTGTATTTCCTCATCAAAAAATAAATGCCATTTATTTTACACACCAAAATGAAGTTATATTAGTATTTCACACTTTGGTGATGTCACTATTTCCTTGATTTTATAAGTAAAGGTGAGAAGCTTTGGCTTTCAAATCCCTTCGGTCTCTAATGCATACGACAGTATTTATTTGCTAGCAATTATTGTTCCCAAACTTCTTAAAGTCTTTTGGATTCATAATTATACTTATAAATAGGCTCACAACAAATAAAGCAAAACCTTAAGATAAAATTGATAAATTGTATTTTTCCAAATTATATTATTTCTCACATTGTATTTTATTTCCATATATGTATAATTAAATTACATTGACAATTTGAATGTTCACTATAATTTTCTTTATGAATTTGGTATGTTGCAATGCCAGTGATGTGACTGTTTTCTTGATTTCTCATTTAGGTGACTTTACATTGGATACATGGCTCAGAGTAATGAATCTATGGTGTCTGAGTTTGTGCTTCTGGGCCTTTCTAAATCTTGGGGCCTTCAACTTTTCCTTTTTACCATCTTTTCTGTCATCTATGTGACATCAGTACTGGGCAATGTCATGATTATTGTCATAATTTTATCTGACTCACATTTGAACTCTCCTATGTACTTCTTACTCGGTAACCTCTCATTCATTGACATCTGCCAATCTAACTTTGCCACTCCCAAGATGCTTGCCGACTTTTTTGTTGAGCACAAAACTATTTCCTTTGAAGGTTGCATGGCACAGATTTTCCTTCTTCATAGCTTTGTTGGGAGTGAAATGATGTTGCTCGTAGCTATGGGATATGACAGGTTTGTAGCAATATGTAAGCCACTGCACTACAATCTAATTATGAATCGGAGGGTGTGTATAATTTTTGTGTCTATTTCCTGGACAGTAGGTATACTTCATTCTGTTAGCCACTTGGCATTTACAGTGAATCTGCCATTCTGTGGTCCCAATAAGGTAGATAGCTTTTTTTGTGATCTTCCCCTGGTGATAAAACTTGCTTGCATGGATACATACAGAATGGAAATCTTGACTTTGGCTAACAGTGGCCTGATATCCCTGAGCTGTTTCCTGGCTTTAATTGTCTCTTACATCATCATTTTTGTCACTGTCTGGCACCAGGCCTCTAGTGGGTCGTCCAAAGCACTTTCTACACTGACAGCTCACATCACAGTAGTGATTCTGTTCTTTGGGCCTTGTATTTATTTCTACATATGGCCTTTTAGCAGACTGTCTGTGGATAAGTTCCTTTCTGTCTTCTATACCATTTGCACTCCTTTACTGAATCCTGTCATATATTCTCTGAGGAATGAAGATGTTAAATCAGCCTTGAGGAAATTGAGAAACCACCACGTAAATTCTGGGAAAAACTAAGGCTCTCTATGAAAGAGCCTCATGTTGACTTAAAATGAAAAGCCTCCAGGGGATTTTAGAATTATGTAGATTACCTTTGTTTGCGATATAAATGGTTAAGTTGTAGAAATGACCTTTTGCTCTAAATGCAATGTAATTGCATAAGTTGCTGAATAAAATTAAGCATTAAATAAAATTAGAATTATGAACAGTGAGAATTTTACCTCAGTTTTTCTCATGGTTCATCAATGTAAAAGCCCATTTTCTAAAAAATTCTTAGTGACACTTAAATATATATTTTAAACACTTTTGAAATTAATATTCATCTGGGCTCTCTAGAGAAACAAACAGATAAAAAGAATATATATGGAATTTACTATAGTAGTTGACAGGTTATGATATGTCTATTTCAACAATGACAATCTATTACTAGGAAGTCTAGGAATCTAATAATTGTTTATTTCATGTTGTTGGATGTCTCAGCTGGTCGTGAATATAATACAATACAGAAGAAGCAGGCTTTAATTCCAATGAAAGAATGGACTTTCCAGGACAGTCAGGTGACCAGCAAGTGCCTCCTCCTTTCTGCGTTTTTTACATGGCTGACACCAGAAAGTGTGGAACAGATTGAAGGTGGATCTTCCCAGTTCAGGGGTCCAGGTTTAGTGTTGAGCTTCCCACCGCAAATGATTTAAATAGGAAAATACCTCACAGGTGTACCAATTACTTTATATACTTGAGGTTTTATTTAACTCTACTTGTATTCAAGTTGACAATCAAGACTAGCCATCATAAATCCATTCCTCATCATCTTGGTACACAATCATATATCCTATTTCATGCTTAATTTCCATGTGAAAACAATAAGCATATTATAATTTTGCCTAATATTATATATCTTTCCTGTGTAAATTCACAAACATGTTATGTGTTTATTTTGGCCATAATTACATCAAAATGATATAACTTCCCTATGAACAACTGTAAATGCATTACATGTTTTAAAATAGGTGGCGATGTCTTTTGAAGGACATTTTAGTATCTGAAAATTATATTTTAATTTTATTATATTATAATTTAATATTTATATTTACTGATATTCTCCCAACTGATGTTACATTATATTATAAAGCAATTGAGGGAAAAATAATAAATATTCTTACAAACACATTCTGAACAGAATATGACACACAGAAACATGGAAATTATAATTCTCATTTCTAAAACGTGTCATGAGATTTACATGGTATTTACAACTACATACCTATATTACCCGTTTTGTATTTCTTCCACCCTCAGCAAGCACCTTCGGAGGACTTTTTTTTTTTGTGAAGTGGTGAGACAATCCTTTATTCTTGAAGGGTTTGGGTTCTTTGTCATCGTGCTTGGATTAGATTGTTGTAGTTTTCCATTGACTTTAATTACAGAATATGGTAACACTAAATGATGTTCTAAAGATCTTCTGCACTACAGATATAATTCTTCTTACTTTCGTTGCAGAGACGTCACCCAGTTTATTCTTGGTAATCTGTATCCATTGCCCTTTTTAACACTGTTATTCCTTTAATTTGTTGCATGAAGGACAGCAGAAGCTCAAAGTGGTCATGTGGTTAGGTCTGAGATTTTAGTTCACTGAAATATTTGTTGGGTCTCCAAACAGAAGTGCTCTCCTCTCTGGAACCAAAGCTTCTAGGCCAGCAGAACTAAAGGAACAGTGAAAAAAACCATTTCTAGGGATTACTAGGGGTGCTAGTTTGTGGAATCATATTATTTTGTACCTCTTGATTTCTGGATATTGGTTCTGGGGAAAATGTAGCATATATTGGATGCCGATTCAAAGCATATACTGCCTTCTGAAGAATCCTAACTAACATCCGTCTAGACTGCTGCAAACTAATTGACTCCATAATTATATCTTTCATTGTTCTATCACACCAACTGATTCAGGAAGGTGGGGAACATGGTAAGACCAGTGGATTCCATGATTGTGAGCATATTATTGCACTTCTCTGTATAAGACATTCTGTAAGTCCACAAATGGTACTTTTGGCAGAAACATTGTGTGCAAAAATGGCAAATTTATAGCAAAATGAAATATTCTTTCCATGAAGGAAATGGTCCAATGTAGTCAACCTGGTAGACACCTGGCTGTTCATTCTGGGGGAAATATGCCATATCATGGTATCAGTTTTTGTACCGGGTATTGTCATATCTCAGTAGCAGCTATATCCATGCCAGACATGATAAGTGGAAATAGATGTCACAGAGCCTGTACATATACTTCATCTTTGCTACTAAGGGCCACTTTGATAATGGGCTCTATTAGGCAATGACAGAGGTAGTTGGGGAAAGCAGCTGACTGTCTACAGAACAGATCATCTTATTTATCTGATTACTGAGATCTTTCTCTCCTGAAGTTACATTTTGATGAGCATTTACATGGGACACAAGTATCTTCTTATCCTTAATGAACTTGGAGAAATATATCCACACGTATCTTTCCCAGATGACATTCTCACAAAATTTCCAATCACTTTTTTCTAACACTCTTACTGTTCAAACAACACATTGAATGCTTACCAACTGCTGAATATTTGTACAACTGGCCATATCTCTTTACAAAGAAAATGTATGACTCTTCATTCAGCATAAAGTTCTGACCACTATAAGGATTTCCCTCCATCAGTGTCTTTCAGGAATATACCAGAAAGGGGTTGTAATTCTTCAGCTTTCCACTTCTGGGTGGTGCCTGTATAATGTATAGAACTACCTCTAAACATGGTCCCCGTCTCTCTACTTAAAGTCAGTCTCTACCTACTGTAGGGCACACCCCATGAAGCTCTAAGTAAAGACTTGAGAGCAGAAGGCATTGTAACAAGAGGAAACACCATAGACATTTGGATAACATTAATATTCTTATGTTTTTAATATAACATGCTTGTGTTTTAAGAACATTTCAGACCCCATCACACATAAACCATTTCCATTTGATAATGGATAGCTTTTGTGCACATCTTTAATTTTGGGTCAGAGAATACCCTTAGAAGAAACATATAATAATTTTAACTCCTTAGAAGGAATATCTCTTCATGTCCTATACCACTGGACTCCTACAAATTGCACAGAGGTAGTAAGCCCTTGAAATTTGCTTGGATTTATTTCTCATCCTCTTGTGTGCTTGGGCGTTGTCAACAAGTAGAAAATAATTGCTACATCCCACTCACTTGTTTAATTAGTATAATGTTATTGACAAAGTGGGCCAGTGTGACATTTTATGAAAAAGATAGACAATCGAGAACATCTCTAATTAAGTCATTATAAAGGAATAAAAAGTTAAAATATCCTTGAGGAAAAACTGCAAAGAGATACTGTGGAGACCCAAAAATGGGAGCCTGTTTCCACCTTGTTTGAAGGTCAGAGAATTTCAGTTTGCTCAAAGTTACTACTATCTCCCCCCTCACCGTTTGCGCCCCTCCCCCCAGGCCAAAGGTCAGAGCACTGGGACTTGCTTAAATCCTTCAAGGTTGTTGTCTGTTTCTACCTTAAACAAAGGTCCCACCTAGATTTAGGTCAGTAAGTTCTGTTCTCTCAAGGTTATTGTGTGGCTAAAATCCCTGCCTTGTACTTCTGGAAGAGAGAAGTAGATCTGTTTCTACCCCAAAGAAAAGTCTAAGGGTCCAGCTAAGTTCCAGTTACCCTAGGTAAAAGAATTCATTCTTATCTACCTAGGGAGTGGTTTGGCTACAGAATGTTTTAGTCTAGGGTCTGAATGTGACTTGTCTTGTTCTAGCAATAGAATGTGTAGCTATAAATGTAACCCATAACTTTCAACTGGTCTGGTCATCTCCTTGTATCATACTAATGAAGTATTTTTTATCTTACTCCTACCTTTTGGAGTCGGAGATATTTTAAGCAATTGGAAATTAAATGTGGGTAATTACAGTAATCACTAGAACTCCCTCCCAGTACTATCCCATGCTTTCTGTTTTATTATTTTCACTTGTGTCTTTGTTTTCTTTACTATTTTACTAATCCCCGTGCCCATGCCCTGGTAAGTGATATTTTTGCTGAAGCTAGTCTCCAACAGTACAAAGCTAGCTTTGCCAATTGAAGCAAATTGCTTCTGATGGTCATTACAAACAGATAGCCCCCCCAAAAAAAATCATTTGCCAGAACAGTAGATGAGTACTATATACCAATATATATGTTAATCTGCTCAAGTAAAGACACATATTTGGTCCAGTGACTGTAACAAGAACCACTAACTGATTATGATTTCATTAGTTATCTGTCTTTTTCATGACATATTTGTCTTTTGTATTTGCCAGAAATGAGAGTTAAAGGGAGACATGGTGGGAACTTCAAGACCGGAAACTCTTAATGAGTGGCACTAACTTCTTCTGTTCCTCCTAGACCATGGTATATACTTTGGTTTAGCACCCTGGTAGGGCTAACCTCGATGACTTCTTTTTTGCATTTGTAAAAATAATAACTCTCACTACACAAATCAGAGAACAAAATTGAGAATTCTCCTTGCTTCTTCACATATCTATCCCAAATATACATTCTGGAATTGGGAAATAACTACAGTTTGGGTTCAGGAACTACTTGACCTACTTACTGTGAGCTGGAATTCAGGTACAACTCCATTAATTACCTCACCTCCATAAACCACTATAAACGTGTCTTTGCGTCTTCTGAAATCATTATCAATTCTGAACCAGCATCCAGTAGATCCCCATATGTCTGATTGTTGCCTTTCTCCCAGGGTATCTGTTATCCCTGTAAAAAGCTGTAGGTCACTAGCAAGAAGGATGCGAGAAAGACTAACAGTAAAACTCTCAGGTATTTTAGCAAATTCCTTCTTTAGGGAGACCTGGCCTTCCCTTCATTCAAGGGGTTTCTGCTTGTTCAAGTCAGAAAATTGGTCCAAATTCTAAAATTCTCTCTTGCCAGGATCCAATGTAGTTATATTCCCATTTGTCTGGAGTTTTTTCTTCTTATATATAGACAAAACAAAAATGCAATAAGCTTCTGGTTACTTCATGCCTGGAAGAAATATGGCTGATTAGCCAGTTCTATATGCAACCAAGATTGTACCTCACACTGACAGCTGAACTTGGTAGTGCAAGAGTCACCCAGGTGCTACAGGTTTTGAAGGCATAAAAGGGTCATGGGAAGAATTAGAGACTTGGTACCGTGAGAGTCCATTGGTGAACATAGAGCCTCAGTGACAATTGAAGACCCAGGTTTAAAGGGATCATGAGAAATGGAGACTTGGTACCATGAAGAGAGTCTGGGATAGTCTATTGGTGAAAGTGCAACTCAGATGCTACAGAAGACCCCAACATTTTGGAGATGTCAGTATCATTGGATGGCTATGAAAAGAGTAGCTGTTAGGGGCAGAATCTGCCAGAACTTGGAAGACAAGCTGTGTATGCTGCAGAGGGCAGAGCTAGAGAATGCACACAAGCCTTTGGAGGAGCCCAGAAGATCTTGAGTAAATCCCAGATATGAGACATTGCTTTGATCTGATTGGGACTGTGCCCTGGTATTTCCTTGTTGAAGTAAGAAAATATTTAACCTATTTTTGATTTTGCAAGAGTCTACAACCAAAAGACTGGATTTTAAAAGAGATTATATGTTTAAAAGAAAAGTTTGATTTTTGTAAAGATTGAATTTTCAAGTATTTATTTGTAAAGACTGTTTAAACTTCTAGGTTTGTAAATATTTCATAATGTGTTATTTATTTTGTTATCTTTGGTATTAATAAAAAAGGAAATGTTGTGGCTTAACAGTGATGTGCTTATGAGTCAAGTTCATAAGAAGTCAATGGTGCCAGATTGTTTTAGGTCAAATTGATAAAAGCTAGAGTCATCTGAGAGGAGAGAACCTCTATTTAAATAATGTTTCCAAACCAGTTGGTGGTGGCACATGGCTTTAATCCCAGAATATTGTTTTGTTTTGCTTTGCTTTGTTTTTTGTTTTTAGAGACAGGGCTTCTCTGTAACTTTGGAGCCTATCCTGGAACTTTCTCTGTAGAACAGGCTGGTCTTGAACTCACAAAGTTTCTTTTTTTTTCCTGCCTCTTTAGTGGTAGGATTAAAGGCAATGTGCCCCCAACACCCAGCTAATCACAGAATTTTTGAGGCAGTGTCAGGTGGATCTCTGTGAGTTTGAGGCCAGTCTGGTCTACAGAGCGAGTTCCAGGACAGACACACAGAGAAACCCTGTCTTGAATGCTCCCTTCACCCAAATGGTTCATAAGATGACGTTGTAGGGGAATCTGTAAGGAATTTTCTTATTGGTCGATGGATGATGGGGGAAAGACCATCTCATTGTAGAAGGTGCCATTCCTAGACTTGTGGTTCTAGATTCTGTCACAAAGAAGGCTTAGCAAGCCATGGGAAGCAAGCCAGAAAACAGTGACCCTCTATGGTCTCTGCATCATCTCCTGTCTCCAGGTTCCCGCCTGACGGATTTCTTGTCTTGATACCCTTCAGGGATGACCAGTGATATGGAAGTGTAAGCCAAACAAAGTCTTTCCCTTCTCTTTGCTTTTTGGTCATAATGTTTTATTTCAGCAATAAAAACCATAAATAGGAAACTAGAATATTATTTCCTTTTCTCTTTTTCTGATAGAATGTTAAACAGAAACAATTTTGACAATTAAATGTATGTTTATACTTATGGTTTGAAGGTATGTTAGAAATTAAGAAGCAAATGGGAAGTGGGTTGATCAGTTCATGCAATATAAATATATGCAAATATAAGACTGACCTCAATAATTTGAACAATAAATATGTGTTATTAAAAATTAAAATGATAATCATGTATGGTGGTATATGCCTATAATTTCAGTACTTAGGAGGCAGACAGGTGGATCTCTGTGACTTTGAGGCCATTTTGTATATACAGTGAGTTCTAATATAGCTGAGAAGACATAAAAAGACCCTGTTTCAAAAAAAGAAAATTAAAATGTTAAATTAATTTTTTTTATTTTTGTTTTTTTTTTTTGAGACAAGATTTCTCCATTGAAGAGTGGAAGGAGGGAGAATTTGAGAGAGTAAGTCAGGACCACAATAGATTGGTCCATCCACTGAGACAGGGAGCTCAGCAAAGCCAGCTGGACTGGGACTGAGCAAGCATGGGATCAAACTGGACTCTCTGAATGTGGCTGACAATGGGGGCTGACTGAGAAGCCAATGATAATGGCACTGGGTTTTGTCTCTACTGCATATACTGGCCTTTTGGGATCCTAGTCTGTTTGGATGCACACATTCCTAAGCCTGGATGGAGGGGAGAGGGCCTTGGACTTCCCACAGATCAGGGTACCCTGCCCTCTCTTAGGACTGAACAGGAAGGGGGGGGGAGGATGAGTGGGGAGCTTGAGGGAAGTGGGAGGAGGAGAGGAAGTGGACATTTTGAATGGTATTATTTATAAAGTGATTTAAAAAAGAAAAATGCTGGAGTGGTGGTTCCCATAGCATCAGTTCTAGTATTTGGCCTGTACAGAAGATAGACAGATCATTTGTCTCTTCAACAAAATATCACACTGGGCCACTATGTGGATGACATTATGCTGATTGCACAAAATGAGGAGGAAGTAGCCAACACTTTGGATCTGGAATAAACACATCTGCTCATCAGATGATTAGAAACAAATCCAATCAAAATTCAAAGACTTTATACCTCATAAATATTTTAGGAGTCCAGGGCTGTGAGCCTCTACCTTCTAAAGTTATGGTTCTCAACATTACTAATGGTGCAATCCTTTAATAAAGTTCCTCATATTTTCATTGTTACTTCATAATGGTAATTTTGTTACTGTTATGAATGTTAATGTAAATGTCTTATATGCAAGATATCTGCTATGTGGTCCTTGTGAAAGGGTCATTCAACCCAAAACAACTGTGAATCACAGGTTGAGGATCTAGGAATCTCTTGCTGTTACCTTACCCTATGATTAAAGTCAATGAGAACATAATACAAATTCAGTTCAGACATTATTGCAAAGGGTGTAGACCCATAAGGAATGAAATCTCGGGTCACTACTCCAGGGAAAGAACCAAAACCTGGAGAGTTGCTTCCTAAATGTGACAGAAATACAGAATTTGTAGTAGAAGAAGGAATTTATAAATACTAGATAAGACCTTGAAACCAGTTTTAGAAATGAGGGTTGTAACTGTTGTGAATTCGTCTATCATATTTTGTTAAGAACATGTTTGTGTATATATACACAAACATTAAGCAAACATTATGTTTCTTTCCTTACTTATCATGTAATATAACAGAGGCTGTACTTTGATCAGTAGTTACTGTCATTTTTATATTATGAGATACCAAAAGAATGTCTCTCAAGGAACACTGCCATCTGTTTTGAATTTATAATGCATTTGCAGTTGTAGATGATATAATAATATCATGGCAGAATTCTGGTCTGTTAACTATTTTCATTTGGGAATTGTGCTTGATATAAGGAAATGAGATTTGTGTCAAGTTGACAAGGGGTGAACTTGAAATGGCTATTCTTGGTTGTCAACTTGACTACACCAGGATTCTCCTAAAACCAAAGTACTTGGGCCACCTGTGACAGATTTTTTTGATTGTATCATTTAACGTGAAAACAGCCACCTTAAACCTGAGCAACACATTTTGGTGGAAGTCCAAACAAAAAGACAAGAAGCAGGTAGCTTTTCATTTTTGCCTGCTTTCACTCATTCTTGCCAGTAAGTTCATCTATCCTGTTGCTTAGACCTACAGTAAAACATCATTCATTGGGATTTCAATATATTCTGAAGACCAGCAAGCCCCCTAGAACCCTGCAAGTCTCACAGTATCAGACTGTGAATGCTGAGATATCCAGCACTGTCACCTTAACAGCTACCATAGTTTGGCCTTTCCATCTACAGGAATTCATTGCTACTAGCTGGAGCATAGTCTGGGAGCCACTTTAATAGACCTCCTTTTAATAAATTTATACCCATTCTGTCCATTCTGTTCCTTTAGAAAACCCTGACAAATACAGTTGTGTTTGTATTGTTATCACCCAAATGTCTATAAGAAACTATTTAAGGAGAAAAGGTTTGTTTGGGATCATGATTTCCAAGAGTTTCATTCCTCACAAGAGGATAAGCATGAAAGAAAATCTCAGTTCACTTGACTAAGACTGTTTACACCATGGCAGACAAAAGACTCTGCAATGGTACTGGAAGAAGATAGACACATGCCCAGTGTCCCATAGCTTTCAGCTGCTTCCCACCTTAAACTTTACTAGACCTGGATGGAGGTGGGTGGTCCTTGGACTTCCCACAGGGCAGGGAACCCTGATTGCTCTTTGGGCTGACGAGAGAGGGGGACTTGATTGGGGGAGGGGGAGGGAAATGGGAGGCGGTGGTGGGCAAGAGACAGAAATCTTGAATAAATGAATAAATAAATAATTAAAAAAGGAATTTTAGCCTTCTACAACACTTTCAACAAGTAGGGAAAAATATTGAAAACTAGAGAATTAAAAAATGTTTCAAATTTAATCAAAATACAGTTTTGTTTGTATCTATGCATGTATATATTTATAGCTATTGCTATATTAATAGCCATTTGGTAACTGCACACATTTAATTTGGCTTCAAAGATATTCTCTGTTTTATGACTCTAAAGATTCAATTTGTTAAACTTTCATCATTTAAAGAAAGGAAATTGTCCCTTGATCTACCACAGACCGCACCTGCTAGAAGACTAGGGAGTCTGCCTACAGACCTCTGTTCTCTGTTACCCCAGCAGGCCCAGTCCCTCAGGTTTATCCACAGCACCTGCAACCAAATCAGAAACCAAAAGGGGACATAACAACAGACACTGAGAAAAACCCGGAGGATCATAAGGATATACTTTAAATATCTATATTCCATCAAATTGGAAAATCTAACAGAAATGGATAATTTTCTTAATAGTTATCACTTACCAAAGTTAAATTAAGATAAGATAAATAATGTAAGTAGACCTATAAGCCCTAGTGAAAGAGAGGCAGTCATTAGAAATTTCCCAACAACAACAAGAAGCACAGGCCAAAACAGTTTTAGCAAAGAATTCTACCACACTTCCTTCCTTTTTTGTTTGTTTGTTTTTGTATTTTAATTTAGTGTCTTAAAACAATCTTTTTCTCATTTTACATACCAATCCCAATTCTTCCTCCCTCCCTTCACTGGTTCCACCCACCTTCCACTCACCCATCCGCATCCACTCCTCAGAGATGGAGAGGCATCCCAAGGGGAGTCAACAACGTCCCTCATATCACTTTGAGGCAGGAACAAGGCCCTTCCCCCTATATCTTGGCTGAGCAAGGTATTTTTCCAAAGAGAATGAGCTCCAAAAAGTCAGTTTGAGCACTAGGGATAAATCCTGTTATTGCCCACATACTAGCCCAGCCACACAATTGCCATCAACATTCAGAGGGACGCTATCCTTTTCCCAAGGATTTGATTAAGTCTGTGAGGTTTTTCCAGATAATCATCATCAATAGATATAGGAAAACATTTTCTAAAATTATTTTTACTTTAATTAATTGAAATCTTTGATTATTCTTTTAAAATATTCATATTCTAGTAGTCTTCAGAACTTATTAGAAAGATACATGAGAGTAATAAAAGAACAATTAACATGGTAAAAAAATGGTCATCCTGGGCTGGAGAGATGGCTCAGTGGTTAAGAGCATTGCCTGCTCTTCCAGAGGTCCTGAGTTCAATTCCCAGCAACCACATGGTGGCTCACAACCATCTGTAATGAGGTCTGGTGCCCTCTTCTGGCCTGCAGACATACACACAGGCAGAATATTGTATGCGTAATAATAAATAAATATTTAAAAAAAAAATGGTCATCCTACCAAAGGAAAGCTGAAGAATCAATCACAATTAAAACAACAAAACTATTTTTCACAGATATTAAAAAAAATCATAGAATTAACATAGACATATAAAAGACTCCTTAGTCAAAGCAATACTGAAAAAGAAAAAAAAATGCTATTACTTGCTTTCAATTTCAACTGTAGAGCCATGGTCACAAAACAAGATAATATTGGCAGAGGAAGAAGACGAGGAGGAGGAGGAAAAGGAGGAAGGAGAGAAAGATCAGTGGAACGGATTACAGGACATATTATGCAAACCATGTAACTACAGTCACGTGATCTTTGATAATTATCAGAAAACTAAATATCTTTTTGGAGAAGAACTAGATCTTTTCCTAACACCTCAAGCAAAACCAACTCCAAATGGACACAATTCCTTGATAGCTAGAAGAAAAGGTAGAAAAAAAAACACTTTAAAATATAGATAAAAATAAGGACTCCCTAAACAAGTCTCTGGTAATTCAGGAGATTAGGCCAACAACTGACTGGTGAGACCTTCTGAAATTAAAAACCTCAGTAGAGCAAACTGACAATAATGTGAAAAGGTAATCTATAAAATAGGAGAGAAACTTCACCAGCTTTAAATCTAGTAGAGGCTTATTAAATAGATAGTAGAAAAATAACTTTAAAACAAGAAAAATTAACACCCCATAAAATAGAAATTTATCAAAGGAAGATATATAGATGTCTAATAGTTTATATAAATTATTAAGTGGAGAAGACCTTGATCTCCTGATCTGCCTACCTCCATTTCCCAGATGCTAGAATTGCATGTATGTATCACTACACACAGTTGATGATTTTGTAACATGATTTTTAGCATGGGGGAAGGGAGGATGGAAGAAGAGAGAGACAGGGAAGGAAAGGAGAAAGGAGAACATGAGGGAACAGGATGGGATGGCCAAGATGGGGGAATGGCAGAGAGGGAAATAAAGGAAAGAAATATTGATTGAGGGAGTCATTCTGGGACTAGTCATTATGAAATCTAACACTAGGGAAATTCCCAGGAATTCACAAGGATGACTGTTGTCTGGGGTTTTCTGTCCTGCCCAGTTCCTGCAATTGTTAAGTCCCAACGAATTCACACAGAGGGCTACATTAGTTATAAGCTGATTGACCCATTAGCTCAGGCTTCTTATTAACTCTTATAATTCATATAGCCCATTATTCTAGTATATGTTAGCCACATGGCTTGGTACCTTTTTCAGTGAGGCAGTCACATCTTGCTTATTCTGTGGCAGGCTCACAACTGCAGAAAGAGCTTCCTTCTTCCCAGAATACTCCTGTTCTCCTTGACCCACCTCTACTTGCTTTCTGGTTGTCCTACCTATACTTCCTGCCTGGCTACTGGCCAATCAGTATTTATTTAAAATATAATTGACAGAATACAGACCATTCTACCACACCAGATGACTCCAGCTAAGACCCTAAGCAATTGTAGAGAGAGTACCTGAACTGGCCTTCCCTTGTAATTAGATTGATGACTACCTTTATTGTCACCATAGAACCTTCATCCAGCAACTGATGAAAGCAGATGCAAAGATCCACAGATAAGCACTGGACTGAGATCCCAGAGTCCAGTTGAAGAGAGGGAGGAGTTATGACATGAGCAAAAGGGTCAAGATTATGATGGGGATACCCACAGAGACAGGTGACCTGAGCTAGTGGGAGCTTACTGACTCAAAACTAGCAGCAGGGGAACCTGCATAGGCCCAGATTAGTCTCTCTGAATGAGGGAACAATTGTGTGGCTAGGATAGGATGTGGGGCCACAGGCAGTGGGATCAGGACTTATCCCTAGTGTGTAAACTGTCTTTTTGTTGCCCATTCTCTTTGGAAGAATATCTTGCTCAGCCTAGTTATAGATGGAAGGGCTTGGTCCTGTCTTCTTCCTGCCTCAAAGCAAAGTATTAGACTTTGTTGACTTCCCATGAGAAAGAAGCCTTACTCTTTCTGAGGAGTGCATTGGGCAGGGAGCAGGAGGAGGGGAGGGAGTGGGTACTGGGATTGGTACATAAAATGAGAAAAGTTTTTTTTTTTTTTTTTTGGTTTTTTGAGACAGGGTTTCTCTGTGGTTTTGGAGCCTGTCCTGGAACTAGCTCTGTAGACCAGGCTGGTCTCGAACTCACAGAGATCCGCCTGCCTTTGCCTCCCGAGTGCTGGGATTAAAGGCGTGCGCCACCACCGCCTGGCCGAAAGTTTTTTTTTTTAAAAGAATTATGATTAGTCTTAATGAAAATACAGATTTGAACTACTTTGAGATTCCATTCACTCTGACCCCAATCAGAATTTCTATCACCAAGAAAACAAATAAAAACAAATGCTGGTCAGGATGTGGTGGTAATTGAAGTGTAAACTTGTGAAGCCACTACGGAAACCATTACAGAGTTTTCTCTAAAGCTATGTTATGACTCATCTATTATATTCCTAGACATATCTACCTAAGAATACCTCTGTATGATAGGACACATTTACATGATTATGTATGTTCAGTATTGTTCTTTTAAAATATCAAGAAATGGTATGGTCCAACAGTCCAGTACTAAATAAACACATAATGAAAATATAATTCATGTATACAATATAACTTTATTTAGTACTAGAAAATATGATACTTTTAGGAAAATGATTGAAACAGAAAGCCTTATCCACAAAGACAAATGCTGTAATTGCTCATCCCCATGTAAATCCTAACTTTGAGGTTTAAGATTACTCCCTTCACCTTGGAGAGACTCTAGAAGCCAGGCAGGAAGAAGGGAGATAAAGCTGTTGAAATGATGGCTTCAAGTGTCCAGAAAAAAACTGTGTGATGAAATGAAGGAAGTAAAAAAAAGGGAGACAAGGGGTGGGTGTTTGGTCATAAGTGAGACCCTTGCCCTCACACCCCTATATCCAAAGAGTCTGGAATGTAATATTAAGTTGGGGGGCATTATGCCAGCCCCTGGCATTCATTCTTGGGGGTGCCAATGGAGTGCCAATGAAGCACAAAGCTCCACCTCAGGTTCCCTCCCCCTGGGAGTTGCCTTGGACTGGACTCCACATCCAGGAAAGCCTACCAAACACTGATCCCTCCCCAGGGAGGGTCAGGACCAGTCCCACATGTTTAGGCTCACACTGGAAAAGGAAACAGGTGGTCGCAGGTTTTGCATGGTCTCTCCCTTTCTGTCTTCCCTCTGTCACACTCCAGACCACCTGGGAGCATTGCATTTATTAAACGTGGGCATCTTTAATTTGGTCTAATCTGGTCTAATTGGAGTTATTTTGCATCAGCATAGAGGCCCAGCTTAAGATTTTTCCTAAGAGCAGGTATCTAGACAGGACCAATATGAGAAAAGGAGAAAGCAGCAGCCGTATTAAATACTAAAGCAAGCACCTATAGAACACACACACACACACACACACACACACACTTTTATAGTTTTAGAGGGCTTATTTGGAATTTTTCTTGTAGAGCCAAAGTTCTCTATGAAGCAGAGGGAGACCTTGATCTGCTGATCCTCTTCCATCTTCCAGGTACTAAAATTAGATGTATGCATCATTATATACAGCTCATCATTTATTCTTTTTTTTAGTTTTATACTATAGTTTGATTTTTACTTCTTTTATTTTTAGAGATTATAATATAATTACACAATTTTACTTTGTCTTTCCTTTTCCCACAACCTCCCATGTACCTCTCCATTCCCTTTCAAGTCCATGACCCCTTATCCATTATTTTATTGTTACATGCAAATAAATGTGTATATGTAATGAAAATTGGTGTGTATATTTAAGAACACACATACACATATAATTGGTGTGCTTCTTCCTGAAGAACATTTCCCCAATTTTAAACAAATCTTAATTGCCTGTAGTTCTTTGTACAGGTTTGATGTCTCTTGATCTTTCCCCTATCCACTTTACCGGATCTCTTGTTGTTGGCCTTGTTCATATCGTATGTAGCTAGTGATGCCAGTGAGATATTATGTGTTTGGCTTCGGACATTACAAAAAGACACAATTGTACAAAGTCCTCTTACAAAGTCTCTACCCGATCTTCAGCTGTGGTTCTGAGCCTTAGATAAATGAATTATTTTGTTAATGTATCCCATGGGATTAGACTCCACAATTCTGCATTCTGATTATGATTTTTCTGCAAGGGTTTCTATCTTTTGCAAAGAAAAATTTTTGAAGGGTGAGGAATATATCTGTGGGTTTAGGACAAATATTTACAATAGAGTTAGGGTTTGTGCTAGTTTCATAAACTGGTGATTATAGGTTCTTTTCCAAGTTCTATGGACTTCACTAGGTCTGGGTAGCCTAAGTTTGCAGTGAAAGACATGGGTTCTTCCTTGGTCAGTCTTAAGTTTAATTAGAGAGATGCTGGTTACCATCAAGGTCTCTACGCTGTTACTGCACCTTTAAGATTTTTATGCCATACAAGTCCTTGCGGTTCACAGGCATCATAATTAGCTAAGACAATTGGTTGTTTCTCTCTTTTGAAAGCTTGCATAGTAACTTCTACTACTATAAAAGCTAGTCAGTGAAGAAACAAGTTGAGTCAGTTAGAGCTCCAGGGTCTCTGAGTCTCGTGTCTGAAATGCATGGTGTCTTCAGCAACAGGAGCTTACATTCTAGTGTCAACCAACAGCAATAGCAATAGTTGTCTTTTCAGGCCTGGGTCTTTTCTAGTTGTACTCATTTACCTAAAAACTTCGTAGTTTCATATTTATTTACACCCAAATAGTGTTTTATAGTGTTCATGTACCATATAGTCATTACTCATTTGTTGGTTGATATACATTTAGGTTGCTTCCATTTCTTCAGTCTTGTGAATAGAACAGCAATGAACTTTGCTGTGCAAATATCTGTGGAGTAGAGTGTTGATTCCTTTGGACATATGCTATGACACACATAACCACATCCACCTATACACCCTACCAGAGCTACCCACATAGTATGGGCTTAGACAAGGATGCACACGCTATACATCTGTCCATCCTTTCTGTTCACCTGATTTAATTCCACGGAAACAATTTCCATGTTGTCATGGCAGTATCCAACAGACTGTTGAAGGAAGGTCATACCTGGCCAGACTGAGCCAGCGAGCTAGAATAAGTCTGAAGCTGGACCATAAGAAGAGAGGAGATTTGGGCAGAGTCACTGGAGTAGAAGCTGAAGAAGGATGCTCAGGAGCTGGATTGGTAGAGAGGTTGGATGTGGCATCTGAAGGACTTTTAAAATATTTTATTTCTGTAGTTCTTTGAATTTTTATACATTTTGATCTTATTCTCTCTACCCTACTCCTTCCAAATCTAACTCTCTCTTCCCTACTTACCCAGTTTTGTTTCCTCTCTAAAACATACATGGAGAAAGAAAGAGAGTGGATCCAGAGAGGTGGGAGGCAAGAAGGAAATGGGGAGACTGAGGGGAGGGAAAACTGTAATCAGAAATACATCATATGAGAAATGAGCCAAATTTCAATAAGAGGGAAAAAGTATAAAAATTATTGCAATATTTAGAAATCTCTATTTTAATAAAGTGGATTCTCCTCAAAAAAAAAAGAGAGAAATTTGGTGCAGAAATGAATCAACCTTTTTTTTTAATACTTTAGAAATGTAGGTATGTAAAGAAGTTTTGATTTTTTTTTTCTGGACTTTTCTGAACCATTTGTGAGGGTGTACTAATTACCTTTTTTGTTTTTGATGTATTTTTTCAAGACAAGGTTTCTTTGTAGCTTTGGTGCCTGTCCTGGAACTAGCTCTTGTAGATCAGGCTGGCCTTGAACTCACAGAGATCTGCCTTCCTCTGCCTCCCGAGTGCTGGGATTAAAGGTATGCACCACCACTGCCCAGCTAATTACCTTATTATTAAATAGAAAATACAGGGATACTGTCCATGTCATTCGACTTCTGAAACCATTAATACTTGTTAATAAAGATTTCATGTCCTTTGGAAATGGAAAACATCATTATATATAGTTAGTGCTGCCCATATTCTCTGAATTGTGTGGCTTTCAACTAGAGTGTGGTCCACTCACCAGGGTTGACTCTTGAAGATAACTGACTCTCTCTCTCACACCAGTTATCAATTTTAGTACCTCTATATCTACAAGATTTCTTAAAACAATTTTCAAAATATAAATTACATATGATAATAAAAAGAGGTAAACTATTTTAGTAAACATACACAATGTAAAAATGCATATTTGATTTATCATGGAAATAGCTATGATGACATGGAACAGAGACATTTCAAGCATTAGCGTTATGAAATGACTGAACATACCTCACAAATGTTAGATTTTCTTATATTTTATACTATGATAAACTGATAAACCTTTTTTGTGTATAAATATAAAAGTACCAACTTTTTGCTTAACCAGCCCTTAATTTTGTTCATTATACATACCATATTTTATGAGATGATTTTAAATGTTACCAGTTTTTCAATGTCTTTTCCAAAATTCTTTAAGGTGTCTCTCTCAGACTATAGTAAAAAGAGAGAACCCGCAATTGTTAATCAAACAATGACTAATATGAATTACTAATAATAGAGAATATATTAACTGTTAAAATACACAAAAGAGAAACATAGAAACTATCTAAGGCTGCAGGAGTGACCCAAGGAAGGAACAATCTTGGTTTGGACAGAACTACGTCCTATCCAAGAGTAAGTTTCTGAACTCTAGAGGAAGAGTATGAATCTGGATATATAAGGGAAGAAATTTTCTGGGTTGACCTTGGCAGAGACTAGTCCAAAAAACCTTAAGTATTTTGCTAAAATATTCTATCAAGAGCTGGGAAGACAAAATATTTTTCACTTACATGAAATCTGTTTTAATTTTTCTAGGCATTTTTAGAAGAATTTACTTGATATAAAGATAATATTCAATTTTTCATACAACATTATAGCCATATATGTATACAAATTGATTTCGGAAAACAAAAAATAAACTGCAAATACAACTTGTTTATTTGTGAGTAATACTAGAACATGAGAAAACAACTCGTAGGAATGTAGGAAACTTAGAGTTTCCTAATGCAAACTTTTCTGTCTTTTGCAGTAGGAACTACAGGAGTCTTAACTCCTTTCATTAGTACTTACTGACCTTGAAAAATATTAACTGGAGTTTTAAGGCCAACAAAAATGAAACAACAAAGTAAAATTACTGTCAGTTTTATTCTGTACACAAAGCAAAGACTTAAAGTAGCCTATTTTTCATTTATGAATTAAAGGATTTGGAAAATAAAATCTAAAAACAACTCTGATCAACATTATTAAAGCCTATGATTACTTCTGAAGCACTGGAAAAAATTTCCTATGTGGTCCCAACAAGCAAATGGGTACATGTTTAATATTACTTTTTACTTTTTAAAAAATTTCCCCTAAGAAATTTGCATTTGGTTCAAATGTAGAATTGTAAAGTTGTTCTGCTACTTATAATTTAAAATGCAAACAGAATACTCTAACTGATTAGAGATATCCCATTACAAGAAAAATATGAAATATAAGTTTTTGATTATGTAATATTGCATATGTGAAGGTATGATTACAGGAAGATGATTTGGTTTAGGTTTAATTGATACTCTGGGAGCATTTTCCTAACCTAAGAATCTTATTTAAGATAATGTACTTATCATCAGTAGACTGGCTAGCCATTGAAGGTTAGAAAACTAAGTCTTAAGGTCTTAAATATGCTGTATGCACAAAGACTTTGTAGACACCTCTTTAAGAAAACTAATAACAAATTTCTAAATTTAGCCCCAACAAAGAATTGGGTCCCTATCTATTTTTGCATCATATTCACATTTACCTATTACTAAAACAATCACTTTACACATACCACTTAATCAAATAGTGCCTTTTTCTTTTTGGGGGATACTTAACTATTGCTTAGAAAATAACTAGGAAAACACTTGTTAATATCTATTAATCTTTCCTATATTTTATTATTATTTACTACACTGTTTCGATATGAAAATATTTGTAGGTAGACACTTGCTTTGAATAATTTGAGTTTTACCTCAATGAAAGGAAATCCTTGCTAGTAATGGCATGTCAGAAATTTTGAGTGGTCTGAAATAACGAGCTGCAATTTTCCCCATGACAGCCTTCATATCTCTATTTCTTAGTGTGTAAATAATGGGATTTAGGATGGGAGTGAAAACTGTATAAAATATAGCAAGAATTTTATCCACAGGATAGGTAGTAAAGGGCCACACATAGATGAAGATGCAAGGCCCAAAGAACAGTACTACTACCGTGATATGAGCAGCCAGTGTAGAAAATGCCTTGGCCATGGTAGCAGAAGATTTAAGCCAAACCGTGACAAAAATTATGGCATAAGAACTCACCAACAGAGAGAAAGTGCTTAAGGAAAGAATCCCACTGTTTACCACAATTAGTATTTCTGTGATGTATGAGTCAATGCAGGCAAGTTTGACTACTCTAGGAAGGTCACAAAAAAAGCTGTCTACTTCATTGGGTCCACAGAATTCCAGGTTAACCGTAAATGACAACTGGCTCAGTGTGTGCACTAAGCCCACAGCCCAGGAAATCATTACCAAGGCAGTGCATACACTTCTGTTCATGATGATCGTATAATGTAAAGGCTTACATATGGCCACATATCTGTCATAGGCCATGGAGACCAGCAGTACCATCTCCCCTCCTGTAAAGAGATGAATAAAAAAAATTTGGGCTATGCAGCCACTGAAGGATATAGTCTTGTGTTCACTCAGAAAGTCTGCAATCATTTTGGGTGTGGCAAAAGAAGCCTGGCAAATGTCAAAAAAGGAGAGGTTGCCTAGGAGGAAATACATGGGGGAGTGCAGACTGCTGTCAGAAGTCACAGCTATGATGATGAGGAGGTTTCCTAAGACAATGGCAATGTACAGTGCAGAGAAGAAAACAAAGAAAAAAAGCTGAAGCTCCTGAGAACCAGAGAGCCCAAGCAGCACAAACTCAGACACCACTGAATCATTGATCTTATCCATGGACTCAGGCTCCAGACTTCCACTGAAACAGCCTTAAGGGAAGGAAACGAAGAGATTAGAACAATGAGATAGCATTTTAATGCAAAAGGCTCTGAGACATCTAGAATAAATCATATTTACTGAATAACAAATATAAACACCAGGCCATATAACCATGCCAATAAATCTAAACAGGAGAAGGAGCTTATGAGGGTGTGCAAACAATGTCTAATGATCTGATCAAGAACGGAGAGGTAAGCACAATGCTTTTACTACGTAAGCTAGTAAAAGCATTATCAGCAGTTAATAGCTATGAAGAGAGGATGAAGTCAGGTTTTTTTTTGACCACGTAGCCTCCAATAAGTGGGCCATGATCCAGTGGAAAGAAACAGATTGAAAAATGGATGAAAAGGGCTTTAATTGGTTAGGGAAAAAAGGACAAAAAGTAGGGGTGTATATGAAAGGGGTGGATCTGGAAGGACTTGGGGAGGGAATGAATATGATCAAAATACATTGCACCAAATTTATAATGAACTAATCAAAATTTTTATC
Organism: Microtus obscurus; assembly: GCA_963919715.1. Classification (NCBI taxonomy): domain Eukaryota; kingdom Metazoa; phylum Chordata; class Mammalia; order Rodentia; family Cricetidae; genus Microtus; species Microtus obscurus. Next base: position 1,613,833 of record CAWTZC010000431.1, on the reverse strand, counting down.
AACATCGGTAAAAATGTTTACATTTCTGGACAGGTTTGGACTGGAAGCCTAGAAGATGGGAGGACTGACATACAACTCAGTTCTTCACAGAGATTTGTAGAATGGGGAAAACTAAAAGAGACCTAAAGTCACTTTCTACTAAAGTCTTAAGTATGACATTTGATGTTTGATTTAACTCTCTGAGGGATATTCAGAACTTGGTAGTTATTCTGTAATGTAAAAACATTCTTTTCTCCTTTTTAACTCTTCATATTAAAAATATGAGCATGTGCATGCCTACTTTACAGAAGGCAGTACAGTTTAAGTACGATAATGAATGGCATTCTACCATATGAGTAGTTTTATTATAATGGTCTTCTTAATATATTAAAAATTATACAATGAGACATATAAAAATGTCCAACTGTTGTTCCAAGATGCATACACTACAGATGACTACTGAAAGACAGTGTTTAATATAAATTGTCTTAACCCACAAATCTAACATATTTGTCTATTAGTAACCTCAAACAGTTCATAAATGGCATTATTACATAGTTCAAATATTTTCTTGATTGTCCATAAATAATACCTACATTTACATTCTCCTTGCTGATTATTGGTCCTTGTGAGTGCAAGCTTTGGTGTGGTGGTGGTGGTGGTGGTGGTGGTGGTGGTGGTGTGTGTGTGTGTGTGTGTGTGTGTGTGTGTGTGTGTGTGTGTATACCTGTACTCAGGGCTTTTTGGTGCTCTGTAACTCACTAAGTATGCTATACTGGTTGACCATCAAGCCTTAGAGATTCACCTCTTTCTGATTCCCTATCACTGGGATTAAAAGTGTGAAACTGTTTTTTTTTAAAAAAAAAAAAAACTTGTAAGTTGGGCAGTGGTGGCACACACCTTTAATCCCAGCACTCAGAAGGCAGAGACAGGTGGATCAGGGGGATCTCTATGAATTCAAGGCCAGCTTGGTTTACAGAGTGAGTTCCAGGAAAGGCTCCAAAGCTACAGAGAAACTGTTTCAAAAAAACCAAAATCAAAAAAAAAAAAGCTATAGAAAAACTTTGGTTTTTAAGATCAAACCCATATATTTGTGTTTACTCCCATGAATTGCTCAGTGTATGTCTTTATAAATACCAAAATGGTTTATGAGTTATTTCGGAATTTTTTTTTCATGGAGAATAAATATTAATTTGATTATAAATTTCCTGTGTTCCTAAATATTTCTTTGGTTGGAATCAGAATAATCCTTCCTCACTCAAAGTCCCCTTTCTTATCTCACAATATTGGCACCACAAACATTTGGGATTGAGTGGTTCTTTGTTACAGATGATGTCACTGTAACAGAGCAGTTCAGAAGTATCTTTGGCATTATGCAGGTGTCAGTCCCACTTATTCTCCAGTTGTGGCAACTGAAATGTCTCCACACTTTGCCAAATGTCCATTCAGAAAAGAAAAGGGTTTAAGACAAGAGGCAAGAGTTTAAGTCATTTTTAGCTTAGACTTTAATTTTCTCTTCATGTCTAGAAACAAAATGTTTAGTCTAACTGACAAGAGATAATAAGCAAAAATAATCAAGGTAAAATTTCAAAACAATCCTTCCTTAAATACCATTCTTTGTTTTCTTTTTAAAAGAAATTTCTTAGATGCATACCTGTTTCCCATCCAATTATTTTTTAAGCTTCTTGGATCTTTGACACCCAGCAATGCCATACTCAGAGTACTTCATCAGCTTCCATCAAAGACCTTGGAATGGCTGCTGATTTGTGAGATGGCCACTGAGTGTCTAGCCTCTTGGCTCCCCTTCCTTAGCTGTTCTCTGTGCATTTCTTGCCTTTTCATTGTTCCCTGGCTTATACTATTATTTTTCTTTCCTTTTCTTTTTTCTCATCCTCATCTCTGCCTTTGGCATTCCTTCGACCTTTGTTTCGGTGCCATTAATTATTAATGTTTTCTCTCATTTTGCAACATATCCTGGTGTTTCAAACATGTTCCTAAACTTTTTGTAGATGTAAATATTATGGAGCCATCTGAGATTCAAATTCGCAATTTCTCTTGTCAATTCACTCTTCCCCCACAAAATTAATAATCACAGTTAACCTTCTCTTTCTAAAAGTAGCCCATCATATCCTAAGTTTTAAGATGAAAAATAAAAATCTGATTTCCTTAGGATGACAGTCATGAGCATATAATCTTGTTTTGCTTATGCGACACTCAATACACAGACTTTATCAGACTATTCAGTATTAATTAAGCATCAAACCTTTTACTCATCATCTCATATCTTTTAAAAGATATGAGATATCACCTCTCTAAAAACCTTTCAAGAGGCAGTTTCAACCTCTTTTTATTGATGTGACTACAGGCTGGTTTTTGTCACAAACTTTATATTGACCCAAGACGAGTTTATTGCCTATATCATTTTTCAAAAAATTAAAAGTTCCTTCAATTCTTGAATTTTTATATGCTGCTTTTGGGATTAGACAATTTTCCATATGTTAATTTCAGTTTAAATTAAATATACTCTTTTCATCTTTTTATATCTTCTCATTTTTCTTTGCACAGAATAGAATATAGTATATGTTCTGGAAATTCAAGCAAGGAATTCATGACCTGCATAAACTTTACCTTTAAAGGGGTAGGATTAGCTCATTATTTGAGAATAAAAGGTCACAGTTAAATCTTTGAAACGGGACAATAACAATCTAGAAAATGCCAAGAGAATAAAATAATTAGAATGAATTGCAAAACAAAAGAAATGGTTTGTTGTAATGGAAGCAAACCGTATTTGGGTAACTGTGTTTTTAAAGGTGATAAAATAATTAAATATAATTTAAAAAAGAAATTACACTCCACTTTCACAGAGCAAAGCAAATCATTTTCTCCACTTAATGCTCAAATGCTCAGTCTAACAAATTATTGATACTAAAGTACTCTAACTAGAAACATATTACCAAACTTGATATTTAACATTCCAACACTCCAGTGATTCTTTATAGCCTCTCTTAACTATGCATCTCTCTCTGTTTCTCTCTCTCTCTCTCTCTCTCTCTCTCTCTCTCTCTCTCTCTCTCTCTCTCTTCCTCTCATTTTTGACTCAAATATTTTCTTCCTTTGTTTAACTAGGTGACAGAAAAAGTGTCTCATGATAGATTTTTCAAAAGGCAGTTATAGTTTTTCCTACTTTTCCCAATAATACTTTATAGCTTAATACAAGTTCTCACATATTAACCAAAGAATGCTAAAATACAGACATGAACATCATCAAATTGATTTCCTGCTTTCTGATTATATTTTTCTCCTTTTGAAGTCCTCTCAGAGGTGCAATGTAATAACTGTATATAAGTAATGAGACGCACTCTAGACATATTTTCATCAAGAATATCTTACCTGTTACAACATATATCAGAGAGACAAGGTAAATTCTTCATTTTTCTTAAATGACGGTTTAATTTCTTTCATTCAGTGATATTTATAGGTGCCTATTTCTTTTGTCAAATGGAATAGTACATAAATTCAGTTAAGTAACCACTTGAGGCTTCTGAGAATGGATAGACAAGGCTTGCCTTCCGATGGGGATTACTACCACTTTCCACAACGTATTTTCACTGCGACAAAGTAAATAACAATTTTGAAGGTAGGCAATTAACTGAGTATTGCAACACAAGACAAAATGTGATGTTCTTTTAGCTGTGAGGGTAAATGTGTGGAGTAAAGTGGCTTTTGTGATTTTATTCAATTGGAATTACTACTCAAGGTAAAGTGTGCAGAAAAATTCATTCTTTGTCCTAAATAAAAAGAATATTTATTTGAATTTAGAAAGATATGCTGTGTCCTTGACAATCTATTGTGTCCTTGCTACTTCACCATTTGGAGATTTAGAAGAAAGGCTAGCTTGTTAGAACATAGAGAACAGGTCTTTTATTTTCAGTAGGGCAAAATAATTTTTAGTTATAGTCTTTTTTTAATTAAAATAGTTCTTTTTATGCAATGTATTCTGATTATGGTTCCCCTTTCCCATTTCCTACTAGAGCCTCCCTACCATCCTGCCCACCATATCCATACTCTTTCTTTCTCTTCTTCATTATAATCTAAATAATGATGATGATAAAACTTAAAAAACAGAATGAAACAAAACAAATAATCAGGAAAAAAAAGCCAAAGCAAAATCCCAAGAAATACACACAAACCCTGAGACACATACCTTTGCACATACAGAAAACCCATAAAAACAAAATCAGAAACAATTATATATAATCAAAAGACTTGTAAGGTAAAAAAAAAAATACATACAGCACTGTGGAAAAAAAAAAAACTCCAAAATGCCATTAAGTTCACTCTGTGTTGGCCATCTACTGCTCAGCAATGGAGCTTACCTGTAAGTGTGGTTTGTATACCAAGTGAGATTCCTTTGTAGGAAACTAATCTTTCTTTCGAGAATAGTTATCAGTTGAAGACAGCTTCTGGGTTACAGATGGGGGCTTGTGTCCACTTCATTTCTCACACCTGGGGATCTGGCTCACACCTGTGAAGGGCCAATTCATGCTGTTACCATCTCTGAGTTCAAATGTGCATAAGTTCTGTTATGTCTGGGTCTTATTATTTTTAGTGTGTTCCATCTCCACAGACTCTTATAATTTTATCACTCTTATTCCTAATAGTTCCCTGAGTCTTGAGGTAATGGATTTGAAGGAGACATCCCATTTAGAACTGAATATTGAAGGGCTTGCACTCCTTCCACAAAGTTCAATGGTAAGTCTCTTCATTTGCTCACACCTACTGCACAAAGAAGCTTCTCTGATGATGGTCAAGCAGGATACTGATCTATGAGTATAAGAGAATTTTGTTATGATTCATTTTATTGCTACATTCTGCTAACAGAAAAGTAGTATTTGGTTTTCCTCTAGGCCATAGCCTGTCTAGCCTTAGGTTCTTGGCCATCCAGACAGTGTTAGATATGGTTGCTTCTCTTGGCCTTGACTCTGATCAGATAGATTGGTTACTCCCAGAAGTTTTGTGCCACTATTGCACCAGTTATCTCGCAGGCAAATAGCCAATGTAGATTCCATGGTTTGTAACTGTATTAGCATTTACCTTTCTTCTATGGTAGTTTGCAAAATACTTTTTAGTACCATAAACAGTCAGAAGGAGTGAAGTCTCTAGGTAGGCATCAGCTCAACTTCTCTGTGTTCACTAAGATACGTAGATTTTTGTCTTCAACAATAGCAGCTGCTGTAAGTGTGGGGAGAGCAACCAATAGCATTGGTTATAACCTATGTTGCATGATTGTTTCCATGGGGCACCTTTAACCAAGAACTCAATTAAATGTAACCCAGTCCCAGTACTCTAGGTTTTATTTAGTGGCAAAAAAAAATCTCTAGTTTCATCCAGCCATACTATTTATTCTATTTTCCTTTCTTAGGGAGACCCATTTCTCTCCCTAGTTCCTTACTCTATTCCTAACCTCTTCAGTTATATGGATTTTAGCCTGTTTATCAATGACTTAAAAGCTAATATCCATACACAAACAAATAGATACCACATTGAACTTTTGGGGTCAGGGTGACCTCATTCAATATGATGTTTATTTTTCTGGGTCTGGGTTACCTTACTCAATATGATGTTTTCTAGATCCATCCATTTGCCACCAAATTTCAAGATGTCATTTTTTTCTACTGTGTAGTACTCCACTGTGTGATCCTACTGAAATTATGAAAAAGAGAAGGTTGTCATCTGTCTTCATATCTATTCAATGTAGTACTTGAGGTTCTACCTAGAGCAATAAGACAACAAAAGGAGATCAAGGGGATACAAATGAGAAAAGAAGTCAAACTCTCACTATTTGCTGATGACATGATAGTTTACATACTTATCCCAAAATTTCTATCAAGGAATTTCTGCAACTCATAAACACTTTCAGGAATGTAGCAGGATACAAGATTAACTTAAAAAAATCATTAGCCCTCCTGTACACAGATGATAAATGGACTGAGAAAGAAATTAGAGAAACATCACCCTTCACAATAGCCACAAATAAAATAAAATATCTTGGAATATCTCTAACCAAAAAATTGGAAGACCTGTATGACAAGAACTTTAAATCTCTGAAGAAAGAAACTGAATAAGACACCAAAAAAGGGAAATATCTCCCATGCTCTTGAGTAGGTAGAAATAACATAATAAAAAATGGCAATCTTAACAAAAAATGACAGTCTTAACAAAAGCAATCTACACAGTCAATGCAATGCACTAGTTCTTTTTTACCTCCCCGCATCTTCTTATCCCACCAAGTTCTGCCTTAATTTAGTCTGTCTTTTCCTCAACTTATACCCTCCAGGCATCCCATATAACCCTCCCAACTCCTACTCCAATCCTGATTCTAGGAAAACATCCTTGCTAACCTACAATGGTTCTCTAACAGTTCCTATCTTATGTCTCCTTCTCCACTATAGATAGGAAGAAGTTTCTGCTACTTCCCCTCTTGAATGTTTTCTTATCTTCATTGACCATGTTCACCTCATTTCCAGAAACCTCCCTCTGCTGCTCCTTAGCCTTTTCTCTGCCATAGGAAAAAAAAGTGAGGAGAAGGAGAAGCTAGAAGTGTTGGGTTCTAAGGAGCATCCCTCCCCCAAGACCACCTTTCTCCAAGCTTGTGTATCACCTGGGATCAAAGAGAACCTACAACTGTTGGCATGAACCCCCCTTCTCTCCAACTTGTGGAGTTGAGAACTGACAGATTGTCAATAGATTCTTTGTACCTTCTTCACTGCTGAAGAGAATGAACGGATTCCTTTAAAAAGCTTCAAGGACTGAAGACCAGAGGGTAGAGACAACTGACCTCGATCTGCTCAGTGGGAGAAAAACACAGATGGAGGTAGGAGGTCACTCAGTGACCAATGGAATCGAATTGAAGACTCATTAATCCACACACCTATGAACACCTGATTTTTGACAAAGAAGCTAAAATTATACAATGAAAAAAGAAAGCATCTTCAAAAAAAGGTGCTGGCATAACTGGATGTCAACCTGTAGAAGAATGGAAATAGATCCATATTTATCCCCATGCACAAAACTCAAGTCCAAATGGATTGTAGACCTCAATATAAATCTGACCACACTGAACCTGATAGAAGAGAAAGTGGGAAATAGCCTTCAATGCCTGAGCACAGGAGACCACTTCCTGAATATAACCCCAGTAGTACAGACACTGAGAGCAAAAATAAATAAATGGGACTTCCTGAAACAGAGAAGTTTTTATAAAGCAAACAACACCGTCAATAAGACAAAAAGTGAAAGACCCCCCCGTCCAGCTTGCTAAACAACTTAGCAGCAGTAACGCCATTTTGCAAAGCTTGTACTGAATATTCAGGGTTTAAACAAAGGGCAGTTTAAAAGCTGCCAAAATGAGATAAAGACATCTGTGGCTGGGCCGAGGGAGGAAGGAAGAAAAGACCGAAAAAGACACTTGTGTACCCTAGATAAGAGCCAAGTCAGCCCATATCTGAATTCTCAGGAGCTAGGGACCTTGTCCCCGGCTTAAACTCGGCCACATTCAGGCTGGCCAATGAAAACCCTGTAACTATGCTTCTCGCTTCTGTACCGCGCTTCTTGCTCCCCAAAACATATATAAACCCATTACCCGGACCTGGGCTCGCGCAAGTCCCAAGGGACTCTGTCGCCCCAGGTACCTGTGTATCTGAATAAACCTCTTGCTGGTTGCATCCGTACAAATGGTCTCGCTGTTCCTTGGGAAGGGTCTCCCCAGAGGGAAGACTCGTGAAGGGTCTTTCAAAAGGAAGTCTACTGAATGGGACAATATCTTCACTAACCCTACAGAGGACTGATGCCAAAAATATACAAAGAACTCAAAAATTTAGATATCAAAATTCCAAATAATCCAAATAAAAAATTGGTTTCAGAACTAAACAAAGAATTCTCAACAAAAGACTCAAATGGCAGAAAGACACTTAAGGAATTGTGCAACATCCTTAGCCATCAAGGAAATGCAAATCAAAATGATTCTGAAATACCTGCAATGCCTTAAATTCAGAATGACTAAGATCAAAAACACCAATGGCAGCTAATCCCAGAGAGGATGTGAAGTAAAGAGAACACCCCTCCATTTCTGGCAGGAATGCATACTTGTACGACCACTTTGGAAATCAGTATGGTGGTTTCTCAGAAAGTCGGAGATCAACCTACCCCAGGACACAGCAATACCACTCTTGTGTGTACACCCAAAGGATGCTCAATCATACTACAAGTACATTTGTTCAACTATGTTCACAGCAACATTCTGTGTACTAGCCAGGACCTGGAAACAACCTAAATGTCCCTCAATGGAAGAATGGCTAAATAAAATGTGGCACATTTACACATTTGAATACTACTAAGCGGTTAAAAAAAAAAGTCTTAAAATTTGCATGCAAATGGATGGAACTAGAAAAAGACCATCCTGAGTGAGGTAACCCAGACCAAGAAAAATGAACATGGTATGTACTCTCTCATAAGTGGATACTAGCTGTAAAACAAAAAATACTGAGTCTATAGTTCATGATCCTAGAGAAGCTAAGTAACAAGGTAAACCCTAAGAATAACATACATAGATCCACCTGGAAACGGGAAACAGTCACAATTGCTTGACAAAATTGGGACCATGGACAGAAGGGAAAGAGGAGGGGAGAAGAGAAGTGGATAGGAGAACTTGAAGGAACAGGATAGTCGAGATGGAGGAAAGACACAGATGAAAACAAGGAAAGACAATTTGATTGAGGGAGCCATAATGGGGCTAGCAAGAAACCTCACACTAGAGAAATTCCCAGGAATCCCCAATGATGAACCCAGCTAAGACCCTAAGCAATAGATGAGAGGGTGCCTGAACTGGCCTTGCCCTCTTATCAGACTGATGAATATATTAAATATCACCATAGAACCTTCATCCAACAACTGGTGGAAACAGAGGGAGAGATCTGCAGTGAATTGGGCTGATCTCCCAAAGTTGAGCTGAAGAGTGAAAGGAATGAGAATATGAGCAAAGAAGTCAAGACCGTGATGGAGACACCCACTGAAACAATTTATCTGAGCTAACAGGAACTCATCAACTCCAGCAAGACAGGAAAGGAACCCGCATAGGTCCAAACTAGCCCCTATGAATGTGGGTGACAACTGTATGGCTGGGCAGACCACAGGGCCACTGGCAGTGGCACCAGGATTTATCCCTACCTGTACCAGATGCTTGGGAACCTATTCTCTGTGCTAGATACCTTGCTCAGCATAAATGTAATAGGGAGGGCCTTGGACCTTCACAAAGCAATGTGCCTTGCCCTCTCTGAGGAGTGGATATGGAGTGGGGTTGGGAAGTAGGTAGGGGGAATCAGAAAAGGGAAGGTCTTACGACCTTTTCTGGGATTGGGTGTAAAATGGGGAAAAATATGTTTGTTTTCCTTTTAAAAAATAAAATAAAGGAAAATAATTTTAAAAAAAGAACAGATTGACCTTTAGTAAATTTTTGGCAGTCAACCTACCACTCTGCTGCCTGATGATGATCCTGTGGAATCCATCCATGACTACCTAGAGATGTTATACATCATGCAAAGTAAGCAATGTGACTTCCTGGAGATGTTATACATCATGCAAAGTAAGCAATGTGACTTAACAGATGTTCCTCTCACCACCAGAGATACAGACCTCTTCATGAATGGCAGCAGCTTTATTTTAAAAAAGAACCAGCTAAGTTGGTGGTAGTCGTCACTTTCCAGAAGGAGGAAATTTGGTTATAAGCCTTGCCTATGGGCACATCTACCCAGAAAACAGAAATATTTTCTCTGACACAGACTTTAAGATGGACTGAAGAACAAGAAGTGAATACCTACACAGAAAGCTGATATGCTTTTGCCATAACTTAAGTTCATGGACAAACAACAGATGTATAAAGAGAGGGGCCTACTAACATCAGAGGGAGAGACTATTAAAAAAAAAAAACATGACCGGGTGATAGTGGCACACACATTTAATCCTGGCACTCAGGAGGCAGAGGCAGGCGGATCTCTGTGAGTTCGAGGCCAGCCTACTTTACAGAGCCAATCCAGGACAGCTAGGACTGTTAAACAGAGAAAATGTGTCACAAAAAAATAAATTTAAAAAAACCATGAAATTGTCCAGTTACTAGAGGCCACCTGCACTGCCAACTTAACTGGCCATAATACACTGTCTAGGAGATCAAAAAGAAAAGCCCCCAATCTCAAGATAATGACTATGCAGATCAAGTTGCTGTTCTCAGGAATTCAAACTCCAGACCATTGCAGAGCTATGTGCTGTCCTTCAAGGCCCTGTTCTGCCTTGAAAAAGATGTTCCTGAGTACAATCCAGAAATGATCAAGTCTTACTCTTACTTGAGAACTCAGGAGAGCTGAAACAGATGATGTATCTTGTTGGATGATAAAGTCAGTATGCCAAAGGTACTGGAACAAACCTAGCCACCTTCATTGCCTGGCACCATGAACTTGTCACCTAAGATCTCAGAACTCACCTCTGAGTTCAGGCTACTTGGACCCTGAGAAAACCTCAGAGCATACTCAAACTGATGCCTGATGTGCACCAAGGTAAATGCAAAAACCCTAGTACAACTGAGTCAAGATACTATACCCAGTGAGTTTTGAGAATTGGATGTTGCTGAAGTCAAGCCAGGGTTCTACTACAGGCTAGGTAGAGATCTTTCCATCCTGAATGGAAATGGCCCAGCTGTAGCAAAGAAATTTATAATGGAAATTATTCCTATTTAGCCTCCCCACAGCTCTGTGGTTGACAATGGCCCAGGTTTCATGGCTAAGTTATTTCAATTGCTCTCTAAAACTCTTGGCATAAACTGGAAACCTCATTGTATGTATCATCCTCAGAACTCAGGAAAGGTAGAAAAGATGGACAGGATTTTAAAAGAGATTTTTAATTAAATATACTCTTGAGATTGGTGGTAACCTGATTGACCTCTTGCCATATGACTTTTGGGGGGTCTGCTGTACTTCCTACTGAGAAAAGTTCACCCCATATAGAATAGTCAATGCCAACCTAATAATACTGTAGTTACATGTCCAACTACTGCTCCACTCCACTCTGAGTCCTTAAAACGTGGTCATTTAATCTTAGATAAAATTTTCCTTCAGATACAAGCTGCTCCACATGTTGGGTACCACCCATTCCAGTCCAGAGACACTATTGGTCTGACATTATTCTCTGGAAAGCTACTGCAGTTAAGGTTGCTGGTATTCCTGCCTATATTCACTCAAACCTCAAGAATGTACCCTAGGAACACAAAGAATAGAAGTCCAGCCCCCAGAGCTAGAAAGTGACTAAAAAACAACCATTAAAAACAAATAGGCATCCTCCTGAATATTAACCTTCACCAGGCGAGGAAAGGAGACAGAGACAGAGACCCACATTGGAGCACCGGACTGAAATCTCAAGGTCCAAATCAGGAGCAGATGGAGAGAGAGCATGAGCAAGGAACTCAGGACCATGAGAGGTGCACCCACACACTGAGACAATGGGGATGTTCTATCGGGAACTCACCAAGGCCAGCTGGCCTGGGTCTGAAAAAGCCTGGGATAAAACCGGACTTGCTGAACATAGCTGACAATGAGGACTACTGAGAACTCAAGAACAATGGCAATGGGTTTTTGATCCTACTGCACGTACTGGCTTTGTGGGAGCCTAGGCAGTTTGGATGCTCCCCTTACTAGACCTGGATGGAGGTGGGTGGTCCTTGGACTTCCCACAAGGCAGGGAACCCTGATTGCTCTTTGGGCTGACGAGGGAGGGGGACTTGATTTTGGGAGGGGGAGGGAAATGGGAGGCGGTGGCGGGGAAGAGACAGAAATCTTTAATAAATAAATAAATAAATTTAAAAAAAATCAAAATGTCTAAGGTTTAATTCTTTAACATAACTCTAAGCATCATGTTCTTGCTGTTGGACTCTATACTATGATTGCTCTACGTCTAAGAGTTTTATTGTCTTATTTTCAACCTATGCAAATAGAACCTAAATGCATCTTTACAGGGGAAATATAAGGCAATCCTATGATAGAAAAAACACTGATATGTCCTTATCATACAAAGACTGCTTTTTGTCCATGAGTGCTCATATTTTTTTACAAAAGATGGGGAACAAAGATTCTTAGCCAGATGGATGGAGGACACTTGGGATGGATTAATCCAGCTGAACAGTCCCAGTGTAATAATATAGACTTTAGCATAATCAAATATTCTTCAAATGGTTCTGATAATGAAAATAATAGATGTGGTAAAATAATAAAGGAAAGGTAAGATTTGTTAATCACTTCAATTGAACTTAACATACCCATAGTTACCCTTTTTGTAATTACACTATTAGTAACAAAGGACAATTCTGGGTATGTTAGCAATCATAACCTCTGAGTCTATCTAGCATTAGAAAGCCAACAAGAAAACTCCTCTGTGTCAGAGGAGATCCTTCTATTCCTGGGCTCTTAAAAAGAAATTCTTATGGAATAAATGTTTCCAATGAAAATTATACAATGATATTGGGGGGGGGCCAAATGGAACATGCCCCCACTAACATTTTTAAATCTGTAGCTGATATTCCTACTAATAATTTCTTTTTCCTCTTCTGCCTATGTTTCAATGGCACTAATGCTTCTTCTTATTGTAATTCCACTTTTCATCACACCTCCCTTGGGTAAAGGTTGTCCTTAGGATGGACTTTTTCTGTAAAAACAATACTTATTCTGATCTCCTTGCGGGGTTTATGTAGGATAGAATATGTTAAATAGCTATTTTACTTGACAATTATTTACAATCAGTTAATAGAATCACTAGAGCTTGATATAGGAGGTCCTTCTGTATTTGTGTTACTTTCATTGGTTGAATAAAGAAACTGTTTTGGCCTTTTGATAGGGCAGAAACTTAGGTAGGTGGGAAAGACAGAAGTGGATTCTGGGAGGATGAAGGCAGGCAGAGAGAGCTGCCATGGGGTTGCCAGAGTCAGACATGCTGAATCTTTCCCGGTAAGCCATGACCTCATGGTGACATACAGATTATTAGAAATGGGTTGAATGAAGATGTGAGAGTTAGCCAATAAGAGGTTAGAATTAATGGGCCAGGCAGTGTCTTAATTAATACAATTTCTGTGTGATTATTTCGAGGGTTAAGCTAGCTGGTGGCGGGATGCAACCAGGTCCTCCTTACTACAGATTGGCACCTCAACATGGTTGACTAACTCCATGTAAAACCTGAGAGGGCTTGAAAAGGCATTCTAGACACACAGAAAAAAAAAAAAACAGAGTTTAACACAGCCTTTTGCTGTTTGCTGGCACGGTGCCGCAGAGAAATTTTCCCAACTCAGCAATAGCAGCAGGAAAAAAAGCTATGCCATTTTAAAATCCAGCTTCCTGGGCTGTGCTGCCAGTACAAACACCAGCTATTAAGCATTTAAATGGCATTTGTGAGCCCGGATGTTTGTGTGCCCACTCGGGGTCGGAAACAAAGTACCTGAGACCATGCCTTTGGCTTGGTGCTCCCTGTCTGGGCAAGTGGTGGGATCAGGTCTACTAGCCGTGCACAAGCAGGAGAGCATGGCAGATTCCTGTTGACATACACAGAGATGTTTCCAGGCTGTGCAGTGCTTTTCATGGCAGATTTGGCTGTAACTCAGAAAGAAAGAGTTTATGTGCCGTATGCTCAGTCTCAGAGTTAAAATGCTGAATATGGCTCCTACCTGGCAGGTGGACATAAATGGTATGTCCACCATTTTGAAATTGGAGAGAGGTGGAGCCAACATCCAGAGCAGCCACAACCTAGCTGCTTAGCATTTTTAAAGCTCTTCAAGACAGTAGAGAATTAAAGACAATGCAATAGGACAGATTCAGACATGAGCAACCTCTAAATGGGTCACAATGTTGAATAAATGTACAAAGTCTTGAAAGATAAAAGATAAAGATTATAGATACTCATAAAATAAAGTTAATGCTTTAAAAAAGGGAAAAGTCTTTAAAGAGACAGAGTACAGATAGTCATAGATTAAAAGAGGTAAAGAGAAATAAGCCACGTATAAATGGAAAATTCACAAAGAGTCTGGAATATATGTATTATGTTTTCATTAAATTTTTTGACTGTGAAGAAGCTAAGTACTTGGACTGCCAAGCTAAACCAGAATGAATATTATAAAGGTATTATGACTTCAGAATTTGGGTCTAAAAATATGGTGCTTTGGAAAAGAGGTTCTTCTTTTGTTTTCACAGAAGATGAGACCCTGTGGATTTCTTCTATCCCAATATGGTATGATAGACCATGCCCTCCTGAAAGGTTGCTGTGAACACCCTCAAAAAATTACTTCCCTCAACTGCCAACTGAGATGAACCTAGCAGACAGGTTATACCATGAAAGACCTGAATAACAGCACCCCCATACAGCAGGAATCAGTTTGGAGAGAAAAAAATGTGCCCATATTTCCAAATATTGTTTACAAATGTTCTTTTACATTTAAAGGGGGATATGATATAGATATAAATAATTTGCATTGGTATAATCTTGGTTTATTGATAGAAATTTGTCAATCTTGTTATATGTATATGTATTTCTGCTCTTGATTAAGGTATTGTGATTATGTAGTTCATTTAAAAATGTAATGTATAATTAGGAAATATAGGTTGTTAATGGATAATCTCCGATAATAGTCAAGCTTGTAGTCATGTTAGTTAGATTTTCTAGATATATATAGATATATTTTGGTTAGATAGGCATTCTTCATATCTTTCAAAGACTACAGAATATGGCACTTAAAATGTTTTAATAACTTAGGGCTTTTCATGACAATGAGACATGTCTGTCCCTGGCAGCACCAGCTACTTCAAGAGGAAGATGGGCAATGAAGAGGCTCCTTATGGAGTTGGTTAGCCATTTGGGCAAGAAACTGTTCTTGCCTAAACTGTTTAACTGGACACAAAGAATCTGCAGAAAGAGGACTGCTGAATTTGCCTAAAGGTGAGATGATCTTTTGGGATTCCAGATTCATAAAAGAGTCTGTGAGACATTCTGCATGATACAAAATAAAATGACTGAACTGTCTTTAAAATTTCCTGCTTCATGGAAAAGTCTGCTGGATACTATGGGCCTGTAGGCTGGAGATGGATGCCCCAACAGTACAAAAGAACTTTGGGTGACTGTACAGGCAGCAATATGTCTCTGTAATTTGTGAAGTTTCAGAAGTTGCTTCTTCTTGTTTACATAGGTAATATTATATCCTTCTGGAGTCTTTGATGGCGTTGAAGAATGGTTAGTTATAATTATAGTTTTCCTTTGTTATGATAAAAGATAAAATAGGTATAAATATTGTAGCTGTAACTTGATAACAGTATTGTTATATGTAATTTTACTATGTTAAAATGAAAGCCTTTCTTTTTTGTTTAAACAGAAAAGGGGAAGTGATATAGGAGGTCCTTCTGTATTTGTGTTACTTTCATTGGTTGAATAAAAAAAACTGCCTTAGCCTTTTGATAGGGCAGAAACTTAGGTAGGTGGGAAAGACAGAACTGGATTCTGTGAGGATGAAAGCAGGCAGAGAGTCACCATGGAGTCACCAGAGTCAGATATGCTGAATCTTTCCAGGTAAGCCACAACCTCGTGATGACATACAGATTATTAGAAATGAGTTTAATCAAGACACAAGAGTTAGCCAATAAGAGCCTAGAACTAATGGACCAGGTATTGTTTTAATTAATACAATTTCTGTGTGGTTATTTCAGGGGTTAAGCTAGCTGGGCAGGATGCAGCCCGCTCCTCCTTACTTCAAGAGCTCTTTCTGAAAAGACCGTAATGATTTCTCACACCCATCATATTCCACTACGCTTGCCACCACCGTGGCTTTTCTGTTACCCATCTCAGGACTTGTTGCTGGATTACAAAGAGAAATTTTTAAAAATAGCCTGCTGAATTTCAAAAACTACTGATAGTACATCAAAATATTAGCATAAATTAATTAAGAAATTGGATAACTGAGAACAACTTCTGCAAAACAGACCTACTGTTGACCTGTTACTTAATCATTATCATGGTTTCCAGCAATTCACCAAAAGGTACTGCTTTCACACTTCTGACAACCAAACTGATGTTCTACAGGAAAAAAAAAAAGACAAAAACACTCAAACTTAGCATGTGGCTAAGATGGTTTCCCTCCTTCCTTGGCCCTCTAAAATCATGTCTACTAGTTATCATAATCAGATCCTGCATATTCCACATACTACTAACTTGATCACCAATCAGATAAACAATGCTAGAATCAATGCTGCCAGATGACATTATTATCAAGGAATTAAGGACATTAAGTCAAAGGGGTAATTAGGGGCCTGCCTGATTCCATAGACCTCTCCTAACCCAAGATATTGGCTTGTTTTTGAGAGCACACAAAGTAATTTGTTTTGTACAGTCACTAGTAATAACACAGATATTATCAGTATTTCTATATTGATGGTATAAGTTTTTCTTTATATTTTAAATGGCCATTTGTGATTACTAGACATATGGGTTCTTTCTAATTTTTGCTATTTTAAAGAAGAAAAACAATGAGTAAATCAACTAAACATTTTGCAAAGGCAATACTAACCAATTACTAATTAATAAAATTTCAAATTTTCCTTCAGCATCATGCATGACAGAAAATAGCAAAAATCCCCATTAATGGATGTTTCCAAATTGTCCCAAGAACACACTTTGTGTGTGTGTGTGTGTGTGTGTGTGTGCTTACTTTAATGTGTGGGCAGGTTACTTGTGTGCTGAGGGGGTCTTAAATATATGTAGAAATAAGGAGTGAATTTTTTTGTCAATATTCTCATTTTTGTGGATATTAACACTGTGACCTGAATGAGCTTGAATGAGCTGAGTTTACACATTAAAATGATACTTTCTTCCTTCTTTCAGACTTCAGTAATTCCTCTTCTATTTTCAATGTCCTGCCCTTGCACACCCTACCCTCCTATCACCTTATTAGAGAAAATATGTGACGTGTTTCTTTTGGCACCTGGCTAATATTGATTGATATTATGTCCTAGATTTCCATTCACTTTCCTGTAAACAATAGAATTTCACTCTTTTTATGTGATTGTCTTATATTTATTTTTATCTGTTGACAGGAATCTAGCCAAATTCTACATCTCAACTAATGTTAACAGTATTACAATCAAGCAGCTCACCAGAACTGGAGTTGTACTTGGTTGAAAGCCACTGGACACCAGTGCTGGAAACTGAACTCAAATTCTCTGCTATCACAGCACTTGATCTTAATGGCTGAGCCGTCTCTAGAGCCACGCCATTTACAAAAACAAAGTGTTTTTTTGTTTTATCGTTGTTTGCTTGTTTGCTTGCTTTAGATAGCTTTTCTTGACTATAAATTTTTAGGAATATTCTTGAGAATCGATTCATGGTATACACCTGATTTCTCTTCTAGAGTATTATGTATTATGTTCTATTGATTTAATGAATCCATTTTTATGTTAAAACTGTGCTGCTTGTTGCTATGGTTCTGTAGTATATTTTGATATGTCCTCAGTATTCTTTGCAAATCACTTTGAGCTTAATGGAAATTTTAACTCAAGAACATAGAAAGTTCTTTGTGTTCCATAGTTCTGAACTGCTCTATTTAACTCCTTCCTTCCTTGTGTCATGTTTCTTTATGATAGTTCTTTCCATTGCTCACTTAAGTTTATTCTTGGCAGGTTTTATTTTATTTATTATTTATTCAACTATTACTAATGAGAATAGTTCCATTATTTCTTTCTCAACAATTTTATATGTTTTTTATATGCTGGTTTTATATATTCCTACTGAAATAATTTAGTGATTCTAATCACTTTTGTTTAGTATCTAGATTTATCTATAGTTAGAATTAAATATCTGAAAGGATGCATAATTTTATTATTATCATGACAATTATTTCATTTTCTCAGGACTCTAAACCCATCTCTAACAGGAAGGAATCTGTGTTATGGAAAAATTAAAATGCTGTAGGCCCCCAGGCAGTAGTAGCAGGCCATGTGGTGGCAGGCAGGGAACCCTGAGAGCAGCTAGTCCTGGGCAGGGCCCAGGCGCACCACGCAGCAGGTCTCCCTGGGTGTCCCCGGCCACTAGCCATGTCGGCGGTGGGTGGACAAGAGGCAGATAGATAGGCATACCATGCAGATAGGTTTGCTGCAAGCTGCTGGGGTCCTGAAAGCAGCCAGTCCCAAGCAGGGATGGCAAACAAGGCAATGCAGAAAGTTTCCATGTGACTGCAGCCAGCAGGGGAGAGAGACAGATAGACATACCATCCAGAGTAAAGTTAGACATTTATTAGATGGGTTATGGAGGGGAAGGTAAAGGGGGAGAAAGAAAGAGGGGGGAGAGAAAGAAGGAGAGAGGCTGCCTCTCCAAGAGTGGGGACAGGAAGACAGAAAGTGGGGGGTCTAAGGCTGCCAGCAGGAAGGGAGTGGGCATGGCTTGTCTCTTAAAGAGACAGAACAATCATTACAATCTGTGTTTGGCACTGAGATTTTTGTTTGTTTTGCACTTACCCCTGCCTTTCTTCTGTTTAAATCTTTATTTCCAAGTAGTGACCCTTCATTCTTTTACATTATGTATGGCTTACTATATCCCTCTTATTAAACTTTTACTTAGATTACAAAGGCATAGGTTTGCATGTAGTTTCATTTATACTTTATTTTGGTTGGCTGTTGCCCTGCTCACTCAGTATCCTACCCACATCACCTGACAACATCAAACTGCTAGAGAAAAACTAGGAATTACTCTTTAACTCATAGGCACAGGTAAGGCCTGTCTGAATGGGATTTCAGTATATCAGGAAAGAAGACCAAATATTAACAAATGTTAATATTTGTTGCGGGAGCTCCTTCTGCTCATTCAGCCAATAGCTGCTGAGATACCAGCCCATTGGGGCGTGGTCTCTCTCTTTTTAAAAAAGCTGCCACTGCCCTCCACTCACTCTTTGGCTTCTGGCTCTGCTTCCGGTGACTAGGCTCCCTTCCTGATTGTACAGAGGGCTATCGTCTGGGATGATAATCTGTAAGTTTCCCCCCCCTTAAATAAATAACCATTCTATTAACCATAATTCCAAACTGGTGTGGGATTGTTTGTGACTTTCGCCTTCATCTGGCACCCAAACGTTTGGTTTTAGACCCCCCCCCCACTGAACTGGCTGCCACCAGCTCGATTTGGCACGAGCCCTCCCTCAGCTGTGTCCTGTGCCCTGTGTGTGGAGCCAGCAGTTCAATATAAACTATTATGCAGTGGCTTTTCTTGCTGCAATTCTTTATATTTTCCCTTTACATGCCTCAGATTGACTTCAAGTCCCCATGCACCCTATTGTTTGCCTCCCCATGTAGATTTAAACTCCACAGGCCCACACAGTCTCTGTCGGCCTGGTTTGCTCTTTTCTGAGTTGATTTTATTTATTTATTTTTTTTAATTTATTTATTTAAGATTTCTGTCTTTTCCCCACTGCAGTCTCCCATTTCCCTCCCCCTCCCCCAGTCAAGTCCTCCTCCCTCTTCAGCCCAAAGAGCTATCAGGGTTCCCTGCCCTGTGGGAAGTCCATGGACCACCCACCTCCATCCAGGTCTAGTAAGGTGAGCATCCAAACTGCCTAGGCTCCCACAAAGCCAATACGTGCAGTAGGATCAAAAACCCATTGCCATTGTTCTTGAGATCTCTGAGTTGATTTTAAATCTCCCTTGCAAGCACAGTGCTTAAGTGGTGTGAACCAAAGCACAAGCAGTTGACTAAAGCTGCAACCCCTCGGGGCTACTCTGTCACGTGGAAGCATATGCGGCTTCCGGGTTGCTCTTCTCTACCCCTGGATTCTGTGTTTCTGGTTCTGTGAATGGAATTTATTTAATCACTTTGTTGAGCAACTCGCATTTCCCAGTTTTTAACAAATACTAAGGCAGACACTGAAACAGGTGTTTTTTATCACCTTTGCAGTGGTTCTATGATGACTCAGCAACAGTACCACTGCTGGATAATAGATAATATGGCAGTTTTCGTTCCCAATGCAAATTTTACTGCTTTGTTTACTAATACAATGGATTATATCATGCAAGGTTTATATGACTATGGGGATACCTTGATTTACTGGTTACAAGGTTTCAGTTTTCTTTTCAATATTCTATCATTAGGGAAGAATATAGCAATCCTAAGAACCATACAGTCGTTACTAGAAACTCATGCAGGTCAGGAGATTCAGGATTTAAGAGAGACAATGATAAAAAGATTTGAAATGATTGAAGAAATTATTGGAGCTGGTGAACAGAGTAAGAAGGCACAAGGACAGGATACAATACCACCACCAGCTATTAGAACTGGCTTACCCAGGGTTTTAGTGACATACCCTATAATTTATTCTGACAAAGTGACAACTTCTAAAGGCCCAAAGGGAGTCAAAGAAGCTAGATGGATTCCAATAGAAATGAATGATCTAAAAGAAATTAAGCAAGCTGTCATCAATTATGGCTTGCACTCTGCATTTGTTAAGGAAATGATAAGGACTTGGGCTTTTAATGTCAGAGCTACCCCCCATGATTTCTTTCAGTTAGTGTCTGCAGTTTTAGATGATGAACCTTCCTTGATGTTTGGAATTTATTTCAGAGAAGACTCCGAACATATGGAACAGCAAGGAAGAGCAAAAGGTGTGGAGGTTTCCCAAGATCAAATTCTTGGTATAGGAGTGTATGCTGATCCATAGGTTCAAGCTCTTTATGATGAAGAAGTATTGTCATTATGTCACAAGACAGCCTTAAATGCTTGGAATAGAATACAAGATCCAGGGAAAAGGGTCAAATCATATACCAGGATTAGGCAGGGACATAGAGAACCCTTTACTGACTTTTTGTAAAGATTAATTAAGGCTCTGGACATAGGGGTAACAGACCCAGAAGCTAGACGAATACTTCTTGAATCTCTAGCTTATGAAAATGCAAATATACATTGCAAAAAGATAATTGGGCCTTTAACATTTAGATCAGCATCTATGGATGAATGGTTTCAGCATACAATGAACGTTGAGACATTTAGCTATAATGATGAATCTTGGGTAGGAGAAGCAATTTCCAAAGCAATGAGGAGACATCAAACTTCCCAGGTGTTTTAATTGTAGAAATTAGGACATCTGAAAAGGGATTGCAGGCAAAGAATTTCTAGGAATAATATCTCCTCTGGGAGTGACAAAAACAGGAGACCCTGACCTTCAGGTATATGTAGGAGATGCGGTAAAGGCAGACATTGGTCCAACGAATGCAGGTCAACAACAGACAGACAAGGCAACCTGATACCATTGGGAAACCCCTTGAGGGGCCTCTCACAGTCCCCCAAGCCAAAAATGGCCCAGTCATTCCCAGTCAGTAGAGAACGTGCCTCACCAAGAAAATTAAAAGCTCCAATTTCTGCTGTAAAAAGTAATACTGGTCTAAATGATGAGTTACATGTGGAGGATGAGTCAAAAATCCAGTAGGACAGAGTGAATGCATATTTTGGCAGACTTCTATTAACGATAAAAGACCAAGCTAAGAGTCTGTATAAATGGCATTTTATTGAAGGCTTATTAGACACAGGTACGAATGTAAGTATCATTACTCCAGAATCTTGGCGTCCGAATTGGCCTCTTCAAGAGGTAGATGTTCAGTTCCTGGGAAATGGAACCCTATCTCGTGTAAAACAAAGCACAAGATGGGTTGAATGCATAGGGCCTGAAGGGCAAATAGGAACACCAAGGCCACATATAGCCAATTTTTGCAATAAATTTATGGGGCCATGACCTGATACAGCAATGGAATACCCAGGTTTTCTTGTAGTTTCAGGAACTCATAATTCTGGGAAGGATATGATGAGGTATTATGGAAAAAGGTCTCCAGCCATTTAGGCTATATAATAACATACAGCAAATAGCAAACCTTTAGAGGTACCAGCAGCCCTACCTTTAAAATGGTTAACTGAGAAGCCAATATGGATCAAACTGAGGACTCTAGCTGAAGATAAATTACAGGCATTGGAATAGCTGGTACAAGAGCAACTAGATGCTCACTATATTGAAGAATCAACCAGCCCTTGGAATTCTCCTGTGTTTGTTGTAAAAAAGAAATCTGGTAAATGGAGAATGGTGATAGATCTAAGAGCTGTCAACAAGGTAATTAAACCTATGGGCCCACTACTGTCTGGAATTCCTTTGCCTTCTCTATTACCAAAAGGATGGCCTCTTATAGTTATTGATTTGAAAGATTGTTTTTTCACTATACCTTTACAAGAAAAGGATAGAGAAAAATTTGCCTTCATTGTGCGTACTTATAATAATTCTCAGCCTAATAGAAGATATCAATGGACTATCCTCTCACAGGAAATGCTCAATAGTCCCACATTGTGCCAATATTTTGTAAGTAAGCCATTGGAAATAATTCGTAAGCAATTTCACAAATCCATAGTTTTTCATTAGATGGATGACATTTTGTTATCTGATTCAAATAAAGATACTTTAGAAAGGATGTTTGAAGACGTAAAGAAAGTCTTGCCTAAATGGAGATTACAAATTGCCCCTGAAAAGATTCAAAGAGGAAATTCTATTAATTATCAGAATAGGGTTACAGAATAGGGTTAGAGAAAATTAAAATGCAAAAGGCACAACTTAGGAGAGACTGGTTACAGACTCTTAATGACTTCCAAAGATTGTTAGGAGACATTTCCAGTCTTCGACCAGCTGTTGCGATAACACCTGATCTAATAGTTCATTTAAACAAAACCTTAGATGGTCATAAAGATTTGAATAGTCCCAGAAAACTAAAGATGAAGCAGAAAAGGAACTGACAATGATTGAGGGAAAATTACAGGAGGCATATGTGGATAGGGTGAACCCAAATCTTAGCTGCATCCTAGTCATATTGCCTTCCAGAATTTCTCCTACAGGAATTTTAATGCAGAGGGAAGATATTATTTTAGAATGGATATTTATACCTAATAAACCAAGTAAAAAATTAAAAACTTACATGGAAAAAGTCTCTGAATTAATTGTAAAAGGTAAGCTGAGACTTCATCAACTAGCTGGTATAGACCCAGCAGAAATTATAGTGCCTTTTACTACTGAAGAAATAAAAAAATTATGGGAAGACAATGAACCATGGCAAAGAGCTTGTGCTAATTTTTTGGAAGAAATTAATAGCAACTATCCCAAAAATGGTAGACTTAACCTCATAAAGAGACTTTCTTGGATTCTTCCTAAAATTGTACGTGATGCTCCTATAACTGGAGCCCGTACATTCTATACTGATGCAAATAAATCAGGGAAAGCAGGTTACAAGTCAGATGAATTGAGTAAGGTGGAACAAAGCCCTTATAATTCTGTCCAGAAGGCAGAATTATATGCCATTCTTATGGTGCTAAGGGATTTTAAAGAACCTCTTAATATAGTTACAGATTCACAATATGCAGAAAGAGTTATCTTGCATATTAAAACTGCTGAATTTATACCAGATGACACAGAGTTGACTTCATTGTTTATCCAGGTACAAGACATAATCAGGAATAGCCTTTGCCCAATGTACATAACACACATCCGATCCCATACGGGTCTGCCTGGTCCTCTAACACAAGGTAATGCTGAGATTGATCAATTATTAATTGGAAGCATGTTGCAGGCCTCAGAATTTCATAAAAAGTATCACATCAATAGTATAGTAAAGGCCTAAAGAAAGAATTTTCTGTTACGTGGCAACAAGCTAAGGATATTTTAAGAGATGTCCTACTTGTTCTTTCTATAATCAAACACTGTTGCCTGCAGGGAGTAACCCAAAGGGTACTAAGAGAAATGAAATCTGGCAGATGGATGTGTTCCACTTTATGGAATTTGGTAAATTAAAATATGTACACCACACCATAGACACATATTCAGGTTTTCAAATGGGCAACTGTCTTGAGCTAGGAAAAGGCTGATTCAGTAATGACTCATTTATTGGAAGTTATGGCCTTCATGGGTATACCTGCACAAATAAAGAGAGACAACGGTCCAGCATATGCTCTAAGAAAATGAAACACTTTTTTGATTATTATAATATAAAATACATTGTAAGCATACCAAATAATCCTACAGGTCAGGCAGTTATAGAAAGATCAAATCGTACTATAAAGGATAGCACTACTTCAAGACCTGTTTTGGGTACCAGCTGCACAAGATGGTTCCAACTTGGGTTAGCTGAAATGGTGCACATCTTGTAAAACATTCTGGCCAGACCTGCACAAAATACTCAGAGACTATTTGCAATTTTAAAAGACATTGATCTTGAAATTTAACCATCATTTTACTTTCACAGGATCCCTCAGAAAGAACGTCGCCCCCATGACAGCTGGAAGTAATTCTAGAGGGCGACGTCCCCTCTCCCAGTAAAGTTTGTCCTTGGGTTTAGGGATATTATTTAAGGGTTGATTATAATTAGTATACGGTTGAGGGTTGGGGGGTTGGGAAAGGAATTTTATAAGCTCAGGGATCTTTTTGAAAAAAAAAAGAGGGATAATTGGATGATGGGATAATAGTTTTATAATTGTAAGTTACTGTTTTTAGACAAATATATTGGTATCAATTCTAGTATATTGATACAAAGTTAAATTATAGTGACTATTGTATGCATGCATTCTTTTACCTCTGTTGAAAACACTTTTTATGTATTGATATATATTGTATATATTTTATATATTTACCATATTGCAGTGTACCTTTCTACCTCTGATTAAGATACTTGTATATTTATTTATATATTGATACATATTTACCATATTGCATTGTTATTTGTACATTGTTTTTATTTGGAGGTCATATTGTCCTCATTTATTGCACAGTGGTTTATTGTCTTTAAGTTAGATAGGTATTGAGAATTATATAGATTAATAGTCATCTATGTTTTTCATTTATAATTAGACTAATCAGGTTCTTTAGATACATAAAGATTATATTCAGTATAGATAGATAATCTTCAACCTCTTCAAAGACCTGTAGAAAATGGCCTTTAGTCTAACTCAGTTTTGTGGTAGTGAGACACAATTGCTCCTAGCAACACCGATCTATTCCTGAAAGAATGTTGAGCACCAAAGACACTCCACATGGAGCCTTTCTTCTTGGCAGAACTGGCCTTTGGGCAAAGAAATGCCCATACCTCAACCACTGACAGAGATACAGAGTATCCGTAAATGGATAAAACAGGACTGTCATATCCTGCCAATACAGGGTAAGATAGTTTTGAAACGTTTCTTTCCCTTGAAAATGGTATGTCATTTATGTTAGGCCTTTAGGGTAAGATAGTTTTGAAAAGTTTCTTTCCTTTGAAAATGGTATGTCAGTTATGTTAGGCCTTAGCCATAGATGGTTGCTTCAACACCGCAAACGTGACCTTGGGTGATTGCCCAGGTAGCCAGTTGTCTCTGTAATTTGTTGCATGTTTTGGAAGTTGTTTAATTGCACTTCCTAATTACTCAGGTAACATTATTTCTCTTCTCGGATCTTTGATGGAGTTGAAGACTATAGAAATGTAGTTACTTTCCTCTCATGACTTGGCCAAGTTATTTATTATACAAGACTTAAGCCAGCTAGAATAGGATATTTGTACATATTGTATATAATTTCGTTGTAGGTTTAGAACCCTCTTACTTAAACAAAAGGGGGAGGTGTTGCGGGAGCTCCTTCCGCTTCTTCTGGCTACTGAGTTGCCAGCCCATTGGGGCGTAGTCTCTCTCTCTTTAAAAAAGCTGCCACTGCCCTTTGCTAACTCTCTGGCTTCCTGCTCCACTTCCGGCAACTAGCCTCCCTTCCTAATTGTGCAGAGGGCTGTTGTCTGGGATGATGATCTGTAAGTTTTCCCCCCTTAAATAAATAACCATTCTATTAATCATAATTCCAAACTGATGTGGGATTGTCTGTGACTCATGCCTTCAGATATCTCTCAAAACTTAAAACAGTCTGTGCTACAAAGATAACTGTCAATCAAGTGAAGGCCCAGCCCACAGAGTGAGATACACATCTGAAAGATACTTTATGTCTAGAATATTTAAAAAAAAGTTCAGAAAAGTTAATGTCAATAAGTAATCAACCCAATTTAAAACATACTATATAGCTGAACAGAATACTCTCACAGAAGAAATACAAGTGTAAATTAGTCCCTTTGGAGATTAGTCTGGACTCTTCCAATAAACTAGAAATTGATTTACCATAAGTTCCAGGTATACCACTTCATGTATGATACACAAAAGACTTAATAGGGATACCTGATTATCCATGTTCACTGTGGATTAATTCACAATATTTTGTGGAGGCTGAAAAATGCAGGCTCATTTTCAGCTTGTCTGATGATCAGAGAGTTTGGAAATTAACAGGCTTAATTGCACCTTCTACTTCAGGAGGTGGTGGCCTGGCTCTTTCTGAGGTTAAGATAGCTTGGTGCCATCCTGATGGGTGGTCAGGATATGCAGATGTGCTTCTGCTCCTGTCTTCTGTAACTATGAGATCACCTAGGGAAGGGTGTCTGTGATTTGGAGATTGTGACTTGTGAAACCTTGCTACCTAGACAACAGAACACTAATGAATGGATGTCTCAGAGTTTGACTGTGAGTTTATCTTTTGTATAATGTTAATAAAGTCTTTTATTACCTTCTCCAGTTTACATAGGGACATGTTATACTCATAACAGGAACAATTCATCAGGATGAAGTCTCAATCCTGAATATCTATGCTTCTAATATAAAAGCACCCACATATGTAAAAGAAACATTACTAAAACTCAAGGCTGCCATCAAACCGCACACACTAATAGTAGGAGATTTCAACACTCCTCTTTCACCAATGGACAACTCAATCAGATAGAAACCCAACAGAGAAATAAGAGAATTAATGGAGGTAATGAATCAAATGGACTTAACAGACATCTATAGAACATTCCACCCAAATAGGAAAGAATATACCTTCTTCTCTGCAGCTCATGGAACCTTCTCGAAAATTGACCACATAGTCGGTAAAAAAGCAAACTTCCACAGTTACAAAAAAATATCCATAACTACCTGTGTCTTATAAGATCACCATGGACTAAAGTTAGAATTCAACAACAATGCTACCCCCAGAAAGCCTACAAACTCATGGAAACTGAACAGTCAACTATTGACCCACACCTGGATCAAAGAAGAAATAAAGAAAGAAATTAAAGTCTTCCTTGAATTCAATGAAAATAAAGAAACAACATACTCAAACTTATGGGACACTTTGAAAGCAGTCCTAAGGGGAAAGTTCATAGCCCTAAGTGCCCACTTAAAGAAATTGTCACACATTGGAGATTTAACAGCCCACCTGAAAGCTCTAGAAAAAAAAGAAGCAGACTCACCTAGGAGTAGAAGACTAGAAATAGTCAAACTGAGGGCAGAAATCAACAAAATAGAAACACAGAAAACAATCCAAAGAATCAATGAAACAAAAAGCTGGTTCCTGGAGAAAATCAACAAAATTGATAAACCCCTATCCAAACTAATCAAACGGCAGAGAGAGAATATGCAAATTAATAAGATCAGAAATGAAAAGGGGGACATAACCACAGTCATAGAGGAAATTCAGAGAATCATTAGATCTTACTACAAAAGCCTGTATGCCACAAAACTGGAAAATGTAAAAGAAATGGACACTTTTTTAGATAAATACCATATACCAAAGTTAAATCAGGACCAGGTGAACAATCAAAGTAGACCTGTCAGTCGTGAAGAATTAGAAGCTGTTATCAAAACCTCCCTACCATTGAGACCAGACGGTTTCAATGCGGAATTCTACCAGAATTTCCAAGAAGACCTAATACCTATACTCCTTAATGTATTTCACAATATAGAAACAGAAGAGTCATTGCCAAATTCCTTTTATGAAGCTACAGTCACTCTGATACCAAAACCACACAAAGACTCAACCAAAAAAGAGAATTACAGGCCAATCTCACTCATGAACATCGACGCAAAAATCCTCAAAAAAATACTGGCAAACCGTATCCAAGAACACATTAGAAAAATTATCCATTTTGATCAAGTAGGCTTCATCCCAGAGATGCAAGGCTGGTTCAACATACGAAAATCTATCAATGTAATCCATCATATAAATAAACTGAAAGAAAAAACCATATGATCATTTCATTAGATGCTGAAAAAGCTTTTGACAAAATTCAACATCCCTTTATGATAAAAGTCTTGGAGAGATTAGGGATACAGGGTCATACCTAAATATAATAAAAGCTATTTACAGCAAACCGACAGCTAATATCAAACTAAACGGAGAGAAACTCAAAGCCATCCCACTTAAATCAGGAACATGACAAGGCTGTCCTCTCTCTCCATACCTCTTCAATATAGTGCTTGAAGTTTTAGCAATAGCAATAAGACAACATAAGGGGATCAAAGGGATTCGAATTGCAAAGGAAGTAGTTAAACTTTCGTTATTTGCAGATGATATGATAGTGTACATAAGCGACCCCAAAAACTCCACCAAAGAACTCCTACAGCTGATAAACACCTTTAGTAATGTGGCCGGATACAAGATCAACTCCAAAAAATCAGTCGCCCTCCTATACACAAAGGATATGGAAGCAGAGAGGGAAATCAGAGAAGCATCACCTTTCACAATGGCCACAAACAGCATAAAATATCTCGGGGTAACTCTAACCAAAGAAGTGAAGGATCTATTTGACAAGAACTTTAAGGCATTAAGGATACCAGAAAATGGAAGGATCTCCCTTGCTCTTGGATTGGGAGGATCAACATAGTAAAAATGGCAATCCTACCAAAAGCAATTTATAGATTCAATGCCATCCCCATCAAGATCCTATCAAAATTCTTCACTGATCTTAAAAGGACAATAATCAACTTTATATGGAAAAACAAAAAACCCTGGATAGCCAAAACAATCTTATATAATAAGGGAACTTCTGGAGGCATTACCATCCCTGACTTTAAACTCTATTACAGAGTTACTGTAATGAAAACAGTGTGGTATTGGCATAAAAATAGAGAAGTCGACCAATGGAATTGTATAGAAGACCCGGATTTTAACCCACAAACCTATGAACACCTCATTTTCGATAAAGGTGCTAAAAGTATACAATGGAAGAAAGAAAACATCTTCAACAAATGGTGCTGGCACAACTGGATGCCAACCTGTAGAAGAATGAAAATAGACCCATATCTATCACCTTGCACAAAACTCAAGTCCAAATGGATCAAAGTCCTCAATATCAATCTGAACACACTGAACCTGATAGAAGAGAAAGTGGGAAATACCCTACAACAGATGGGCACAGGTGATTGCTTCCTAGGTATAACCCCAGCAGCACAGTCATTAAGGGCAACATTGAATAAATGGGACCTACTGAAACTGAGAATTTTCTGTAAAGCAAAAGACACTGTCACTAAGACAAAAAGGCAACCCACTGACTGGGAAAAGATCTTCACCAACCCTGCAACAGACAAAGGTCTGGTCTCCAAAATATATAAAGAACTCAAGAAACTAGACTTTAAAATGCTAATTAACCCAATTAAAAAATGGGGCACTGATCTGAAGAGAGAATTCTCAACAGAAGAAGTTCAAATGGCCAAAAGGCACTTAAGGTCATGCTCAGCCTCCTTAGCGGATCAGGGAAATGCAAATCAAAACAACATTGAGATATCATCTTACACTTATCAGAATGGCTAAAATCAAAAACACCAATGATTGCCTTTGCTGGAGAGGCTGTGGAGAAAGGGGTACCCTCATCCATTGCTGGTGGGAATGCAAACTTGTGCAACCACTTTGGAAAGCAGTGTGGTGGTTTCTCAGGAAATTCGGGATCAACCTACCCATGGACCCAGCAATGCCACTCTTGGGAATATACCCACGAGATGCCCGATCATATGACAAGGACATTTGTTCAACTATGTTCATAGCAGCATTATTTGTAATAGCCAGAACCTGGAAACAACCTAGATGCCGTGCAATGGAAGAATGGATGAAGAAAGTGTAGAATATATACACATTAGAATACTACTCAGCGGTAAATAACAATGACTTCGCGAATTTTGCATGCAAATGGATGGAAATAGAAAACACTATCCTGAGTGAGGTAACCCAGACCCAAAAGGATGAACATGGGATGTACTCACTCATAATTGGTTTCTAGAGATAAATAAAGGTCAGTGAGTCTATAATTTGATATCTTAAAGAAACTAAATAAGAAGGTGAACCCAAAGAAAAACATATAGCTATCCTCCTGGTTATGGTAAGTAGACTAGATTGCCGCGCTAATGACATATTGTTATACCTGTAAACACAAAACCCCAAGGCCCCTGTGTTATATGTATGCAGTCCCTCAACAAAACTGTGTCCCCTCATTGTACTGATTAAAAGGCAGTCTGCTTTTGTTGAAGGTCCTTTTGTGCTTTCTTTTATTTTCACACACTCCTCCAAATAAATCCCACTCTAACACAGATAATCACCCGCAAATCCCTGTGGTCCTGAACGATTTTGATTGATCCAGTCCCATCTCTCTGCCAAGGCCAGTTCACCCAGGAGCGGCTGGTAGGCCTGAGATGATCTCGGGTTGGTACACACTGTCACTTCCTCCCAGGCCCTAAACTCATGCAAGCCCTCACTAGAGAAACTTCTTAAACTAGATGAAGATTAAATAGAGACGCATAAACTGAATAAAATTAGAGAACGCAGGAAACTGGAGTGCTTGACCCTGGGTGGAAATGTGTTTACCACATCTATCCCATCAGGG
This sequence comes from Microtus obscurus, assembly GCA_963919715.1. NCBI lineage: Eukaryota > Metazoa > Chordata > Mammalia > Rodentia > Cricetidae > Microtus > Microtus obscurus. The sequence continues at coordinate 1,583,039 of CAWTZC010000431.1, read as the reverse complement.
CTCAGGGGCCTATGCAGAGAAGGGCATGGAAAGACTGTAAGAGAAAGAGGCAGTGGACAATTTTAAGGAACCTTTTCTCCAGACGTAACAGGGAAGATGCTTAAATGTACTCAAAAAGACTATGACAGTGTGCATAAGACCTGCAGAAGCTCAAGACAGACAAAATCCGAGCAAGAAAATGAAGTACGTACAAAATCCCACGGCCAGTCAAGAAGCTATTCCAAAATGATAGCTGCTGGGAAAGGGGAAAACTCAATTTCTTACAGTAGAATAACACTGGGGTAGAACATACAGGAGGGCAAGCCCTGCACTCAGTAGTAGTTGGCCAACACACATAAGGCACTATGTTTTTAATAGCTATTTTGTTTTTGTTTTAAGAGAGAGAAAGGACTAGAAGCCAGACAGAGTGTGAGAACTGGGAGGAGTTGAAGGATGGAAAGGATTATAATAAAAAAAAATGTTGTATAAATTTCACAAAGAATAAAAAATTAAAGGGAAGAGAACAGGAGTAAAATGTTTTATATATGTGTTTGGATTGCTCTGATTTAATCAGTTTGTTTTTATCATGTCTACAAATGCCTATCATCAAAGAAGGGATAAAGAATAAAAAGAAAGATAAGAACTAACATTTTATTTAGACAATAAAAATAGAAAAAGTAAATGAAAAACAAAGATAAAGAGGTCTGTTTTTCCATTCTTAATGGTGGTATAAGTACTGTGGGGAGAATGCTCAGAGCCTGCCTATAAAACATTTCTTGCCTTCTCAGGCTGCTTGGGCTGGTATCTTCCACGGAGAGCAGACCCTTATAGTATGTGGCTTTCCTTGTTGACTCTGTCTTTTTTTTTTGGCCACACAAAAAACAGGGTTTGTGGACTGGGGTTGTGGTTATTATTTTAGGTTATCTTCTATCTCTAGCTACTGAACGATATCATCAGCAAACTGTTTACTGGTCTTCTTTAGATTCGGGCAACTTTAAGCGTGTACTACTATTTCTTTCTTTATGAAAAGTAATGACTCTCATTGTAGCTCAAACTAGATTTCTGATTCTTGGCCAAAGATTTCTCCTTTACCCAGATGAATTTTGTGGAGATTGTGGCTGATTGGCTGTGTCAGTTAGGATGTCCATAGAAGATATGTCTTTTTAATATGCTCAATTTATTCACACAGATATCCATTATAATATCACACTAATATAAAAGTTAAATAGACATAGTTGATTGGGTAGTATTTACCACTACAGGGGATCCACTGGGGATTTTCTCCAGGGAGGATGCTTCAGAAGCTTGCAGGCTCAACACATCCTTTAGATGTGGCCGGCTGGGAGGAAGGCACTGATGGAGGTCCAGAAGGTCCTTGAGAGCATTGGCCAGTGGCTATTGCTGACAGGCAAGCATGGCTGATCCCAGCAACAGTAGCAGAATTTCAACAGTCACAGAAGCCAAACTCAGGTCCACTTGCTAGGGGATAGTTCGAGTTTTTAAATCCTTTCATTGAGCAGTGGCTCAGGTTAGTGATGGTTTACATATGTGTCAATGCCACCTTAGGGTTGTCATTAGCATATGAAGGCCTGTCTTGTGCTTGACTCCTCTCTGAGCTCCAGGTCCAGAGAAGCCCTCTCTCATAAGAGCTGCAGGGTAGCATCTCTTATCTTACAGGCATTGCCTTCTTCCAAGTAGCATAAAATGGGTTTTAAGTTATATAAAATGATCTCATCTATGTTCCTAACAGAGATTTGAGGGCAGATCCCAGCTTATACTCCTTTGACACTGATTCTCAGAGTGGAGAGAACAAGCAGGGAGGATTTTTTTTTTGTATAGCTACCTAGTAGCTAACTCTAGGATAGTCTTTTAAAAATGACTTATAGAGACTGTTTTTCTAAGCCCACAAAAATGACCCAAAAGGTAGAGGCACTTGCATAAAAGACTGGAGACTTGAGTTTTATCCCAAATCCCACAATGTTGCAGGGTCAGGATTAACTGCTGAGAGTTGTCCTCTGACTTCACACACACAGACACACACACACACACTTTCTTGGCATCTGAATGACATACACACTTGAGGATTCGTGTCCTGGTGGGCTACAAATATCCCTGTTATTGTGATTTTCAGCACCTCTCTTTTCCTTTTCTCTCCATTTCTCCCTCAGCAATGCGGTTTTTATCTCTTGCTCCCACATTCTCTCCCCCTCCCTCCATCTGTCTTTCCTTCCCAGTTTGCCTCCTCCTCCCTTTCTTTCCTGCCTAAATCCTCCAGTAATAAAAGCATGATTCATATCTGCATCTTGCTCACTCTGCATTTTAATATAAACGTTCTTATATTACTTCTCATCCTAAAATCCCCCCTTTGGGGAAGCGGTTAGGACACAGTGTTGCTATGTGGCCCTGGGTGACTTTGTACTCACTACATAACCCACACTAACCTTGAACCCGCAACAACCCTACTACCACAGCATTGGCGTTATAGTCGTGTGCCGGTGTGTGCATGAAATATATACCCTCATACATACTCTACAACATACCTTTTGACAAACAATGTGATCATGAAATCAAGACAATACTAAGCATTGGCCACCCAGAATGATAGTAATACTCATTGAACATGACTGTGTTCTGTATAAGATTTAGAATCCTAATTTGTAAAACATATTCATATTTATTTGTGGCACCATTTTCATCTCCTGATATAGAGGCAAATTCTAGGGTATGCCAAGTATCATGCCCAGGTTTATAGTACTAATACTATACAGGCAATATATCATTCCAAGTCATATGAATTAGTTCTTAAGTTACATAAAATGGTTTCACTTATGTTCCTCACAGATATTTTGCTTCTTTCATTAAATATACATAAAATGATCAGAGTCAAACAAAGATTTAGGGTAGACTAAGGTCTGCAAAGCCAAAATCTTATACAATAGAAGGGAATCTGTTGAATAAAACTGAAGGGTTATCCTAGGAGCTTGCAGGACCTGTAATACTTAAGTTTTACTTGGTTCACAGTGAAGCTACCATATTTGAAATTATCCTCAAGATATATTTAGAAACTACTTTATTAGTCAAACTCATCTCCAGGCCCCACTACCTATTTTTTCTTTCTTTTCTTTTTCTTTTTCTTACTTACATATTTGTGAAATTCTGTGACAATAATTCTGAGAGTATTGTTTGGAGAATTTGATTGTCATTGCCACCCATTTTGTCTACCTACCCAACAACTACTTTTTAGCCTGCACTTCATACTCAGAAATATCCTTTATATCTCAACACTCCCTTAACAGTGTTATTACACTGTTATTATCAAAGTGTAGATTATTTAAAATCATCCTTGGCCTGGTATTCTGTCGTTAACAGACTTCTCTTCACCTGTCTTATTTGTGATCTCATTTATGCCTCAGAAACTCAGTGACAGATGTCACCATTCTTACTGTGCTTAAAGACTCTCAATGCACCACTTATTTAGGAAACATGGTGATAAAATTACCCTTCGCAGATCCCATTTAAGATGTTTAAGTGTTTTGGTAACACATGAAGACATCTTAACTGCTGACTTCTCATGTTGATACCCCAAGGGAGGTGGTACTAGGTGTCCTTTAGCACAGACTGTGCAGTCCTCATTCTCGGTTACGACGTCTACAGTTCTTAGCCCCATTACTGATGTCACTGCAAAGCCGTGTCCTGACCAATTACTTTCCTGAAGGATTTGGGCACATGTATTCACTGAATATTGACAATATCCTTTCCAAAACACTCCATGTATTTTATAATCTCTTTTATTTTTGAGATTCTCATATAATTGAGTCATTCCACCTTCTCTTTCCTCACTCCACGTTCATTTATCCCTCCTTGCTCTTTTTCAAAATATTGTTGCTGTTTTTTATTTGTTATCACTTCCTTCTTGTATACATTTACTCTGAGTACTATTTTACTATTTCTAGTTAGAACACTCTTTTTTCTCAAAATTTCAAATAGCAACTTAACTGAAATGATATTTGAGTTATTTTCATGATAATTACATTTTACATTATAGTCCTTTCAGGGATACTTTGAGATACAAGAAATATTTAACATTGTAAAAAAAAACTTTAAAAAAAGATTCCTTGAACAAAGAAATGTTAAATGAAATAATTACTGGGAATGTTGCTATAAACATTAGCTAAAGTACTTAAAATAAATCAGATCACTGAATCTTAGAATGTAACTATAACTAAGAGAAACAATCCAAACTAACAAAACTCAAAACCAGAATTAACCAGTTCTGTCACTGATATAATATGCTGTCTCCTTATATCAATGGCATCAATTATTTATTGTTAATTTCAAAATGTGTGATCACACATTTTTTACACTATGCCTACTTTCTTGTTTGTTTAGTATATTTAATGAAAAAAACCCCACAAAGTTGAAAAGTAGTATATCTCTTTCAAATTTTACTCAAACTGAAAAGTTAGAAATATTTGATTCTTAATTCATCTCTTACATATAATACTTAATTCATATATAATTTTTGTAGTTCCCTTCATTTGCTCAGTAACTTCAGTAAATAAAAACAACTGAATATGCATAAATATTTGTTTGCTGTATATCTTACCTTTGGTGGCTATACCTAGGAAAATCTACTTGATACCATTTTTACAAATGCTATTTAGTAAATTCCAAATAATAGTAAGTCATTTACTCAATGTGAGCTTTCATTTTTAAATGATCATTTGCAAAGTACAGTAAACAGAAACACAACATTTTACAACTTTTAGTACTTTGAATTACTGTCAGCTGCGTGATAGTCATTCTTAGTGTGCAAAAAAACATAATGATTAAAACACTTATCAAACTTGTATATAATAACACACTTATGAAATTAACAGTGCTTTACTAAACAGAAACTAACACTTCGACCAAAGAATAGAGCAGTCTAATAATTTAGAGTTAAGCAGGGTAGTGATGGCTCACACCTTTCATCTTAGCACTTGGGAGGCAGAGACAGGTGGAACTCTGTGAGTTTGAGGCCATCTTGGTCTACATAGGGAGTTCCAGGACAGTCAAAACTACATAGAGAAATCCTGTCTCATAAAAACAAAAATAAATTATAATTTAGAATTAAATATCACTCTTCATAACTTTGATTGTTATCATGAGCTATCTTTCTTGATTTAATCCTAATGTTAACTTTCATGGGCCTGATTTTAGGGGTGTTGCACTAGTCCATAAACCCCCATTGTCAGAGGGAGACATTGAAGCAGTGCTTCTATGTGGATTACTGAGGTGTTTGGATGAAGAGCGAGATACTGATGTTCCTCAGCCAATATGGTTGACAGGAATCACCTCACATCATTTCTTTACACCTCACTAAAATAGAGATGTATTTTTATATTTGCATATAACAGGATTTCTCTAATTCCAGGAGTTACAAATTGTTTTAAATGTGAAATAGAAGTGGCTAGGGATATGGAAAAATGATGGTTTGGGGACAGATTTAATTTTTCACAGCAGTGCAGAATTTCTAAGGGTCACAGAAATCTTGCTCACTTGTCATGCTTTAGGAGGTATCTTGAGTCTCTGTGTGTTCACAACTGTAATTAATTCCTTTAATCATTTCATTCCTCTTTAAGCTGTATTTGTTATTTGGTCCTTATCTCTATTAACTTGATAATTCAACATCCTAACTGAACAGTAAATCCTGATGTTTTTTATAGTTTTTTTTTCCTGGAAACAATTACTTTGATTTTCTTCCTTTTAAAGCTTCAAATGTATTTTTCCTACAAGGACCATAAATTGCTGTTTTATAAAGCCTGTTACCTATAATAATGAAGATTTTAAACTAAAAAGAATGGGAAGGAGATTCTGTACTGAAATTTAGAAACTTACTTCTCAGTTTCCTTATGGCTGAATTTACTTCTTGATTTCTCAAAGTATATATTACTGGGTTCAGAATAGGAGTGAAGATTGTATAAAATACAGACAGGATCTTTTCTATCACGAAGCTGTTTTGTGGCCACATATAGATGAAGATGCATGGCCCAAAAAACATGAAGACAACAATGAAATGGGCCGTACAGGTGGAAAGAGCCTTAGATGATCCTCTGGAAGAATGATGCTTTATTGTAACCAACACAATAACATATGAATTAAATAAGAGAATAAAGCAAGACAATGCAATAATTCCACTTGTTGAAATCATAAAGAGACCAAGAACATAAGTATCCACACAAGCCAACTGGAATACCACAGGAAGGTCACAGAAAAAGCTATCTATTTTGTTGGGGCCACAGAATGGTAATGTGAGGGCAAAGATGACCTGGCTCATTGAATGCATGACTCCCACAATCCATGAAGACACCACAAAGACAATACACACCTGGGGACTAATGATTGAAGCATAGCGCAGGGGTTTACAAATGGCAATATACCTGTCAAAAGACATAGCCATTAGTAAAATAATCTCAGTACCAGTAAACAGGTGGAGAAAGAATATCTGAGATATGCATCCCCCAAATGAGATTGTTTGATGATCAGTTAGATAGTCTATGATCATCTTGGGGGTGGCAAAGGAAGCAAGAGACATATCAATCACAGAAAGGTTGGTAAGCAGGAAATACATAGGAGAGTGTAGATGAGGGTCAGACATGACAATGACGAGTATAATGATGTTACTCACCACCGTTGCCACATAAAAGAGTGAAAACACTATAAAGAAAAATATCTGTAGTTCCCAGGAATTAAAGAGTCCCAGCAAAACAAATTCAGTCACAACAGACTTATTAACCATATTCATTATCTGGATTCTTAGGTAGAGGCCTGCACATATAAAAATATGTGTAAATAAATATATACTTATATTATTCTTACTATTCTTCTCCTCTATCTTATCTGATATGGTGACTTGAGAGAAGATTATATAACATTAGTAAGGAAACAAATATTCTTTTAATAAATGTACTGAAAACAGCAATCTTTTCTGGCACTAAATACTAGTCAAACACAAATAATATAAACAGATCTACCACCTATTTGTCCGTCTTCATCTACATAATCTTAATGATTAAAGCTAACTTTTTAAGAACTTCTTTCATAGGACAATGTATTAAGCATGTATAGAGAAACACAAATTTGTATAAAAATACACAGTGAGTCACTGCAAACATAGTCATAAAGATATCCATATTCAAAAAATCAAATAAAAATACATCACATGTAAAGAATCTAAAGTAACATAACAGCACTCCCTAGTACAGCTGCAGAAAAATTAGAAATTTCCAAAGAACTGTTGACATATTTTTAAGTATGCGTTTCCTGATTGATTCTATTACTGGTACTGATGGAAAAGATTGTCCAATATGCAATGGGCAATGTCCCATTTACTTGCATAACCAATGGAAGAGCATTATCCTCTACAATCACTGAAAAGAATTACCTTCTTTTTTCTCACAAATTCCCTCTTACTAAATTATGAATTTGTTCTTCCTACAGACAGACAGAAGTCTATAATTTGAAATTGACTTTCTTCTTCTAAAAGATACATCCCTTAAATTTATAAAGAGTTCAAAATGAATACATCTCTTTTGTCAAATTTTTTGACAAACCTTTCTGTTCAGATTCTTCTATGGTATATGCCAACATATATAATCTGTTTAATTGTTGAAATGGGAAAGGACCAGCAATTAAGCCTGTCAGAAGTCTTTTATAATAAAACATTACTTACTAAATCTATGACAGAATTCAAACTCTAGAAATATTGAATATTAAGTAAGTTTTTTTCTGAGAACACTAGAAGGCAATTCCAAACATAAATGAGTGACTCTGCTAAGCCATTAGCTGTTTAGAAGCTGATCTAACAAGTGTTTTAGGGAACTAGAAATTGACCAGAAATCATCTTGCAATGGGATTTATTAAAAAAAAAAAAAAAAAAAAAAAAAAAAAAAAAAAACAAAGACACCATTAGTGAGCTCACAAAGAGAATTCAAGATTCTTTTGGGATTTAAGAAAGGTTGTTTTTATCTGGACCTAAGTGCTTTAGGGGCAGAATGGGAAATGACAAGGTCATCATTTCAAAAAGCTGTTGGAAATACAAAGCCAGCTAATAACAAATCTTGGTTATTTAACACTGTATGGATGTAATGGAGAAAAAAAATCAAGAACATTAACCTATGCTATAAGTAATCTAGGGTTCTTTGGAGATTTCAAATATCAATAAATAAAATAATTGGGAAAATACAATGAAATGTATCCTACATGGATACTATTTTCCAGGAATAATGAGGGAAATGGAACTCAGACAACAAAAAAGTCTTATGATGTGCCAACTATTATAAAATTTTAGGAAGTATAAATACTAATACTAATTTCCAATTAGTATTTTGGAATACTGGTAGCTCTCAGAAAGAAATTTAAGGCAGGTAGTTATTAATTAAGTAAATATAGTAGGTAATTTTGGCTAAGGTATTAATGCAAGTGGGATCATTGATAAAGTGAGAATTTTAAGCGAGTATTTTTCTGAATGATTTCACTTATCAAGTGGCAGTCTCTGCTGTAGACTGTACTTATTAAAATAAAAGTTGACAGACTGTGGAGATGGCTCAGTCAGTAAAGTGCTTGTTGTGGAAGGATAAAGACAAGATACAAAAATTCACATTTGCTTACTTGCAGCCCCACTGTTTAGAAGACAGAGGCAGAGGGGTCCCTAGGACTTTGTGGAGCCAGGCTAGCTGAGATGCCTCAAAAACTAACGCAGTCCAAGTGATGTCCTATCTGACTTCCAGACACAAGCATTATTGGTACATGCAGACACATACACATGTATACACACAAAGAAATGTCCACACACATACAATGCCTACATATTTTAAATGAATAAATACAAAAATAAAAACAAAATGTGGCTACTGTTTTGTATATGGTCCCTTCCATTGGGGATTCTACTGTGCCTTGGATAAGCACAGCTCCCACTGTATTTACCACATGCATAGACACATGGCTTAGTTTGCTCAACATAATTTTAACAGAAGTGACAACTCTGTTGACGGTCTATCTCTTTAGCACTATTTCTTTTCATCTTCTTGGTCCCAGGACAAGTAGAATTGATATAAAGAAAGAAGAGAGGTAACTATGCTAATAAGCATAAAGATAAAACATCATTAAGATGACATTTCAAAGGTCATATTCTATATATTGAGCGCCATGCATATCATTATGTTCAACAGGCATTAAGTTGAAGGTAAACTCAATGAAATTTACATGGAAATAAAAAGGACCTAAAATTACAAAAGCAATATTTTAGAACAAATTTTTCTACTCATTCTTTTTCCTTACAACACTTAATGCTAAATTAGAATAATCAATATACTTACTGCTCCCTAATACTATACAAGCTGATAGCAAGCTGATAAGGGGAACAGAGTAGAGGGCACAATCATAAAAATATAAGACAGATTTTATTTTATTGTTTCTTCTATTTTAAAGATTATAATATTATTATATCATTTCTTCCTACTGCTCTACTATCCAAAACCTTTTGTGTACCCTTCCTAGCTGTCTTTTAAATTTATGGCTTCTTTTTACATTAATTGTTGTTACATGCATTTATGTATGAGCGTGTACATATATATTCCCAATATACTTTCCTAAACACAACTTTTACAGTGTGTGTGTGCGTGTGTGTGTGTGTGTGTGTGTGTGTGTGTTTGAACTTTTCCCAAGCCTTGGGTGTGGGACCTGTTTTGCTGCTGTATCCATAGGGAGTGGCCTACGCAACTCAGTTGCCATATTCTGTAGTGGTCTGTTACAAAGATAAGTTTCCTTGATGAGGGATGAGGTCTAAATATATCTTTCGGTAAAAGGACAAATATTTAGATTGCTTTTAGAGATTGTGCTGTTTTAATAAAGCAGTGGTAGTAGGTCATTCTCCAAGATCCATGATTTCACCAGCCCTGGGAAGTTGTTAGATTTTTAGTACCAGTCATAATAATTCTCATGTTGAGAGAATCTTAAGCCTCTGGTTGGGTTTTTTGCTAGATAAATGGGGCTCTTGGAGGGAACATTGCCAGCCCAGATAAAATATATTCATTTAAGCTACACATGTGTATTTATACATGGACATGAATTATGCATTTTAGTATTTTAGGTAATTATTTAATAATATTATTCCTTTTTGACGTTTCAAAAAATCCTCATCATTATTTTAATTTCTTCCCTCCTTCTTCTGTACTTATTTCTCTCTCTTTTCCCTAATTAGAACCTCCATCAGTTTCCCTTTTCCTGTCAGATCACTTATACGCTAATATTCTTCTCTCATGTTCCTGCAACCTCACACCCCTGCAATGGTTGCTTTTTATGTTCCTGGCTTCTGTAGTTCTCTCAGAATATTGGCTCATATCAAAGGATTTGGAGTTAGGAGACTCCAGTGAGAGAAATCATGTGATGTTTGTGTTGCTGCGTTTGGCTTAACTCATTCAGTATGGTTTTTCTAGTTCCAGCCATTTATATGCAAAGTTCATTATTTCATTTTTCTTTACACCTAAACACTATTCTAAAGTATATATGTAGCACATTTTCATTATTCATGTATTGGGAGGATATTTAGGTTCTTTCTCTTTCATCACATGTAAAAATGAATCGGGAACTCACCAAGGCCAGCTGGCCTGGGTCTGAAAAAGCCTGGGTTAAAACCAAGGCCAGCTGGCCTGGGTCTGAAAAAGCCTGGGTTAAAACCGGTCTCGCTGAACATAGAGGACAATGAGGACTACTGAGACCTCAAGAACAATGGCAATGGGTTTTTGATCCTACGGCACGTACTGGCTTTGTGGGAGCCTAGGCAGTTTGGATGCTCACCTTACTAGACCTGGATAGAGCTGGGTGGTCCTTGGACTTCCCACAGGCCAGGGAACCCTGATTGCTCTTTGGGCTGATGAGGGAGGGGGATTTGATAGGGGGAGGGGGAAGGAAGGGGAGGTGGCGGTGGGGAAGAGACAGAAATCTTTAATAAATAATAATAATAATAAAAAAATGAATGTGACCAAGGGACACTCTGTCGAGGAGGATGTCAAGTCTTGGGCATATGCCAAGGAATGCTATAGTTAGGTCAAGTGATAGATTTATTTTTAACTTTTTGAGAATTTCCCACAATGATTTCTTTTTTTCAGTTTTTTACTGATATTTATTGAGCTCTACATTTTTCTCTGCTCCCCTTAATGCCTCTCCTCTCCCCCTTCAGCCCTCCCCCAAGATCCTCATGCTCCAAATTTACTCAGAAGATCCTGTCTTTTTTGACTTTTTACTTCCCATGGTCACATTCATTGCTGGTGGGAATACAAGCTGGTACAGCCCCTTTGGATGTCAGTGTGGTGAATTCTCAGAAAATTAGGAAACAACCTTCCTCAAGACCCAGTAATACCATTTTGGGGTATTTATCCAAAGGATGCTCAATTATGCCACAAGGACATGTGCTCAACTACGTTCATAGCAGCTTTGTTTGTCATAGCCAGAACCTGGAAACAACCTAAATGCCCCTTGATCAAAGAATGAATAAGGAAAATATGGTACATTTACACAATGGAGTACTATACAGCAGAAAAAATGCCATTTTGAATTTTGCAGGAAAATGGATTGAGCTAGAAAACACTTTCTCTTCTATAAGATTCAGTGTGGCTGGCTTTATGTTGAAGTCTTTAATCCATTTGGACTTGAGTTTTGTGAATGGTGATAGATATGGGTCTATTTTTATTCTTCTACATGTTGATATCCAGTTATGCCAGCATCACTTGTTAAATATGCTTTCTGTTTTCCATTTTATTTTTTGGTTCCTTGTCAAAGATCAGGTGTTCAAAGATGTGTGGATTGATATCTGGGTCTTTGACTCAGTTCCATTGGTCCTCCTGTCTGTTCTTATGCCAATACCAGGCTTTTTTTCAGTACTGTAGCTCTGTAGTAGAGTTTTAAGTCAGGGATTGTAATGCCTCCAGAAGTTCTTTTATTGTTTAGGATTGTTTAGGCTACCCTGGGTTTTTTGCTTTTCTATATGAAGCTGAGTACCATTCTTTCGAGGTCTTTGAAGAATTTTGCTGTGATTTTGCTGGGAATTGTGTTGAATCTGCAGATTCTTTTGGTAAGATTGTCATTTTTACTATGTGAATTCTGCCTATCCAAGAGCATGGGAGATCTTTCCACTTTCTGGTGTCTTCTTCAATTTCTTTCTCCAAATATTTAAGTTCTTGTTACACAAGTCTTCCACTTGTTTGGTTTGAGTTACTCAAAGATGTTTTCTGCTATTTGTGGCTGTTGTGAAGGGTGTTGATTCTCTGATTTCTATTTGTGGCTGTTGTGAAGGGTGTTGACTCTGATTTCTTCCTCAGCACATTTATCATCTCTGTACAGGAGGGCTACGGATTTTTTTTTTCTTTTTTAGTTAATCTTGTATCCTGCTACTTGGCTGAAAGTGTTTATGAGTTGTAGAAGTTCCTTTGTAGAATTTTTGGGATCACTTATGTAAACTATCATATCTTCAGCAAGCAGTGAGTGGTTGACATCTTCTTTTCCAAATTCTATCCCCTCGATCGCCCTTTGGCATTTAGTGCTGTGAACTTTCCTCTTAACACTGCTTTCATTGTCACGCTGATTTCTTTAGTAACGAACTGAAGGATGCACCAGTTTGCAATCCCACCAGCAGTGAATGAGGGTTTCCTTTTTCACAAACCTCATCCAGCATTTGATTCTTTTGCTGATCTATATATAGTTGCTAGGGATGACAAACCTATTTTTTTTTTTATTAAAAATTTCCACCTCCTCTCCTCCCTTTTCCCTCCCCCTCCCCTCACTCCCTACCCCACACTCCCCTCCCTCTCCCTCTCCAGTCTGAAGAGCAGTCAGGGTTCCCTGCCCTGTGGGAGTCCAAGATCTTCTCCCCTCTATCCAGGTCTAGGAAGGTGAGTATCCAAATAGGCTAGGCTCCCGCAAAGCCAGTACATGCAGTAGGATCAAAACCCAGTGCCATTGTCCTTGGCTTCTCATCAGCCCTCATTGTCCGCCATGTTCAGAGAATCCGGTTTTATCCTATGCTTTCTCAGTCCCAGTCCAGCTGGCCTTGATGAACTCCCATTAGATCAACCCTACTGTCTCAGTGGGTGGGTGCACCCCTCACGGTCCTGACTTCCTTGCTCATGTTCTCCCTACAAACCTTTTAAATAATATTTCTTATCCATTCTTTTCTTCTTTTGAGAACACTTTTTTCATGCATGAGTCACAGCACAATTTTCAAATGGGTCTGGTTTTGGACCCTTTTTCATTTCTTTATGTGTTCTGGATATTAATCCAATGCTGGGTATATAGATGCCAAAGATTCTGTCTCATTCTGTGTGATTCCTTTTCACATAGATTATTTGTTTGGCAGTACAGAAACATTTTAATTTTATGAAGTCCAGTTGTCAATTGTTGGCCTCAATTCTTGGGCCAACAGAGTCCTATTCAGAAGGACCTGTCCTTCACCATAGATACTGCCTGTCTTTATGTTTTCTTTTAGCAGTTTTAGTATTTAAGGTTTCAGATTTAAGTATTTGCTTCATTTGGATTTAGGTTTTTTTTTTTTCAAAGTAATAAAAACAGATCGAATTTCATTCTTCTGTATGTGTACATTCAGTTTTCTTCACCACCACTTGCTGAGGATACTTTCTTAATTTTTTAGCCCTCTCCAAATATTATATGGCAGAGTTTACATGTATACATGTTTGAGTCTTCAGTTTTCTTCCACTGGTCTACATGTCTGTTTTTATGCCAGCACTGTATTATTTCTATTACTATACATTATTACTTAAGATCTAGAATTGTAATCCCTTAACATTATTCTTTGTTTGGAGTCATTTTTGCTATCTAGTCTCTTTCTTGATTCTATGTGAATTTTTTCTTTGTATGAAGAATGAAATGGGAATTTTGTTTTGGATTGCACTGGTATGTAAATAGCCTTTTATTAAGTGCCATTTCCAAATTATTATATCTACCAACTCATAAGCATAGGATATGTGCCTTTCTAGTGACTTTATCTCTCTTCCTTTCTTCATATATTTACTTATTATAAAGTTCTTGGTTAGATTTATGTCTATTTTTATTAAAGTTAGGTATCTAACTTTAATACAGCTTTCTCTCTATTGTTTTTGAGGGGTGTATAGAAAAGCCTTTAATTTGTAAGAGTTGATTCTGCTTCCTGACACATTAGTGAATCAGTAGATCAATTCTAGATTATTTCTGGTAAAAATATTTTGTATACTAGCATGTTACCTGAAAATAGGTATAGTTAGACTTTTTTTCTTTGTTTGTATCCATTTAATTTACTTCTCTTACCTTATTTCTCCAACTATTATTTGGAGGACAATAAAAAAAAGAGTGGAGATAGTGAACAGCCAAGCTCTTTCCTACCTGAAGAGGATATTGTCTCAGTGTTTCTTCATTTAGGATGATGGTGGCTGTTGGCTTTTATATAGAAAGCTTTTATTATGTTCAGATATGCTCCCTGTACTTCTTTATTATTTAGTATTTTAGCAAAAAGACACATTAGATTTGGCTAAAGGCTTTTTCTGCATCTATTGATTGAGATAATCAGATAGTTTGGGGGTTCAAATTTATTCATGTGGTTTGTTACATTTACTGGACTGCATAAATTTAACCAATTTAATCAGTTTAATCATGGTAGATAATCTTTTTGCTGTATGTCTATATTCTGTTTGCAAGTATTTTATTAAGCATTGGCCTGTAGTTTTTTGTTGTTGTTGTTGTTGTTGCTGTGTCTTTATCTGGCTTTGAGATGACAATGATACTGACTTCACAGAAGTTTGGGAGTCCTACTTCTGCTTCATCTTTAAAGAACTTAAGTAGTCTTTTAAGTCAGATAGAATTCTTCTATGAATCCATCAGGCCTTTGATTTTTTAATCTGGAAGGCTTCTTATTACTGCTTCAGTCTCTTCATTTGCTATGTGTCTGTTTAGGTTGGTGACTTCTTGGTCTGATTTTGTGTTTTGGCTGAATCTTGAAATTCACATATTTCTTTTAGGCTATTCAACTTAGTGGAATACAAGTCTTTAAAATATTCTCTTTAAAAATTCTGAAGTTATTTATTTCTGTTGTAATATTTCCTGATTTATTTCTGATTGCTATTTTATGTCCTCTCTCTCTTCTTTTGGGCAGTTAAGCTAAGGGTCCACTATTAAAAGTCGAAGGAAAAAGAGGCCTTTGTAGAGTTGCAGGACAGATGTACTGTGAATATTTTGGGAAGTGATGCTGGAGTCAGAAAGGCATGAAGATCTAGGGGAGAAAGGGTCCACAAGACTTTCCTTCAGAGTTCATGTTAGAAGGAACACTTTAATAAAGGGAATTTAGGATAGTTTTTGCTTTTTCTTTTGTTTTATTTTTCTGTTTGTTTTGGTTTGGTTTTTCAAGACAGGGTTTGTTTGTGTATCTTTGGAACCTGTCCTGGAACTTGCTTTGTAGACCAAACTGGCCTTGAACTCACAGAGATCTGCCTGCTTTTGCCTCTTTAGTGCTAGGACTAAAGAGGAGCTCTTCTTCTTCTTCTTCTTTTTTTTTTTTTGTTTTGTTTTGTTTTGTTTTTCGAGACAGGGTTTCTCTGTGGCTTTTGGAGCCTGTCCTGGAACTAGCTCTGTAGACCAGGCTGGTCTCGAACTAAGAGGAGCTCTTCTAATCTGAGAGAGAGAGAAATCTTACTCACACAGGTGCTCTGGTCCCAACCAGCAGGACATAAATCGGGAGCTTGGGCCCTGGAGGGGAAAACTGAAGGGGCAAGAGAAACAAGAAACAGACAGTAAGTCTGTCTTCTGATCAAACTGCCAATTTTATTTTTTTTTCCTCCAGGAGTGTTATATAGCAGAAAGGGCAGGGGAGGGGAGGATGCTGGAATGTCAGCTCTTGAGAAGTCCCTAGCAGATAAGAAGAGATAAGGAAATGCTGAGGATCTATAAATGTTTACTTAACAGGGGGAATGCTAATTATTTCTGGAGCCTGCAGGTCTGCATTCCTACTTAACTCACAGAGGGAGATAAGGGTTATTTCTTAGTCCTGGAACTTGACTTACAGAAGTGAATATCTTACTTAATTTGTGAACTAAAACTCACTCGTGTGCTCTTCAAAACATGTCTCTTTATTCTTCTGTCTCTATTCTAGTTTTCCTTTCCTAATTCTAATTCCTCCTAGTTTCTTCTCCTGTAGCCTAAAATCTCTTCTTCATACAGGAGCCTTGAAGTGATAAAATCTGCAGGAGTTAACTCTCATTGGTCAAAATCACATTCCTAGGGTAAACAATAAGTAGCTGAGCCATTTACCATGGTAACACAAGGTTCCAAGGCTCACTGAAATATTGCCTTTTCTACCTTTCAGTACAAAAGTTAATCCTTCTTTATCTACTAAACAATCTGTGACATTCTCTGAAGGAGATGTAAGGAATAACAAGACTAATGTTCCCCAGGAACTGTCAATTGTTTCCTCTAGATCAATAACCAGATATAAGCACAAGAGGTTCCTAGAGGAGAGTATAGCCAACACAGAAATTCACTACACTACAGAAGAGCTTAATGTTAATGAGTTTGTTAAGTGAGTAAGATAATATTGGAAGGAACATAAAACGATTAGGCTGTTTGATAACATGGGTCTTCTGAGTGGACACTCTAGGTTAAAGTTTACACAGTTAAAGAAAAAAGATGGCCTATTGAAAAGGAGTTGGAGAGGCCTGATATTCCTTGGCTTAGTGTTGAAGAAATTCTAAGGTTCAAAAAAATGCAATCCTGGAGTAGACTTGTGTAAAATCTGTTCCTCCACAAAGGGAAGATCCAGAAGACAGGACTTTCACTAATTCTACTAAACTCAAAATGGTAGTGGGGGGGGGGGCACCAGCACATTAGTAGCTTTGTATTCTACCATTTTCTTGAGCCAGACCTTAGAGTCAGAGGTGCTGCTATACATTTGGATAAATAAAAGACAATGGTTAAATTTGGCCCTGAAATAGCAGGGGCAAGGTGGCAGAACTGAATCATCAAAGGCAAAGTGATTATAGTTACTATAATGGGCAGCATAGGCAAACCAATGACCATAATATCTTGACTTCTAATAATCATCAGAGGCAAAAAGCTTTTATGGTGAAATCATTCACATGGATTTTAGTATTAGCTTGATGTGGAATGCCCCTCTATTGCTGTGAATATGTTCTACTACCATTTGTTAATAAAGAAACTGATTTGGTCTATGACAGGGCAGAATATTGCAAGGCAGGAAATCCAAGCAGAGATAGAGAAGGAAAGAAGGTGGAGTTAGGCAGGTATCATGTAGATGCCAAAGAAGAAAGATAACAGAACATTACTGGTAAACTACTAGCTTCATGATAAAATATAAAATAATAGAAATGGATCAATTTAAGATTTAAGAGCTAACTAGCAATATGCCTGAGCTATTTGTCAAGCAGTTGTTGTAATTAATATAGTCTTGTGTGATTATTTGGTCTGGTTAGTCAGAAAACAAAATTACAGTCTTCAATTATAAATGGTGCCCAAACATTTGGCAAGAATTTTCATATAAAGCCTAAGAAAGTTTAAAAAGAAAAGGATTTTAGAAAGGAAAGAACAGAGTGGAGCATGGATTCTTGATAGCAGCATTGTCTCAGATGGACTCTGTTTGCTAGAGGCAAGTGGAGGCATGGCTCCTTTAAGTGAGGCTTCCTGGCTCGGTGTTAGAAGCAAAAACCCAGCAGCTTTTCTAAGAAGCCCTGCCCCAAACACTTAAGTGGTATTTTTGAGCAGCCTGTGGCATACTTCTTGGTAGTGGAATGGACCTATAAAGTTTGCAGAGTTATGAAAATACACTTGGCTCCCACCTATACTTCTTTCATGAAGCTAGACTCTCAGAAAATTAAGGAATGGGGTGGAGACAGCTGCAAAAGATGCAGCTTTAATCCTACACATATTGCTTAGCAGACTAAAGAGTCATGTGGTCAGAAAAAGATAGATACATGAAGTAAAGACAGATTCAGACAGTATTAAAAAATCTAAATGTTTACAGTGTGTTTAAAAATATACATAAGATTTGGAAAGAAAAGAAAAAGAATAGAGAATGTCCTTTAAAAACTAGAGCAGTTGGGCATGGTGATGCATGCCTCAGATTCCAGCACTTGGGAAGCAGAGGTAGGCAGATTCCTATTAGTTCAAGACAAGCCTGGTCTACAAAGTGAGAGCCAAGACAGACAAAGATACACAGAGAAACCATGTATCAAAGATGCAAAAATTAAAAAATAAAAATAAAAAAAAACTTTTACAAAGCCATATAAAGATGAAAAATATACAAGGAGTCTGAATTATGTGTATTATTATGTTTTCTTTGAATATTGATTGTGAATGAACAACTATAGAGAGACATTTCATTGTACAGACTGCTAAAGTAAATTAACATATATTTTAAAGGTATCTTAACTTCAAATTTGAGTCTAAGGATATGTTACTTTGGAAAAGAAGTTCTGCTTTTATTTCCACAGAAGATGAGAACCTGTGGATTCCTTCTAGGCGAATGCAGTGTGATGGAACAACAATCCCTCAAAGGTTTCCATGAAACCTAAAACTCCTTCACCCAACAAACAAGAGAAAGCAGTGTGGAGAAAGGAATGCCCAAATTCAAAAAAATGATTGTTTATAAATGTTTGTTTTCATCTAAAGGGAATTGACTATAAGTGGTTAATGGTCACAGTAAATCTTTTTCTAAAAAAATGGGGAGACTATGACATAGAAATAAATACATTGATATGGACTTAGGTATATTGATACAAATTTAAGATCAATTTTGTTATATGTATATCTCTATACTTGTTTAAGGGATGATGTCTATACAGCTCATTAAAAGATATGATGCATAATTTAAAATTACAGATTAATAGTCATTTATAATAGTCAAATTTGTAGTCATGTTAGTTAGGTTTTTAAGTATATATAAACATTTCAGTTAGATAGATAATCTTCAACATTTCAAAGAACTACAGAATATGGTATTTTAAAGATTTTGAGAACTTAGTCTTTTCTTATCAGTGAGACATGTCTGCTTCTAGCAGCACCAATTACTTCAGAGAGGTTGATGGGCATCAAAGAAACTAGTTATGAAATTTGCCTTCAGTGTGACAAAGCTAACTTTTTGGGCAAGAAACTGCTCTTGTGTGGTCTGTTTGATGGTATGCTGTATAAACTAGACATGCAAGACCCATAGAAAAGTGACTACTGAACTTTCCCAAAGATAGGATTGTCTTTCAGGGAAGAAACTGCCAGACATTCTGCAGGACACAGAAGAAAGCAACTGATGGATTTTGCCAGTATAAAGCAGAACAGATCTTCAAATTCCCTGCTTCCCTGAAAAGTCTGCCAGATATTATGGGCTTACAGGCTGAATATGGATGCCCCAGTTTTACAAAAGAACTTTGGGTGACTGCCCAGGCAGCAAGATTTTCTAGAACTTTGGAAATTACTTACAGTGTATTTCCTGCTTACTTAGGTGATATTGTATCCTTCTGGAGTCTTTGATGGTGTTGAAGACTAGATAGTTATAATTACAGTTTTTATTAGGAATAATGATAAAAGATAAATTAGATATAAAACTTTAGACTCACAAAGATAAGATAGATGATAGAGTACTTTTTAGAAATTTGCCAAATATAGATGGACTAAATATTGTAGCTATAATCTTTCTTTATAACTGTTTTGTATGTGTAATTTTACTATGTTAAAATTACAACCTTCCTTTTTAATTAGACAGAAAAGGGGAGATGATGTGAGATGTCTTTCTGTATATGTGTTGCTTTTATTGGTTGATGAATAAAGCTGTTTTGGCCAATGACTTAGCAGAGTAAAGTCAGTCAGGAAATTTGAACAGAGATATATAAAGAGAATAGGCATAGTAAAGCAGACATCTGCCAGCTTCTAAGAAAACAAAACATGCAGAAAATGAGCTAGTGCCATGGCCACATGGCAACACATAGACTAATAGAAATAGGTTAATTTAAAATGCAAGAGCTAGCTAGAATATGCCTGAGCCATTGGCCAAATAGTGCTGTAATTAACATAGTTTCTGTGTGATTATTTGGATCTAGGTGACCAGAAAACAAAGTGCAGACTCTGTTTACACTGGCTAGTCATACAATGATTCTAGATATCACATAGATAAGAAGTTGTGGTGGTTTGGAAGAAAATGAATCCCATAGGAAGTGGCGTTATTAGGAGGTATGGCTTTGTTCAAGTAGGTGTGTCCTTGTTGGAGAAAGTACGCCACTGTGGTGGTGGACTTTGAGGTCTCATGTGCTCAAGCTATGCCCAGAGTCATAGATTCCTGCTGTTTCTAGATCAAGATATAGAACTCTCAACTCCTTCTCCAGAACCATGTCTGCCTGTATGCCACCACATCCTTCAATGATGATAATGGACTAAACCTCTGAAATTGTAAGTTAACCCTGATTAAATGTTTTCTTTTATAAGAATTGCTGTGGTCACAACAATAGAAACCCTAACTAAGACATTTACTGTGATGCAATGTAGTCTTTCTTTCACTTGTTTGAGAATTTTCCCCTTATGCAAATGAAACACAAATACAGTAGACTTCTGCCTGTATGCCATTAGCCATTCTCTCATCCTTTACCAGAAGGACCTAAGTCCTTTATAAGGGTTTCATCACACTGGTGAAAAAAACAATCAGAAATCCTGGGATTTATTAGATCTGATTCTGAATTGATGCTGATACCAGGAAACTCCAAGAAACACTCTAGTTGAAGTAGGAGCTCATGTAGGTCAGGTGATTATGACTAACATTTGACTCAGAGTAGATCCAGTGGGTCCCCAAATATGTCTGTGGTTATTTCCCCAGTACCAGAATGTATAATTTTGGTTGGATATATTTAAAAGTTGGCATAATTCCCATATTGTTACTCAGACATGTAGAGTAAGGGATTTTATGATTAGAAAGGGCAAATGAAAACTTTTAGAGTTGCCTCTGTCAGGAAAAATAGTAAGTCAAAGCCAGTATCACACCCTTGGAAAAACTTCAAAAATTAAAGCCACCATAAGAACTTGAAAGATGCAGGAGTGGCAGCTCCAACAACTTTCTTTAACTCTACTATCTGGCCAGTGAAAACAACAGAGAGAGGAATTGTAGAGAATGATGGTTGACTATCAAAATCTCTATCAAGTATTGACTCTTATTGCATATGCTCTATCAGACATGGTTCCCTACTTGAGAAAATTAACACATCTCCTGGTACATGGTATGCACCTACTGATCTAATAAATGTTTTTTTCTCAGTACCTCTCCATAAGGATCACCAGAAGAATTTTGCTTTCAGTTGCCTGGCCAGCAGTATATCTTTACAGTTATACTTCAAAGATATCTACTTACTTACTTACATCCATCCATACATCCATCCATCCATCCATACATCCATCCATACATACATACATACATATGTACATACACTCTCTAGGGATCCTGAACATCTGTCTCTGCCACAAAATTTCACATTGGTTTACTATATTGAAAATTGGAACAAGTGAACAAGAAGCGGCATCCACCTTGAACCTGTTGGTAACACATATGTATATATCAGAGGATGGGAAATAAATTAAAAAAAAATCTCTCAAAGACCTCCTTCCTCAGTGAAATTCTTAGTAATCCAGATGCATGGGACATGCAAAAGAACTCCTTATAAGGTAAAGAATAAGCAATTGCATCTGACCTCTCATACCACCAATAAAAAAGGACAGTGCTAAGTGGGCCTATAGGAATTTTGGAGACAGTACATTCCTCCTTTGGGCCTGTTACTCAGCCCCATATTCCAAGTGATTCAGAAAGTTTCTTCCTCTGAGTGGGACCTGAAACAGAAGAAGGCTATTCATCAGGCCCAGGCTGCTAAGTGCAGTGTTTTATATTTAGACCATATGATATAGTAGACCCAATGTTACTTTTGGTGCCAGTGGCAGATGCAGATGCTCTTCTTTGGGACATTTGGCAGACCCTATAGGTGAACTGCAGAAGAGACTTTTGAGATATTGGAGTTAGGCTCTACCATCATATACAGACAATTATTTTCCATTTGGAAACAGCTCTTGGACCTTAATGGAAATTCAACATTTTACCTACTAACTTACCTGAACTGCTCATCATAAGTTGGGGATTATTCAACCCAACAAGTCATAAAGTAGCATGTGCACAACATCAACCTATTATCAAATAAAAGTTGTATGTATGTGATTTGAAAAGAATAGGTCCTGAAGCCACAAGCAAGTTAGATGAAGAAGTTTCCCAAATGGGTATGGTTTCTATTCCCATTACAATACCATCTTCTGTCAAGTCTGCAACTATAGCCTCATGAGGTATGCCCTATGATTGGTTGACAGAGGAAGAGATGATAAGAGCTTTATTTGCTGATGGTTCTGCATGTTATACAGGTACCACTCACAAGTGGACAGCTAAGGTATTACACTTCCTCTCTGGGACAATCATGAAAGATACCAGTGAAGGGAAATCTTCACACTGGGCAGAACTTTCAGAAGTACACAGGGGTATGCATTTTATATGGAATGAGGAAATGATGAATGTATGATTATTTATTGATTCATAGCCTGAAGCCAGAGGATTGTCTGGATGGCCTGAGATATGGGAAGAGCATGATTAAAAAATGAGAAAGACATCTGGAGAAAAATTGTGTGAATAGGTTTCTGCAAATAGGCAAATGAGGTGAAGACAGTTTGTATACCATGTAAATGCTCATCAAAAGGTAATCTTAGCTGAGAAGAAGGTCAATAATCAAGGAAACAGCATGACCCATTCTGTGGATATCAGTCTCTTTCTGCCACCATTCCTGTCATTGCACAATGGGCCCATAAACAATGTGGAAACAATGACAGTAATTGGGATTACCCCTGAGCTCAAAAACATGAACTTCCACTCACCAAGCCTTACCTGGATTACTGTTGCTGAGTCCCAGATCTACAAACAGAGACCAAAACTGAGTCCCAGATGCGGCATGATTTCCTAGGGTAACTAGCTAGCAACCTGGTGGCAGGTTGACTACATTGGACTATTTCCTCAATGGAAATAACATTACTTCTTCCTTACTTGAGTCTTACTTGAGTAGATACTATTCACGTTTTGGATTTGCCTTTCCTGCATGCAATATTTCTGCCAAAACTACCTTCCATTGACTTACAGAAAGTCTGATTATGGTATTCCACACAATATTGCTTCCTTTTTTATTAATTTATTTAAATATTTTTCATTTATTTTACATACTAACTGCAGTTTCCTTTTCTTCCTCTTCTCCCTCACCCTCTGACTTCTGTCTACCCTGTCCCTATACACTCCTCCTCTGTCTCCATTCAGAAAGAGGCAGGTCTCCCGTGGGCTTGAAGAAAACATGGCACATTAAATTGAGACAAGGCCAAGTCCTCCCCTTGTGTCAAGGATGGACAAGTTAATCCAACATGTTCTCCAAAGCCAAATAAATGCCAGGAACAGGACAGGTTCTTATTTCCCTGCTAGGAGCCTTATAAATAGACCAAGTCACCCAACTGTCGCACACATGCAAAGGGCCTAGGTCGGTCCCATGTACTCCTTAACTGTTAATTCCGAGTCCAAGAACTCCCAGGAGCTCAGTCATCTGTTTTTTAAAATGTTCCCCAGCATGATTCCATGTTTCATACATTCTCTCCTCCCTTTCTTCAGCAAGACTCTCAGAGTTCAGTCCAGTGCTTAGTTTTAGATCTCTGCATCTGCTTTCATCATTACTGTATAGAGTATCTCTAATAACAATCAGTGTAGTCAAAAATCTGATAACAATAGAAGGCCAATTCATGCACCCTCTTCATTATTACTAAGATTCTTAGCTGGGGTCATCTTTGTGGATTCCTGTGGCTTTTCTTGGCACCAGGTTTCTTTCTCCCAAATTCCCCCTATCAATATGTCTCTTTCATTACTTTCCCTGGGAAGGAGAAATAGCAGAGATCTCCTGAGTAAACTGGGGGTGAGGAGATGAAGGGATAGGAACTTACGGGAGTGGGTTGAGCAGGCTGGACACAGTCTTGCTTCAGATCAAGGAAATCACTTCATACCAGAGAGGGGTGACACAGTAGGCCCATGATCGCAGAATCCACTGATCTTACCATGTTACCCACCATTCTAAAGCAGCTGGCCTGATTGAAAAATGGGATGTCCCTTTAAAGACACAGTTACAGTGCCAATTAGTTGGCAGCATCCTGGAGGTCTCGAATAGTCTTCTCCAAAAGGTGGTGTATGCTTTGAAAAAACATCCAGTATATGGTATGATTTCTCCCCTAGGTAGGATCCACAGATCCAGAAATCAAGGGACCCAAAAGAGTAGAATTATACTCACCCTTGTGATGCACTAGGAAAACTTTTGCTTCCATAACCTTAAGTTCTGTTGGCCTAGAAGTTTTGTTTTCCAGGTGGAAAAGTGCTGGCAGGAGCCACAACAAATATTCCATTGAACTGTAACCTCAGATTCCCCATTGGCCACCTTGAGCTTCTGATTCCTTTTATCCAACAAGCTAAGAAAGAAATAACAGTGTTAGAAGATGACATTAATCCAGATTACCATGGGAAAATTGGATTGCTTCACCAAAAAGGAGGTAAAGATGATTCCCAAAGTGCAGGAAATCCTTTAGGGCATCTATTGAAGCTACCATGCCCTGTGGTTAAAGTCAATAGGAAACAACAGTCTAATCTGGGCAGGATGACAAAAGTCTAAAACCAATAAGGAGTGGATATATGGTTCACTCCTCCAGGAAAAGAGCTAAGACCTGCTAAGATGCTTAAAAGATTGAAGAAATATAGATTTGCTTGAAGAAGAAAGTCATTACAAATACCAGATAAGGCTACTTTCTGGTTGCAGATAAGAGGACTATAATTGACATGAGTGTTTCTGTCATATTTTTAAGAATTCATTTGTACGATATTTGTTGGGTTTTCCTCAATTTCTTTATAATGTGATATAGCATCAACTGAGAGAATATCAATGATTATCATATTTAATTTGAGATAGTAAAAGAATGACACTTAAGAGACACTGTTGAAGATGGAAGTTACAAATGAATCCCACACTAGCTCAGAATTACATATAATAAAGGATTATTTTTTAGGGGTAGACTCACAGATCGCGGTCCTCTACATGAACCAGGAACAGAAACTGAATCCAGCAACCAGGAGAGAAAAAGCAAGCATGTGTTTTCCTTTGGCATTTATGGTATAAGAGGCCACACCTAAGTGGGTTGGTATCTTAAAGGTTACTGGCTAAAAGATTTCCTATAGCACCTTCACTTTTTTGTTTAAATAAAAGAGTCCTAAACCTAATACAAAAGTATACATAATAAGAACAAATATCACGTATAAAAATTAGAATGACAACCAGCATAAACAATATTAAACAAGGAACATATGCTAAATGTTTCAATAATCATTCTGTCCTAAGGATTCTAAGTCTTGAATTAGAAATGGCTTGACTAAATCGTAAGAGAAAAGTAATGATGACTATCTAATCATTCACCCCATTGAACGCCTAAGAAGGGAGATATTTTTACTTGAGTAGGCAGGAAGACAATCAAGCAGCTTCCAAAATATGCAGTAGATGACAGAGACAACTGGCTACATGGGCAATCACCCAAAGTCTCATTTGCAAAGTTGAAGCAACCAGCTTTGCTTTACAGGCCTAGAGAAACTTACAGACCATCTTCCGAGGCAGGAAAGTTTTCAGAATCATTTAACCCTGTCTTGGCAAGGTTTGACAGCCTTTTCCCCTGCATCCTGCTTGTCCTTTTTGGACATCATGCATTTTGTCAGTGTCATGTCAGAGGCATGAGCAGTTTCTTGCCCAAAGGCCAGTTTTGCCAAGATGAAAACAAGCTCCAAATGGAGTGTCTTCCATGCTCAACATTCGCTTGGAAAGAGATCAGTGCTGCCAGGAGCAATCATGTCTCACATGAACAGAACCCTAAGTTATTTAAATGCCATGTTCTACAGTTCTTTGAAGTGGTTGAAGATTACCTATCTATGCAGAATACAATCTCTATGTATCTAAAAATCCTGATTAGGCTAATGATAAGCATAACAAACATGAATGACTATTGACCTATAATACTTAACACCTATATAACTTAAAGACTAAGACTTTATATTAGAATACTAAACAATCTTTAAACAACTGTGCAGCAATTGAGGAAAATGACCACTGTTTGGTGCCAGCCCAGATGATAAATTATTTCTCTGGACCAGAGAGGAAAAGTGGGAATAATTGAGACAACTTCCATGGCTTTATCAGGAGGGAGTTTTTCAGTGATTGTAGAGACACAGAACTGGCTTAGAGTGCAGGCTGCTCCTGGGACAGATGAGACTAACCTGGGAAACGGTTGCTTGGCAAACCAAGCATAGATGAAAGCAAACTTTCTCTGCCCATTTCTCAAACGTTCTATCGGAATCTGTACCCTGGATAAGAAAGTGGCCTTTGAGCTCAGTTCTTCATGCTCTACCAGTTACAAAGGAGTGCTTTGCTTCTGTATACATGTTGCCTTGTTTCTATGCACTTCTTTACATTTTTATTACTGTTATTAATTGAGGTACTGTTTCTTGCAAGGAGAGGCAAGAGTTTCTCATGATCATGTATGTGAATAAAGGGGGGTTACAGAGTTGAAGTAATGCTTTTTAGTCTGTATAAAAGGCCATACAAAATAAAGCTTGTTATGCAGTTGTTCACACTCTGTGTCCCCTGTGTCCTGATTTGCTCTAGACCCTTACCCAGGGACCCCAATGCACTAGACGTTGACAAGTGATCTCTCATGAAATCCTGAGTTCACATCCTGAAAATGTTTTATGATTATTCTCCAAATAGCCTTTATACCATAACATAAACTGAGGGTAAATTCATTAGCATTCTGTTTCCTAGGTAACCAGGTGAATGACTAATCACATTCACATCTTTCTATGCCCTCTCCGTCATCTGTCTTCCTATCTTCCTGCTCTGTATGCCAGCTCTGCCATGTAGGCCAAATTAGCATCTCTATCCCAGGTGTCCTACAAAACACAAAGAAGCAGCAGAACAACATCCTGACCCTTTCTTAGGGATAGCAACAGGCTAGGTGACCACCTGCCATGTAGCAGATGCAAACTGTCGCCTGGAATTCTGGTCACCATACCATGTAGAAATACGGGCCTACAGACCTCAAAATGTAAACAATGTACAAGTATCTTTATCAGTGGTAGAAATGTATAATGCAATACAATAAATATATCCTAATTGTATAAATATACAAGATGTCTTAAACAGAAGTAAAAACACACATGCATACAAAATAACTTTGCATAGGTGTACAAATATTGTAAACAGAAATAGGAGCATATTCAATATAACAGATATAATTTGAACTTGTATCAATATACAAGAATCTATATCAATGTAAATTGCCTATAAATAATAGCTCACAAGTGTAATGTTCTGTCTCTTTAAGAGACAAGCCATGCCCACTCCCTTCCTGCTTGCAGTCTCTGCCCTACTCTCTCACCCTGTCCCTCTCTCGAAGAGGCAGCTTCTGCCTCTCTCCTCACTTCTCACTTCCCCCTTTCTCTCTCTCCTCTCTCCCCCCTCTCTCTTCCCTTCTCCCCTTTTTCCTTCCCCTCCATAACACCAAATAAATGTCCAATTTTATTCTGTATGGTGTGTTTATCTCTGTGCCTCCCACCTGCTGACTATCTGTTTGTCACCACCAGGGACCAGCCACCCTCCCTGCCTTGTGGTTTCTGTGACTGGCTGTTTTTGGGTCCCCAGCTGTCCCAGAGACTCACAGCATCTGTGCCTCCCAGCCGCTGCCTGCCCACACCACTTTCTGGGGGACCAGCCAGCTGCCACATGGCTGGGGACCAGCCACCTTCATTTGGGGACCTGCCACATGGTATTGACCCTGCAGCAAGCTGCTGGGGACCCACAGCAAATCTATTTCAACAAGTATTCACTCTATTACTCACTATTATTAGTGTGAGTAGTCTCACACTAATCTACCTTTTATCCCATCCAGTTTCCCTTTTTTTTTAAGAGATCCCCAAACCTGCATAATTTCTCCCCCAATCCCCAACCCTATACCAGTTATAATCAACCCCTAATTGACATCCATAAAATGAGGACAAGTTTTGTTGGGAGAGGGGACATCATTTCCTAGAATTACTTCCAGCTCTCATGGGGATGATGTTCTTTCTATGGGGTCCTGTAAAAGTAAAATGATAATTAATTTTCAAGATTACTGTTTGGTATAATTGCAGATAGTCTCTGATAGTTGCTAGGGTTTATCTGAGGTTCCTATTTGGAGTTATGGCCAGAATGTTGTAAGATGGTGCACCATTCTTAAAGTAGTCTTTTAACTACTTTCAACCAGTCTTAAAGTGGTGCTATCAGCATAATGATGTCATATCAATCAGATGGAGTCATTGTTGTGGGGGCCCATCTTCTTCCTGGAAGTTCCAAAGATTACTTCAGGAAAATCTATTGTTCATTGTGGAAAACATAAACATTATTTATTCATATAGACATATATTCAATGAAGGACAAAATATAGACAAAATAGGTATGGAAGTAAAATTTTCCTGAGGTTTTTCTTCTTTCTGTCCCATATCAGATGGCTCCTTACGTGAAACAGAAACTCTGAATTTTTCTTAAAACAAAATGCTTGGATTTAGGGAAGGATAGCAACTTTTCAACGCCAAAGCCAGCTTTGATTTTTAAGTGAGTTTATATTTCTATTGGGTAGTAGATATTTATGTACAGAGAATGTACATATAAAATTTTACTCTGAAGATGACCTGTCCCATAAGCCATATTCCTCTTTGTTTGCTGATCCCTTCTGGATAGTTATCTTTTCGTTTTTAGGCATCCAAATATCCAGGATCTCTTGACTTTGTAAAAATGAGTATTTTCCAGCAAAGATAAGAACAAAACCCTGCCCAAACCCTTATTAGGTTTCCTTATTACCTGTATGATTGTCACCTCTGTGTATGAGATGTCATTTATCTGTATTGAGTGATTTCTTCTCTTCAAAATGAATGTTTATTTATTTTTGATGGTATACATAGCTTTTCTTCTCCTGTGGAAACAAGAGCAAAACCCCTTTCCCAACATAGCACATCTCCTCATTCCCATTGTGAGGTCAGCACATTCTTGAAATACATGGGCTGATTTAATTCAGAAGTTTTTTTCTATTACCCAATGTCTGTCTGCTGCCATTGTTCCTTTCTCATTAGCATTAAGAAAAATCAAGATTAATAAAGCATTATGCAATCTATTTCTATGGTAATTTATATCCCTTTCTATTTTTTAATATATCTTTTACAGTTTAATTGGATCTTTCTATAACTGCTGACCTGTAGAATTGTTTGATATATTTGTAATATGCTGTATATTATAATAAGCAAAAAAACTGTTTAATTTTCTTAAAGACATATGATGGACCATTGTCTTTATTTATGTAGGTATAGCCATGATGGCCATAACTTCTAATAAATATATAATTACTGAATCATCCTTTTCTGGGCACAAGACAGTTGCCCATTGAAAACCTGAGTAAGTATCAATGATATGGTGTACATATTTTAATTTTTCAAATTCTGTAAAGTAGAACACATCCATCTGTCAGATTTTATTCTTTTGAGTACCATTTGAGTTACTCTCTGCAGGCAATGGTATTTGATTATAGAAAGAACAAGTAGGACATCTCTTTATAATCTCCTTAGCTTGTTGCCATGCAATAGAAAACTCTTTCTTTAAACCTTTGCTACTGACATGATGTTTCTTATAAAATTCTGAGGTCTTCAGCACATTTCCAAACCATAATCAGTCAAGTTCTTCATTGCTTGTGCTAGAGGACCTGGTATATCTGTATAAGACTGGATTTATGTTATGTATATGAGACAAAGCCTATCCCTGATTATATCTTGAAACTGAATAAATAATGAAGTCAATTCTGTATCATCTGATATAAATTCAGTAGTTTTAATATGCAAAACAACTCTTTCTGCATATTGAAAACCAGTAACTATATTGAGAGGTTCTTTAAAATCCCTTAGTACCATGAAGAGAGCATATAGCTCTGACTTTTGTACAAATTAAAAGGGTTTTGTTCCATCTTACTTAAATCTGATTTGTAACTTGCCTTTTCTGACTTATTTGTATCAGTATAAAATGTATGGGCTATAGTTATTAGTGCAATGTACAATTTGAGGATGAATCTCAGTAGTTCTCTTTATAAGGGAATTCTTTTGGAATAGTTGCTATTAATTTCTCCTAAACATTAGCATGAGCTTTTTGCCATGGTTCATTGTCTTCCCATAATTTTTTTTTATTTCATCAGTAGTAAAAGGCACTCTTATCTCTGCTGGGTCTAAACCTGCTAATTGACGAAGTCACAATTTTCCTTTTATAATCAATTCAGAGACGTTTTCCACATCATTTTTTTAATTTTTTACTTTGTTTATGTGGTAAAAATATCCATTCTAAGGTAATATCATCCCTCTGCATTAAAATTCCTGTATGGGAAATTCTTGAAGGCAATATGACTAGAATGCAGTTAAGATTTGGATTAACTCCATCCACATGTGCCTCCTGTAATTTCTCTTCAACCACACCCAATTATTTCTCATATTCAGCTGTTAATTTCCTAGGACTATTTAAGCCTTTGTCACCATCTGAAGTTTTGTTTAAATGAATTATTAGATCAGGTGTTTTCCTAAGCTGGTCATAGACTGGAAATGTCTCCTAACAATCTTTGAAAGTCAATAAGAGCCCACAATTGGTCTCTCCTAATTTGTGTCTTTTGTGTTCTAATTTTCTATAAACATATTTTAAAACCTAAGTAATTGGCTGAATCTCCTCTCTGCATTTTTTCAGGAGCAATTTGTAATCCCCATTTAGGCAAAACTTCCTTTACTTTCTCAAAGATTCTTTCTAAAGTATTTGCATTTGAATTAGATAACAAAATGTCATCCATGTAATAGTAAATTATAGACTTAGGAATTTGCTTATATATTATTTTCAATGGCTGACTTACAAAGTATTGGCACAGGGAGCGGCTATTGAGCATTCCCTGTGGGAGAATGTTCCACTCATCCATTGTTGGTGGGAATGCAAACTGGGAGTCAACCTACCTCAGGATCCAGCAATTCCACTCTTTGGAATTTACCCAAGAGATGCCCAATTATACTACAAAAGCATTTGTTCAACTATGTTTATAGCAGCACTATTTGTAATAGCCAGAACCTGGAAAGAACCTACGTGCCCCTCAATAGAGGAATGGATAAAGAAGGTGTGGCACACATACACTTTAGAGTTTTACTCAGTGATAAAAAAAAATGACATCTTGAATTTTGCATGCAAATGGATTGAAATAGAAAGCACTTTACTGAGTAAGATAACCCAGACCCAAAAAGAGGAATATGGTATGTACTCACTAATAAGTGGATTCTTGCCATAAACAATGGACATTGAGCCTATAGTTCTTGATCCTAGAGAAGCTAAACAAGAAGGTGAGCCCAAAGAAAAACATATAGTTATCCACCTGGATATTGGAAGTAAACAAGATCGCTGGGTAAAAGTTGGGAGAAGAGGGTTCGGGTGGGTTGGGGGAAGGAAAGATGGGGAGAGAGAAGGAAGAAGGTGAGGATTGGGGAGAGCTGGAGGAATGGGATGGTTGAGATGGAGGAAGGGTAGATATGGGAACAGGGAAGAAGATATCTTAACTAAGGGAGCTATTTTAGGGTTGGCAAGAGACTTGGCTCTAGAGGGATTCCCAGGTGTCCAAGGGGATGTCCCCAGCTAGGTCCATGGCCAGCAGAGGAGAGGGTGCCTGAACTGGCTTTCTTCCATAGCCACACTGATGAATATCTTGCATATCACCATAGAACCTTCATCTGGTGGAGATAGAGAAAATGACCCACATTGATGCACTGCCCCAGATGAAGAGCAGAAAGACTGAGAACACGAGCAAGGAAGTCAGGACCGCATGGGGTGTGTCCACCCAAGGAGACTGTGGGAATGATCTAATGGGAGCTCACCAAGGTCTGCTGGACTGGGTCGGAATGAGCATGTGATCAAACCGGTCTCTCTGAATGTGTCTGACAATGAGGGTGGACTGAGAATCCAATGATAATGACACTGGGTTTTTAATCTACTGCATGTACTGTCTTCTTTGGAGCCTAGTCTGTTTGCATGCACACCTTCCTAGACCTGGATGGACGGTGGGGCCTTGGACTTCCCACAGGGCAGGGCACCCTGACTTCTCTTAGGACTGGAGAGTGAGGGGGAGGGAGAGAAGGAGAATGGGAGTGGGAGGGAAATGGGAGGATGAGAGGAGGTGGAAATTTTAATAAATATATATATACATATATAAAAGAAATAGAGTAATAAAAAAGCCATGTAAATTGGAAAATACACAGAAAGCCTGGATACTGTGTTATTGTGTTGTCTTTTAATTGTTTGACTGCTGAGGAATGGGCAAGAGCTGCCAAAAGACATTTGATTACAAATGTTGCTGAATTAAACCAGCCTATATATTTTAAAAATAGCTTGACTTCAAAATTTATGTCAAAACAGTTGGGAAAGAGGTTCTGCTTCTATTTCCATATGAAATGAGATGTTGTGGGTTCATTCTGGCTTAAGAAAAATCAGATTTAATTGAGGAAGACCCCTTGAAAAATCTCTTATAGGAGTGAATGGCACAGATGATTCGAAGTCTCAGAGTGCTGTTGCTGCTGTTTCCTCTGAGTTCTACATCCAGAACAGCATTAAGGTTACTGGCTGAGGTGATCCAGCCTCACAGAATACTCCAGTCAGGATTGGACCATAATCCTAAATTTTCTCAGGGTTCCCCTGTGGGAGTCCCCTCTGTGTGTTGCTTTTCTTGGTTAATGAATAAAGAAACTGTTCTGGCCTGTTGACAGGGCAGAATTTAGGTAGGCGGGGGAGAAAGAAATAAATGCTGGGAGAAAGAAGGGCAGAGTCAGAGAGACACCATGGATCTGACACTAGAGTAAGATATGCTGTTGAAATTTAGCTGGTAAGCCACTGCCACGTGGCAATACACAGATTAATAAAAATGGGTTAAAATAAGATGTATAGTTAGCTAATAAGAAGCTAGAGCTAATGGGCCAAGCAGTGATTTAATTAATACAGTTTCTGTATGGTTACTTCAGGGCTAAGCTAGCTGGGTAGCCAGGATAAACAAGCAGGCTCTCTTCTACATTCCCCAAGATTACCTGCACCCCCAATCATTAAAAAGTAGCCTAGAAAACTACAACCACATTCCCAAAAACTGGATTATAGATATTTGTCTTTGTTTAGAGTATTGGTTATGAGCTATAATGGATAATGGTCAGGAAAAAAGCTAAACCAAGGAGATTAGATCCAGAGTTCTTGTTTTGAAAAGAATAATTGGAGAAATGCTGTGGGATAATGGTCTTGCACACTATACAGATTTGTCATGTGTATTAGTTTAATAAAATGGTGATTGGTCAGTAGCCAAGTGGGTGACTAAACTAATAGAAGTCTGGGAATTCAGAGACACAATCCAAGGGAGATGCAGAGGCAGCAAGATGAGAATGCCTCACTGAGAAAAGGTATCAAGCCTTGTGACCAAACATAGATCAGAATTATGGGTTAATTTAAATTGTAGGAACTGGTTAGTAATAAGCCTGAACAATAGGACACACAGTTTGTAATTGATATAAGCCTCTGTATGCTTATTTGCGACTGAAGTCTGTGGGACCAGGCAGGACAGAAACTTCCATCTATGTATTGCCATCATATGAAGGCATATATACTATCCTTGAGTGATGGCACTTAGCCAACTGGTAAGCATTAGTGGTAACTGATCACTAAAAATGTGCCACCTATTCATTATCTGCTGTATATTGCATACTGGGTATTATCTGCTCTATACAGTTACCAAGTTGAATGCAAAACCATAGTCCATTATCAAGTGAAAATGAAGTATATATGACTAAGCCCAAGAAGATCTGGAAGACAGAGGTAAATTACTTAAAGAAGCTGTGCAAATGCCTGCCAACCCTACTTCTGCTATAATACCTTATATCTGTATGGATACTTGTATTATTTCATGGGGTGTTCCCTATATAGGCTGATGGAAGAACGACTTGACTTAGGTCAGGACATTGTGTGTGTGTGTGTGTGTGTGTAAATATTTTATCATATTATATGGAATCTAAATTGATAATTTAGACAGTTTAGATAATAGGTGATACAATGTCCAACGTAGACACCTTATGCCTTCCAGTGCTAGTAATGGGTTACAACGTGCTTAATCATTGCTCAAAGGGGTCCCACAAACCTCACCCAAAAATTACAGGCTAATGTCAAGGCTGTTAGCATGAGCTTCTTAAATTGAAGCTACATTACCACCTAGGTTGCAAGACACTGGAGAATTATGCCCTGGTTTCTAGAATGCTGTATATGCTCTGGATCAAAATAAAATCTATAGTATTGTTTCTCCCATACTCTTTGTTTGTGAGTTAAATATTAAATGGTAAAAGTGGACTTGTACCAATCATGGCCCCTGTGACTTTTTTAGGCTGCCCAAAATGTTATGCTTTAACAGATAAAATGAACTAGAAGCTAAGCCTTCACCTGGGCCATTTTCAGCCTCCTGATTCTCTTGAATTAACAGTCTAAGAAAAGACTTAAAATGTTAGCATTTGAGAATTATCTAGACTATGAATGTCAAATTGTCAAATATCAGATCCAAATGGGATAATAAATGATGGCCAGACACATTAGAAATGAAAGAGTTAGTCATATCTCAAAGTCAAATGCCAAAGAGCTCTATCATCACTATCAGAAAATTCATCACTATCAGAAAAGCTTTAAACAAAATGCTTCTTAGAGTTTCCATAGAATCAAAAGTGTAACTACTATCATTAAAACATGAAAAAATACAACTATGTCAATAGATTAGATATACAAAAGGGAGAAAATAAGTGTATCTTCTTTATACAGAAAAAAGGTGTTTTTTCAAAAATGTATAAGAAGTGAACTAACTCCCAAAATGTACCTCTGACTTCCACGTGCATTGTGTGGTGCATGGGTGCACATGCACACAAGCACAAACACATAAAAAATAGACAGACAGACAGACAGATAGATAGATGATAGATAGATTAGATAAAAATAGATGTAATAAAAATAAAATTATATTTTAAGAGAATCTATTGCTTATATGAGACTTGTTTTAGTAGGGTGTATATGTGTATAACCACACTAGGGAAGCAGAAGCCAGAGGATGAGGATTTCAAAGTCAGTTTTAGCTTCACAGTAAGTTAGAGGCCAGCCTGCTAATTTCTGATTCTGTAATTTGGATTCTCATTTTCTTTCCTTTGTTTAGTTGGGCTAAGAGACTGTCAGTTTTATTTATTTTTTCAAAGAAACAGCTCTTTTGTTCATAGACTTTTTCATTTTGTTTTCCTTGTTTCTATTTTATTAATTTTGTTCTGATTTTTATTATAACTGTGCTGTTGAGCGGGTTTGGATATGGTTTATTCTTATTTTTCCAAATTATTGAGTTAGATCATAAAGTCACAAATTTTTACTTTTTCTAATTTCTTAATATAGCTTTCAGAGCAATAAATTTCCCTCATACAACTGCTTTTAATGTATCACAGTGATTCTGTTGTATTCTGCATTCATTTTCATCCAGCTTCAGGAAGTCTTCTTTTTAATTCTTGATGTCTTCTTTGACGAGTCCATCATTCAGCAATGCATTGTTTAATTTCCACGAGTGTGATAGTTAAAGTTGGTTGTGAACTTGACTACATGTGACAACAATTAAACAAAAGTAGCTGGGTACAACTGCGAACCAGAAATTAATATCACACCTTTGGAGAAAATACAGAAATTAATTCTACTGTCAAGGAATTGAAAGATGTAGAGGTAGGTGTTCCCTCTTCATCTTCCTTTAGATCCCTGTTATGGTCACTGTTCTGTTGCAGTGAAAAGACACCATCACCAAAGAAACTCATAAAAGAAAGCATTTAACATACAGCTTTCTTACAGTTTCAGAAGCTTAGTCCATTATAATCATGGTGGGGAAGATGCCACTAGAGCAGTAAATGAGAACTACATCCTGATCCACAAGCAGAGAGAGAGGGAGAGAGAGAGAGAGAGAGAGAGAGAGAGAGAGAGAGAGAGAGGAGACAGAGGTTGGCATGGGCTTGTGAAACATCAACCACGTCTAGTGATATACTCCTCCAACAATGCTATGCTTACTCCAACCAGGCCACGTCTCCTAATCCTTATAAGCTTTTCAAAGTGTTTCACTACCTGGTGACAAAAATTCAAATGTATGAGCTTATGAGGGTCATTTTTATTCAATTGACGCAGACACTAGGAATCATACCTACAGCAGGCTCATTTATTCAGCAATAAGGAGAGCCTTTTATATCCTCCTTCCAGTGCCCAGGCTGCCTTTGACATTTCATGGTTATCCCTCGTTGACTAGGCAGCGTCAGGATGTCTGACAGTGCTTGTTGCTAGGCCCTTAGGCAAGCTACATGTTGGCTCTTCTCTAGGCCTGGCAGGTCTTCTTATCCTACAACCACAGTCCCCTATCTTGTCTGTGCATATGGATCATGGAGAATGACAGTTGACTATCAAAGACTTAATTAAGTATATTAATATTTATTAGTATATTAAATACTAGATACTGTGTACTTACTTGAGCAGATTAACACATCTTCTGCTGCACAACATGCAGATATTGATATAGCATTGCCTTTTTCTCAGTACGTGTCCAAAAGAACTACCAAAAACAATTTGTTTTCTGTTGGCAAGACCAGCAGTATACCTTTACAGTTTTACTTCAAGGGTATACTAACTTTCCGTCCTGGTCATAACTCATTTCACAGTGGTCTTGATCATCTGTCTCTTCCACAAAATAGAATACTGGTCCACCATATTGATGACATTATGCTGATTGGACAAAGTAAACAGGAGACAGGAACTACTTTAGAGATGTTGACAAAACATATTGCATCAGAGGATGGGAGATACATACAATCAAAATCCAAGAACCTACTATCTCCATGAAACTTTCAGGAGTCCAGAGTGTGGGTTATGTAGAGATATTCCTTCTTAGGTAAAGGATAAGTCATTGCACCTGCCACTTCCACCACCCAGAAAGCAGCATAATATTAAGCAGCTGCTTTGGGTTCTGAAGACAGCACATTCCTCAGGCATATTACTCTAGTACATATACTAATTGACCTGGAAACTAGTAGTTGTGAGTAGGCCTTGGAGAAAGTGAAAACTCTTCAGAAAGTACAGGCTGATTTGCAGGGTGCACTACCATTTGGACCATTTATCCAGCAGACCTAATTGTACTTGTGGCTTCAGCGACAAATACGGATACTGTTTGGAGCCTTTGGTAGACAACTATAGCAATCACAATGGAGATATTTGGGATTTTGGATCAAGGCTCAACTAATATCTGAAGAAATATGTTCTTCATTTGAAAAACAGTTCTTTCTTGGAATGCTTTGGGGCTTTAATGAAAACTGACCACTTGAAAAGGGGTCAACAGGTTACTATGAGACATGAGATGTTCATTCTCAGGTGGGTAATATCTGACCCCCCAAGTCATAAAATTGGTTGTTCACAGGGGTGATGGAGGTGGGTCTTGTATCTTATCTGTTGATTTCATTGGTTCAATAAAGAAACTGCCTGGGCCCTGATAGGACAGAAAATTAGGTAGGCGGAGTAGACAGAAGAGGATGCTGGGAGAGAGAAGCTGAGCAAGAAGGAGTCGCCATGATGTTCCCGGTCCCTGCAGACACAGGCTAGAATCTCCCCGGTAAGCACACCTTGGGGTGCTATACAGATTATCAGAATGGGCTAGTCCAGGTGCAAGAGCTAGCCAATAAGAGGCTGGAACTGATGGGCCGGGCAGTGTTTAAATGAATACAGCCTTGTGTAATTATTTTGGGGCATAAGCTGGGCCATACGGGCGGCCGGGTACAGGGGCACAGCCAAGCTGCTCCGTATTATTACTACACAGGGGTATATAAATTGTCAAGCCTAAGCAAGCTTTAAAGGCACAAGAAAGTTACTCAAGGAAGTTTCCCTAATGATTACGGCTCCTACTGCCATTTTTTCTTCTTTTTATTACTTTACAAATAATGCCATTCAAAATTTCCACTTCCTCCCCTCCTCCTACTTCTCTCCCGCTCTCCCTCTCGTCCTCCCTCTATCCCCTTCCAGTCCTAAGAGAGGGTAGGTATACTGCCCTGTGGGAAGTTCAAGACCCTCCCCTCTCCATCCAGGCTTAGGAAGCTGTGCATCCAAATAGACTAGGATCCCAAAAGGCCAGTACATGCAGTAGAAACAAATGCCAGTGCCATCATCATAATGGCTTCTCAGTCTGCTCCAATTGTCAGACACATTCGGAGGGTCCAGTTAGATCCCATGCTCA
Source organism: Microtus obscurus (assembly GCA_963919715.1). Taxonomy (NCBI): domain Eukaryota; kingdom Metazoa; phylum Chordata; class Mammalia; order Rodentia; family Cricetidae; genus Microtus; species Microtus obscurus. Next base: position 1,544,522 of record CAWTZC010000431.1, on the reverse strand, counting down.
TTCAGTCCCAGTTCAGCTGGATTTGGTGAGCTCCCATTCGATCAGGCACACTGTTTCAGTGGGTAGACCAACTCCACACTATCCTGACTTCCTTGCTCATCTTCTTCCTCCATCTGCTCTTCAACTGGACCTTGGGAGCTCAGTCCAGTGCTCCGATGTGGGTCTCTGTCTCTATCTCCATCTGTCGCTGGATGAAGGTTCTATGATGATATTCAAGATAGTCAACAGTCTGACTATGGGACAAGGCCAGTTCAGGCACCCTCTCCTCCACTGCCCAGGGTCCCAGCTTGGGACATCTCCGTGGACACCTGGGAACACTTCTATAGCCAAGGCTCTTGCCAATCCCAAAATGGCTCCCTTAATTAAAATATCTTCTTCCCTGCTCCCATATCTGCCCCTCCTCCATCTCAACCATCCCATTCCCCCAAGCTCTCTCCAGGCTTCCTGTTCTCCCTTCTCTCTTCCCCTCTCTGTTTCCCCCCCCATCCCAACCGCACCCCCATGTTCCCAACTTTTACCTGACAATCTTGTCTGCTTCCAATTTCCAGGAGGACCTATATATATTTTTCTTTGGGTTCACCTTATTACTTAGTTTCTCTAGGATCGTGAACTACAGGCTCAGTGTCCTTTGTTTATGGCTAGAATCCACTAATGAGTGAGTACATACAATATTCATACTTTTGAGTCTGGGTTATCCCACTCAGAATAGTGTTTTCTATTTCCATCCATTTGCATGCTAAATTCAAGAAGTCATTGATTTTTACCACTGAGTAATACTTTAATATGTAAATGTGCCACATTTTCTTTATCTATTCTTCAGTTGAGGGGCATCTAGGTTGTTTCTAGGTTCAGGCTATTGCAAATAATGCTGCTATGAACATAGTTGAACAAATGCTTTTGTAGTATGATAGGGCATCTCTTGGGTATATTCCCAAGAGTGGTATTGCTGGATCCTGAGGTAGGTTGACTCCCAATTTTCTGAGAAACCGTCACACTGATTTCCAAAGTGGTTGCACAAGTTTGCATTCCCACCAGCAATGGATGAGTGTTCCCTTTACTCCACATCCTCTCCACCATAGGTTATCATTGGTGTTTTTTATTTTAGCCATTCTGACAGGTGTAAGATGCTATCTCAAAGTTGTTTTGATTTGCATTTCCCTGGTAGCTAAGGAAGCTGAACATGACCTTAAGTATCATTTGGCCATTTCAACTTCTTCTGTTGAGATTTCTGTTCAGTTTAGTACCCCATAATTGGGTTATTTAGAGTTTTAATGTCTAGTTTCTTGAGTTCTTCATATATTTTGGAGGTCAGATCTTTGTCTGATGTGGAGTTGGTGAAGATCTTCTCCCATTCAATAGATTGCCTTTTGGTCTTAATGACAATGTCCTTTGCTTTACAGAAGCTTCTCAGTTTAAGAGGGTCCCATTTATTCATTGTTGCTCTTATTGTCTGTGCTACTGGGGACTACTGATATTATCAATTCTTTCTTTTATTGGTAGTTTGTATAGCCCTTTTGGATTCTATATGAGTTAGTCATCAGGGAGGAAGCCTCCTAGTCAATTACAGATGGTTCCCTCAAGGCATGTGTCCAAAATATGTGATACCTTCAGCAATAGGGATTTACCATTTAAGTTTATACCAGAACTTATGACTTCTATTTAATTATAACTAGAGTCCATTGATCACTTTTTAATTTATCTTTAATGAATAAATTAATTAATTAAAAAAAGAAAATTAAAAAAATAATAATTTATCTCACTTACTACAATTCAATCATTGAATAATCATGAAGTAAGTGATTACAAGACTCTTTAGCCAGTTGATACAATAGTGTTGACTAAGCTATCATCTGTGTACTTTCTGTAATACTACACTCAATGGAAAACAGAGAAGACACAAACATGCACTTCCCTCCTCTTGAAATCTGTCTTTAGTATTTTGAGCCTGGTCATAAAGATGAAAGAATAGATAAGTCACTATATATTTTGGCATATTTTTTCTCATTTGTGGATTCTAGATATACAACACATATATGAAAAAAGAAGGAAGACTAAAATAAACAAAGAGATACAAGAAAGAGGGCACAAGGGAGTCAAAAGGGGGATTTGATATGCAAATAAGGTCAAAGTATATAACAAACTTAAATTTTCTTTAAGAAATTTATTACTAAATGCAACAAATATACACAAACAGCAAAAGTGAAACAGAAACTAAGAGGTCTATTTTAGGACTTGTAATGTGTGGTGATGAGAATAAAATATGGAATTAAAAATGTGAATGTGTTTGTTAAATATCTAAACTACTGAATCTATTTTTCTCTCAAAGGCATATCTTCTACCAATTCTGATTCACTTTCCTTCTTCTACAGCAATTACTTTATAAAGAGCCATATAGGAAGTAAAGGTTATTAGATATTTCAAAAGGTGACATGTTGAGGAAAGGCCACCCTGACACATTGTATGAGTGCAGGACTCTTCACTAGGTTCAGTCTGTGGAGCTGTGAGGTAAAGTTTAGGACTGAAAAGGTTTCCCAGGAATAAGTTACCTGCCTACACACTCATTGTCTAGCTTCAGAGACTTATTTTCCAGATGATCTATCTACTTTGAACATTTTCTTTAAAAGTAACTTTCTGCCACATCCTTAAACATTTTTTTCATATGTTTTGGAAATTTAATGCTTAAATTTGTTTTTAATCTGTTTTATATAAATTATAGTATAAAATCATCATTTATTCCAAGTTAAAAATTTAAACAACTCATATTAGATAAAATTTAAAACAGTTCCACTAATATCTTCAAATATGTGAACAAAGACAAAATACATAAACCAGACTTAAAACTTCTTAACTGTGTTTACTTGTAATTGAAAACATAGTAAGACTGACCTGTCAGACACAATCAACTTATTTTACCTTTTCCATACAGTTATGGAATACATTTAAATATAAGATAAAGTTGCAAACTATAATACTTGCTTAGAAAAACACAGATACATGAATGTAACAAAAGCTGTATAAATGAACCCAGACTGAAGTAATTGGCACATATTTAATACTTGAGAAATTCACACATTTTTCTAATATAGAACTAGGTCATGCAAGTTCAAGTAGGAGCATTCATCTCAAATTCAGCTCCTGTACTTTTGTACTTTTTTAACAGAATAACAAAAATATCAACATTATAGTTCACTATTTATCACTGCTAGATATATTATACATATCTTTTAATTAATTTCAACATCAGTAGTATTAAGATTGCTACAAATCTATAGACGAAGAAACTGAGTTGCCGAAGTAGAACAAAGTTCTTGGATTGCAATTCTGACTTATAATAGACTGACATTATCTAATTATGGGATAGACATATCCCAAGGACAAAGAACTGGATAAAGTAGACGAACTGGCCTCCAGGACCCGACAAGGGCTGGAAGCAAAAGACGTGCTTAACAATTAATTATTGAACTATACACTGGTACATTAGAGCTACAATTTATATTTTAAAATGAAGATAATTTTATAGAAATGAGGCAAAAGTATCTTTCCATACAAAACTTTTTATGTATTTTTTTAACCTGAGGCAATAACAAGGAGTTTATAATTTGCTTAAAAAAACTAGTTCTCAAATTAAATGTGTACTTTGACATCTACTTTTAATGCTACCTTTCTTTATAAACTGCTACACACTATTCAACTTCAGATGCTAACATTTTGTCTTTGAAGTTGCTATCATGTAAGCATGTTACACTTTGAAAGGAAAGAGTTTATGATTTTGCATAATCCTAACATTCTAGGCCTCCGGTGATGGTTTGCTCACGTAACTCTTAAGACATAACCACTAAGTCAGAAGAGATGATCTCATTGTACGTCAGAATACGAATACTCAGCATTCTAACTGAGCTTAACCACACATGCCAGCATACAAATGGGAACAGATACATTTCTATCACATGTTTGAACAAACCACAGCTTTTAAAAATTACAAACAGCACAAGATCCGAGATGAAGTGCAACTTTGCTAGTGTTTTTCCCAGAATGAAGCTGCTGTTCAGAAGCACAATGATCAAAATTAAGACACAGTTGAGGTAGTTCAAGGAAAATGGAAATGGCATGTCTAATTTTTATAAAATATTACCATAAAATTTTAATCTATGGCTGGAGAGATTACTCAAAGGTTAATAGCTCTGACTGTTCTTCCAGAGGACCCAGGTTCAATTCCCAGTATCCACATAACAGCTCACAACTGTCTGTAACTCCAAGATCTGACACTCTTACACAGACAGACAGACATGAAAATGAAACGCCAATGTACATAAAATAAAAATGAATTATAAAAAGTTGTAATCTACTTTTCATAATTCTCATATTAAATATAAAAAGGAATAAAGTGGTAAATTGTATCTTCCAAAATCTGTTTCAATAATCCTTGATGGTTTCCATCAATCTTCTTTGCTTCTTAACATGATTGATAAAAATTGTTAAAAAGAAAAAAGTAAAAATTTTCTATGCCTTTGGTTCTTTAGCAGTTTAGATTGTCTATTTTATTTCCAAAGATCATGTTAGAAAAAAATCTACTTGACATTATTAGTAGAAAACAACATTAGGTAGAAATGAATTCTAATTTTTTAAAATTATTTCATCTTTTCTTCCCATTAACCATATAATATTGAAAACTAGATGCAAACTTACTAAAATGGTAATAATAGTTGAACTATATTATTTTTAAAACTTTAAGTGTATTCATGAATTCAATAGACAACAGTATACTCACACAATAAAGATTAATAGCAACTTTATATATCTGTTATATGTATCATTTAGAGCTAATTTTTTACAAGCCAATTTATTTAAGTGGTCTACTCTCGATGATTTAAATAGCACATTTATTATCCAATCATCTGATAGCAGTAATCTGTGCACTAAGCATCTTTATTGTTAATGTTTTAATTTGTTTTGTTCAAAATTGTCTTAATTTTCAATTTGATTCACTGCTTAAAATTGCTCAGCATTATTTAAAAGAATTATTTCACAATATAAAATTTTGCAATAAAATTTTCTAACATTATGAATAAAGCTTCCAATGCTCCAAATTCCTAATTAAAGTTTGAAATTAAGTTCATAATTAAGTTTGAAATTAGATACAAACCATAAAATATCACAAGACAGTCAAAGAGGACTGCTCTGGATTAGAAAACAAGAAAACATTTCATATTAAGCTTCTTACAGAGTATTAATCCTCATTATGAATGTGTATAGATTTTATGGATACATGAAAATGAATCTGTTTTAAAAATTCTGGCAACATAACTTTCCTATGAAGTCACATTATAAACTTAACACATCATCAAATTGATCCATGATCACAAAAACTAGCAAACAGCACTGACTTCGAAGCAAGCTGTTGCATATCTCCCAATTCCAACTTCTTAGTATCATGAATTTAGTTCAAATGATTTGAAAATTAAATTTGAAGATTATAACTTAATTATCTGCTATTCTGTTGGAGAACCTGGCCTCACTTTAGGATCTTTGCAGGTCTCTTACTGTATAACGTGGAGTTGTTTTCCCAAAGGAGAAATAATGGTTGCTTATTTTTTTCTTCACTGCTGCCCTCACTTCCTGGTTTCTTAAAGTATAGATAAGTGGATTCAAGAAAGGGGTGAAGATGGTGTAGAAAACAGAGAGAACTTTATCCACCAAAAAGTTTGTGAAGGGCCACACATAAATAAAAATGCAAGGTACAAAGAACATTAGCACAACTATGAAATGTGAAGTGCAGGTGGAAAGAGCCTTAGATGATCCAATTGAGGAGTGGTCTCTGATAGTTACAAGCACCACAATATAAGAGATGAGCAAAAGCAGAAAACTTATAAGAGCAATAACACCACTGGATGAGACCATGAAGATACCAAGAACATATGTATCTATACAAGACAGCTGGATTACCAAAGGAAGATCACAGAAAAAACTGTCTACTACATTAGGACCACAGAAGGGTAAATATAGAACAAAAATTAATTGGCTCATTGTATGTAAGAAGCCTACCATCCAAGAAGTTGCCACGAGCCCCAAACACATTTTTTGGCTCATAAGTGTTGAATAGTAAAGAGGCTTACATATGGCAACATACCTGTCAAAAGACATGGAAATCAGCAGCACAATTTCAGTTCCAGTGAAAAGATGCAAAAGAAAGATTTGAGAAATGCATCCCTCAAAAGAAATGGTCTTGTGGTGAGCAAAGAAGTCCATGATCATCTTTGGTGTGGCAAAGGAGGAGAGGCCTATGTCAATCAGAGAGAGGTTGCTGAGCAGGAAGAACATGGGGGAGTGGAGTTGTGAAGTGGAGAAGACAGTGAACAGAATGAGGCAGTTCCCGAGCATTGTAACTAAATAGAAAATGGAAAATGTCACAAAGAAGAATATCTGAAGCTTGGGAGAATCAGTGAGTCCAAGTAGCACAAATTCCAGTACTCTGGAAGAGTTAAGCCTCTCCATCTATCCGTAGACTCTCCTCTGTAGTCATAAAAGACACAAAATTACAGTGCGGGGTACATATAATATGAAGAACTTATAACATTACTTAGTAATTATCTAGATCACTGGTTACATAGAGTCTATCTGAAAATGCTCTTATCTGTGAGATGTTTTTCTTTTGGAACCACTTAAGCAACTGATGCTCGATAACGCTTGAGAAGCACAGCTTCTTAAATTGTCCAGCAGGCAAACACGGCACATGTCAGCTGAGCATATAACCTCCACAACACACCTGTCTAACTGCACCTTTGCTTCAGGATGCACATTTGTAGAAAGATATGTTAAGTTTGTTTGACTTGCTAAATAAAACATATAGAAAATAAATCTGAGCTCTCAAAGTTTTTTCTTATGCAGAAGTGGAATTATTTTGAATCAACCATTTTGGAAGTGTGTTTAATTAAAAACTTAAAGAATATGATGATTTAAAAAAATTCACTAGATACCCTATGAGAGTGACAAATTACTTTCTTTTTTTTATATTTTATGTCAGTTTTTATTTATTTATTTATTTATTTTTTATTAAAGATGGCTCAGCCGTTAAAGGCTAGGCTCACAATCAAATTACTTTCTTTATTTAATCTTATGAAATTATTAGTGACAAAACGTCCACTTTAAACACTTGAGAGGTAATATTAACTTATATCGTGTTATAATGTATCCTTCTTTTGCTCTATGCAACACAAAGTTAATGTATTAAACTGTGATAAGATGTTTAGAACCATATTTTCAGAACTTGGGATCATATTTAGATTAGTTTTTACATTTAGAATCCTCCTACATTATGAAAACTTTATAATATACTCACATCTATTATATTATCAAAAGCTTAGTACAAATGAAATAAAAATTGGTCCAGGTTGATGAAGGCTCATCTGATATGTGAGGATTGCTCTAGTCAGTCAATGTGCTGTACAATTTTGCCTAAAGGAAGTGTTACTGACATGTTCGCAAAGTGTATGCCTATTAGAAAAATTTATCAAGCATAAATCAAACAAGTAAACAAAAAGCTAATGTTATTTCATCTCAGTTAGATAGGAACCATCTGTATGGAACAAATACAACATCTTTTTCAGTTAAACCACTTTTTAAAGTAAAATTATGAGTACTTTGTTATATTAAATCATTTGAGAATTTCCACTATATTTTATTTATGTTTTAATAATAATTTAGCTACTAACATATATGTTGATGCATCTAATTTTATAAATTATCCATCTTTGGAAATGTGATTTTTACTTCTTAGTTTATGTATAAGTGTTCTAAGTACACCAAAGGTGATTAAAATTTAAACAAGGTGGCTCTGTGTCAAGAAACTTAAAGTGTCTTTCAATAGTAACCTTTAAGTCATTCTTAATAATATAGGTAGAAGAGAATGAGGTCTTTGTCATAAATTCAGAGGATTTGCAAATGGAAATAGAATCAATAAAGTGATTTTCTCCACTATTTCTTTTGTCTTAATTTACTTCTAATGATACTCAGAATGTACTTGAAACTAATAAAAATACACACTATAAAAGCATCACATGAAAATTTGAGAATGAGACTGAAATTGTTTTTAACTGGAGATTGACACACAGATAGATAGATAGATAGATAGATAGATAGATAGATAGATAGATAGATAGATAGATAGATAGATAGATAATAGATAGATGATAGATAGATAGATAGATAGATAGATAGATAGATGATAGATAGATAAACAGATAGATGATAGATAGATAGATAGATAGATGATAGATAGATAGATAGATAGATAGATAGATAGATAGATAGATAGATAGATGATAGATAGATAGATGATAAATAGATAGATAGATAGATAGATAGATAGATAGATAGATAGATAGATAGATAGATAGATAAAGACTCAGGCCTTCTGTCATTATCAATGGATCAGTCCAATGAACAATGCTGAAGGTGGTCTGCTTTATCCGAATTAGCAGATTATCCACGCACCTACAGTTAATGTGGAGATGTGGTTTCTAGCTAAGAAATAATTCTTAGCAGAAATGAAAGTAACTATTCCAAAATAACTCAGCTTTCCTCTCGAGATTCCCATTCCCCGCTTCTTCTGCCTTCCAAGAAGAAACATTGTATCGGTTGTTCAGTTGTGTTGCATACCATAGTCCATTGAGAAGCAGGAAGAAAGCAAAAGAGATAAAACCCCAAGTTCACACCTTGTACTCTCCACATTACAGTCTTCCTCATTGATTTGTCTTTAACTGCTATTGGACATCCAAGACCCTGGTGTGAGCCATTATCATGAATCTATTTTCATGTAAGCAACTTCCTGAAGAAAGTAAGTTTACATACCCTTTAATAGTATATATTCACTTTTTCATGATTAATGAACATTGTTAAATTTTCTTAGATAGCAGCATTCTAAAATTCTTAATATGGAACCATCACTCAGTAATTAAGAGTGGTAAATTCAATTTTGGATCTAGATCATATCTCAACAGCCTTTTTACTTGCTGACCTCTTTAATTGTGAGAGTTAGATTATATGATTTATAGAAAGCACTTAGCATTGTTCCCGGATAATATCCAAAGACATTTATGATATTGAAAATAAAAATTTTGTTCAGAAATTATCCTTTGCTTAATTTTATTAGTAATAATTGATATAACATCATGCAACAAAATATTGTCATCTAGTTTCAATTTAGGCCTTAAGTAAGTGCTGTGCCATAAACTAAATTATTTCCCTTGTGTAAAATCACTTAATTTATATTAAAAGTTTAGCTTACAAATTTTATTATCTCTTATGCTTCCTGGCAATTATATAATTATGATGAACACCACTCTTACAGCCACCATAAATAAGTTTTTTTTCACCTCTGCATCTCTAGATAGGCAGTTCTAATCACTATGCAATAGAATAGTCCATGTTCTTTATTCTTCATGCTAAATATACATTTTCTTTATTATATCTCCATTTACATTTTATATAATTAATAAACAAGTGCTGACTTTTGTTACCAGAACACACGAGCCATAGTATGTTTTCAAGATCTTCAGTATTATATCCATTTTTAACCTACATACCAGCTATGCAGTCGAAATATGATTTACCACAATCTACAAACTGTGTAGGTCAACTGAAATCATGATGGTCTTAGCAAACACCAACAGCCAGGAACATGGATATTTCCTTCTGTCTTGATATAAAAGCCTTTAGAAGGCAGTGACGTTTAGGAGATTAGGGATTAGATCCTACAACCTACTTGCAGTGTGAGTTATTAAGACACTGAACTGTCATTTCAGAGATGCAAAGAGAACTATGGATATGTCTCTTTTATTTAAAGTGGGAGGTGTTTTCATGATGAAGCAGTGTTCTTTAGAGAAAGCAGTATAACTAGAGCCTGCCTAGGCTAGGAAGGCAAGAACATAATTACAGGGATAATTCCGTTTACACTCCAATGTTCAAAACATCAAAGTTGAAAATTATTCTTTTAAGGCACATCTATTTATCTCCAAAAGATACATGCTTCTATAACACCAGTGAACTGAAGTATAAGATATTAAACACTTAGCAAAGGGCCTGGAGAGATGGCTCAGTGGTTAAGGGCATTGCCTGTTCTTCCAAAGGTCTTGAGTTCAATTCCCAGCAACCACATGGTGACTCACAACCATCTGTAATGGGGTCTGGTACCCTCTTCTGGCCTTCAGGCATACAACAGACATAATATTGTATACATAATAAAATATTTAAAAAAATAAACACTTAGCAAAGACAAATAGATAAGAGTTGGTTGTTTCTGTGATTGAGTGAAGTCTTCATAAAGGACATCATAAAACCTCAAACTACCCTGTGTACAATAATTTCAATTAGAATCATCTATGTGTTTCTGTGATGTGTGTGTGTGCGTGTGCACATGTATGTGCGTGTGTGTGTGTGTGTTATCTGTATTTGAAGCTTGTAAAATAGGTTACTAGGTTTCCATGGGCCTTTTATTTTTAAAAGTTTTAAACTTTGAAATATGTATTTATTTCATTTCATTTTATACATGTAAACATTTTGCCTGAATGGATGTACATCACATGTGTGCCTATGTCTTCAGAGTCCAGAAAAAAAAATAATGAACCCCAAGGAACTGGAGTTGCAGATGATTGATAGCTACCATGTAGTTTCTGGGAACAGAACTAAGGGCTCTGCCAGAACAGCAGGGTCTCTGAATTGCAGAACCATCTCTCCAGCCACAACCCTCCTTGGCTATATTTTCCCATTAGCCTCTCCACTTAAACTGGCCCCCATTATCCCTCCTTTCCAAGTTATAGACTACCACATTTATTAAGTCAATTAAGAGTATAATGAGTCATCTAGCCAGGTGACCAAGAGCAGGCTCATCCCATGGAAAGTCTTGTTTTTGTTTGTTTTTAAGTCATAAGGCTGCAATCATTTCACACTATGTGCAGCCTGAGGTTTTTGTTTTTGTTTTTTCTTTCTACAATGTAATCTTGGGTCTTGTAAAAGATCAGGTATGGCCATTCTTCCAGATGAATAATTTGCACACTTCAGGATCCTTACTCAGTAGGGAAGGAGGCCATTTTGGCACTGTAAAACACTTCAGCAAAATGAGTGAGAAACCGTTTAAAAGCAAATGTGGCTGCAGAGTGCAGGCAGTAGAGGCAGTATATGGTCAGGTTAACATGACTTTGCTGAAGCCACTTCAATATCACAAGTGTTCTATTATCCCCTCCTTAGGAACCCCTCAATGATCCTCACCTAGTTCCTTGGTGTCACCAAGTACTCAGAGCTAAACATACAAAACTAAGGTTTCACTGCTAGGATTCACATGTGAGAGACATTAAGCTGTGTTTGTCTTTCTGTGTCAGCATTGTCTTATGTAATGTAATTTTCCAGTTCCATGAATTCATCTGAAAATTATGATGGGAATTTCATTGGATCGGTAGATGGCTTCAGGGAAAGTGGCCATTTTCACACGATTGTTCCAATCAGTCCATGTTTATGGGAAGTCTCTACATTTTTTAGTACCTTCTTCATTGTCTTTATTCAGTGTTTAACAGTTTTTAATTGTAGATTATAGAGATCATTTACTTACTCTGTTAGGCTTGTCCAGAGTTTGATTTTTATTTTTCTATTGTGAATAGGATTGTTTCTGTGGTTTATTTCTCAATATGTTTATACTTAGCATGTAAGAAGGCTACTGGTTTAGCAATGTTAGCTTTGTAACCTGCCACTTTGCCCAAACTGTCAGCTCTAGAAGTATCAAATAAGAGTCTTTAGGGTCTCTTGTATACAAAATCACATCGTCACACAGAAATATTTTAACTTCTTTTTCTATTTTATCCTTATTTTCTCCTCCTACTGCTGTAACTTCAAGCGCTGTACTGAATAAGAATAGAAAAAGTAGGCACCCATGTTGTGTTCCTGGTCTTAGTGGCAATGATTTAATTTTTCTCCATTTAATATAATGGTGGCTATAAGTTTGTCATGTTTAACTTTTATTATGTTGAGCTATGCTTCCTCTTTCTCTTATCTCTCCGGGATTTTTGCCGTGAATGGATGTTTGATTTTGTCAAAGACCATTTTTCATCAATTTAAGTGATCATGGGATTTATGTCCTTGCATCTAGTTATGTGATGAATTATTTTTATTGACCAAAGTATATTGAAGCAACATCCTTCATCACTGGAATTAAGCTAAATTAATCATGTTTTGTGATTTTTAGAACGGGACCTTGAACTTAGTTTGCAAATATTTTATTGGTAATTTTTGCGTACCATTTAGGGAATGACAGGTAGTGGTAAGTCACCTGGCATGGGTTCTAGAAACTGAATTCCAGTCCTTCAAAGGAGAAAGTACTGTTAGCTTCCGAGTCATATTTTCAACTGCGCTTATTATCTATTTGTTTGTTTGTTTGTTTGTTTTTTGAGACAGGGTTTCTCTGTGGCTTTGGAGCCTGTCCTGGAACTAGCTCTGTAGACCAGGCTGGTCTCGAACTCACAGAGATCCGTCTGCCTCTGCCTCCCGAGTGCTGAGATTAAAGGCGTGCGCCACCATCGCCCGGCTATTATCTATTTGTAAAATAATCTGAAAAAAAAAGATTTCTAGTAATTCTTTTCAAAAGAACTGGTATAATTATGGGCTGATTTGTGTACTTTCCATAGTTTCTCCAGCTATTGATTGACAAATCCTTATCCAAAGTAATCAAATGGCAGAGAGAGAACATCCAAATCAAAAAAATCATAAATGAAAAGGAGGACATAACAACAGATAATCAGGAAATCCAGAGAATAATTAAGTCATAATACACAAACCTATATCCTCAAAACTGGAAAATGTGAAAGAAACAGCCAATTTTCTAAATAGGTACCACATACCAAAATTAAATCAAGATGAGATGAACAATTTTAATAGACTTGTAAACTGCAAGGATATAGAAACTGTCATCAAAAGTTTCCCATTCAAAAAATTCTGCCAGAACTTCAAAGAAGAGCTAATACCTATACTCCTCAAAGTGTTCCACATAAGAGAATCATAAAAAACATGGCCAAACTCTTTTTATAAGGCTACAGTTACCCTGATACTAAAATGACACAAAGACTCAATTGAAAAAGAGAATTACAGACCAATCTCACTCATGAACAAAGATGCAAAAATACTCAATAAAATCCTGGCAAACTGAATCCAAAAGCACATCAAAAATCATCCACCATGATCAAGTTGATTACACCCCCCCCAGAGATGCACGGATGGTTCAACATATGAAAATCTAGCAATGTAATGCACCATACAAATAAACTGAAAGGTAAAAACCATATGATCATCTCATTAAATGCTGAAAAAGCATTTGACAAAATGCAACATCCTTTGGTCTTGGAGAGATCAGAGATACAAGGAGACTATCTAAATATAATAAAGTAATATAATATAAGCCAACAGCAAACATCAAATTAAATAGAGAGAAACTCAAAGTGATTTCACTAAAATCAGGAACAAGACAAGGCATACACTCTCTCTATATCTATTCAACATAGTTCTTGGATTTCTGGCTCTAGCGATTAGACAACTAAAGTAGATCAAGGGGAGACAATTTGGAAAGGAAGAACTCAAACTTTTGTTATTTGCAGAGGATATGATAGTGTATATAACTGACCTCCAAAACTCTACTAGGGAACTCCTACAGCTGATAAATACCTTCAGTAATAAGGCAGGATACAAGATCAAAATATATCAGTAGTCCTGCTGGTGTAAGCTGCTCATTTGTTCCCAGCTGTCCAGAACTGAAGTAAAACACACAGAAACTATATTATTTGCAATACTGTTTGGCTAATACTTTGAGCATCTTTCTAGTTTTCTCTTATATCTTAATTATATTAATCTGTATATCACCATGTGGCTGTGGCTTACTGGGCAAAGCTCTAGCATCTGTCTCCTCCAGCTGCTACATGGCTTCCCACTGACTCTGCCTTTTTTCTCCCAGTATTCAGTTTAGGTTTTTGGCCTAGTTCTACTCTGCCCTATCATAGGCCAAAGTAGCTTCTTTATTCATTAACAAATAAAAGCAACAGTATACAGAAGGACTTCCCACATCATCCCCTCTTTTCTGTTCAAATAAAAAGGAAAGTTTTTACCTTAACATAGTAAAGTTACATATAACAAAACAGGTATCAAGGAAGAATGAGAGTTACAATATTTATATACACTTTATCTTTTATCATAACTAAGGAAAACTATAACAATCATTCTTCAACACCATCAAAAACTTTAAAAGAATATAATATCACCTAAGTAAATAGGAATTACATAATAAACAAATCTCAAAACTCGACAGAGACATTTCACTGCCTAGACAATAACCCAAAGTTCTTCTGTTATATTGGGGCATCCATCTTCAGCCTGCAGGCCCATAGTATCTGAGAAACCTTCCCATGAAGCAGGAAATTTCAAAGACAGTTCTGCATGTATTGGCAGTTGTTAGTCACTTTCTTCTCTGTCCTGCAGAATGTCTGGAAAGCTCTTTCATGAAGCACAAACCCTGAAAGACTGTCTCACCTTTAAGCAAATACAGCAGTCATTTTTCTGTGGGTCCTACATGTTCAGTTCATATAGCATAACATCAAGAAGTCCAGAAAAGAGCAGTTTCTTGCCCAAATGGCTAGCAAACTTCATGAGGAGTCTCTCCAATGTCTATCTTCCTCTTGAGTTAGATTGGTGCAGCCAGGAGAAGGAGTGTCTTTGTCATGAAAAGCCCTAAACATTTTAAATGCCATATTCTGTATGTCTTTTAAAGGTTTGAAGATTATCTATCTAACTAAAATATATCTATATATGTTGTATGAAAACTGCTTGTTTCTTCCCGGCTGCCCAGAACCAAAATAATTACACAGACGTTGTATCCATTACAACACTGCTTAGCCTATTAGCTTATGCATATTTCTAGCTCACTCTTATCTCTTAAATTAACCCATTTCTATTATTTTATATTTTACTATGAGGCTTGTGGCCTACCAGCAAGGTTCTGACTAGCAGCTTATGCCTTTCCCCTCTGGCAGGTACATGGTGTTTTCCTGACTCCACCTCCTCTCTCTCAGCATTCAGTTTAGTTTTCCTTGACTAGATCTGTTCTGCTCTGCTATGGGCTCAAGGCAGTTTCTTTATTCATTAACCAATAAAAGCAACACATATACAGAAGGATTTCCCACACCATCTATATATCTAGAAACCTAAATAGCATGACTACAAGCTTGACTATTATAGATGACTGTAGTAGTGCTTAAAATGGATTTTAATAAATAAACACTGTCTGAAGATCTGAAAGTAAAATAGTCCCACTAGTCAGCCTTATAGAAAATGTTATGGTAATGCACACCTTTAACCCCAGTAGCCACATGACATGCACCTTTAATCCCTGTGGTGCATACCTTTAATCCCAGACCTAGCATAGAATATAAGATTGGGGGAGACAGCTTTCAGACATACAGTCTTCTTCTGAGTTTCCTGAAGTCAGGATCACCGTTTTCAGACTGAGGTTAAGATAAGACCCAGTGGCTGGTTGCTTTGCTTTTTGAATTTTCAAATTGAACCCCAATTTCTGACCCTGAGTTTTTATTAATCATGCTTCATTTGGTACCCAATGTTTTGTGGCATAAATTTATGGAAAAGCCATATGCCTGAGACTTTTTAACTACCAGTTCAGGCCAGCAATGGGACTGGAATTGTAGCTCTAGGAATTGTAACCCAAATTTAGCTACCTGTGTTTGGGAGAAAAACTAATGCTTCCAGCTCCCATCCGCCCAAGATTAGCTTCCCTGTAAAGATGGAAAATAAAGAGAATCTGGGTATTATATGTTATTGTGTTGTGTTTGAATTGTTTGACTGCTGAGAAAGGAACAACATCTGCTAAAGTACATTTGATTATTAATGCTGCTAGATTAATCCAACATATATATTTTGAAAATGCCTTGACTTCAAAATCTAAGTTAAGATATATTACTCTGGAGAAGAGATTCTGGGTTTGTTTCCAAAGGAAGTGAGAAGCTGTAGATTTATTCCAGGTTAAGAAAAATAAGGTTTATTCAGCTGTGGATTCATTATTATTATTATTATTAATTATCATTTGATTACTTTAAAAATACCAATCCAAATTTCCACTCCCTCCCCTCCTTCCACTCCTCCTACACAACTGATGGAGGTGGGTCTTGTATCTTATCTGTTGATTTCATTGGTTAAAATAAAGAAACTGCCTGAGCTCATTGATAGGCCAACCCTTACGTGGGTGGAGTAAACAGAACAGGATGCTGGGAAAGAGAAGGAAGCTGAGTCAAGGAGCCGCCATGATGCCCGCATTCCAGACAGACACAGGCTAGAATCTCCCCGGTAAGCACACCTTGGGGTGCTACACAGATTATCAAAAATGGGCTAGTCCAGGTGCAAGAGCTAGCCAATAAGAGGCTGGAACTGATGGGCCAGGCAGTGATTAAATCAATACAGTTTGTATGTTGTTATTTCGGGGCTTAAGCTAAACCATGCAGGCGGCCGGATGAAGGGAATACAGCCTGGCCGCTCCAATTACAACACACAACCTCCACTCCTCCCCCTCCAGTCCTAAGAGAGGACAGGCACCTTGTCCTGTGGCAAGTCCAAGGTCCTCCCTACTACTTGTAGGTTGAGCAAGTAATACATCCAAAGAGAAAAGGTTCCCAAAAAGCCAGTACATGCAGTATAGACAAATCCCAGTGTCACTGTCAATGGCCCCTCAGTCTGACTCAACTGTCAGCCACATTCAAAGGGACTAGTTTTATCCTATGCTAATTTACTCCCAGTCCTGCTGGAGTGGGTGAGCTCCCATTAGCTTAGGCACACTGTCTCAGTGGGTGAAACAACCCCTCGTGGTCCTGACTTCCTTGCTCATATTCTCCCTCCTTCCACTCTTCAACTGGACCTTGGGATCTCAGTCCAGTACTCCTATGTGGGTCTCTGCCTCTGTTTACATCTGTGGTTGGACAAAGATTCTATGGTGATATTTAAGATAATCATCAGTCTGACTACAGGGCAAGGCCAGTACAGGCACCCTCTCCTCTATTGCTTAGGTCTTAGCTGGGGTCAGCCTTGTGGATTCCCGGGAATTTTTCTAAAGCCAGTTTACTTGCTAACCCCATAATGGCTCCCTCAATCAAGATATCTCTTTCCTTGCTCTCATATCTGTCCTTCCTCCATCTCGACTATCCCATTCCCTCAAGTTTTTCTCAACCCTCCCCTTCTCCCCTTACTTTTACTCCCCTCCCATACTCCCAATTTTGTCAGGCAAACCTGGTGTGTTTCCAATTCCCAGGTGGGGCTATATATGTTTTTCTTTGGGTTCACCTTATTACTTAGCTTCTCTAGGATCATGAACTATAGGCTCAATGTCCTTTGTATATGGATAGTATTCACTTATGAGTGAATACATACCATATTCATTTTTTGAGTCTGGGTTACCTCACTCAGGATAATGTTTTCTAGTTCCATCCATTTGTATGCAAAATTCAAGATGTCATTGTTTTGTTTTTTTTTTTTGTTTTCATTTGTTTTTGTTTGTTTGTTTGTTTTTTACCGCTGAGTAGTACTCTAATGTGTAAATTTGCCACACTTTCTTTATTCATTCTTCAGTTGAGGGGCATTAGGTTGTTTCAAGGTTCTGGCTATTACAAATAATACTGCTATGAACACAGTTGAATAAATGCTTTTGTAGTATGATTAATCATCTATTGGGTATATTTCCAAGAGTGGTATTACTGGATTCTGAGGTATGTTGATTCTGAGAAACCACCATACTGATTTCCAAAGTGGTAGCACAAATTTGCATTATTAATAAATTTAATAGATAAAATTATAGAACCATTTCTACTTAATAATCTAGGCACAGATGAGACAATTGAATAAATACAATATAATAACAAGAGTGGTGTTTATCTTTAAATGTACTTTATGGAATAAAACATATAGTATATAATTTATGGGTATGAGCCACAAATGTAACCTTATGTTTTATCATACCAACATTTAAGGTTTTCTGTTTTTTTTTTTATTTTGTCAACAGTATCACGTTGTGAATCACAGGTTGTTCTTAAACTTATAATCTCCCACCTTAGCCATCCAAGTGCCTGGATTATAGGTATGAGTCACTATGTTTAATTTATAAGTATATTTCTGACAAGAGAAAAAATGGTGAAATAATATAACAAAACAAAATAAAGCCAAACCATTATTTTTGTGTATAGAAAATTCTTAAACCAGTCTCGCTGAACATAGCGGACAATGAGGACTACTGAGATCTCAAGAACAATGGCAATGGGTTTTTGATCCTACTGCACCTATTGTCTTTGTGGGAGCCTAGGCAGTTTGGATGCTCACCTTATTAGACCTGGATGGAGGTGGGTGGTCCTTGGACTTCCCACAGGGCAGGGAACCCTGATTGCTCTTTGGGCTGATGAGGGAGGGGGACTTGATTGGGGGACGGGGAGGGAAAGGGGAGGCAGCGGTGGGGAAGAGACAGAAATCTTTAATAAATTAAAAAAAAAGAATGGTCCTGGAGTAAATGCAAGAACTAATAAATGGCATATCTGAAGAATTTAAAAAAAAAGAAAATTCTTCTTTTCAAATTCAGTGTTTGAAAGCAGATGTATATGTCTCAAACCAATGTAGACAGAATTTTAATGACCTAAAGCTATGTGGGACTAGTGACCGCAATTGGCAAAAGAAATGATTTAATGAATTTTCTCCCAGCCTTGTTCAGGGAAGCTTTTCTTTTCAATAAGCAACAGGAAATTCAGTGCTGAAGGCACTGAGAAAAAAATGGTATTTGAGTCCTCAACCCTGAACAGGGCATTTATATCATCCAGGGCTAAGAGAATGTCTTGGAAGGCGCAGTAGAAACAATGTAAGAGCCAGAAAATATGGAGAGGTACAGTGTAATGCTTTCTTCTGGGCATGATATGTCTAATGCAAACATAATCACACAGTAGCTATGACTGTTTGCAACAGTCAGAAGACTGGACCTGTAGACAATCAGTTATGGATAATTTCTGAGGGAGGGACAGACATTGCCTTTGGTTGTCTACCTACTAATGAGCTCACCATGCTATAATAGATGGCTGCAAACCCACAGTTACACACATGGCATTGCTGGTTTAACCCTGTGAGTCTCAAAACAACACAAAGACGTGTATGTGGGAAAGGGCTGCTCGGGAAGTGGCAAGGTTGGGAACGAGTAATCAGAAGGTCCTACATGTGTTTGAAATTATCAAAGAACAAATGTACATAAAATATTTTTAAACCTATTTCCTCATAGATTTTTTTCCTTTTGTGTTGTTTAGGCAGAAGGAATAAATTAAATTCACACACAATAATATTGACTTTATTTTAAGGAGTATTCAGGAACTTTAAACATTGGCTAGTAAAATAGCTCAGTGGATAAAGATGTGGCTCATAACCAAAGTTCAGTTACTAGGACACACATGGTGGAAGGAGAACCGACTCCTGCACCTACTGAGGCACACGCGCAAACACACAGACTCACACACACACACAACAAATGATTATAAAACATTTTAAAGAAATAAATAATAAACAAATTTAAAAAAATATTTAAAAAGTCATTTTACTTCATGTATCTACAGATGTTACTCCTGAATAGAAAAAATGAAAATATATGCTTTTAAAATAAAAAGGAATACATGCAAATTGAATATACAACATTAATTTTAGAAGACAGATAATTTCAATTATTGTTGGTAAAAGATTGAATTGAAACAGTGTGTTAATTTGTATAAGTGTGATAGAGTAAGGCTTAAGGTTAAGCTTAGATTTAGAATTAGAAGTGATAATGGTGGTTGGACCAATGTGAAGGAATTTTCTCATATGTTAATTGGATGATAGCAGAACCCAGTTTGAGTTGTTAACAGACTATTTGTAGACTATGGGAAACATGTTCTCAAAATATTATAAGTCCAAAGTTCTGGAGAAGACACTAGAAAGACAGGATTTAATTAATTAAGATTACGTGGTGTGATAAAGAACAAGAGATACTGAGGAGTCAGGAGAGCCTAGGATTTGCTGGAAGAAACAGGAAATAATGACAGGAAATAGAACCATGGCTCTTGAGTTACCCACAAGGACTAGATGTTCTGGGAATGCAGATAAATTTTTAAGCAAAGGCAAATAGATAGCAAGTAGAAATTCTCAAAAGAAAATGAAGGCAAAACTGATTAGGATAAAAGGAGGTGGAAGAACAAAGAAATCTACAGGAGGCCACACTGATTCAAAGAGGAGAAAGTCAAATACTATGGCACATGACAATCAGAGGTCAAGTAATACTTAAAGCAGGGGAGGTGTACCAGGAAGTTTCAGGACATTCAAACTATTCTATAGAATACTGCAATTGTAACAAGAAAATTCTTTCAGGTCTACAAAACTGCAAAATTCATATAGTGAGTCCTAATAAAAATGTTTGCATTAATAAGAGTGTATTCATATCTATCAGTCATAGCATATACATTATTTTAATACAAGATATTCCTAGTAAAATAAAGCATGTGTACTGTGTGTGCTGAAAAGTTCATACACAAACTTAATTTTCTAATTACATTTTCTGTAATTACAAAACAACTTTTAAAAATTATTAGCTTAGAGTTCGAGACCAGCCTGGTCTACAAAGCTAGCTCCAGGACAGGCTCCAAAGCCACAGAGAAACCCTGTCTCGAAAAACCAAAAAAAAAAAAAAAATTATTAGCTTAAAAAGAAGTACAAACAACTATTGAAGATCATCTATGCAAAGGAAAGAGAATAATAAGATTACATGTAGAAGGAAAAAATGTCCAATAAGTTTTAATGATAGTAAAGAATGTGGCTATATGATGAAGGTAAAACCAAAACAGAGGACTCAGTCAGTATTGTGGAAAAGAGAAGAGATAGGCCAGAGTGATGTCTCAGTGGGTAAAAGTGCTTGTCACCAAGCCTGATGATCAGTGTTTGTTCCCTAGAAACCATGTTATGGAAAGGTGGGACCAATTTTTACAAATTGTCCTCTGACCTCTACAATAAATGTGACATGAATATATCTATGTTTATGCATGCAAATATACAACCAACCAACAAATAAATATAAATAAATTATAAACAAACAAATAAGTGTAATTTTTTAAATGATGGCTGGAGAGATGGCTCAGCATTTAAGAATATGTACTGCTCTTGCAGAGAATATGAGATATACATGGATATCAGACCTCCAATGAAGACTTACAGCTAGTTCTTTCTGTTTCCTGAAAGCCAAGATGTAGCCAGCATCATGTCTGTCTACTATGTTGATAATGGATTGAACCTCTGAAACTGTAGGCAAGCCACCCCAATTAAATGTTTTCTTTATAAGAGTTGCTGTGGCCATGGTGTCTCTTCACAGCGATAGGAACCCTAACTAAGACACAGAAAATGCCCTGATCTTCTGACTCTTACAATGTTTCTGCTGCTTATTCTGCAATGTTTCCTGAGTGTTAGGTATGGGATCGTTTTGTTGGTGTATTCAATGGAGCTAGGCTATACACCTCCGCATTTTGATTAGTCATGACTTTCTATAGTTGTCTTCTACTGTGGGAAAGAGAAATTTCGTTTATGAGTGAAGACTGCACTTATCTGTGGGTCTAAGGACAGATGTTTATATTGTTGTTAAGGGTTATTATACTGGTTTAGTAAATTAGTAGTATTTCTAGGTAAACAGTACCAAGCATAATTTCCCTGTTGAGTGGGTCTTAAATCCAGTTAGAGAGCTGCTGGTGACCAAAAAGTTATGCATGCCACTAATGCACCCTTAAGATCATCATGTCATGTGGTCATTGATAGGATTCATAAACTGGGGTAGGCTTGAATGCTTCCATACTTTAAAAGCTGAATGATGTCACCATAAAACTTAGTCGTCGAGGATTCAGGGCAGACCCAGCTTAGGAGCAATCAGGCCTTGTTTATGAAATGTCTGATGTCTTCAGTAATAGGGACTTACTAACAATCTCTGGGAAGAAATCAAGTGCAATACAAATATGTTATATATTTAGGAGTCTCTTCTATATCCCTGATCAAAAACTCAAATGAATACCATATCATGTATTGAGGTTTTCATTAGGCCACCTTTGGTTCTTGAAGGGAACATTATAAGCCCAGAATACAATGGTTTATTAAAGCTATATATACATAGAATTGAGTGCTTTATAGTTTTTGTAAAGATGCTTAATTAGTAGTATAATTCTTAATGTGTTTTTAGACATTCTCATTGTTATTTTATCCTCCTTGTTTCTCCTTCTGTATTTAACCCATTCCTCTCTCCCTAAAGGGCCTTCCCTCCCATTTTCCCAGAGTACGTGTATCCTGCTATTGAAATCTCTATTGCTCCCCAGTTCACCTATGCTGGCAATGGTCTGTTTCACTTTCCTGAATTCTACAGTTACTCCTGGCTGGTAGCTATATCTGAAGACTTGAAGTGAGACACCTCCAATGAGACTGAACAAGTGACATTTGCTTTTCAGGGCCTAAGTTACCTCACTCAGTATGACCTTTTCTAGTTCCAATCATCTACCTGAAAGTCCATTATTTCATATTTCTTTACATATGCATAGTATTCAATAGTGTATATGAACCACATTTTCATTATCTATTCCTTGGTTGAAGGACATTAAGGTTGTTTTCATTTACAAGGTATTGTAAATAAAGCAGCAGTCAACAGGGCTAAGAAAAATATCTCACCAGGTGGTGATGGTGCACATCTTTTATCCCAGGACTCAGGAGGCAGAGGCAGGTGGTTTCTGCAAGTTTGAAACCAGGCTGGTCTATAAGAATTAGTTACAGGATAGGCTACAAAGCTACAAAGAATCCCTGTCTGGAACCCCTCCCCCACAAAAAAACCAAAATCTTTAATAGGATGCCATTCCCTTTGGTCATTTCAAACAGTGTTAGAGATAGGACATATGGTAGACTCATTTCCAGTTACAAATGAATTGTCAAATCTGAATCTATAGTAGCTACACTAGTTTGCAGTCTCACCAGCAGTGAATGAAGGTTTCTTTCCCACATCTCCAACATTTGTTGTCCAATATTTTATTGAACTTTAGTACTCTGACTGAGGTAAAACAAAAATCTCAAAGTTGTTTTGATTTGCATTTCCCTAATTGCTAAAGAAGATGAACATTTTTGAGATATTTCTTAGAAATATGTTTTCTTCTTTGAAAAAAAGGTTCAGATCTCAGACACATTTTTCAAATAGATCATTTGAATCTTTTTTTTTAGCTCTTTATATATTCTAGATATCAATTCTCTGTCAGATGTGTAGCTGATAAAAATATCCTCCCATTTTGTGGGCTTCCTTTTTACCCTGACTGTCTCTTTATCTGTCCAGAAGTTTTTTAGTTTTCTGAAGTACAACTTTTTAATAGTTGTACTTAATTATTAAGCAAATACAGTTTTATTGAGAACGTTCTTTCCTACACCTATATCATGTAGGGTACTGCCTGTGTTTTATTTTAGTATTTTTAAGTTTCACATTTAGATACTTAACCCATTTGGAGTTAGTTTTGGTGCAAATAGATGATAGATAGATAGATAGATAGATAGATAGATAGATAGATAGATAGATAGATAGATAGATAGATATAGATAGATAGAAGATAGATAGATAGATAGATAGATAGATAGATAGATAGATAGATAGATAGATAGATAGATAGATGATAGATGATAGATAGATAATAGATTGATTGATAGATAGATCGATGATAGATAGATAGATCGATAGAGATAGATAGAAGATAGATAGATGATAGATAGATAGATAGATAAATGATAGATAGATGATAGATAGATAGATAGATAAATGATAGATAGATGATAGATTGATTGATAGATAGATAGATAGATGATAGATTGATTGATAGATAGATGATAGATTGATTGATTGATAGATAGATAGATGATAGATAGATAGATACATCGATAGATACATACATAGATAGATACATACATAGATACATAGATAGATTTCTGCTGTGGATATCCAATTTCCACAGAACCGTTTGTTTTAAGTATGGTTTTGGTGTCTGTGTCAGCTGACAGTGGCTGAAGTTATGTGTGCTTATGTTCGGGTCTTCAGTTTTATTTTGTTGACCAACAGGTCTGTTTTTGTGCCAGTATCAAATGGTTTTATTAATATGTCTCAGTAATATGTCTTAACATTTGGAGCTGCAATCACTTCAGCATTGTTCACTGTACGCAGGATTGTTTTGGCTCTCTATGGTATTGCATGTTTCATATGAATGTTAACATAACATTTTTTTTATTTCCATGAAGAAAAAATTGG
The DNA here is from genome assembly GCA_963919715.1 of Microtus obscurus. Lineage (NCBI taxonomy): Eukaryota > Metazoa > Chordata > Mammalia > Rodentia > Cricetidae > Microtus > Microtus obscurus. Next base: position 1,520,146 of record CAWTZC010000431.1, on the reverse strand, counting down.
AATTGCATTGATTATGTAAATAGGTTTTGGCAACATGGTTATTTTCAAAATATTAATTCAAATAACCCATATGCATGGAATGTTGCTGCATTTTCTACTATTTTTATCTCTTTCTTTAGAAGTTTAAATTTTATATTATAAAGCTCTTTTACTTATCTAGTTGTGTTTATTCCTTGATATTTTTTTCTTTCAGTCTACTATGAAAAAAGAGTATGTCAGTGACCTCCTTGTCAGTATATCTGTTGTTGTTGTTTCAAAAAGCTATTTATTTGTGTAAGTTGATACGATATTCTGCCAGTTGCTAAATTTGTTCATTGTTTCTAGAAGTTTTATGTTAGAATTTTTGTATCATGTCACCTGTACATACATATACTTTGACTTCTTCATTCCTTATGTATATCCTTCTAATTCCCTTCTCTTACCTTACTGTTTTAGCTGGCACTTCAGTACAATATTGAAAGGTAGTGTGGATAGTGGACAACTCTGTCTTGTTGCTGGCGTTAATGTGACTGCTTCAGTCTTCCACTTTAGAGTGATACTGGTTTGGGGTCTCTGCATGCAGCCTTAATTCTGTTGATGTATGTTCTCTGTAAGCCTACATTTCCTAGAAATTTCATTGTGAAGGCATGATGCATTTTGTCAAAGGCCTTCTCTGTATATATAGACATGATATTGTGATTTTTTTATGTTTAAATCTGTTTATATGGTTTATGTTTATTAACTTGCAGATGTTGAACAAACCCTGCATTTCTGAGATAAAAATAACTTGGACATGGTTTATAATCTTTTTGATGTATTCTGCATTCTGCTTCCTAATATTTTATCGAGCATTTTTGAGTCTCTGTTCATCAGTAATTTGGGACTTTGGTTTTGTTGTTGTTGTCTTTATTTGGTTGGGCATCACAGTGATATTAGCATCACAGAAGGACTTTGGCAGTGCTTCTTTGGTGTCTTTTTCATTTTTTAAGATTAATGACTGGGTGTAGGTTTCATGGAAGTCTGATAAATTCTGCCATGAATCCATCTGTTTCTGGACTGTTCTATATTTATTTATTTGTTTATTAATTTATTTATCTTTATCTTGAAGACTTTTAAACTATTTTTCTCTTTTCATTGAAAAGAGATTTTTCACATAATATATTCTAATTAGTTTCCCCTTTTAGTTCCTGCCATTGTTTAAAATTAAATACGATTCATGGAGTTTTTATTACCATTTCAAAATCCATATTTGTTATAGGTCTGTTTGTGGTCATGAGTTATTCTTGGTTTAATTTTGGTGCTTTGTCTGAAAACACTAAATTCATCTTTTTTTTTTAAAAAAAAAGCTTTCTAACAAAATAGTGTCCAGGATTTTAAAGTTTCCCCTTATTATATTCTGAATTTGTTGGGTATCTTTTTAATATTTCTTGCATTGACTGAGTTTTCATGTGTTCTTGTTTTTTTTTTTGTAACCTTTTGTATAACATAATTGCTTTTTCATTGCATGATGTTGCTAATGATAATGACACAGGCACAAAGGCTGGTTAAAGATGGTTTAAGACCTTAAAATGGTATTGAAGTCATAATTCTTCCTAAAGAAAATTGTCTGCTAATATGGGATAAAACATTGCCTAAAAAGCAGTAGATACCTAAATAGGTATGTAAAAAAAATCCTGATCAATATTTGTTGTTCATCTATTTTATTTTGCTTAATTTTTAACACAGAAAATCTTTCATGTTTCTACAAAGATTTTCAATAAAAAATTAACTGAACTTGAAAGAAGTTAAGTGAGTCTATCTTGTGAACTTCTATTTTTTATTTTTCTATTTTGAAAGACAAAATAGAGTTGATGAATCAGTTCAACATAAGATAATAAATACATTTTGTGAAATAATCATATATCATAATTACATGTGTAATTGTTCTCAATTATTTTCACTCCAAAGAAATAATATGTTTCCATCCCCACTCACCCCAGTCCACTTGAAAAAAAAATCTATTCTATTTCCCCTTCCTAAGGAGATCTATTAGTCACCCATTCTGTTACTTAGCCTTTCTGGGTCTGTTGCTTGTAGTGTGATTATCCTTTACTTAACAACTAACAGTTAATATCTACTCTTAAGTGAGTACATATAATGCTTGTCTTTCTGAGTCTGGATTGCCTCATTCAGGATGATTTTTTTCCTAGCACCACCAATTTGCATGCAAATTTCATGATGTCATTTTTTCCCTACCACCTAAGTAATACTCCAATGTGTTACTATATCCAATTTTCTATATCCATTCTTCTGTTGAGGGACACCCACTGTCGGGGACCAGCCTCGACAAAAATACCTCTCACTAGGTTAGAAGCATGGGGATTTAGAAATATAGTAAAGAATATGAATGAAAATAATAAAAAGGAGAAACATAGAATAGTATTGAGAGGAAATTCCCGTGAGTACTGAAATTTGCTGACATTTAATTTCCAACTGCTTAAAATACCCCTGACCCCAAAAGGTAGGAGTAAGACAAAAGACTGCATTGACATGATACGAGGAAATGAACAGAACAATTGAAGGTCATGGACTACATCTGCAGTTAAACATTCTGTTGCTAGAACAAAACAAGTCTACACTCGCACACTACACCAAAACATTCTTTCAGCTAACTACTCCCTGGTGGAATCCCAAGTTATCTCCATAAAGGGAACTGGAATTTATAGTAAGAGGAGCAGAGAGCTGTGTCCCGCCACCTGGCTAGCTTATACCCCAAAATAACAACACATAAATTGTATTCATTTATACACTGCCTGGCCATTCTAACCTCTTATTGGCTAACTCTTACATATTTGTTTAACCCATATCTATTAATGTGTATCACCACTTGACTGTGGCTTACTGGCATGAGTCTAACCAGTGTTCATCCTGGGCAGGAGAAGCATGGCATTTGCCACACTTCCCTTCTTCCCAGCATTCTCTTCTGTCTACTCCACCCGCCTAAGGGCTGCTCTATCAAAAGGCCAAGGCAGTCTCTTTATTCAACCAATGAAAGCAATGCACAAACAGAAGAACTTCCTACATCAGGAACTTAGTTGAATCCTAAGACTATTGTTCAAGGTAGAAACAATCTACTTCTCTATTACTGGAGTACAAGATCTGACTATTAGTCACACCTGTTGACAATAACCTTGAAAGAGCAGAACTCTGACTTTTCCTGTGTAAATAGGATCACATTTCTGGGCCTCTACAACTCACTTTGTTTCCAGTTTCTGGATTTTATGAATAAAACCACTATGAACTTAGTAAAGAAAGTACCCTTGTAGTCAGATGAAGCAACTGTTAGGTATATGCCCAAGTCTGGTATAGTTGGGTCTTGAGGTAGATCAATTCCCAAATTTTCTGAGGAACATTTTCTGAGTAACCACGCTGATTTCCACAGAGGCAATACAAGTTTGCACTCCCACTAGCAATAGAGGAGTGTTTGCACTGGCTCCACAGCCTCTCCAGCATGAGCTGCTATTTGTGTTTTTGATCTTTGCCATTCCAATGGTATAAGATGGATTCTCAATGTTGTTTTGATTTGTTTTTTTTCCTAATGGATAAGGATATTGAATATTTATTTAAGCTTATGGGAGAAAGTATAAGAAAAGACAACTGGAATTGGGATACTTGGGTTCTATGTGGAAACCTAGTGCAGTGGAAACTTCCTGGAATGTAATAGGTTTAACCTTGTGAGGACTCCTAGTAATGCAGAAGTCCTGAACAGAGGGCCTGAACTGGCCATCTTTGTAACCAGGCAAGGCTCCCCCAGTGGTGGGACAGGGAACACTAACCCAGGCACAAAACATTATACCCACACCAGTCCTGTCTGCAAGTTGCCCTGGGGCAATGGTGATTTAGAGTTTATGGGAGAGGCCAACCAATGACAGGTCTAACTTGAAGTCCAAACCACAAGAGGGCACTCATACCTCCACACTGCTTTAATGGCCTTCAAAGAGGCTTCCTTTGCTCTGATGGAAGCAGATGCAGAGATTCACACCCAAACTTTAGGCAGAGCTCAGGGAACCCTGAACAAGAGTTAGAGGAAGGATTGTAGGACTCAGAGAGGCTGAGGGCACTAGAAGAACCTGACTCACAGAATCAATTAAGCAAGGCTCATAGGGGCTCACAGAGAGTGAAGCAGCAATCATTGAGCCTACAACAGGTCCTCTCTCTGCATCCATGCTGTGGTTGTTTAGCTTGGGCTGTTTGTGTGACTCCAAACAGTGACAATGAGTGTCTCTGGCTCTTTTGTCTTCTTTTGGGACCTTTTTACTCCTACTGGGTTGCCTCATCTAGCCTTGATATGAGGGTTTTTGCCTAGGCTTACTGCATCTTGTTATGCCATGGTAGGTTGATATCACTTGAAATCCTGTTCTTCTCTTAAGGTAAATAGAAAAGTGGAGCAGCGGATCTGGGGGAGAAGGAAGGGGAGGGAAGGGGAGAGAAGGGGAGGAGAGGAAAGGACTGAGAGGAGTGGAGGGAGGGAGGGGAGGCTGTGGTCAGGATGTAGTGCATTAGGTAAAAACATAAAAAGAAAAAAACTGAAAGAAAAGGCATAACACGCAAGAAAGAAAACAAGGAAGGAAAAGCAAAGCACAGATGCAAACCAGGTCAAATCATGAACAGTAAGAAAGCAGAATAGTGAACAGAAAGGTGACTGATTTCATAGGGATAAAAACTGAAAGACAGACAGTAGTCCGCAGGAATTCTCTGGCCATGCAGTCATATCACCAGAAAAGAAAGCGAATGATAAAGAAAGCTAAAGAAAAGTAAGAAAAAAAAAACATAGCCTCGTCAGCTTGGAAACTGACTAGCCTCATCTGGAAGTAGCTAGAGTCTTACAGAGGCAAGACTCAAGAGAAAACGGGGTATATTCTTCATAATCTTATACATAATCCAGGAATTTCTTCATCTTAAATGTTTACTGAAAATATAATCTACAGTTAATTTTAATGTCTAGATTTTGTTCTCAGAATGGATATTTGTAACCCAATATAATATAAGTATTGTTTCAATATATACGATAGGATATTTTTACAACCTAAGAAAAAATAAGTAATCAATATACCAACAATATACCAAGAAGCAAACAGATGAATCTTGGAGAAAATCAAAAGCAGAAGGCAATTTAGCCAATCTTATGAATTTCATATATATATATATATATATATATATATATATATATATATATATATATATACACACACACACACACACACACACACACACACAAATATACTAATATAATTGGAATAGTTTGAGTTCCCCAAAAATTGCAAACAAAAAGCAACTTCTGACTGCCCCCAATATTTTCATTTGGTGATAATTCAAAACAAATCATGAAGGAAGGAAAAAAGGAAGGAATGAAGGAAGAGCATTAATTTTGTACTTCAATGTGTAAAAACTTATTTAAGTAAAATAAAAAAGAGAAATGTTTCCCAATACAAAATCTAAGATACTAATTATTTTACTTGGATCATTAAGCACTGTGTATATATACTGAATTATCACACTATAACTCTTAAAATGTATAAATGTTAGTTTTTAATAAAATGAAAAAAATATCAGCTAGGCTTAGTAAAGTAAGATTTAAAAGGCCAATATAAAATCTATAATATACTTATTGAAATAAAGTAAGAATTAAAATGTTTAAAAGTAATATTTACAATTACATGAAAAGCAATATATGTTTATTTCACTTCCCATAATGACATAAAAGCAAGCATTACATGTTTTTCTCCCGTGTAGAGTGCAAATGGGAAGGCAGTAATGAGCATGTAAGCTGGACTGTTTCAGAGACACAAACGGGTGGGGAGAAGACACGGGGCAAATGCAGTTAGCGTGCCGTATATAAATTATGAAAGTGGCAAAATGAATCCATCATTTTGTATAATTAGTTCACAACAACATCTCTTTAAGCATGTCTGAGGTATAATTTATATGCATTAAATGCATACTTAAGAGCAGTTTTATAGATTTTAATTCTTTTTCATTTTCATTATTAAGTACTCAAGAATGCTTACAGTGCATTTTGATCATAATTACCCCATCTTCACGTGCCCCACATATGCTCCCTGTGTCCCCTTTTCTGTTTTCATGTATCACTTATAATTTGTCTTCCCATGGATGTTTGGCTTTCAAATGGAATTTGGCAATACTCTAAAAGAAGTTGAATAGTTCACCTAGAAGGTATTTAGTGTTATTATCTCCTTTGCTATGGGTGGAATTTCATCCCTTCCCCCATGGTGGGATTTGGTCTGGATTGAATTTTCACTAGGCATGAGCTTGCTGTCACATCATTGGGATTTCATGTGTATACCTACTCTGATACATCTGGAGAACACATCTTCCTTGTATTCCATCAAATCTTTTGCCTTTTATGCCCCCTTTTGCCACTCATTCCACAATGATCCCTGAGACTTGGCAGAAGCATACAGATGTCCATTTGATGGGTGGACATTCGGTGTTGATTATTCCCTGTACCTTGCCTCGTTCTGACTTACAGGGCTAAACATCATGTTCTGCAAACAGAAGCTTCTCTCCTGAGAGCAGAGAGATGAATTGATCTGTGAGTCATTAGGAAGTCGTTTAACAGTATGTTCACTTAGCAGAATAATATTAATGTGTTTTCCCACTTGTCTATTAACTGAATAGATATAGGCTCTTAGCCCCAGTAATGGTGTCAGGTATAGGTATCATCTTGTATAAAGAGAGTTACATTCACTCAGAGAGTGTTTGGTTAATCTCATGATATTCATACTACTATTACAACAGTGGGTGTGTCTTGCCAGGCTTGTAGTCATTGTAGGCCACCAAGTTCATAGACATTTAATTCTTAAATATTTACTTGTAAAATTAAAGGTGAATATATTCAAGATATAGAAATCAAACATTCTTTATACATACACACTACACATTCATTACCACACACACACACACACACACACATATATATATGTATATATATAAATGTGTATATATATATATATATATATATATATAGAGAGAGAGAGAGAGAGAGAGAGGGGGGGGGGGGAAAGTTAATGAGGACACTAAAAATTGACTCTATCATTATGTCAACAGTTGAGTATTATTGTAGTCATGGTATTCAGAAAATTTTCATTTTACACCATAACCATTGACTGACAAACAGCTTTCTGTTTTCCCAATTTCAGAGCCTGGTGAGCCCTAATATATTATCTGGTTTTGTGATTTCTATTTTTTAAATTATAACTACAATTAACTTGTACAGAACAGGGTTTTTTCTTTGTTTTTGATTTGCTTAATAAAATCTCTTCTCAGTTATTGTCACAAAACAATATCTCATCCTATTTTGCTAAATAATATTCTTAGATGTATGCCCATATATCACATATAGCCATGTAGCTATCAGTTGATACTTATGTTGTTTTCATACAATAGTCACTGTGAATAACACTATAGTAAACACGGCAGATTTGATATTTGTCAAGGTCCTGATTTCTAGATCTTCAGATTGATGCCCAGGAATGGAATTGCTGAGTCCTGTGAATAATCTAACTTTTTAATATTAGAGAAACTTATGTACCATTTCCTGTAATGCCTGTACTTCACAGACCTATGGAAGTATACAGTTGTCTTCTTTTTTACACATAGTTGCCAATATATAATAGGTTATTAATTAATATGTGCCACTAAGTCATAAATCACTCACTGTACAAAATATTTACATTGTTGCTCATGTTTCTCATGGCCTTTTTGGTTGAATATAATCCAAGAAATAGCTAATATTCTGTCACCACATATTTGTAATTACAATCTTAGCCTCACGTAAGCATAATAACAAAGACAACATTTTGCTTCTGATTTCCTCTATTAACACAATGCTGGCAAGTTATTTATTTTTAGAGATACTGTTTAACTATATTCTTCAATACAGTGCATCAAACAGTTTTCCTAATTTCTTGACACCCTTAATATTACTCTTACTATTAACTACCATTGGAGAAAGCCCCATTTCTTCATGATTTAATAAAAATATCCATGGATCTTAACTTTATTACCAAAATTCATGTTTCTTACCAAAAATCAATGTCCCAAACAAACACAGAGGTAATTCAAGGAAGAGCATGCATTGGTTGAAATATGTTTCTACAAGATCATTATATCAATTATCTTTCAGAGTTCTATTCTTACATTTGCCATATATATATATATATATATATATATATATATATATATATATATGGAAAGAGTGTGTGTTGCTTCTCATAAATATTTTTAACCATGGAAAAAGAACTTGCTCTACTCTTCTATGGAGAAAAATGATAATCTCCAGGAAACAAGAAAGTGATTTTTCAAGAATGGAGCAATATGGGAGACAGGGATGTCAAAGCCATCCATCAGAACAAAGTGTATCAAGAAAATTTATCCAGAGGCAATCAGCAGTAATAAAGTAAACAGTAAACCAAAAAGAATGCCTAGCTGGACAATTGTTTTCTTGATAATGGATGAAGACTAGACTTATCTGTGGGTATATGTCCTATTATAAGGACAAATGCTTTACAGTATAGTTAGGGAGGATGCTGTTACACTTGATAGGATGAACTGAACATTGAGAAAGAGGAGGCAAAAAGATTTTTAAAAGCCATAGTATCAGGGAGATTGCTGTGAGATTCTCTCCTTCTTAACATCAGAAGCTATACAGGTAAAATCTCACCAACTGGACGGCTGATATAAACTGAACAAGGATGACACCAAAAACATAAAAAGTGGAAGAGAAAAATTGCATGATATCTCAGACCTTCAATAAGAACAACAGGCCACTGTGAGCAGGAGAGATGGCCCTCCCCAGGGATGAGTGCACTGATTGATGGTCCAGTGCCAAGTGGTCAGCCCTGAAAGCATAATATACAAGGAACATTAAATTAACTCAATGGGTTATATGTAGGAATATGGATGTAAATATACATATATGCATGTAATAATAATGAAAAAGAAAGATAGGAATTTGAAAGAGAGTGGGGAGGAGACTATACAAAGGTTTGTAGGAAAGAAGGGCAAGGGAGAATTATAACTTAAATAAAAAAATTAGCTAGTGTACAGATTATCATTTTTCTCCATTTTTATAAAAATAAACATTAAAGTGATAAAATATAAATAATATCACAAAACACTTCGATTGTTTGTGTCTTGATTAATCAAAGTAGTGAGAGATATTTATTAACTTGTGAGAAAGTTGTATAAAAAAAACTGACAATGATAAATGCTTCCTGTATGGGACACACAAAAGGAGGGTATGAACAGGCAGTGTCTTTCTTGAGTTTCCTTATGGATGAATATTTTCACAAGGAAGTTGACCAGACTACAACACATGAAAAGTGAAATAAGAGCTGTCCTCCTTTGTCCTGTAAGAACTTAGTCTGTGTATAAGTAAGCAGGGCATGTACTGATGTGGACCGACTAGGAGTCACAGTGATGTCCCAGAGGTGAAGAGAATTTACTCTTCCTTCAGAGGACTTGGGTTTAACTCCAAGAACCCACTTGTTGGATGACAACCACATATAACTGCAGTTCCATGCAATCCAGCACCCTCTTCTGAATTCTGTGGGCAACATGAACAGGTTTAGTGCACAGACATACATGAAAGCAAAACATTCTTCTATATGAAATAAATATTTTAAATTGTCTAAATAAATAGTGCTGGCTCCAAGAAACAAATACTCAATGGTTATTAGATATACCATGGAGAACAGGTTATGTGGAGAAGTGGTTCAATTTTGGCTTATAAGTCAAAGAAAAATAAACTCCACAAACTTTCTGTTGGTTCTCAGTATGGTCATCATGCATCGGTGTACTGGTTACTAATTGTTAACTGTCCCATTATGAGAATTTCCTTTACTTCCCTATATTTCACAAAAGTGTGAAAAAAATGGGTGTTTGAAATGGCAATATCTCATTTTGCAAGTACTTAAAAAAGTAAGAGCAACGGAAGTCTGTTACAACTGGCATTATACTTAGGTTGGGAAAAGTAAAAGAAGATGAGAAAGAGAAGCTCCGATGACAGTGCAGACAAAGTTTAAGGAGCAGGAGCAAAGGAGCCAGGAAGCAAGTGCATTCCTTCTCTGGAGAGCCACGGTCGTCTGTTATCTAGAAACGCTACCCTTCTGCAGAAAGCACAGGTGATGATAAAAATGAAAAGTAGGTAATGTGGAGAAGGTCACTTACGTGCTACGTTAGCAAGTCTCAATTGTATAGAGAAACAAGAAGAGACATGTTTGGCTGTGAGATTAAATGTTTTTAAAACGATCCCCATGAGATTTACCTCGCAATACAATAATGCACAGAAAATAAGATGCTTTTCCCATGGTCTGCATGAAGAGAAAGGCTTTAGACTATATTGTAAGCAGTGAAATAGACAATGAAACCTCGAAGGAGACCAAAAGAAGTCATGTCTCAACTCTGAGAAAAGACAGAACAGATAGGAAATGCCACAAAACTTCCTTGTGTTTTGTACCAGATGATGTTGAGAATACCAACAGGTGAGGATCTCAGCAAAGCAGCAGAAAGCCCTTCTCCATTTGACCCTTGATGTTTTATAACATATTAGCCCACAAATCAAAATGAGTTAATCTAGTCATAGAATATTATGGGGATGATCCAGACAGGATGTGGGTTTGTTGTTCTTTTGCTTAAAATTCTAAAATATTGTTACTAGATTTAGAAGACAGACACAGAGACTCTGTTTCCGTCTAAAGCCTATCCTAGTTAGAGTTACTGATAAAGATAATAAAACCCATGACTGAAAGCAAATTGAGGAGGAAAGGGTTTATTTTTCTTACAGTTCTACAACTTAATCCATCAATCAGTTTAGTCAGGACAGGAACTCAACAGGGTAGGAACCTGAAACAAGAGCTGATGCAGAACCCATAGAAAAGTGTTGGTTATTGGCTTCCTTGGCTTGACTTCTTACAGAATCCAGGAACACAAGCCCAATAGTGGCACCACTCACAGTGCTCTGGCCCCTCCTCTATCAACTGCCAAGTAAGAAAATGTCCTAAGCTAGACTTTATGGAACATTTCTCAAATGAAGTTTCCTCCTTTCTAGCTTGTGTTGAGTTGACTTAAAACGAGCCAACACAAGATGCTTTAGTGTTCTCCACTCATGCATCTTATTAATTTTGGTCTCTGCATTTACCACACTCATCCAATATACTTCAATAACTCTGTTATTCCCTTTTGCAATCTTTAAAACATACAAAGTTTAATCTTTCACTATGTATAACTCTACCAAATCAACTATACAATACCTGAAAAAGAGATATACTCAGAATAACAGCATTTGTTTTATAACAATAAATGCCATGCAAAATTATTCACCTTGATGATTTATTTAAAAAAATAGCTAACAAACTATATGGCGAATGATTAACTTTTTCATAGAAGTTTTTACTTCCTGGTTTCGAAGGGTATAAATCACAGGATTCATCAAGGGAAATATTACAGTGTGGAAGAAAGAAACCACCTTGTCAGCTGCTAAGGCTGTGAACGGGCGTGTATAGATGAAGATTGCAGGTCCAAACATAAGAAATATGATTATGACATGAGTGGTACACGTGGATATAGCTTTGTTCTTTCCTTCAGACGCTGACCTGTGAACATGGCATAAAATAACTGCATAGGAAGTCAGCAGCCCCACAAAGCACAGGAGAGTAAGCAGGCCACTATTAAAGACCATTAGGAGCTCAACAGCAAAGGTGTCTGTGCAGGCTAGCTTGATGACCTGAGGAACATCACAGAAGAAGTTATCCAGATGGTTTGGACCACAGAAGGGCAAGCAGAGGATGAGGACAACCTGAATTATGGAATGAACAAAACCTCCAAACCATGGAGCCAACAGCATCACATAACAGGCTCTAGGGCTCATGACAGTGGAATAGTGTAAAGGCCTGCAGATGGCAATGTAGCGGTCGAAGGCCATCACAACCAGAAGTAACCCTTCACCTCCACCAAGAAAGTGCAAGAAAAATAGCTGAGTGATGCAGTCTTTATAGGAGATTACCTTCTTTTCAGAGAAGATGTCCACCAACATCCTGGGAGTCACGATGAAGGAATAGGAGGCATCCAGGAAAGCCAAATTTCCCAGGAGGTAATAAAGTGGGGCACCGAGCCCAGGGTCTGATAGGATGGTGAGGATGATGAAGACATTTCCAGGCAAGATGATGGTGTAGAAAATTAAGCTCAGAGCAAAGACCAAAAGCTGAATTTCCTGTGACTGTGTGAGTCCTATGAGGATGAATTCTATAACAACTGTCCTGTTTTCTGTCTCCATCATCAGTCCCTACAGAACATAGCAAATACAGCAATTTTCTCTCTTCTGACACTAGGTCATAGTTATTCTCCTCCTAGAAGCATGGTTAGAACCAAATGCACTATCTCACCTCACTCTACACCTAAACCATCCCCTCTGTCCATTCATTTTTATATCACTTAATTGCCAACATCTCTCTTGTGGAGCCACATCCCTGCCAGCTTTACTGCAGAGCCTCAGTTTAGCTCACCTGTAAAATAAAAATGTCATTGCTCTGGGTTTATTTCTCATTGCCATGAAAGAGATTTTTTTGTTTCCCTGAGAAAACAAAAGTCAATTTGCTAAATATGTTGAAGTCTTTATAAACATATTTTACAAGGGACTGAATAAATATTGATAGTGAAAGGAGTAGTGAATCTATAAGTTATAATTGTTTCACACGTAGGTATTCATCAAAACTATTGAACTGTAGACCACTTGATATTTGTTTCTTAGGATGCCGTTAGAAGGCTAGAAACCACTCATTTCCTGAGAACATTTTATTTTTCTTTACAGAAGATGTGATCATTAACCAGGTATAATTCAGAACTTTGCTCAGTTGAAGGATGACAAACTGATACTGTCTTCTGTAATTAAATAACTTGCTATGAGACCTGTGCTTTGAATCAGAATGAACATAATAAATTACTGTGATTAAAACTTGAGCAAATTCATGCCATGCACATTTTTATCTGATTTTTTTTTTGAATTCTTGTCTTTTAGTTGTGTCGTTTATCCAGCATCAAGGTGGATTTTATATATGAGGAAAGCATTGTGCCCCGGGGTACCACAGAGAGCTGTGAGTGATAACTGAATGGCAAACACCCAAAGGCTTAAAGTTCCATAAGAACACTTCAGTCTAAAAAGAAAAATATTTTACAAATATTTTAGTTACACAAAAAAAGTTTAGTTACACAATACTATTAAAATACCTTTAAATACTTTCATTAATAATGAAGTATGGAGTTGGAGGAAAGAAGGCTTCATTGCCTACAGTTGACAAGAGAGACTGTGAAGGAGAAAAGAAATAAAAGAACAAATCTCTCAAATTAAGAAGTCGGTTTAAATATTTTTAAATACCAAGAGATTTCTTTATCTCTATCAATCATCATCTCTCTTTTCACCTTACCTTAATATATTTATTAATAATGACAGAGATTTCCACACACTGTTAAACTGACAATAGAAGAAGTACATTACATCACATGCAAGCAGATACTTAAATTTGTGCCTGCATATGTTCACTCAAAAAATACATATAGAGATGCATACACATTATATCCTAAACAAAGTCAAAGATGAGATGTGTTCACTCGATGAGCATACACCAATGTGCACATTGGCAGCACACACTTCAGAGGGAGACAGAGAAGAAGGGAGCACTGAAGGGGCCCTGGGAGACATAATGGTGGATGGATATCATCAATAAACTTTGGAAAATGTACAATGTATTCTACGTTCTGAGAAGTAATGTTTGGTAAAGACTGTTACTACTTTCAGAGTGAAATTCTTGAGTTTGATAACTGCATAAATTTAAGATTACAGAGTAAAAGGTTACATAGGTTTCTCTTCAGCTTGATCTCAAAGTCCAAGATCAGTGTCATCAGCATTATGTGTAAAAGGAGAACTAGACTATTGTGAAACCAGAATCCTAGGCAATACTTTATTTTAATTTTGACCATATCTTTTCTGTATTGGTTATTGGTTCTGTACTCTAACATGTTTCAGTTGCTATATATAAATTTATGACTAAAAATTAATACCAAATGATTTCTATTTTGTCCACTGTTCATTCCACATATGGTAATTATAAATATCAGAATGAGAAAGAACTCTATTATTGAGAATGCACTTTAATTCAGGATTCACACACTGCTTTATTTTTGCTATATATCTTTGATATGGAGGTATTAACTGAAGATTTATATCATTATATCTGTTAGCATTCTTTTTTATTTTTTCTGAATTTGAAGAATAGAAACATTTACCTAACAGTCCCCCAATACTCTCACATGCCAAACATTCACCTCTCCAGATAAAATAGACAATACCTGACTGTTCCAAACTTATTCTTAAATTTCTTTTCTTACAAAAGGCCCTTTTAAAGTTTGAGAATACACTGCTAATTTGTGATGCAATGGAGGAGCCTGGGGATTTGAAGGCTAACAAAGCTGCAGGGAGTTTCAGTGGGAACTGTCAAAATGCCAACAGGATATGGACAAAGAATTAAACTAGATGTAAAATAAAACTAAGGTAGAAAACATGATGAATGTTAATATAATAGAAGTTTATGTTGTTTTTGTATTTAGAAAATTATCCTGTGTTAGAATATGTATTTCCCCCCTCTCAAATTTTTATTAAATCTTAACTAGTTTTCTATCCTAAGATTTATTGCATATGGAAAAACACGGTGCTTGCAAAGGTTTATTCTAATTAATTAGAAATAGCCCAGCAATACCACTTTTGCTTGTATACCCAAAGGATGCTCAATTGTACCACAAGGACATGAGCTCAACTGTGTTCATAGCAGCATTGTTTGTCACAGCCAGAACTTGGAAACAACCTAAATGCCCCTTGACAAAAGAATGGATAAGGAAAATGTGGTACATTTACACAAGGGGTACTACACACCAGAAAAAAAAATAAAGACATCTTGAAATTTGCAGGAAAATAAACACCATTTTGAGTGAGGTAACTCAGACCCAGAAAGACAATTATCACATGCACTCACTTGTAAGTAGTTTTTAAACATAAAGCAAAAAAAAAAAAAAAAAAAAACAAAAACAAAAAAAAAACCCAAAAACAAAAAACAAATCACAATCCGAGAGAACCTAGAGAACAATGAGGACCCTAAGAGAGACTTACATAGATCTAATCTACATGGGAAGTAGAAAGAGACAATATCTCCTGAGTAAATTGGGAGCATGGGGACCATGGAGAGGGTTGAAGGGGAGGCATGAAGAAGGGAAGGGAGCAGAGAAAAATGTATAGCTCAATAAAAATCAATTTTAAAAAGAATGAAAAAATCAAAGAATCATAAGTAAAAAAAAAATAGCCTAAGATTAGTTTACACTATGTCCAATGTAAAGTCATTGTTCTACATATAATCTATGAGAAAAATATTTGTATACCAAACAAGAATATCTCAATATCATAAGAGGCATAGTAAAACTGAAAAATTTGAGATGATTAAATAATGCCACTGTCCTGTATTTGTTTTAAGTGAATTTAACTTTTGTATGGTTTGAATAAAAAGTATTAAACTAAATAGTTCAGTATTTATTAATAGAGTAAATGGAATTAGAGTCACTAAGTTTATCAAACACGTGAACCTGTTGTATAGCTTTTTAGAACATCTAATTTATTATACTTTAATATTTTTAATATCAATTCATCTTTGAAAAATGTGTATTTTAAAATATAGATCTGTTCAAAAAAGATTTTTAGAATATTGAAAAATCATTTTATCAATTTAAAATCTAGATTAATTTTGTCTGAATTATACTAAGAATTACAAAGATATTGAAAACATTTAAATCTTTTAAACATGCAAATAATTTTCAAGAGAGGCAGGATGCATGAAATCAAGATTAATGAGAAAATAATAAACTCATTAGTAATTTATTAAGCAATAATTAGCTTCACTTTACCACTTTGAAATACACTAAATGGAATGTCTAATATCATGAACACAGTTTTCAAATAATTATAAAAGCACTGGGGAAATAAAAGAAAAATGAAGTAAGCCTTCAGGTATGTGGGGCAGTCGATGTGAATGGAGTTAAACTAAGCGTTTCCAGCATTTCTGCCCATATATATGTATTTTCACGGGAAGCTGGCATAGACTGGTGTGAGAAATGAGGTTCTGAGACAGGGTCTGTGGGACAGCAGGAGGGGAGAAGCACCTGGCAGTCTGTGCACTTTTGTCAGAATGTGGTCTAGTGTGGTGACCTTTCTATTATTTGAGATGGTGGAATTGTCCAGTTCTCTTCATCCTTCCAGGAAGAACTTGTAATTATTTTTAAATTTTTGGTTATCATATTAAAAAGTTCTTTACAACACTAAGGTCATGCTCAGCCTCCTTAGCGATCAGGGAAATGCAAATCAAAACAACACAGAGATATCATCTTACACCTGTCAGAATGGCAGAAATCAAAAACACCAATGATAGCCTTTGCTGGAGAGGGTGTGGAGAAAGGGGAACACTCACCCATTGCTGGTGGGAATGCAAACTTGTGCAACCACTTTGGAAAGCAGTGAGGCGGTTTCTCAGGAAATTCGGGATCAACCTACCCATGGACCCAGCAATGCCACTCTTGGGAATATACCCACGAGATGCCCGATCATATGACAAGGACATTTGTTCAACTATGTTCATAGCAGCATTATTTGTAATAGCCAGAACCTGGAAACAACCTAGATGCCCTTCAATGGAAGAATGGATGAAGAAAGTGTGGAATATATACACATTAGAATACTACTCAGCGGTAAAAAACAATGACTTCGCGAATTTTGCATGCAAATGGATGGAAATAGAAAACACTATCCTGAGTGAGGTAACCCAGACCCAAAAGGATGAACATGGGATGTACTCACTCATAATTGGTTTCTAGAGATAAATAAAGGTCAGTGAGTCTATAATTTGATATCCTAAAAAACTAAATAAGAAGGTGAACCCAAGAAAAACATAATAGCTATCCTCCTGGTTATGGGAAGTAGACTAGATTGCCGGGCAAAAAAATTGGGATCTTGGGGGTGTGGTAGGAGGGGGGTAAGGGGAGAAGGGGAGAGAAATGTGAGAAGGGGAGGTTGGGGGGAACTTGGGGAAACGGGATGATTGGGATAAAGGAAGGTTGGTTAGGGGAGCAGGGAAGCACACATCTTAATTAAGGGAGCCATCTTACGGTTGGCAAGAGACTTGGACCTAGAGGGGCTCCCAGGTGCCCAGGGCGATGTCCCCAGTAAGTTCCTGGGGCAGCTGAGGATAGGGAACCTGAAATGACCCTATCCTACAGCCATACTGATGAATATCTTTCACATCACCATAGACCTTCATCTGGCGATGGATGGAGATAGAGACAGAGACCCACACTGGAGCACTGGACTGAGCTCCCAATGTCCCAATGAGGAGCAGAAGGAGGGAGAATATGAGCAAAGAAGTCAGGACCACAAGGGGTGCACCCACCCGTGGAGACAGTGGGGCTGATCCATTGGGAGCTCACCAAGGCCAGCTGGACTGTGACTGAAAAAGCATGGGATAAAACCGGACTCTCTGAATTTGGCGGACAATGAGGGCTGCTGAGAAGCCAAGGTCAATGGCACCCGGTTTTTATCCTACTTCATGTTCTGACTTTGTGGGAGCCTACCCAGTTTGGATGTTCACCTTCCTAGACCAGGATTGAGGGGGGAGGACTTTGGACTTTCCACAGGGCAGGGAACCCTGACTGCTCTTCAGGCTGGAGAGGGAGGGGGAGGAATGGGGGGAGGGGGAAGGAGGGGGAGGAGTGGGGGAGGGGAGGAGGAGAGGGAGGAGTGGGAGGGAAATGGGAGGCGGGGAGGAGGCAGAAATTTCTTTTTTTTTCCAAAAAATAAAAAATATATTGTCCAAAAAAAAAACACTGTGTCCTTTGCTATAATAGAGATGGCATGTAAATTTCAAATATTTTTATAAGAAGCCAAATTGCTGTAAGAAGATAATGAATGTTCTCTAAAAGGTGAAATTTTGGAAGACAGGCAGATTTACCTAATTATCACAATTATGTAGTGTTCTTTGTTTATTTAGTAGACCAAATTTTATAAACATATTCAGTTATTTTTCCATTAAAATTAATTCCAATCTCATTATGTCATATACTAGGAATGCCTTATCTACTGGTAAGACAGTGGGAGTCTAAAATCAAAGTCTATGTCATGGGGAACACATGAAACAAGAGAAAAGTCTAACCCTAGGTTTTGAATGTCTCCCTTTGTAAAAATAAAAGAAGGTTATTCTGGGCAAGTTTTTGCTACAAATATTGCAAAAATAATGTCATAATTAATGTGATATCAATGTTGTACTGGTGAATTGCTTCTCAGCATGGAGTCTGCCCAAAGTGTGATTAATATATCAGTAACAACACTATTGGAGAAAATTATTGGAGAAAAATTTCCTTTCTCAATGTTTTGTTTGATATTTTTTTCGTTTTAATATTTGTTTTCTTTTCTTAGTTTTAGTCTTTTGTTATAATTTTAACTTTGGTGTTTTGGGGACTTTTTTCTTATATATATAATAATATATAAATATATATTGGGAGAGAGAGACAGAAAACATAAAAGTGGGTGGTTGGGCAGTGAGGGGGATCTGGGAGTACAAAGAAGTACAAAATACAAAGTACAATATTTTTACAATTAAAAAATTAAAATCTTGTGCAAACCCACAGGTAATTCCTGCAAAGGAAATATATAGGCTAAGCACAGATCTTCAAATTTTCTTCTGCTCCTCCAAATTCAATTGCTCATTCTCATCCCAGTTTGGTACCAGAACAGCTGCTTAAGTCTCCCCTTCCTCTCTAACTCCATAACCAATGGCTCACAAGGATCTTCTCCTCTCTCAACGCACTCCACTATTCTATCCTCCAACACCAGCAGGCTTTCCCTGGAAATACACCAGCTGGGCAAGTCGGGAAACAGACTCCTAGAGGTGAACATAAAAACACAGTAACATTCAGAAGATGTCTTCACTAGACCACAGCAACACTACCAGAGTAGGCACAGAATATCCAAAATAGCTAAAGCACAAGAAAAATCCCTTAAGACAGCCTGTGTGAATGTGATCACTGTTCTTACAGAAGAAATTAATAAATCCCTCTCTTAAAAGTCCAGGAAAACACAAATAAATGGTCAAATGAAATAAATAAAATTGTTCAAGACCCGATAGTGGGAATAGAATCAAGAAAGAAAATCTAAATTAAGGGAATTCTGGGAATGAAAAATTTAGGAATTCAAATGGGAACAACAGAAGCAAGCTACACCAAGAGAATACAGGAACTGGAAGAGAGACTTTGAGCCTTAAAGACAAGAAATAAGAGATAGATATATCAGCTGTGAGAACTCATTCAGCCAATAGTGTTTAAGATACTGGTCCACTTTGGGCATGGTCAAATATACTATATATACAGATGTAAAAACCTGTGTGACTCTTTGGCTGCTGGATTCAGTTCCCATTCCCTGCTCATGCAGAGGACTGCTCATCTGTAAGTCTACCCTAAATAAAGAAACCTTTATTTTACTCCATTCTGAGATAGTGTGGGATTATTTTATTATAAACTATAACATATCAGCCAAAGAAATGATAAATCTAAAAAACACCTGACCAAATAAATCCAGAAAATCTTCTGGATAGTGGAGGTGCATGCATTTAATCCCAGCACTAGAGAGGCAGACACAGCTGGATCTCTGTGAGTTAGAGGACAGCCTGGTCTACAGAGTCAGTTTGAGAAAAGGCAATACTACACAGAGAAACTGTGTCCCTACAAAACAAATAAAAAACTAGGAAACCTGATAGAACAATATGAAAAGACCGAATATATGAATAATATGAATAAAGGAAGGAGAAGAAACCTTATTCAAAGGCCCATAAAATATTTCAACAACATTATAGAAGAAAAACTTTGTAACCTAAAGAAAGTCATGCTTATAAAGAAAAAAGAATCATACATGACACTAAATAGATAGATCCAGGAAAAAAAATCCTGTTGCCACATGGTAATAAAAACACTAAAGAAACAAAGAATAATAAAAGTTGCAATAAAAAAGATCAAGTAACATATAAAGACAAATATTTCAGAATTATACCTGATTTCTCAGTAGACTCTCCAAAAGCCAGAAGGGCCTGGACAGATGTGCTACAGGCTCTTAAGAAACCAGAATGCCACCCCAAACTATACCCAGCAAAATTTTAAATCACCATGCATAGAGAAAATAAGAAATTGCATTAAAATCAATTATAAGCTATATGTTTCTACAAATACAGCCTTTTAGAACATGTTAGAAGGAAAACACTAATAAAAAGGGGATAAATTACAACTATAAAAATATAAGGATTAAATAATAGCAGATAGAAAAATCAAAAGGAGGAAACACACACACACCAAGAGAGAAAGAAACACACTCTCCCACTATCAAGAACAACAATAACAACAAAATAATAAGAATCCACAATCATTGGTCATTGATATCTCTAAACAACAATGCCCTTAATTGTCCAATAAAAAGACACAGACTAACAGAATGGATGTTAAAAACAGGGTCCATCCTTCTGCTACATCAGAAGTGCATCTCAACATCAAGGTTAAACATTACCTCAGAATAAAGGGCTGGAAAAAGCTATTCCAAGAAAATTAGTCCATTTTATTAACTAACAAACTAACGTTCAAACCAAAACAGATTAGAAGAGATAGGCAAGGACACTATATACACATCAAAGGAAACATGTAATCCAGCATGATTACATTTCAATTCAAATCTGTGCCCCTTAAATACAGGCAATTGTAAAAGAAAGACAACTACAGCTAAAATCACATATTGACACTCACAAAGGTAGTGGGAGACTTTAATACCCACTTCGGACCTATCATACATAGGTCAGACAAACTGAAGATGAACAGAGAAATGCTAATGGCAGCAGAAATAGTAAACCAAATGACCTCATGGGTATTTATAGAACATTTCACCCAAACACAAAATAATGACCTTCTCTGTACCTCATGGGACTTTCTCCAAAACTGACCAAACACTTGAACAAAAAGCAAGGCTCCACAGATAGAACAAAATTGAAATAACACTCTACATTTTATGAGATCACTCTGGGATAAAGCTGCTCTGAGATTCCATCTTACACCTGTCAAAATAGCTAAGATCAATAATAGCACAAGAGGCAGCTCATAATAACAGTTGTTCATTGCTGTTGGGAGTGCAAACTTATTCAGTCACCACAGAAATAATTGTGACAATTCCTCAGAAAGATGGAAATCAATCTACCTCAAGATCCAGTCATGCAACTCTAGAGTATACACACAAAGGATGCTTTATCCTACCATAAGGACACTTGTTCAACCACAGTTATTGCTGCTCTATTCATAATAGCCAGAACTGGAAAGAACCTACATGTTCCTCAACAAGAGAATAAAAAAAATACGTTACATTTACACAATGTAGTATTATTCCACCATAAAAAAAATGACATCATGAGCCGGGCGATGGTGGCGCACGCCTTTAATCCCAGCACTCGGGAGGCAGAGGCAGGCGGATCTCTGTGAGTTTGAGACCAGCCTGGTCTACAGAGCTAGTTCCAGGACAGGCTCCAAAGCCACAGAGAAACCCTGTCTCGAAAAACCAAAAAAAAAAAAAAATGACATCATGATATTTACAGACAAATGGATGGAGCTAGAAAAAATCATTCTGAGTGAGGTAAGCCAGACCCAGAAAGATAAATATAGTATAAATTCACGTATATGTCAATAGTAGCATTAAGCAAAAATAATCAATCTACAGTTTATAGACCCAGAGAGGTTAGATAGGAGTGTTGGGGGGCACATGGATCTTCAAGAGAGGGGAAAATAGAATAGATTTTATGGGTGAACTGGTGCCAGGCAGGCACCTGAATGGAAAATCAGATAGGGAGGGACCATAGAGATATGGTTGAGGGAGAGAATGCAGGTAGAGACA
Source organism: Microtus obscurus (assembly GCA_963919715.1). Lineage (NCBI taxonomy): Eukaryota > Metazoa > Chordata > Mammalia > Rodentia > Cricetidae > Microtus > Microtus obscurus. Next base: position 1,498,110 of record CAWTZC010000431.1, on the reverse strand, counting down.
GATGGAGTTGAAGAGCATTTGAAGGATGGTATAGAAACCTAGTGCAGTGGAAACTCCCTAAACTATATGAAGGCAATCATAATGAGATCGACACTTTTTTCTGGCCATGCAGCAGGATATGTTCCCAGCTGCTAGTTTTCTTTAGCACATTTCACCCCACCCCCAAGCACTCCTTTTCATCCGCAAGGACCTTGAATCCCTCAACTCAGCCTGCTTCAGGGATGAGTGGTCCAGAGAGCCAGCAGGGAGTGTTCCTGCAACTGGGGCTTCTTTGTCATCTCCCACCCTGCCTCCCAAGCTCGCATTTTTGTCTGCAAGGTCCTTGACGCCCCACAAGAGGCCCTGCTCCCTTGCTGAGCAGACCCAGAGAGGTGAATGAGTGGTGGTGAACTGAATCCAGGCCCCCTCCAATTCCTAACCTTTTCTGGCCATCCAGAAGAGTATGTTCCTGGCTACTGGCTTTCTTTACCCTATTCCACCCTGCCCCTAAGTCCACCTTTTCATCTGCGGGGACTTGGATACCCCAGTACAGCCTGCTTCAGGGAGGAGGAGATCTGAGAGCCTGCTCCAGTGCTGAGGGAACCTAAGAAAAACTTTCAAGTACACAGTCAGCCACAGCAAAGTTTGGACCAAGATGCCAAGACTCTCCTGGCCACAACTGAAGGAAGAAATAGGTAGGCGCCAATGCAAGAATTCTTCCAACATCCTGAAAAGCAACATGATAACACCAGAATCCAGGCAACATACAACAGGAAGACTTGACTTCTTAATCCAAAAGTATAGGAATTCGACTTTAAATGTAATGTTATGAAAATGATGGAGACCCTTAAACAAGAAGTGAAAAACTCCCTTAAAGAAATGGAAGAGAAGACAAACAAAAAGTTAGAAGAAATTAATAAATTCCTCAAAGATACCCAAGAAAAAGCAAACAGGTAAAGAAAGTTCAAGACTTGAAGACTGAAATGGAGGTAATAAACACACACACACACACACACACACCGAGGGATGGCTGGATATGGAAAATCTGGGTAAATGAACAGGAACTACCTGTATAACCAACAGAATACAAGAGATAGAAGAAAGAAAATCTCAGGTGCTGAAGATACTATAAAGGAAATAGACGCATTGATCAACGAAAACAGCAAATCCAACAAATTCTTAAAACAAAACATCCAGAAACTCTAGGGTACCATGAAAAGACCAAACCTAAGAATAATAGGGGTAGAAGAAGGAGAAGAATTACAGCTCAAAGGCCCAGAAAATATATTCAACAAAATTATAGAAGAAAACATTTCCAATCTAAAGAAGGCTAGTCCTCCCCCTGACTGCTCTTTAGACTGGAGAGGGAGGGGGAGGAATATGGGGAGGGGGGGAGGAGTGGGAGGAGGGGGAAGGAAATGGGAGGCGGGGAGGAGGCAGAAATTTTTTTTCAATAAAAAAATAAATAAGAAAGAAAGAAAGAAAAGAAAAGAAAAAAAGAAGGATATTCCTGTGAAGGTACAAGAAGCTTACAGAACAACAAATGGACTGGATCAAAAAAATCCCCTCGCCATATAATAATCAAAACACAAAACATACAGAATAAAGAAAGAATAAATAAATTAAGAGCTGCAAAGGAAAATGTCAAGTAACATATAAAGGTAAAGCTATCAGAATTACACCTGACTTCCCAATGAAAATCATAAAAGCCAGAAGGCCCTGGATAGATGTGCGGCAGACACTAAGAGACCATGGATGCAAGCCCAGACTACTATACCCAGCAAAGCTTTTATTCACCATTGATGGAAAAACAAGATATTCCATGACAAAAACAGATTTAAACAATATGTATCCACAAACACAGCCTTACAGAAAGTACTAAAAGGAAAACCTCAAACCAAAGAAGCCAACAACACCCACAATAGCACAGACATCTGACAATCCTCCACCAACACAACTCAAAGAAGGGAAACACACAAACACTACCACCAAAAAAAAAATAAACAGAGTTAACAACTACTGATCATTAATATTGCTTAATATCAATGGACTCAATTTACCTATAAAAAGACTTAGGCTGAGAGAATGGATATGAAAACAGGATCCAGCCTTCTACTGTTTACAAAAAAACATACCTCAACCTCAAAGGCTGACACTATGTTAGAGAAAGGGTTGGGAAAAGATTTTAATCAAATGGACCTAAGAAACAAGTAGATGTGGCTATTCTAATAGCTAACAAAATTGATTTCAAACTTAAATCAGCCAGAAGAGGTGGAGTAGGACACTTTATAATCATGACAGGAAAAATTCATCAAGATAATGTCTCAATCCTGAATATCTATACTCCTAATACAAGAGCATCCACATATGTAAAAGAAACATTATTAAAACTTAAATCGCATATCAAACCCCACACACTAATAGCAGGAGATTTCAACACTCCTCTCTTGCCAATAGACAGATTAACCAGACATAAACTTAACAGAGAAATAAGAGAACTAACAAATGTAATGAATCAAATGGACTTAACAGACATCTATAGAACATTCCACCCAAACAAAAAAGAATATACCTTCTTCTCAGCATCATGGAACCTTCTCTAAAATTGATCACATACTTGATAACAAAGCAAACCTCTATAGTTACAAAAAAAATTGGAGTAACCCCCTGTGTTTTATCAGATCACCATGGAATAAAGTTAGAATTCAACAACAATACTACTCCCAGAAAACCTACAAACTCATGGAAACTGAACAGTCAACTACTGAACCGTCCCTGGGTCAAGGAAAAAATAAAGAAAGAAATTAAGGTCTTCCTTGAAATCAATTAAAATAAAGGCACAACATATCCAAACCTATGGGACACTATGAAAGCAGTGTTAAGAGGAAAGTTCATAGCACTAAGTGACCACATAAAGAAATGAAAAAGCTCACATTAGCAACTTAAAAGCACACTTGAAAGCTCTAGAATGAAAAGAAGCAGACTCACTCAGGAGGAGAGGAAGACTGGAAATAATCAAACTGAGGGCTGAAATCAACAAGACAGAAACACAGAAAACAATCCAAAAAAATCAATGAAACAAACAGCCAGTTCTTTGAGAAAAATCAACAAGACTGACAAACCTTTATCCAGACAAATCAAAAGGCGGAGAGAGAACACACAAATTAACAAGATCAGAAATGAAAAGGGGGATAACAACAGACACTGAGAAAATTCAGAGAATCATTAGGTCTACTACAAGAGCCTGTATGCCACAAAATTGGAAAATGCAGAAGAAATGTACATTTTTTTAAAAAGAAATACATATACCAAAATTAAATCAAGACCAGGTGAATTTTTTTTTTTTTTTTTTTTTTTTTTGGTTCTAGTTTCACCCTTTATTTGGAATACAGGGCAACATTCGCTTTAGATTTTTAACTAATAAACATGGTGATAAAAGCACTGAAAATAAGTACAGCCTGGATTTGGAGAGTAAGTGGCTTTCCAATTTGGGGACAGGAGAGAAACAGGTGTAAGACCATCTCCAAAGGAGGAGAGAACACATACTCAGTGAGCCACCAAAGGGTTGGGCTTCCCCTCACTAAGGGCACACAGTGCAGTGCAGGCCAACCACCCATGATCTTTGTCACAGCAAATCAGAGTCTCCAATTCTTCAAAGTAATTGTAGTACAAGAGAGAAAGCTACTCCAGACTGACGTATTAGTCTGTCTGGATGACTGGAAATGTCCCCCGTATCCTGAGGTTGCAAGGTCTTCAGAGTGATTGTTGGAGCAGGGACCCTTTCAGTGCTCCCAGTTGTGATACAGTGCATAGAGACTGGTGAGTGTCAGTCCTGCCAGGCCACCGCGTGCCATTCCTCAAAGACCACCTGTAGATTTATACAACATTCCCGTCATGGTTCCAACTGCTATTGCGTTGAGGTCATCTTCTGCACCCCGTGTTTTCTCAATGATAACACCAAATGCACTATAGAGCAAGGCCAGGGAACCTAGAGTATTAGCCCAAAGTGCCCCTTGCCTAGTCACCATATTCAAAATCTGTACATTTCTTGGTTTGGACCAGGCCATGCTCTGGGTTTCCTTCAATCCTACCCGAAGACCGTTCATGGCCCCAAATGCAGCCCTTGTCATGCAACATCCTCCAATGGTAAAGAAAGCTAGCTCAAATCTGCCTCGGGTTTTGTTAGCGCCAGTTGGCAAAATGAACTCATCAGTATCCTGAACAAGATAGCATGGATCCACATTTAAATACGGAGACAGGGGGTTCATACCAGTTAGTGGAACGCCGGCCAAATCAGCATAAGAGTAACCCGCTACTCCCGCTCCGAAGAAGCCAGCCAACCCGTCGGTGGTTTTGTTGCCACTTCCCCCGTCACCCTCCATGACATCGCAGCAAACTGCGGTGGGCTTCCCAACACCACCTCAGGCCAAGGTCGTGTGCTCGGCCGTGGTCCCCACAGCAACAGCGGGAAGACCCGCGTTGCTACTGCCACCTTCACACTTCAGATGAATAATTTAAATAGACCTATAAGTCACAAGGAAATAGAAGCTGTCATCCAAAATCTCCCAACCAAAAAAAAGTCCAGGACAAGATGGTTTTAGTGCAGAATTCTACCAGAACTTCCAAGAAGAACTAATACCTATATTCTTTAATGTGTTCCCCATAATAGTAACAGAAGAGTCATTGCCAAACTCTTTTTATGAAGCTACAGTTACACTAGTACCAAAACCACACAAAGACTCAACCAAGAAAGAGAATTACAGACCAATTTCACTGATGAACACTGATGCAAAAGTTCTCAATAAAATACTGGCACACTGGATCCAGGAACACATCAAAAATTATACATTATGATCAAGTAGGCTTCATCCCAGAGATGCAGGGCTGGTTCAACATATGAAAATCTATCAATGTAATCCATTATATAAATAAACAGAAAATGAAAAAAAAACATATGATCATTTTATTAGATACCAAAAAAGCATTGGAACTAGAAATACAAAAAGACAACAACACAAAAAAATCAATGAATCTGAGAATTGGTTGTTTGAGAAGATAAATAAGATGATAGACCCTTGGCCAAAATTACCAAAAGATAAAGGAAATGACACAAATTAACAGAATCAGTAATTTGCCAAGAAATAGTACAATAAACACACAAAAAAATACATTTTTAGTTCCTAAAAATGTCTACTTAATTTGGAAAATCTAAAAGTAAGAGAATTCCTTGATTTCAGAAAACACTGATTACTTGTATTCCAATGCCTCTGTTATTCTTATGCTTTTTGTTACTTATTTCATGATGATCCCTGGGTCTTTAGAGGAACAAACAGATGTTCATGTAAGGGCTGAATGTTCAGTGGTTTCTAATTCTCTGCACATTGACTAGTCATGGTTCTCTGGGTTAATCATCACATACTACAATTGGAAGTTTCTCTCATACAGGTTGAAAGATACATTAATCCATGAATCATTAGTAAGTGGTTTAGTACTATGTCCAGTTATCAGAATAATTCTAATACGTCCTCTCACATACCTATGATAGGTATAGATACATTGTCATGGCTTCAATAATGATTCCAGGTATGGATGTGGGAGGTGATGTATGCTGTGAATATATTTTATTGCCATTGGTTAATAATGAAGATGTTTTTGGCCAATGGCTTAACAGAATAAAGTCAGGCAGAAAGAGATATAGAAAGTAGACAAAGTCAGTGAGAAGCCATGTAGTTGCCATAGGAGACAGACACTTCTACCGGAGTCCACTGAAACTTTGCCGGTAGGTCACAACGTTGTGGTGATGCATAGATTAATGGAGAAGGGTTATTTTAGAATATAAGAACTAGCTAGAAATATGCTTAAACTGTTGGCTATGCAATGTTTTAAATAATATAGTTTTTGTGTAATTATTTCGAGACAGGGTGGTCAGGAAATGAACAAACAACCTCTGCCAACAAAATGGCATGCCAACATGGTCTGAAACATTTGGGGTTCATGCCCATCACCCATTTCATGTCTGGATGCCTTTGTGCCCTCTTAGGGTTGGGAGGAAAGTAGCTGAGACCATGCCCATGGCTCAGTGCTCCCTGCCTGGGAGGGTGGCAGAATCAGATCTGCTAGGAGTGCACAGGCAGGAGAGCAGGGCAGATCCCTGCCACCATACACAGATATTTGTTAAAGATGCTTTCTTTCTTCCATTGAATACTTTTAGCTCCTTTATCAAAAATCAGGTGTTCATAGGTTTGTGGGTTAAAATCTGGGTCTTCTACTCTATTCCATTCATCAACTTCTATGTTTTTATGCCAGTACCAAGCTGTTTTCAATACTGAAGCTCAGTAATAGAGTTTGAAGTCAGGGATGGTAATGCCTCCAGAAGTTCCTTTATTGTATAAGATTGTTTTGGCTATCCTGGGTTTTTTGTTTTTCCATATAAAGTTGATTAATGTCCTCTCAAGATCTGTGAAGAATTTCAATGGAATTTTAATGGGGATTGCATTGAATCTATAAATTGCCCTTGGTAGAATTGCCATTTTTACTATATCGATCCTCCCAATCCAAGAGCAAGGGAGATCCTTCCATTTTCTGGTATCCTCCTCAATTTCTTTCTTCAAGGACTTAAAATTCTTGTCAAATAGATCCTTCACATCCTTGGTTAGAGTTACCCCAAGATATTTTATGCTGTTTGTGGCTATTGTGAAAGGTGATGTTTCTCTGGTTTCCCTCTCTGCTTCCTTATCCTTTGTGCATAAAAGGGCAACTGATTTTTTTGGAATTGGTCTTGTATCCTGCCACGCTACTAAAGGTGTTTATCAGCTGTAGGAGTTCTTTGGTGGAGTTTTTGGGGTCACTCATGTACACTATCATATCTTCTGCAAATAATGAAAGTTTAACTTCTTCCTTTCCAATTCGAATCCCTTTGATCCCCTTATGTTGTCTTATTGCTATTGCTAGAACTTCAAGCACTATTTTGAAAAGGTATGGAGAAAGTGGACAGACTTGTCGTGGGATGGCTTTGAGTTTCTCTCCGTTTAATTTCATGTTAGCTGTCATCTTGCTATAAATAGCTTTTATTATATTTAGGTATGACCCTTGTATCCCTAATCTCTCCAAGACCTTTATCATAAAGGGATGTTGAATTTTGTCAAATGCTTTTTCAGCATCTAATGAAATGATCATATGGTTTTTTTTCTTTCAGTTCATTTATATGATGGATTACATTGATAGATTTTCGTATGTTGAATCAGCCCTGCATCCCTGGGATGAGCCTACTTGATCATAATGGATAATTGTTCTAATGTGTTCTTGAATTCAGTCTGCCAGTATTTTATTGAGGATTTTCATGTTGATGTTCATGAGTGAGATTGCCCTGTAATTTTCTTTCTTGGTTGCATCTTTCTGTGGTTTTGTTAACAGGGTAACTGTAGCTTCATAGAAGGAATTTGGCAATGACTTTTCTGTTTCTATATTGGGAAATACCTGAAGGAGTATAGGTATTAGGTCTACTTGGAAGTTCTTGTAGAATTCTGCATTGAAACCATCTGGACCTGGGCTTTTTTTTGGTAGGGAGGTTTTTTTATAACAACTTCTAACTAACAGGTCTATTGAGATTGTTCACCTGGTCCTGGTATAATTTTGGTATATGGTACTTATCTTACACCTGTCAGAATGGCTAAAATCAAAAACACCAATGATAGCCTTTGCTGGAGAGGTTGTGGAGTAAGGGACACACTCATCCATTGCTGGTGGGAATGCAAACTTGTGCAACCACTTTGGAAATCAGTGTGGCCATTTCTTGGGAAATTCGGGATCAACCTACCCCAAGATCCAGTAATACCACTCTTGGGAATATACCCAAGAGATGCCCTATTATATGGCAAAAGCATTTGTTCAACTATGTTCATAGCAGCACTATTTGTAATAGCCAGAACCTGGAAACAACCTAGATGCCCTTCAATGGAAGAATGGGTGAAGAAAGTGTGGAATATATACATATTAGAGTACTACTCAGGGGTAAAAAACAATGACTTTGCGAATTTTGCATGCAAATGGATGGAAATAGAAAACACTATCCTGAGTGAGGTATCCCAGACCCAAAAAGATGAACATGGGATGTACTCAATCATAATTGGTTTCTAGCCATAAATAAAGGACGTTGAGCATATAATTTGTGATCTTAGAGAAGCTAAATAAGAAGGTGAACCCAAAGGAAAACATATAGTCACTTGCCTGGATATGGGAAGTAGACAAGATTGATGGGCAAAAACTGGGAACTTGGGGTTAGGTGGCATGGGGCCAAGGGGAATTGGGGTGAGAAACGTGAGAAGGGGAGATTGTGGGGAGCTTGGGGGAATGGGATGGTTGGGATAATGGAAGGGTGGACACGGGAGCAGAGAAATATATATCCTAATTAAGGGAGCCATCTTAGGGTTGGCAAGAGACTTGACTCTAGAGGGGCTCGCAGGTGTCCAGGGAGATGTCCCCAGATAGTACCTTGAGCAACTGAGCAGAGGGAATCTGAAATGACCCTATGCTATAGCCATACTGATGAATATCTTACATATCCCCTTAGAACCTTCATCTGGAGATGGATGGAGATAGAGACAGAGACCCAAATTGGAGCACCGGACTAAGCTCTTAAGAGCCAAATGAGGAGCAGAAGGAGGGAGAACATAAGCAAGGAAGTCAGGTCCACGAGGGGTGCACCCACCCGCTGTGACAGTGGATCTGGTCTATTAGGAGCTCATCAAGGCCAGCGGGACTGGGACTGAATAAGCATGGGATGAAACCGGACTCTCTGAATGTTGCGGACAATGAAGGCTGATGAGAAGCCAAGGACAATGGTACTCGGTTTCAATCCTAATACATGAACTGGCTGTGTGGGAGCCTAGCCTGTTTGGATGCTCACCCTCCTGGTCCTGGATAGAAGTGGGAGGACCTTGGACTTCCCGCAGGGCAGGGAACCTGAACTGCTCATCATTCTCGAGAGGGAGGGGGAATGGAGTGGGGGGAGGGGGAGAGGGGTAGGGGAGTGAGGGGAGGGGGAGATTGTGGAAAGAGAGGGGGAGGGAAATGGGAAATGGGGAGGAGGCGGTAATTATTCAAAAAAATAAAGAAAAAGAAAAAAAGAATGTAAACCCACACACAAAAAAGAAACTAATAAAAAAAACTGCCCCATTATGAGAATTTCCTTTACATCCCTATCTTTCACAATAGTTTGAGAAATAGGTGCTTGAAATGACACTATCCCATTTGAAAAGTGCTTTTACAAAGTGATATCATTGGAGATCTCTTACAAATGTCACCATACTTTGGTTGGGAAAAGAAAAAGAAAATGGAAAATCAATGCTAAGATGATAGGGCAAAGTGTTTGAATCAGAAGCAGGAGCAAGTGCATTTCTTCTTTGGAGAGCCACAGTAGCCTAACTAGAGAAACTACCTTTGCATGATAAAACTGAACAGTGGGTGAGTGGAGAAGGTCACATAAGTACTAAATTAGCAAGTCTTATTTTTATATGGAAGCAAGGAGAAACATCGGTAAGTTTGTGTGGGAATGAAATGTTTTTTTTTAAGAGTTCTCAGATATCCATCTTGTAGTATGATGTGATGCTGAAAATAAGATTCTCCAATGGTCTGGATGAAAAGCAAGGCATTAGACTACAGTGTGAGCAATGAAATAAAGAATAGTGCCCCAAAGGATCAAAAGAAGCTGTGTCTCAACTCTAGAAAAAGAGAGAAGAAAAAAAATGTCTAATACTTGCTTGTAATTTATCCGAGGTGATGTTGAGAATACCAACAGTAAGGTAGCAGAAAGCCCTCTGCCATTTGGCTCTTGATATTCTATAACCTACTGCCCCATTAATCAAAATGAATTGATCTATTTATAGAATTACAGTCATGACACATTACACAATGAACAAACTATGGGTTAGTTGTCCTTTTACTTAAAATGCTAAGATATTATTACTATGGTTATAGAGATAGTGAAATTATTGGATATAGCATAAAAAATCCTTTAGTGTTTTTACTCTTAAATAAGTTAAAAGTTAATCCCTTTATCTATCACATTTATCCATTGTACTTAAACAAATCCATTATTCTGTTGCATACCTTAAACACATGAACTATATTTTCTCACTATGTGTAATTCAAATTGTCTATAATAATACCTGAAAATGAAATCAAATCTATAAAAATGTCATTTATTTTGTAATTTAATAAATGTGTGCCACATTGCCCCTACCTGATTTCTCACATTAAAACCATTTAACAAACTATATGGCGAATGATTAACTTTTTCATAGATGCTTTTACTTCCTGGTTTCGAAGGGTATAAATCACAGGATTCATCAAGGGAAATATTACAGTGTGGAAGAAAGAAACCACCTTGTCAGCTGCTAAGGCTGTGAACGGGCGTGTATAGATGAAGATTGCAGGTCCAAACATAAGAAATATGATTATGACATGAGTGGTACACGTGGATATAGCTTTGTTCTTTCCTTCAGACGCTGACCTGTGAACATGGCATAAAATAACTGCATAGGAAGTCAGCAGCCCAAGGAAGCAGACAAGGGTAAGCAGGCCACTGTTGAATATCATTAGGAGCTCAACAGCAAAGGTGTCTGTGCAGGCTAGCTTGATGACCTGAGGAACATCACAGAAGAAGTTATCCAGATGGTTTGGACCACAGAAGGGCAAGCGGAGGATGAGGACAACCTGAATTACGGAATGAATAAAGCCTCCAAACCATGGAGCCAACAGCATCACATAACAGGCTCTAGGGCTCATGACAGTGGAATAGTGTAAAGGCCTGCAGATGGCAATGTAGCGGTCAAAGGCCATCACAACCAGAAGTAAAAATTCCCCTCCTCCAAGAAAGTGCAAGAAAAATAGCTGAGTGATGCAGTCTTTATAGGAGATTACCTTCTTTTCAGAGAAGATGTCCACCAACATCCTGGGAGTCACGATGAAGGAATAGGAGGCGTCCAGGAAAGCCAAATTTCCCAGGAGGTAATAAAGTGGGGCACCGAGCCCAGGGTCTGATAAGATGGTGAGGATGATGAAGACATTTCCAGGCAAGATGATGGTGTAGAAAATTAAGCTCAGGGCAAAGACCAAGAGCTGAATTTCCTGTGACTGTGTGAGTCCTATGAGGATGAATTCTGTGACAACTGTCCTGTTTTCTGTCTCCATCACCAGTTCCTACATAACATACCAAATCAAATATTTATCTCTTTGTCTTCCACCTAGATCGTAGCTATTCTTCTAGAAACATGGTTAGACACAAGCAAATGATCACATCACTCTCCATATCTAATCTGTCTCTTCTGTCCTTTAGCTTCTGCATTAACTATAATGTAATTGTTTCACATGTATATTTATTTATCAAAACAAATTGCATTATCAGTTGATATTTGTTTTTTAGACATCAATTACTTCTTAAGTGTCCTGGCTTAATTAAACACACACACACACATATGCACAATTTCCTGAGGATATCTTTCCTTACAGAGAATGTATCCTTCAGACCATTGCTGAAGTTCTATCTGGTACTTTCCTCCATATAATCTCCCTATGAGAAGAGTACTCTGTATCAGAATGAATGTGAAATTTTACTGTTATTTTAACTATAGCAATTTCGTGACAGGTATATTTTTATCTAATTTTTTAAAATCCTGTCTTTTAGTTTTATGGTTTTTGTAGCATCATTCTGTTGTTGACTATAAAATGTACAAAGAAACTTTTAGGCTATTTACATAGACCAGATATAGCTTGTGAGACAAAGTATGAATAACCAAAGTCTTATATTTTACAAAAAAATAAATCAATCTGGTAGAGAATGATGTTTTATACAGTTTTACTTATAAAATGCATTTTTAAAAAATAATGTCCTTGAAAACAGAGTTGAAGGAAAGGAGGCGTTACCTCCTACAACTGAAGAGACAGAGTGAAAGAGAAGAGGAGTAAAAAACAAATGTCTCAAATTAAAAATCACTTCAAATGTTTATAATTACACCTCTTTCTTTAAAAAAATCAAAAATCTTCTCTAACTCTGTTTCTCATCTGTCCTCTAATCTTATATTGATAGATTTAATAATGATCCAAATTTCCATATATTGTCAAACTAAAAAATATAGTAAAAGCATATTAGATCAGAAAAACACATACACACAAATGTGTGTGCATTCATTAAAAAGATAAATATATTGATACATACATATTGCATCTGAAAAAAAATTGCTCAAAATGTGTATAGTAGATATTCACATACCCATGTGCTCACCGGAGGCACTAAACAAACTTGATGTTATTAGCACTAAAATAAAGACGTGTGGTGAAGCTAGATGGGGGTGGAACTAAGGGGATTCAGAGAGACATACTGGAGGGTGTGATCAGTACCCGTCAGAGAAGTGCGTAGACGCACAAGGTATGCTAAGTACTAAGACATAAATGGGTGGGATACAGATTTTCTTTTTCTTAATTTTAGACTGAAGTTGTTGAGTTTGTTAACTGCATAAATCTAAGATGACAAAATCAAAACTTACATGGATGTAACATCAGCCTACTGTCAATGACAGAGTTCTGTGTTCGTCGGTATTACTTGTAAAAAGAGAACCTCTTTTCCCAGCTGTGTGGGAAACCATGTCAGCGTTTTTCTTTTTCAAAACCAGGAGCCAAGGAAATATTTTTTTCAATTCTTAACATTTCTGTATTGGTTAATGTTTATATTCTCTCTTGTTTCAGTTGGTAGGTATAAATTTATATCTAAGAATAAACACCAAAATAATTTGTATTTTTTGGTGGGGTAGGTCTTTATTTGTGGGTCCCAGAAGGTCCAGCCATGTTGTCCATGGTGAACAATTTGTATTTTTGAAAACTATGCAATTCTAATGAAATAATTCTAAGTGTCTGGAGAAGAACGTACTGTGTTGCTGACAATGCACTTTAATTTGGCATTCATTTAACATTTTGTTTTTGCTATGCGTCTTTGCATTCAAGCCAATAAGTATAAAACCTGAAGAGCTGCATTTTTTATCCCTTAGTTTTATTCTTTATAAAAATGAAGAATAGTGAGAACATTTACCTCTCTAACAATCCACCAATTTTCTCACACAGCAAACATCGCCTTCTTCTAATGAAAGAGGCAATACCTGATGTTCCAACTTTGTTCTTAAAATTTTCTTATAAGAGAAGGGCCTTTTACAGTTTGACATACACAATTAATTTGTGATGCAATGGAGAATGGGCCTTGGGAATTTGCAGGCTAACTAGGCTGTAGGGAATTTTTGTGGGAATTGTCAAAATGCCATCAGGCTATGGACAAAGAAGGAAACCAGGGATTTATTACATATAAATGTCCAAATAAATGTCAATCAAGATTTATAAGGTAAGACCACAGGAGACAAGAAAAACCTGCAAGATCTCAACCTTACACAAACATAGGCAACAGAAAATCTGGGTGTGGAAGATGTGATCTTTCCCAAAGAAGAAATATTAATTGTCCAATGATGAATGATCAGTCCTGAAAACACACATACCAGTAAACATATGGGTGAATGGGGTATATTTAAGAAAATATAGGTATGTATATGTGTGGTTGAATACATATTTGCATGCAATAACATTTAGAGAAAAAGAAGCACTAAATTTAAAGAAGAGTATAGAGGGCTATATGGGAGAATTTGGAGGAAGGAAGTGGGGGTAAGAAATTTTGTAATTATAATATCAAAAATAAAAGAAAAAATCACTTTCTTTGTAACAGTTGGGGACCATTACAGAAAATCACAAACAAAATGCTGAGTTTTAGAGGCCAGAACAAGGGAAACATCTATAGTACAACTCCCACACCTTAAGTTCTAGAATAATTTTACAAGTGGGGTCAAAAAGTTTCTAAAAGCCAGGGTAATAGGATGTTTGTTGTGAGATTGTGTCTCTTAGAAATTTAAAAAGCTGTACACATAAATATCTCAGAAACATTAGCTGACCAAGAATAATAATAAAAGACATGCTAATATGGATATGGGAAAGCCCACAATACCTCAACACTATACAAAGAACTATAGGCAACTAAAGAATATGATTGGGAAAGAACCTTCCCTAAAAAAGAGCACACCAATTCATTATCTAATGTCAGATATTCAGTCCTGAAATCATATACAAATAACATTATTCAGACTGAGCAGGTGGGACTTACGTATGAAGGAATAGATAACAACAGTTAATTATAAGGAGGCTACAAATTGAAAGTGAGCAATGGCAGGAATATGTAAAAGTTTGTATGGAGGAATGGGAAATGATGGAAAAAGAAATCATTGCTTTGCTATGAAAGTGCAGTAGTAGAAGTCATGTTACTGAAGAGTTGTGAGTTCTTTTGTGGATTCTTAGACTTATTGATGCAAAAACTTAAAAACTGATTTAGAATGAATCTTTTATTTATTTTTATATAATAGTTGCTTTTTAAATTATAATATAATTACATCAGTTCTTCCCATGTCCCTTCTTGCTGCCTCTCAAATTCATGGCTTTGTTTCCTTTAACTGACATTTTACACACACACACACACACACACACACACACACTACCAAACATATAAATATAATCTGCACCATTTGTGTAACATTGCCTGTATATATGCAATGTTTGGGACTGACCACTAACCCTGGAGTACATATTGCTCTTGCTCTCAGCATTCCTTAGTTGACTGTATTTCTTATTGTCTAGGGAAGCAGCCTAATGAGATTTCCCCATTGGAATGAATGTTAAAGATGATTTCAATAGAGTTTGAAATAAAAGTTACAGAGCTATCAATCTGTAAATCCAGCAGCTTCTCAGAGAAGGGAGATGGAGAAGAGAGAGAAACTCACACTTTCAGTATTGGGTGGACAGTGGAGACCTGTAGGCATCTACATGAAGGGAAGAAAACAACAGAGAAAACAATGATGCATCCCAGAGTAACAAGGTAAACAAGGTTGTTTAGAGTTGTGGATAGGTATCAAAGCAAAAAATTAAAAGAGGGGAAAAATAAAAGCTATGTTTTGTGAGTTAAAACTCAGAAAAGGGTGTAGTACAGGTAGAGACCGCAGTGAGGAAGGTGTTGTTGGGAGATGTAAATGCACTTCTTACTGAATATAGAAGTGTTCTTCCCATATTCTCAGCAGTTCTGTTGGTAGTTCAGATTCTCTTAGGAGGGGTCAGATAATTGACAGGTCTGCTTGATATAATATGTGAAATATGTTGAGTCCTATGTCAAAATTAAAATAATTAAGAGCACTCTTCTGCCTAATGGGATAAAGGAAGGAAACAAGTAATTTGAACAATACAAATTACTGACCAGTTGATTGACAGGCCCAGTAAGATCAGGCGCTGAAGTGAGGGGTAATAATATAATAATATGCAATATTTTAATATTTGGAGCAGATAAAAATGGTATGCCTTCCTCCAGTGCCAGACTTAGATTCATTGTATTGTACTGTATTAGAATCATTCAGATTCCATAGTATTGACCAATCACAATTAGCCATCATTGAATTGGTCTTTCGGAAACTTTCTCCTTTTCAAATGGTAAATTGGAGGTTGGATCCTTAGTCAAATGCAAGGGAGGGATTAATCCTCAAGTTCCTTCAAGCCTACTAAAGCCCATTAAACTGCCTATCTTTCCCCATTAGATGTTCAGACAAAAATTATTTAGGAAGATGGTCACTGAGGTGATCACTTTTCTCTTAATGGATAATAGAAGAATTTAGCTTCTTTGTCCTTTCTGACTTTCAATTCTTGCAGGATGATCAGAAGACTCAGACAGATAGATGTGAATTGTTGCTGGGCCATCAGAGGATGGATACACTATGAAAATAAAACATAAAATTAACACAGCAGTTAAGTATGAAAGTTCAAAATGTATTTGGATTGTTAGAAAAGTTACAATAGATATTACCTATCCTTGTCATGAAAACCTAGAGATCCAAATGTAAATTATTCTTGTTAATCAGCTAATAGGGGAAAGCTCCTTGACACTTGAGGTAGAAGCTAAACGTCTATTTGTACATTTTTTTAAAAGCTGTATTAAATAGTCACAAGGAAGGAAGGTCACATGCAGGGGTTGACAATAAAAGATATAACACTTTAACTCTCTGCAATCAGTCAATCCGGCTTCTAGAATTATTAATTCAGGTATGGTTCTTTTCCTAAGATCCTTAGTACAAGCATCACATTTCCTTTATATGAAGGCAAAATTTTATACCACATTGCTAGGAATGGAATATCCTTCCCTAAGATCTGATACACAAAGACTGAGCAGGCAAGAAGGCCAGCAAGAGTGAAATCCCTGGGTCATTTTAAGTTAATTTGCTGTTGTGATGTGACTCTGATTTTTTGGCATCCTCTTCATTTGATACAATATTTCCATGTTATAGATATAAGAATATTACACCCAAGCTTAAAAATGATCATGAAAACAAAATGTCCTAAAGAAGTAAAAGCAGCAGAGAGAGAAAAGAGGAGCTTTAAAAATCCAAAAATGAAAATTACATAATAGATAGAGGAGGTATGAAGAAGCAAACAATAATGTCATCAATGTGAAGATACAATATTCTCATTTTAGTTCACTAAAAGCCAAAATTAGCATAATTTTAACATTTAGCAGTACACTAAAGAAAATCTAACTATCTTGTGTATTTTTGAACACCTTAATGTCAAACAGTTTAATAAATATAAAATATAAAAGTTTTAAATGCTTTCAGACTAATTAAAGTTTAATCATTTAACATGCATAATTGGCAGTATGGTGGAGGTTGAGTATGAACCAGATCCTCTGACATTTATGAGTGGGTTCTGAGAAGCTGGTAAAAGTCTGCAGAAAGAAATACATAACAAGGAGTTTGTCATGGTTAATTACTTGCATTCGCTTTTACATAATGTGTGTGTGCTTGTATGTTCACGTAACATATATTTAAGTCAGAGAATGAGGACAGGGAGTCAACTTCTTCCATTTTTATTCAGTGAATCAAATATGGATTGGAAGGACGTCTTGGCAGTCTAGGCTTTAACCTACTGAGTCATCTCACCAGCCCACATATGCACACTTTAAATTATGGGACTGGAGAGATGGCTAGGTGATTCAGACCCTTGTTGCTTGGGCAGAAAACTGAGGTTTGGTTCCCAGAAACCACATGGTGCTTTATGATCACCATAATTTCAGTTCCAGGGCAACTGGCACGAGGCAAACATATGGTACACACGAAATAAATAAATAAACTAGAAGTAATGTAACCACTAAAACAAAGGGGCTGTAAAATTGAAGTAGCTAAAGGTTTTGTTACTCATTTCATTCTTGGGACACAAAATAATGAAATAAAACACTATATATAGACATGGCACAACTGAAGTAGGTAAGATATATCCAGCAAATAAAAATAGACTTATGTCTCTACCCCTTTGAGATGTAAGTTAAAATCACAAAAAAAAATATGAAAAGGTGAGGCTAAATTCAATACCACTCTCTGGAAATCTCAGGGAACACTACAGAAGAGGGAGCAGAATGAATATAAGACCCTTGTCTCTTATAAAAAGAATAGGGTAAGGCTATGAAATGCTATTTCTTAGCAAGACACAATTGTAATCATGAGTTTACTGCAGCTGTAGTTGCCTGTACTGGGCTTCCACAATACTGAGCCCAACAAAAGGCAGCCATGAATGGGGAAAGCCTCAAAGGTCCTAATCCTCACAGATGAATGAACGTTGCTTAATTTGCTCTTGCCATGGAAAAACAGCATGTCAAAGGCAACTTACAAAAAAAAAAAATGTTTAATGTTGGAACCCACAATTCCAAAACCTTGTGTACATGACCACCATGGTGTGAGTATGGCAAGGGTAGGCAGGAATGGCACTGGAACAGTACCTGAGAGCTCAAATATTGGGACAATGACCATAAAACAGAAAGATAACTAACTAGTAAAGGTGTAGGTTTTTGAGACTGCTAAGCCTGCCCCCTGTGACACACCATCTCCAACAATGCCTCACTTCCTAATTCTTCCCAAACAGTTCCAGCTCCTCAAACTAGGAACCAAGCATTCAAATATATGAATATATAATGTGAGGGGGTGGCATTATCATTCAATCCACCACACTTGATTCTCTAGCCTCTATAGGCTTGTAGCCATCCCATATTGTAAAAATACACTAGGTTAAACCTCAAAAGTCCCCATGGTTTTTTCAGCTTCAAAACATTTTCAAATCCCAAAGTCCAAGCCTCTTCTAAGACTCAACGCAATCTCTAACTTTAATTCCAGCAAAACTGAAATTAAAAAGCAAATGACATACTTCCACTATACAATGCCACAAAACATACATTACAGTTCCACAGAGAGGGAAGAAAGCATGGTAAGGAAATAATGAACCAAAGCTAGACTAAATCCCAGCAGGGAACACTCCAAATTCTGTAACTGTCTGATTTTCAAAGGAATTAGATGGCTTCACCCTTCTAGCTTCAATAAATGCAACAAGCTTTTCAGTTTTGGACTGCTCCGACTCCCTATATGGAGTTCTCCCTGGCAGACATTCCTCGGCCCTGGCACTTCCACCACCTGGGTTAGATCTCACACTCAATCCAGTCACAACTTCACAGAATGGCCTCTCAGGACCTCCATGCAAGGACAACCCTGCTACCTGGCCACTGTGGTTTCCTGAGCTGCAGGGGAAGCTCCACAACCTCTTTATTCCTACATAATTCATGACCTTAAAGCCAGAACCTCACTAGCTGGTGTTGACAAGTTCTGTTGCCTTCTCGAAACGGAATCTGCTCCCATTTTTTAATTAAATGGGTAAAAAAACAAACAAACAAAACAAACAAACAAACAAAAAAACATTTTTGGTGCTGCTTTTGAGAACAGGTAATTACTTAGGCCAGTTCTTTTCAAAGCTGTATGATTAACTGTGTGGGTCTCACCCTGAGGGCACACTCCTTTTGTATTTCATTTTGACCCTCATTCTCTACTTCATTGTAGAGCTACATAAGCATGAAATAACCACACAGCACAGTAAATATTAGACTGTCTTGAAAAATCTTCTGCCAAAGAAATAAGTCCAAATGTTTTCAATTTAGCCACCAGAAGAGTTTTAGAACAAAGACAAAAAGAAGCCATATTTCTTGCCAAAATATTACAGGACTGATTCTTAGCCTCTGTTAGTTCCCTTTTTTCTCTGTTAATTTTTTTGTCTGACTGACCTGTCCAGTGGTGAGAGTGGAGTGTTGAAGTCTCCCACTATTAGGGTGTGGGGTTTAATGTATGATTTAAGCTTTAGAAGTGTTACTTTTACATATGAGTGTGCCTTTGCATTTAGGGCACAGATGTTCAATATTGAGATTTCCTCTTGATGGATTTTTCCTGTGGCTAATATGAAATGTCCTTCCTTGTCTTTTTGACTGATTTTAGCATGAAGTCTATTTTGGTAGATATTAGGATAGTTACACCAACTTGTTTCTTAGGTTCATTTGAATGGAAAATTTTCCCAACCCTTTACTCTGAGGTTATGCCTGTCTTTGAGGTTGAGTTGTGTTTCTTGTATGCAACAAAATGATGGATTCTGTTTTTGTATCAAATCTATTTGTCTGTGTTTTTTATAGGTGAGTTGAGTTCATTTATATTAAGGGATATTAAAGACTAGTGATTGTTCTCTTGTTAATTTAGTTTTCATTGTTGGTGTTGCTAATTTGTGTGCTTTTCCCATTTTTGTGATTTGTTGCTGTGAGATCATCAATTACTTCTGTTTTTGTTGATGTAACCAACTTTCTTGGGTTTGAGTTTTCCTTTTAGTACTTTGTGTAGGGCTGGATTTATGGCTAGGTGTTGGTTAAATCTGGTTTTGTCGTGGAATATTTTGTTTTGTCCTTCTATGGTGATTGAAAGTTTTGCTAGGTATAATAGTCTGGGCTGGCATCCGTGGTCTTTTAATGTCTGCATAATGCTTGACCAGAACCTTCTGGCTTTCATCGTCTCCATTGAGAAGTCATGTGTAATTCTGATAGGTCTGCCTATATATGTTTCTTGGCCTTTTTCCTTTGAAGTTCTTAATAGTCTTTCTTTATTCTTTATGTTTAGCATTTTGATTGCTAAGTAGTAGCAAGGGGACTTTTTAATACAGTATATTTGATGTTCGGTAATCTTCTTGTATCTTCATAGGCATATCTTTCTTTAGGTTGGGAAAGTTTTCTTCTATGATTTTGTTAAATATATTTTCTGTGCTTTTGAGTTGAACTTCTCCTACTTCTATACCTACTATTCTTAGGTTTGGTCTTTTCATGGTGTCCTATATTTTCTGGATAATTTGGGTTAAGCTTTTGTTAGATTTAATGTTTTCTTTGGCTGATGAGTCTAGTTGCTCTATTGTGTCTTCAGCACTTGAGATTCTCCCTACCATCTCTTGTATTTTGCTGTTTATGTTTGCATTTATGGTTCCTGATTGTTTTCTCATGATTTCGGCTTGTGTTTTCTTTATTGTCTCTATTTCACTTTCCCAGTCTTAAATAGTTTCTTTCATATGTTTGATCACTTTTTCTTGTTTTTTTTTTTTTAAGGGATTGATTTGTTGATGTCTTCCAGTTTTTTGTTTGTTTTATTCCTCCATTTCTTTGAGGGAATTTCTCATTTCCTCTTTAAGACTTTCAAACATTCTCCTGAAGTTATTTTTTAGGCCATTTTCTTCTGCTTCATCTATGTTCGGTTGTTCAACTCTTGCTGTTGTAGAGTCTCTAGATTTTACTGGTGTTGTGTCGCTCTTTGTGGTGCTGTGCATGTTCTTACCTTGTCTACCCATCTTTTCCTTTAATTGGTGTAGTTATGGGCTGTCTGTGACTTTGTTGATTAATCTTTCAGGTGCCAGTGGATCTAAGGCTCAGATGGTTGCTCCTCATGGTGCAGTCAGTGCCACGGTTCTAGTTACCCTGTTGGCCACTCCCTGTTCCTGAAGGTCTCTCAGCACTGCAGGGGTTTGCCCTGCTCCAGTGGAGTTTGCTTTCTCAGGCCTGCTCTCATCTAGATTGCTTGCTCAGACATGTTTCTGTAAATGTCCCTGGTCTGGATCTGCTCCTCCAGTGGTCCCTGGCTTTGGGTTGGTCCTGCATAGATCTCTGGCTCTGACCTTCTCCCTCGAAGTTCCCAGACTTGATTGTGCCTGACCTGGAGAGGACCTTGCTAAGGCCTATTACCTCAGAGGTCCCAGACTCATGTCCAGACCCAGAAGGGTCTTTGGTTCTGGCCCAATCGCTCAGCAGTTGCTCCCTTGTACCTGCTTCTGTATAGTTCACTGTCTCAGGTCTGCTCCTGCCCAGGTCACTGGCTCAGTCCTGCCTCCACAAATTTCCCTGGTCTGGATCCGCTCTGGTTCCAATGGAGCTTGCTGTCTCAGTTCTGCTCTGGCCTAGGTTGGTGGCTCAGTCCCATTTCTATGGACTTCACTTCCTCAGGCCTGTTCTGGTGTAGGTTGCTGACCCAATCCTGCCTCCACAAATGTCCCTGGTCTGGATCCACTCCTGTTCCCATGGAGTTACTGTCCCAGGCCCACTCTGGCCCAGGTTGCTGGCCCAGTCCTGCACTTGTAGACAGTCTTGTTTTATTTTATTATTATTTTTGAATTTGTGTGTATACAAATGTATAAATATAACCTACTGCCCCATTCATTATTTTTGAATATTTTTGCCTGTGTCTTTAACTGTGGTATACACATACTGTTTGAAGATATTAAATATTATTTAAATATTTTATTTTAAAATACTTTCAAGTTGAATTACAGCTATCAGTATAAAATCAGATATACTACCTAATAGCAGGTTCTATGCCCACACAAAAATTTCCTCCTTTTTTGATTTAGATACTAAAAAAATGTCTGGACTAAAAGGTCAAATGCCAGTAAATTCACAAACCAAAAATTTATAAACCAAAATACATTTGCTCTAATATCAAAACCAGGTAAAGGCATAAAAAGATAAAGAATATGTAAAGAAGAAGGAGGAGAATGAGGAGGAGGAGAGGAGGAAGAAGTTGAGGAGAAGAATAGGAGGAGGAGGAGGGGAGGTAGAGAAGGAGGAAGAGGAGTCTACCATAAGCCTATATAACTCATGAGCATAGATATAAAATACGTGAACAAAATACTTGCAAGCTGAATACAGGTAGGTATATATCCAGAAGATCAGACACTAAAATCAAGCTGGCTTTTTCCAAAGATGTGAAGATGGCTCAAAACACACAAGTCAATAAATGTAGTAAATTGTAAATGGAGACTGCTTTCTCATTTCCTGGCCCAGACCCAAATAATCACACAAAGTTATATTAATTACAACACTGGCCAATGGCTCAGGCATATTTCTAGTTAGTTCTTACATCTTAAATTAACCCATTTCTATTAATCTGTGTATCACTACAAGGCCGTGACTTACCAGTAAGGTTCTGGCATTTTTCTCTTTCAGCAGCTACACGGCATCTCCCTGACTCCAATTTCTTTCCTCTTGTATCTCTGCTTGGATTTTCTGTCTTGTTATATTCTGCCCTGCCATAAGCCAATGCAGCTTTTTTTATTAACCAATGGTAATAAAACATTCACAGCATACAGAGGGACTCCCACATCAATAAATCATATAAATGGACTTAGAGAAAAATCACATGATCATCTCTATAGATGCACAAAATGCCTTTTATACAGGATTGTTTTAGTAATCTTTGTAATTTATTTGATCCTCCAAGAGTTGAAATTGGGGATTTTTTTCAATTTCTGTGAAGAATTGTCCTTTAATTGTGATGGAAATTACACTGAACTATAGATTGTTTTGGTAGGATGGCCCTTTTCAGAATATTAATCTTGATCCATACAACTGGAACATCTTTCCATCTCTTGTGTCCTCTTCAACTTATTTATTCAGTCTTACTTTATGCAAGTATTTCACTTCCTTGCAGTTGTCACAATGTATTTTATTTTTGAGCTATGTCTACCTTGTTCACTGTGCTGGTTGTGCAGTTCATCCACTCATCCTTTCTTTCATCTGGACACAGTTCTACCACTTTTGTCTCTGGTACTGAACTCAATTTTGAAGCTGTTCCCTCAAGTCAGTGACCCTCAATGGCATGACTCACTCCACTCCACTCATTATTTTATCAATATTCTCATGTATCTATCATTATCTTACCCCTGTATAGTCACTCAATAACTGATACCTACAGAAAGATAAATAGATAGTTAGATGATTGATGATAGATTTATTATATGGTATGTAAAGTATGAGCTGAGAGTATTAGCAATTAATTTGTAATAAAAGAACATGTGTTCTCTTTGGCAAAGATTATTAAAGAAAGTTTACTAACCAGAAATACTGCCACTAAATGTGTTTGTTTGTTTCTGACATAATGCCCATTAAATACATGCTCCATATATGCATAAATAGTTTCTGAGAGAGAATCTTCTTTCCAGAAATCATAGTTCTAAAGATGCCAAAAACAAAGCTCAGGTCTTCAGAATATGATAATATGATTACAATGTACAATTTAAGCTCCACCCTTAAAGAGTGTTGACAGTTAATTCTGGTGGAATCTGTAACTTGAGATAAAATTGTATTGTAGTAATCTGATGAGTGCTCAGATTGAATCCATTGAATTCTCATATTCTGGTAGATTTATTTTGTCTGAAGTGAAAATCTTCCCAGCTTTAGTAGTAAATATATCTTCAAGTATAAAGACTGTAATGTTGCCTTCACTGTTACTACATCATATGTGGAGTAATCAGATCTTTGAAGAATATGCCAAGAAAGATAATGCTGCTTCCCCTAACTGACCACTGATTATTTTTATATATTTTAAAATTTTAATACAATTATATCATTTTCACTTTGTGTCATACCCCAACCCTTCCATGGACTCCTCCATCTTGCTTTCTCAACTTCATGGATTTTGTTCCGTAATTGCTCATTATTTATATAATTTTTATGTGAGTGATTTCAGGGCTGACCCCTTGGTACTGGATAATCAGTTGGAGGTGGGGGAGTCTCCTCTGGGAAAGACTATTTTGTCCACTGGTAGCTTTCCTTAGCTGACTTTGGTTCTTTTTCCAGTATGGGGCTTCATGAGATTTTTCACCTCCCATATTAACATGTCCATTGCTTTTTGCCTCTACACTTATAATTTGACTCAACCCTAAGCATCTCTAGCAGCGGGATGCAAATTGTCAACCACAAGAAAATGCTAAACTCATAAAACCCTTTTTGAGTTTTTTAATTCATATAGCAAAAGTTTGAGGAATATGTATGGGAATGGATTTTAAAAGTGTGACAAAATGGGAAAGGATCAAAAACTAGATTAAACTGTGTGTATTGATATGGATCAATCAATTGATAATGGATTTTAAGTTTAATGTTCCAGCTTAGTTTTTTAAATTTCACTATTTGTCTAAAATAATAGTGAAAAGATGCCCAACTAAGAATAAGCTGGAGATGCCTGATAACTCATGGCCTAATATTAATGGAAGGAATCAAAGACTTAGGAAAATTGGAATGTTAGAATTGATTTGCCATTCAAAATTTAATCTTCCACAATGGGAGTATCTAGAAGACGTACCTTTCACTGATACTCTAAGAAACAGATCCATGGAGGGGTTTCAGCTTCCTAATGATCTGTCACTATCTTTATATGTCAGAAATCAAAATAGTCACCATGTATGCTAAACAGGATCACTTAAATACAGTGTTCCTAAATAGACCCCAGAGTATCAAGGGACAAGCGACAACACTAAACCACTGGATGTGCATACTTATCATAACAGACATCACAGGCAGGGCACAGTTGGCTGACACATACAGACCTTCATCTTTGTCTAATTAATCATAGTGTTGCCAGAGTGAAATAAGCTGGGAAACCCTTTAAGTACCTTTTCAATATGTATAAGAAGTCCAGTGAACACCCAAACTCATCCCATGATTATTTCCCCAGTCCTAGAAGCAAAACAGGCATAGAATAGAGATATGTCCCCAGAAGATAGAATAGTCCATACTGCTCCATTGACCTGTAGAATAGGGGATATTGTGGTTTAAAGGCCAAATGGAAGGCTTTGTAGATACTTCTACCTGAGAGAACAATTAACAAAGACCTGCTGAGGTTTTTTCTTAGTGTGGAATATAGGATGGGTACTACAGAACAGTAGAAAAAACTAGCACATAAAACCACATGATTAGTTACAGAAACAAGAAGTAAAATGGCTATGAGAGTTTCTGCCTATTTTGTCAAGAATACGCATGTGTGTGTGTGTGTGTGTGTGTGTGTGTGTGTGTGTGTGTGTGTGTGTATGCTTGCGTGTGTATGTGTGTGTGTGTGAAATACATTTACTATGACCTGACCTCTGGTAAAACTACAGTCAGCATGCCCCTCAGGCATGTACAATACTTACAGAAACTTTTGCTGACCTACATTGTTCTGCTTCTGTAACCACATGCTTCCGGCTCTCCAATCAAACAGAAGCATGACAGTAACACAACTGTGCCCTATTATTGCTAAAAAATTGATTTCCTGTCATGCTTGCTAACAGTCATCATGGCTATGCTAACAGAATTTGCCAAACCCATGGCTTTACCTTTATAAACCCCTGCTTACTCGGTGTGGGGCTTTCTTTTTAGACTGGTAGTCACAGGAGTATATACCCCAGGCCAGATCTATGTGGCTCAATAAAAACTTGAGTTTCATAAAGAGCTAGTACTGGTCTCCTCTTCTGTGAGAACTCCCTGTCTACAACAATATTAAGCAGATGCTTGTGTTTCTTTTTTCCTATTTCTTTACCATGTAATATAACATTGATTAAGTTAGTGTCTATAGTTAACTATTGTTAAATCTGAACTAGCATAGTTAAGTTTATGGAATATTAAAAGAACATGTAGTCCTCAGAAGAATTTGCCTTCTATTATTGGAAAACAGTGGGTAGCTAGTCATGATCACTGTATTGTCTTCATTTGGAAATTTAGCATGGGATAAGGAGATATAGTGGTGTGTCCAGCTGACATAAGCTAGATATGACAACCCCCACCTGTAGGCATGTCTGTAGGAGACTGTAGCTTACTGTGGGCAGCACTGTCCCCAGACAGGTGGTGCTGGACTGCATAGATGTCCATAATCTCTACTGCCACTAGAAACCATGCTCAGGTCCATGGTACATGATCACAGCTGAAGCCATGAAGATGTGGAAGTCCGTGATTCTTGCTCCCGCTGACTGTAAAGAGCAAGGGAGCCCACTTTGCAGAGGTATCAATGACTGTGGACTCGCAGTTGAGGAAGAGGAAGGAGGAAGGTTTCTTGGACAACTCCTACCTCCATTCCACTCCACCAACTTAAAATTGACAGCCTATACAGGCACCATCAAAAAGAACTCCCACAAATTGGGATAAGGATTGCTTAAATGTAGCTCCCCACAACTGATGGCTTCTGGCAGGGTTAGAGTGGGAAAGGACTCGGGTTTTTGTTTAGTTCTTTCTTCTCTTCTTTCCCTTTTTTTCCTTTTGTTATTCGCTTATATGTTACATCCTGACTGCATTTCCCTATCCCTTTTCTCCTCTCAGCCCACTCCCTACCTCTCCTCTCCTCCAATTTCACTCCTCCTATATTTCCCTTCAGAAAAAAAAGGTCTTCCTGGAAAATCAATCAAGCATGCATATCAAGTTGCAATAACACTAGGCAACTTCACTCTTATTAAGTCTGGACAAGGTAACCCAGTAGGAGTAAAAGGGTCCCAAAACCATTGCAAAAGAGTCAGAGACAATCCCTGTACCCACTGTTAGGAGCCCCACAAGAAGACAAAGCTACAGAGCTATAACGTAGATGCAGAGGACCTACGTCAAATCCATGCAGGCTCTCTGATTGCCGATTCAGTCTCTATGAGCCCCGCTTAGTTGATTCTGTGGGTTTTCGGTTGGTGTCCTTGACCCTCTGCTTCATGCAATTCTTCCTCTCCCCCTTCCACAGAATTCCCTGAGTTCTACCTAATGTGTGGCTGTGGGTCTCTGCATCTTCTCCCGCAAGTTGCTGGATGAAGCCTCTCTGAAGTCTAGGATCTTGTCTATAAGTATATCAAAGAAGCATTAAGAATCATTTCGTTGGCATTTTTTGTCAGCTGTTGGCAATATTATTTTAAGGTGTGTTACTTTTGTTGATGTTGCATGTGTTTAACTCTGTGAAACTGTGGTACTTTGACTGTCTAGAACTCCTGATGGTCTAATAAAGATCTGAATGTCCAATAGCAAGGCAGGAGAAAAGATAGGTGGAGCTGGCTGGAAGAGAGAATATGTAAAAGGAGCGAATTGGGAGAACAGGTTTGGAGAAGTAGCCAGAGAAGGAAGAGGACATTAGGGGGGCATCCACCCAGCTACACAGCAATCTACAGAGTAAGAATAAAATTTACAGGAGTAAAAGAAGGGGAAACCCAGAGACAAAATATATAAAAGTATAAGTTAAGTAAAAGCTTGGCAAGAAACAAGCCAAGTTAAGGTTAGACGATTATAAAAAATGAATAAGTCTCCATGTGTGATTCATTTGGGATCTGGGCAGTGGACCCCAAAAGAGTCCAAAGAGCTCAACATCGCGATACTACAGTCAGACACATTTGGTTCTATCCCAGGTCTCTGTTACACAGCCACTGGTTCCTGGACCTGCAGGCAATGCCAGGCATGAACCCCTCTAATGGCGTACATCTCAAGCTAAACCAGTCATTGGTTGGTCATTCCCACAAGTTCTGTGCTACCTTTACCCTAGCACATCTTTCAGGTGGGACAAATTGTAGTCAAAGGTTTCATGGCTGAGTTGATGACCCAGTCCCTCCACTGGAAACCTAGCCTGGTTACAGAATATGGCTGGTTTAGGCTCAATATCCCCCATTACTAGGAGTCTTCACTAGGGTCATCCTTATAGATTCCTGAGAGTTTCCATTGCAGTAGGTTTCTACCGGGAGTGGGGTTCCCCTCTGTGTGATATGAATATGTCTTAATATATTATTGGTTAATAAAGAAGCTACTTCGACTGATAGCAGGGTAGAATATATCCAGGCTGGAAGAGATAGAAAGAGAGAGTAGGTAGAGTCAGAGAGATGCCATGTAGCTGCTGAAGGAACCATGCCGGAACATTACCCAGTAAGCCACAGCCTCATGGCAATATACAGAATAATAGAAATGTGTTATATCAAGATATAAGAGCTAGCTAGAAAGACTCTTAAGCTATTGGCCAAACAGTATTGTTCACAGAGGTTTCTGTCACACCTGGTCCCAAAGAAATACACAGAGGTCTATTAGATCAGGCTTCTTATTAACTCTTATATCTTTCATTTTAACCCATAATTCTTGTCCTTGTTAGCCACATGACTTGGTACCTTTTACCAGTGAAGAAATGCCTCAGCAACAGAACAAATGAACTTGACTGCTTAAGAGGAGCTTGCCAGCAAGGAGGCGAGAAACAAAAATCTTCCTTCTTTCATATCCTTTTATGTGGACTGCCACCAGAATATTTGGGGTGGGTCTCCAGAGCATAATTGATCCAGATTTAGAGTGGGTCTTCTCACCTCAAATGATTTAATCAAGAAAAATCCTTCATAGGTGTGCTCAGCTCTTGACTTTTAGTTGTCTATCACGATATAACCAATGCAAACATATTTTAATAAACTTGACATTTTATGAATTATGTGATATTAGTACATAGTACTGGTCTTTCATTCTAGCTTCTTATACTTATATTAGCTGAAGCTTGTTCCCTGGTAATTTCTTGAAAAAAGGCTTTGGAAACAACTTCCTAGACTTTCATCATACAGTTAGAAGCTCTTAGCATTGTCTAAAATAATAATAAAAAATAAAATTTAAGTAAGTCAAATAAATTTTTTATATAAAATCTGAAAGTCACACTTGTTTCTGCAGAGAACTTTTTTTTCTTTGCTCTCCACCTTCTGTATTTACATAAAAATAGTCAACTAGATTTCAGAACAAAGCATGATAGCTCAGCAGACCTGGTTTTAATACTAAAGAAAGCTGTGGATCTCTGGGATATGCTTTTTCAAAATACTGTGTACAACGTTTTGTGCCATTATTTATATGACCACATATTTTGAATATCTAGTGAGCATTTTTCAGTAACTATAAGCTAAAAAAAAATAAAGAACAGCGAGAATTTTTGTCAAACCTACTGAGGTCCATTTGGATGCTATTGAGGCTAGCAAAAAATAATATGAGATGAATAAAATCAAAGATTGTAAGGTTTCGCACAAATCAATCTTATCAAATACAATTTCAGTCTTTAGCTAAGGGAATTAAATTGCTAAGTCTATAATTTTCTGATTTTGAAAATAGAACTTCAACAATAATCTCTTAAGGGAAAAAATAGAGCAACAGAGACTAGAACACTAAAAAGGAACAACAAGCAAAAAACCCTAAAGGATAGTTTAACTTAACCTGAAGGAAATGTGTAATAATATTTCACATGGGGAAAAGTCTCTCAACCAGTTTGGAATTGTGCTGGTGATGGAGCTGGATTTCTGAGAGCTTCCTGTGTGACTGGTGACGTCAGGATAATGCGTGGTGTGAGCAATACCTGTCTTTCCTGCCATTGTTCATTATCTGAGTTAGTTCTCAGTGATGGCACAATTAGCATTAGCAGACAAGTAATTCAGCAGGACAGGGCACTATATCATTTTCCTGTGGTCATACATTTCAAACTTCTAATGAAATTTTTTATGACTAAAAGCAGGAGAATTGTAATGTGTGTTTGGAAAATAAACATCAGAACTTTTGTCAGATCTCTTAAAAATTGTCTCCACTCATTTACTAGTAGAAATGACAAAATGTTCACACTAATATTTATTCGAATTATTTCTTTGATGAGTCAGTCTTGGTTCATGACTCAGTCGTTTGCCAAAAGTTATCACTTTCCTGTCAGTATTAACTTTTGTTTCAGATAATTTTCCTGAGTAATCAATTTTCATGCTACTACTGCTTCTTTGCCTTTTCGTTACTAGCTCAATGCAGCAAATATTCTTATACTGATATTTAAAAGCCACAAAAAGTGAATGGTCTCTTTTCAAATAATATCTTCAATAATGACACAAGCATAAGTTATAAAACAAAACAACTTTCTAACCCTATACTACCTGCTACCGATCTTAAAGAAAGACAATAAAATAATATAAAATCTGGAAATGTAATCCATTATTTATTATGTATGTATTTATCTTTTGTATTTTCATGCTTTTAAAATGTTTCAGAATTTATATAAGCCTACTGCTTTATTCATTCCAGGTGATGAAGAGTCAACTCAATATTCGGGAATCAGAACTCCAGTCTGTGTCATTGTGTTCCTGGAAAAGAAGTCATGTTGAGCACAGAAAATGGAAAGTCAATATGAGGGGAAAAAAGTTCAAAGCAAACAGTTAACATTATATACCACCACTCCCTCTTGTGTACTTGGGATACAGTGGGTCAGGCATGAAATAGCTCCTATGTAAGAAATGCATCTCTATAAGTAAGTAATAATAGTAAATAAATATCTCTGGGGTTATTTTTAATCATTCATGAATTCATACCAACCCTATATATTCTGAGATATTATCAGTAATTGAGTTCTAAGCATCATAAAATAAGAAATTAACCCTACTAAACAATTTACTAGTCTGTGATGTACATCATATGTAAGTAGGTATCATCTATATGAACTACAAAACATGATTTAGTGGGAAATAACTGAACTATAGTGCAAAATCTAAGCATTAATTGTATCGCTAAATTTTTAGATTAATATAATGTAGGAAATCGGCAAGCAAGGGAAACAAAATGACAAATGAGTTGTAAGGCTTGAGTCTAATGCGTGCAGCTGTATGTCTTATGTCCACTTCTTCCAGTCAGCCTTTTCCTAAAGGCCTGGCTTCATCTGACGGTTATTATGTAGACTATAAAAGACGGTGAATTTATTGGAGAATACATTTGAAATAAGAAAAATCTTATAGCAAGCAAACTATATTGTGTTTTGAATGTATAAATATTGTTTCCATAATTGGTAAAAACTTGAGATTTGTCTGTAATGCTGCTCAGTGTGGACCACCTTAAGTAGAAGTTGAGGTGGCCCTAGGACTGAATCCTCAGTTCTTATCACATCTGGGAGAGTTAGAAGTAAAAGGCAAAACAAACAATGCTTTCCAGGCTCAGAAAGATACTTTGCCAAAAACTCCTACTGGGCCAAGAATGAAATACAATACTTAATTAGGTGACATGAAATTATGTTTCCTTGCTGACCATTTCTTCAAGTATATAATGAACGTACCTATGAAGTCTTATTTATTTTATTATTTCACAACATGGCATTCTCCTTACAGACCTGCCCCAGAGTAGTTACTCAGGGAACAATTGATGAAAACATATGTTTTAGGAGATCATTATTAAATCTGAATTCTAATAATGGTCTATGTGATACTTCAGGATGTATATGCAAACTTGCTTCCATTTAAATTGTGCTCTGCCTTTAAAGGAAATGTAGGAAAATGATGACTTTAAAAATTCAGATAAGGGGTTCAGTGGTTGAGGGCACCTGCTGCTCTCACAGAGGACCAAGACGTTGTTCTCAGAACCTACATATTGGCTTACAGTCCTCTATAACTCTAGTTCCAAGAGACCTAAGGCCTTCTGACTTCTGTAGGCACTAGGCATGCATATGGGGCACACATATAGATGAAGACAAAACATTTATACATATGAAATAAAAACAAAGAAATCTTAGAGTTCAAATAAGAGGAAGTAAAAGCAACATTACCACCACTTCCTACTTTCACAGAACTTAAAATATATCATTTATTTTTCACTTTTCTTTACAAAAAATATATCTCATCACCAACTTCTTCATGGCTGCCTTTACTTCTTTGTTTCTTAATGTGTAGATGATGGGGTTGAGTAAAGGGAATATCACAGTATGAAACACAGATACCACTTTATCTAAAGAAAATGAGTCAAATGGACGAGCATAAATGTAGATGGACG
Organism: Microtus obscurus; assembly: GCA_963919715.1. Lineage (NCBI taxonomy): Eukaryota > Metazoa > Chordata > Mammalia > Rodentia > Cricetidae > Microtus > Microtus obscurus. The sequence goes on along the minus strand of CAWTZC010000431.1, from coordinate 1,466,120 downwards.
GTCCAAACATTAGCACTACTATGGTGATGTGGGAATAGCAGGTGGATATGGCCCTGCTGGTGCTCTCACCTGAACTTGAGTGTTTCTTGAGCATGGCCAGAAGGAATGCATAAGACATTAATAGAGCAATGAAGCACACCACCGAAATTAGGCCACTGCTAAAAATCATCACTAACTCTTCCCAGAAAGTGTTGGCACAGGCAATCCGGACAACCTGTGTGATGTCACAAAAATAATTGTCTAATTCATTGGGCCCACAAAATGGGAGTCGAACGATGAGAGCCACTTGTATTATAGAATGAATGAAGCCCCCTGTCCAGGAGAGAGCCACTAAGATACAACAGAGACGTCGGTTCATAATGGTAGCATAATGGAGGGGGCGGCAGATAGCAGCATAGCGGTCAAAGGCCATCACTGTGAGGAGGAACATCTCAGAGGCCCCAACAAAATGCAAAAAGAAGAGCTGAGCAATGCACCCACCAAAGGAAATGATCTTCCTTTCCACAAAGAAGTCTACAAGCATCTTAGGCGCTGTGATGGAGGAGTACCAAATATCAAGAAAGGCTAGGTTAGCCAGCAGGAAATACATGGGAGAATTCAGGTGGGGATCAAGCCTGATGGTACAGATAATAAGGATATTCACCGGAAGTATAAATAGATAGAAGGATAAAAATATAACAAACAAGACTAGCTGCACTTCTCGAGTCTGAGACAGACCAGTGAGAACAAATTCTGTCACAGTGGTATCATTTACGGACTCCATTTCTTCAAGTGATTTTTCATTGTAGCTATAGAAAATAAAAGAAAATATAATTATTTCAAATAATATGTAATTAAAATTGCATCCCTACTTTCAAAATTGTGACATATTCTTATCATGAAGAGATTGCATTGAGTGGCTGGAAGATGGCTTTGTGCTCTTGCAGAAAACTGCAGCTCAGGTCTTTCCACCTACAAGGCAGCTGATAATAATCTGTAAGTTTAGTCTCTGGGTACCCAATATCTTTTCTGGTCTTCATGGGCACCAGGTATGCAGACATACATGCAAACAAAACATCCACACATGTGAAGATAGAATGAAAAATAAACTTAAAGAGTCTATAATATCCTTGCTTTCCTCATTTTACTTTAAAAAACAAGGCATAGAAAGTAAATGATGATCTCAAACTAGGCAAACTAAAATCATATGAAAAATGTCATACACTTAAAAACCTACTTCAGGACAATATTACATACCTGAATACCAAATATCAGGCATAATACTGCAAAATTCTATTATTTTTACAAAACTCATTGGCAATCTCTTCTTCAGCTATCTACCCTTCCATTAAATACTCAGTATAGTAAACAATGTGTGTCCTGATTTTTGAAGTTAGACTAATAATTGGAAATCTAATCTCTTCTCTCTAGATCATTTTTGCTGGGAAATCTTGATAATTTGGAAAACTAAGCTTGTATTCTAATAATGAGTACACAGTTCTTTCAGTTCTTTGTGGCTTTTAATTTGTTTTATTATTTTTAATTATAGGTGTGTGTGTGTGTGTGTGTGTGTGTGTGTGTGTGTGTGTGTTTGCATGCACACATACTGGTGTCTGGATCTTGGGGCCATGAACCACCAACATGGGTTCTGAGAGCAAATGAACTCCGGTCCTCTTGCAAAGCACCAAGCAACACTGAGCTTTCTCCCTGGCCTCCAGTACTTTATTTTATTTTATATTTTTAAAAATCCTATGTAAATTTCATGTACAATGAATGAATAACCAAATTTTACTGTTTAAGTCTTAGTAAGAGGCCAACAGAAATAAGAGACAGTGATGCAGGCTGTGCATGTGAAAATATCCCTCCTCTCCAAAGGAAAAAGACAATCAAAACAAACAAAAATACTGAAAAAAAAAAAGCTAAACAGGACGATGAAAACCCATGTAAAATCAAAAAAAAAAGCATGAAGTCCATTTTATATTGGCCAACTACTCCTGGGCGTGGAGCATGTCTGGCGTGGAGTTAGTACACCAACTGACTCTGGGTGGCTAAGGAGCTGAGGGGGAGCTGGAGGGAGCTGGAGGAGGAGAACCAGGTATGCTTGCCATCGTGGCACACTGAATCACACTGGTTAGTTCTGCCATTTCCAAGAGAAAGTGAGGGTAAAATTATCCTAAAATTGTTGCTGAAGATTCCATATAAAGTGCAAAATACTAAGAAAGAAAACCTATCAAATAAAAAGAAAACAGTCAAACCAAAGGTGTGGTAGTATACGCTCATGATCCAGTGTGAGTGAGGCAGAAATATCACAAGCCTGAAGGAAGACTTCATTGCATAAAGTTAGAGCAACAGGCAATAAACAGCAACAACAAAAGAGGGATGGGTACGGAAAATGAGATAGTTACTTTCCAAACATGTTCCTCTTTTAAATTATGTTCAGTCTTTGAAGGATTTCTCGTCATCAAAGCCAGTTGTGACTGGCACTGCTTGTGTTTTCTGATGTTCTAAGTAGGAATGCATTCCCTCAGTTTTGGAACACAAGTTAGCATTTTTTCAAACCAGTGCCTGCGACTCGTTCTTAAAGGCACTTTGTATACTGAAGGAAAAAAAAAAACCTAGTGTTTCTTCCTTGGAGCTTCCTGAGAAGTTTATGCATTTTTATAATAAGCAGTCTGTGACTTTCAACACTCAACACCACTATTTTAAAAAGAGACATAACAGGTGGGTACAGGAAGAAAGGCCAGAGCCTTCCAGAAAAACCGAAAATATTCAGAAAATTTAATAGTGTGAGACTGCATAGATAAGAAGTACTTTCCCCCATCACGGGAAGCCCAGTGTCAGTGCCAGTGAGCCACATATCATAGTGCAACAGAGAAATTTGAAGTTTGCCTTAGAACAATTTAAATCAAGAGAAAAGTACTATTCCAGTTTTCAACACTAAGCCATCTTAAAACATGGTAACATGCAATGACAAATTTCCAGAGATTCCATAAAGTGATGGTTTCTCTTTACTTACCAGAAAGGGCAGCCCACGCCCTTCCTAGAAAGAACATAGCAAGTATGTAATGGTAATATCACAGCGTACTCATTTACAGTCACTGCTGAGTGAACCTAGAGTTTCTGACAATCAAGAAGACCCAAGCACATCCCAAGACCCAACAGAGACTCCAGAACATCCAAGACCTCACAGAGACTCCAGCACATCTAAGACCACACAGAGACTCCAGCACATCCAAGACCACACAGAGACTCCAGCACATCCCAAGATGCACTGTGGATATTCTGCTCTTATGAAAGCAGATGAAAATGATTAATTAATAGTTTTTTTATCAGATGACTTTTCTCTCATTATGCAAAAGAAAGGAATATCTTAAAGAAGTAAACACTGTTACAAGATCCTATGCTTTTTAACATTGTAATGGGAATTACAATGCACTTCTGACTGTTTGTATATCATCTAATTTCTTCTGTGACCTGCTCTGTACTCTCCATCAAAGAAGAAACAGAAATTGCAAATTAACAGACTTGTAGCTGAGAAGTCGGCTCTATAGATAAAGCACTTGCCACACACTTGTAAAATCAGTTCAGATTCACAGAACTCACATAGAAAACAAGCAGGATTGGTAGCCACCTGCAATTCCATCATTCGGAAGGCAGAGACAGGAAGACTCAGCAAGAGACCACGCCACAAAAAATAAAGTAGTTGACCAGTGGTATGTACACCTCAGAAAGGCACTTGTCACCAAGACTGACAATCTGAGTTTAATCTCCAGAATACATTTGGGAGAAGGAGAGAGAACTCCTTGAAGTTGTCCTCTGACCTTCATAGGAGGCAAGTCATAGCACATGTGTGTGCATTCACATAGACACAGACACACACACAGGCAGACAAGCAGACAGAGTCAGAGAGAGGGACAGACTGAAGACAAAGAGATGCACACACACAATAAGCAAATGTCAACTAATATTTAAAAAGTGAAGAGTGATCAGGTAGGATGCTTGTTGCCACTTTCAGCCTCCACAAACATGTGCCTATATCTGCACACACATGTGCACCCTGGCATATGCAGCATGTATACAAATGCATACCATGCACATGCTACATGCATACATATGCAAAAAACTGACACAAGCAAAACACTATAACAGAGAATAAGTTATGCGGTTTTCTATAATAAAATGAAGTTTTGATTTTATAATTTTTTAAATTCTAGGAGATTGCTTAGTAAGTTTACATTTTAGGACTGTCACTCTAGGTGGTGTGTGAGAAATTCTAGAGTAGGACAACATTTCTGAAAAAAAGTAAGCTGTTGAATAGAAGACAACAATAGCTATTTAGAAAAATGATTGTTTTATTATAAAAGTGTTTAGGAGACACGACTAGCAGGATTTAAATAGATTCAGCATTACCATTGCTACACTACCAAGCAGATTAGACATTGATAGTATAACAGTAATTTTACAAGATGTTATATAATCTGTGTGCAAAACAAGGCTCTCTTGGCAGCTTACCAAGAAACCTTGATGCAATTGGCATAGATCTTGTCATAAAATATGTTCATGCTCTGGCACAATCTAAGAAAGACTGGGCATTGTGCCAATAAAAAAAATCCATAGCCAGGAATCATCATGTATTTTTATAGGAGATAAGTCACCCATAAAAACTGAGCCTTCCTTGGACTGTCATATAGTAGGGAATTTACTCCACTGTTTACCACAAAACACTAGAAAGGTTGAAGAAGGAGATTTTTTTTTCTTCATATTGTATCAACTCATCTTTGCTACCCAAATTTCTGGATAAAGCCCATTCCTCTTGAAAACATTTGGCAAACGTCTACTCCTCATTTAATCTTAGGGAATATAGTATCTAGAGGATGCTGATAAAGGCAGCTAGGGATACAAAGTTCTTCCCCATGAGTAAAGGAGCTGTGAGACCTCCTCAAGGGAACCAGAATTTGGGAAAAAATAAAGAGTCTGTGCAGAAATTTGTGTGCTAACAATGTAAAACCCATTAATGTTGTTTGCACGGAATATGAGAAGTCTATGATGGCCAAAATTGAGACTAGGAAAATTAAAAGAAAGAAAGAGAGAAAGAAAGAAAGAAAGAAAGAAAGAAAGAAAGAAAGAAAGAAGGAAGGAAGGAAGGAAGGAAGGAAGGAAGGAAGGAAGGAAAAAGAGAGAAAGTGAGAGGGAGGGAGAGAGGGAGAGAGAGAGGGAGGGGGAGGAAGGAAATGAAATGCAGTATTAGTGATGCAAAATAAATCTGCAAAATATACAAATCCCGTTTTTTTCTGAAAATAACAATGCATTCTTATAGGTTACACACCTGCCAATAGGTTGGTTAGAGAGTTACAAAAAGATAAAATATGGTTAGCTTCTTTCCAGTGTTTTTTTCTAGAAAATCATCTCCAGAGGACAAAAGGCATATCATCCTTTCAATCCTGTTGATCCCAGGGAAAACTATTAAAGTGTGCAGTATATAATGAAATAAAGATGTCAAAACTCAAAGGAAATAGGAGCAAAGTCAAAAGGTAGGAATAACAGTGTAGGTACACCAGGAAGGTACTACCATTCCTTAAACATATAGATATAGATACGAAAATACACAAAATTGCTCTCAGAGATGGATACAGGCTAGAGTACACAACAGCAGTACATTGAAAGCAGTAGGGTAAAGAATTAGGGGAAATGATTACTTGGATTTGTTTATTTTGTCTTTATAGTTCTAATAAATGTCTAATGTCACATATAGATACACATACATCACATGTATTGTTAATATTTAAAAAGCTTTTCAAGTAAATACATTTAAAGAACTATGGGATAGTTATGGGGTGCCTGGTTCCCTAATTTGAGCAATAATTGAAATAATTGGAGTCACAGCAGGGTACAACCAGCAAGATCTCTGAGGCTGAGAATGTTAGTCAGTCAGCTTTCAACAGTTTCTCACTGTCAGTATGAAGAATTTTAACAGACAACAGACTGGGTTTTTTTTCTGGTTTTTCAAGATAGGGCTTCTCTGTGTAGCCCTGGCTTTCTGGAACTCACTTTGTTGAACAGGCTGGCCTTGAACTCAGAGATTCACCTGCCTCTGCCCACTGAGTGCTGGGATTAAAGGTGTGTATCAGCACCATGTGGCTAAGACTTTATAGGAAAACTTCATGTCTAAAATTTTAATGTTCTATGAAAATTGCATTATGAGTTGTATTGAGAGTAAAATCAGAATGGGAACTTAAGAATTATGTGAAGATCACATGGACAAGCCGTGGTGTGATGTCTACCATCGATATACACAATACCTAAAGAAGCCACCTAAACTGATTTTTCCTGTTCTGAGAATACTGAGCTTGCCTGTGTTACTATGTGACACATTAGGCAAGAGCTATAAAAGCATGTTCACTGTATAGATGTGTATGTGAAGACCTGGAAACCATGAGTATTATAAATAACCCAGTACAGCCAGTAGCAGGAAATAGTAAGCTGAAAATTTGCTTGGTTCTGTCTATACATAGCATATTGAGAATAAGAGCATTTCTGCTCCTGGTCTGAGAACTTCTGAGGTTTCATTTGCTGCATTTTCTCAAACGTACACATACACAGACATACAAATAAAAAAATAAAATCAGAAAATCATTGTACAAATGGTGTCTTTATTCTAACCACAACACAACCATTAGATGTGTGACCTTTGGTTACTCGTTTATCTCTCTCTGTCACTGTCAGTCCCTCTGTCGATTGGGATCGTAGTCATGCTTACTAGAGACACTATTACTAGAGAAATGCATACATGCATGCAAAATTTTAAAACACACAGCAAGGGACTGGAGAGACAGTCCAACAGTTAATGGTGCTTACTGTTCTTGCAGAGGTTGGTTTCCAACAGTCACACCAGGGAGCTCACAGTCACACAAACAGCTCCAACTCCCACTTCTTCAGCCTCTAGAGACACTTGCAATCATGTGCATATAACCTCACTCACGCATATATATATAATTATTTATTGTATTTAAAATACGTATATATACATATATAAATAAAATAATTTTAAAAATAATAATATGTAACTAAAACGAATTGTTACTATCATTCCCACTTTCTTTTTACTTAAATTTTCAACAATATTTTATTCTTTAAAATTTATTTTTATGGAAAATAATTATACAATATATTATGATCATATTTCTTCTTCCCTGTCTCCTCTCAGATTCTCTCTAGTTCCCCCATCCATCAAATTCCACATCTTTTTTCTTCCCTCTCTTTAGCCAAAGGGCAAATAAATGTTAATTATAATTTTAAATAATAAAAAGCTAAAGAAACATAGACATACATATACAAAAAAAGCAAAATCATAAACTATAATATACACACAGAATACTGGTAAGATAAAGTGCCCAAACAAAGCACTATGAGACCAAAAAATCAACAAAGTATTACCAAGTTTGTTTTGTGCTGACCATCTACTGCTGGGTCTGGGGTCTTGTGTGGCTTGTATACCCAAGGAGACTCCATTGGAGAAGGAAAATTTGAATATGTCTTCATTGAAATAGAAGTACATCATTTTCTTCCCTCCCTTTCCTCTTTCTAGTCCGTTATAGATACCTTCCCTAGAAACCCTCCCATGCCACTGACCAGTCAGGCTGATAACTTATTTTATTATTGTTGTTGTTAAACACACACACATACATGTTTATGTGTGTGTGTGTGTGTGTGTACGTGCACTTGTGTGTTTATATCCTTTCAAAGTAAATTGAATATGGAAACCATCATCCACCCCAATGAATTCTAAAACACTACCATTCTGTATACTACAAACAGCTTCTCTGTTACAGTTCTATGTATAGAAATACTACCTTTGTATCTAAAAACTGACAGCCTTAGAACTATCTAGAAGGCAAATTAACAAGTAACTTGTAAACACCAGAAGTTCCCACAGCCAGATTGTTCAATACCTCAGCATTAGTCAGAAATCCTTCTTTTGAAGTGCCTGCAAGTTTGTATGAATCATTTATAGAAAGTTCCATAGAGCTATACCTGGGATCCCAGAGTAACAGTCTGCCTACATCTTCAACAGTTTTTAAATAATTACCTTATAATATGCCAAATTTTATTCTGGCAAAAACATAATGGAAACTCAGATTCTTTAGGTCATAGAGCATGTGCCATGTCTAGCTGAAGCTTGGCACAATCCCGTGGATACAGGCGTGCTCACAGTTCCTACTTTGTGAAGGGGTAAATGATTAATGGATTTCTTAAATTAGTAAATAAGTTGGAGCGAAAAACTGGAAATACACACAAACCTAACTGTTTGCTAACAATTTAGTATTTCCTAATTTACTATATTCTAGAGTTTTAAAATATCTGTACCATATACATTTGTTTAAGTAAACATTCTTGATTTTTCCTATTTACATTCAAAGCTATTAGTCCTACTGACTCCAATATCTTCAAATACAGAATCCCAGTCACCACCTCATCCAGTTTTTTCTGCTAGATACGTTAGGTTTTTTGCTTCATGATGCTGCTCTCACATAATTTTAAAAAATTATTTCTATCAATATATTCATGCTGTCTAAAAATTAAAATGATCTTTATAAATATCATAACAGTATTTTATACCTACCAACCACTTTGTCAGCTGGGTATGATCAAAACCTATAAATATCAAGTAGGATATTCCTCTTCTCACACCCACAGAGAAAGCTGTATGTCTATATTTTGGTATTTATCAGTTCTTGCCCTGTGTGTGACTATATGCTAACATCATGGGATGTAATTCTGAAAATCAATTCTCTGGAGTGTACAGATAGCCAAAGATGAATAAAACACCAAGGGAGTAATTTAAAAGTTGGTTATGGCTCATTGTTGATAACAGATATACATTTTTCCTCATAGAACAAATTTAAAAAAGTGACTAATTTCCCAGGGTTTGGTTGGCACTGTGGCAGGGCGTATAGCAGTCTTTCTTTTATTTTCAATTGTGGTCCAAGGCTTTCACAACAGAGCCATCCCTCCAGCCCTATGATAATCTTTCTAATTCCTCTGTCTCAAAAGACTTCTTCACCTGAAGGTGTCAGGTACTTGGGAAAATGGAAATGTGTCCAAATACAATCTTAAGACTGCATAAATCATTTAATAATTGTGTTTTCAAAATTTTTTACTATATGTTATTTATTTATGTGTGTGGGAACATGCATGCACAGCACACGGAAGTCAGAGTAGAACTTTTAGTTTTCTTCTTCCACTAATGTGTGTCCAGGAGTTTTCAGCAAGTACCTTTACCCACTGACTCATCTTGATTACCTTTTCCACAGTTTTGATGAAATCGTATATAATATAAAGCCATAAAATAAACAGTATTGCTAACTTTATTCAATGTTTCTACATAGGTACAATAATTATCTGCATCTCAGATATCATTGTATGCACAAAGAATACAATGCTTGGCAAAACAAGAATAGTTCACAAATGAACTACAATCTTCAACCCTCTGTGAAACTACCCTTAGGATCAGTCACATATAAATGATAGGTTTGCACTGAAAACTCCGTTCTACACACAGAGGCTGCAGATTAGAAGATAAAAGGGTAGTTACAGAAGATCAGAAGTTGTTGGTGATGCAGAATAATGTGCTGTATATATTTCATACATGAATTTATATATACACACATAGAAAATACTAAATGGGTATCTGATTAGATTGTGTTTACTACATGTGTAATCCTAAAAGTCACCTCTTGTCATCTATTGGCTATTCATATTGGACCTAATAAACATACACAGCATTCCATCCAACTGCAGTGCAAATTACATAAAGCATTCTCAATTGCAGATCATAAAACAGAATATAAAATATATACTATTTAAAATTTAAGACCATATAATTTATTTAATTCACATGAAGTGTCTAGAATAGGCAGAAATATAGAAATGGAAATATTAACAAACAGCTAAGGCCTAATGGTAATAGGAAATAGGGAATGATCATTAGATAAAAATTATTGCTATAAAACCTTATAAATAAGGGCTGGAGAAACTAACCAGTTAACACACTGCTTTCCTAACATGTACAAAATCCTGAATCCAGTCTGACCACAACATCAACACAGGTATAGAGGTACATCCTGTAATCCCATCCCAGGACACATTAGTTGGAGATAGGAGGATCAGAAATTCAAGATTATCCTTGGCTGGGGCTGGAGAGATGGCTCAGTGGTTAAGAGCACTGCCTGCTCTTCCAAAGGTCCTGAGTTCAATTCCCAGCAACCACATGGTGGCTCACAACCATCCTTAATGGAGTCTGGTGCCCTCTTCTGGCCTGCAGGCATACACACAGACAGAACACTGTATACATAAGAAAGAAAGACATCGCCCTGGGCACCTGGGAGCCCCTCTAGATCCAAGTCTCTTGCCAACCCTAAGATGGCTCCCTTAATTAAGATGTGTGCTTCTCCGCTCCCCTAACCAACCTTCCTTTATCCCAATCATCCCATTTCCCCAAGTTCCCCCCACCCTCCCCTTCTCACATTTCTCTCCCCTTCTCCCCTTACCCCCCTCCCACCACACCCCCAAGATCCCAGTTTTTTGTTCGGCAATCTAGTCTACTTCCCATAACCAGGAGGATAGCTATATGTTTTTCTTTGGGTTCACCTTCCTATTTAGTTTCTTTAGGATATCAAATTATAGACTCACTGACCTTGATTTATTTCTAGAAACCAATTATGAGTGAGTACATCCCATGTTCATCCTTTTGGGTCTGGGTTACCTCACTCAGGATAGTGTTTTCTATTTCCATCCATGAGGCAGAGGCAGGCGGATCTCTGTGAGTTCGAGACCAGCCTGGTCTACAGAGCTAGTTCCAGGACAGGCTCCAAAGCCACAGAGAAACCCTGTCTCGAAAAACCAAAAAAAAAAAAAAAAAAAAAAAAAAATTCGCGAAGTCATTATTTTTTACCGCTGAGTAGTATTCTAATGTGTATATATTCCACACTTTCTTCATCCATTCTTCCATTGAAGGGCATCTAGGTTGTTTCCAGGTTCTGGCTATTACAAATAATGCTGCTATGAACATAGTTGAACAAATGTCCTTGTCATATGATCGGGCATCTCGTGGGTATATTCCCAAGAGTGGCATTGCTGGGTCCATGGGTAGGTTGATCCCAAATTTCCTGAGAAACCGCCACACTGCTTTCCAAAGTGGTTGCACAAGTTTGCATTCCCACCAGCAATTCCTGGGGCAGCTGAGGATAGGGAACCTGAAATGACCCTACCCTATAGCCATACTGATGAATATCTTGCATATCACCATAGAAACTTCATCTGGCGATGGATGGAGATAGAGACAGAGACCCACACTGGAGCACCGGACTGAGCTCCCAATGTCCCAATGAGGAGCAGAAGGAGAGAGAATATGAGCAAAGAAGTCAGGACCACAAGGGGTGCGCCCACCCGTGGAGACAGTGGGGCTGATTCTTTGGGAGCTCACCAAGGCCAGCTGGACTGTGACTGAAAAAGCATGGGATAAAACCGGACTCTCTGAATTTGGCGGACAATGAGGGCTGCTGAGAAGCCAAGGACAATGGCACCGGGTTTTGATCCTACTTCATGCTCTGGCTTTGTGGGAGCCTATCCAGTTTGGATGTTCACCTTCCTAGACCAGGATTGAGGGGGGAGGACTTTGGACTTTCCACAGGACAGGGAACCCTGACTGTTCTTCAGGCTGGAGAGGGAGGGGGAGCAGTGGGGGGAGGGGAGGAGGAGAGGGAGGAGTGGGAGGGAAATGGGAGGCGGGGAGGAGGCTGAAATTTCTTTTTTTTTTTTCCAATAAAAAAAAAGAAAGAGAGAGAGAGAGAGAGAGAGAAAGAAAGAAAGAAAGAAAGAAAGAAAGAAAGAAAGAAAGAAAGAAAATATTAAAAGAAAAAGATTATCCTTGGCTACCTAATAAGTTGGAGTTTAACCTAGGGTTCATGAGACCCTGCCTTTAAATTTTTCTTTCTGGCATCATTTTATAAATTTTATCATAGGAATTCCTAAGAGTACACAGAGAGGAATTGCATAAGTAACCAAACAAGAACTATTTAAAGTGTTAAATTGTGGTACAAAATCTAAGTGAAAAGTTATTTTTTTCTGAGGCATTTTAAATCGTCAGCTGTTCTCCATCCTCCCAGGCACCACTGGGCATAGAGTGGTGCAAGTCAGCACCTTCGTCGAGTGTGCACGTCTGAGGAAAGCTGTCTGTGTGCTCTGAGTCTACCTTCTTACTTATAGTGCTCTCCACTATAAGAGATGATAGAACTTCAATTTCAGAATAAAAATGAATAAAATCAATGTAACTTTTCTTTGTATTTATAACTTCCTTATGTTTACAATTCTAATCTGCACACTTGGATCTTTATTGATTTTGTGATTTGATCCATTCAGCTACTATATAAAAATAAAAGGCATAATTAATAGAAAATATTAAAATTGCCACATAACTTTATGCATGTCAAGTAGAAATTCCAATAATACCAGTCAATTTATTCAATTTACTATGTGCAGTAATATATGATAATTTTTAAAATATTTATTATTTTAAAATTGTGTATACATGTGCATTGTATCATTTATGCCCACAGCATTACAAGCTTGTGTTGATGTGGGATTTCCCTGTGTATGCTGTAATTACCATTAATGAATAAAGAAACTGCTTTGGACCTGTAGGAAGGCAAAACTTAGCTAGATGGGAAAACCTAAGCTGAATGCTGGGAGGAAGAAGGACAAAATCAGAGAGAAGCCATGGAGCCCTGCTGGAGACAGATGCAGGAACTTTTCAATAAGTCACTGCCAAGTGGCAATGCACAGATTAATAGAAATGGGTTAAATTAATATGTAAGAGTTAGCCAATAAGAAGCTAGAGCTAATGGGCCAAGCAATATTTTAAATAATATAGTTTCTGTGTGTTTATTTTGGTTCTAGGTGGATGGGACGAATAAGCAGCCTTCTCCTATCTTGTTTTAATCACGATTTTACAGAGCAGAGAAACAAATATTGAAAAGATGTGACAAACTACATAATATATCAATTGGGGAATTGGCTCATACTTGAAATGTAGTATTCTGATTCTAGAATACACAAAACACATCACCTCATATCAATAATAGTCTGTGTAAGTATTAAACTAAATCTAAATATCACTAAATCAAAATGTCAAGAAATGACATTTTGAAATCAATTGTCATCTTATTGTACAAATCCATTCAACTGTGCCATCTTACTGTACAAATGAAATCCATGTTTTTATTAGTTTGGAATAGCCTATTAGTGAACCAGAACAGCCAAGTTGTTCTCAGTTATCACAAATTGGCAAAATTGTAAATATTAAAAATTATTTAAGTTAGTAGAAACACTTAAATTGTACTTAGAGTGTTCTGTGTTGAAGAATTTTACATATAACAGCTTCCTAAACTGCCCTAAGAATCCGTAGGGCAGGCTGTTCCTATAATCCCATCTTCAGAGATGGAAAGACATAAGCACAAACAAAAGAAGTTACTTTCTCAGGGTCACAAGATCCGTGATTGGCCGTGTAAGTATGTAAACCTAGACAAGCGACACTTGGGTTTGTGTGCTAGGACTGATGAGACAAAATCCCCCAAATGGCTCCTTTTTCATGTAATGGTTTTTAATATGCATAATAAAATTATTTCTCATGCTTGCGAATTTTTTAAATTTTATATGCTTTGAATAAACAAAGCAGAAAGTTTCCAGTGACAGCATATTTGCCCAACCTTTACCAAAATAAATTTATAGTACAGACCAGGAAAGAATGATGTGATACTATTGTGAAAACCAAACAACTTTCATTTAACATGTGGTCACACACTAGCACAGGATATTCCCACACATTAACACAGTTCTGTCATGAGAACACACACTGTTTCATGTGACATGTACTGGCACTATTGCAGGAAATCCACACACATGCTATCACAGTTCTGTCATGAGAACACACACCATTTCATGTGACATGTACTGGCACTATTGCAGGAAATCCACACACATGCTATCACAGTTCTGTCATGAGAACACATACCGTTTCATGTGACATGTACTGGCACTATTGCAGGAAATCCACACACGTTATCATAGTTCTGTCATGAGAACAGACATTGTTTTATATGACATGTACTGACACACTAGTGCAGGAAATCCACACACATTATCATAGTTCTGTCATGAGAACAGACACTGTTTCATGTGACCTGTGCTGACACACTAGTGCAAGATAAGCACACACATTATTCACAATCATGAGGGCTAAGAAGTCAGAAGATTATGAAAAGCGGATAGTCCCAATGGGTCTTTGAGAACATTGGATTTTATGTTCTTTATTTAACTACTGGTAAAATAAATGAAGCACAGAGAAGAAGTTGGCTTGCCTAGATTTCATTTTACTTGTAAAAACGAGTACAAATTTTCAACTAAAATAATATTGCTACACACATCACACTATTTTTAAACACAGAATTAATAAAACAAACATTGGAAAGTGAATGAAAAACTTAAACATCCTTTATTCTTGACTGTAATTTGAACAGTTGAAAATTGCCTTTGCATATTTTACCCACAGTGAAACTGTCATAACATACACAACAGTTACTCTGGATGTCCTCTTCTATGAGGTCCTACTATAACAGTTTCTATCTTTCTAAGACATTTGAATCCAAAAAAAAAATCCAGTTAAAAATAGCCTGTATGAAGATATTTACCCTAAAAGATTGGACTCTGCATAGGGAAGCCAAGGGTGATTTTTGATCTCTATGCTATATGTCCTCTCCAAAGATCTGACTAGTATTCCTCTTCTCTCTCTTCACTCTTCTCCCTCTCTCCCCGTGTCCTTCTCTCCCTGTCTCCCTGTCTTGCCCTGCTTCCCTTTCTCTCTCTCTCCAGCTCCTACAGTCTACAGTCATGCCACAGTTCCTGACCTTGATCTATCAGCACCCTTTCTGTGCCTGACTGCTAGGAGGAAGAAACTCTCAGCAATTTTTATGCGCCATCAGAACCCTGAGGGACTGTGGCAGATGACTGAACAAGCAGCTAGAGATTATCATTAGGGTGTGCAGTCTGCACCAACTCCTCTTAATTTAGTGAGAAACTGGTTAATAAGTTGTCAGGTCATTCCCGTAATTATTCTAACTGGTTTCAAGGAAAGGAAAAGTATGCTTATTGTCACTACAGAGGACCACTGAACCAGTTATGAAGCAATTTATTTGTTTATAAAACTATGAAAATATCTGTCTCCATTACAAATTGGCCATAACACTGTGAAAATAGCCTCTCTCAGTCGCATTGTTACATAAAGACACTAACAAGATCATTAGGTCAAAGGTTCTTGACAAGTATTTTTAATTTATTTTGACTTTTAATATAAAATTGATTACTAAATCATACTGTAAACTTTCTTTCATATTAAGTCTAAATCATCTATATCTTAATAACACAGTTGCTATTAATATTCCATTCTTTTGCTGTTCCCTAGCTTATAAATAAAGCACTTGTTTAAACGGGGAAACATTTACTTTGTCTTGCTTTGTTCAACAGTCTTTTAAAATGAAGCTCATTATTTGTATTCTCTTAAATAGTGTGAGAAGTCTCTTTAAAAAAAAAAGTCTGGTGGAAGTCTATCCATTAAGTAAAACTTAGTAAAAACTGAAAACAGAGTAGAAAATTCCATAATAATGCCTGAGATATACACTCTATATTTTCTTTACATTTTTAGAAATCTGGAACAGTTTAAATTTTTATTGTTTACAAAATGATTGTATAAAATTCTTAAACAAATGGCTTAATTTTATATTTTATTTTTATTTTTGAGAGTCTGTGTTTGATGTGTGTGTGTGTGTGTGTGTGTGAGAGAGAGAGAGAGAGAGAGAGAGAGAGAGAGAGAGAGAGAGAGAGAGAGAGAGAGAGAGAGCAATTTTCTGAAAATAGCCACTAGGTCAAAATCAACCTTATATGACAAATATCTACCATAAATGTTTGGAGCTCCATATGGATATTTCTTGATGTGAGAATGTCTGCTATATTGCATGCTATTTGAGTTGGAGTCTATAACTTATTCACTTGTAAAACTCTGTGGAGAATTTTGGTGAAGTATCCCTCATTCCTTCCTCATATAATGATATTTGTATTGTTCAAAAAATACAGAGTAAATCTCTTTGTTAGAGGCAATCAGTATGTATCAGGCAAAGAACACACAAACTGCAGACAAGTGAGAAACTCGCACCACAGCCCTCACTCTTGGTCAATTTTACTCCAGGAGAAGTACTTAGCTTTCTTTCCTTAGCTGTACCTCATCACTTGCCCTCTGGGTGAATGAGGATGTCACTTCCAGAGAAGGCTCTACAACAGTAGACTAGAACATCCCATCACCCCAGCATTCCTAGATTCTCACATGTAAACTTCGTTTATCAAACTGACCTGTGCTTTTAAAATTAGGCAGTGCAGAACACCATTCCTGTCGGAGCACTCATAAAGAGAGAGATAAGTGTTTTTAGACTTTGCTCGAAAGTGGACAAGGGGAACCTGTGCTACTTCAAAAGAGACTGTGGAAAAATACCATCAGCTGGTGTCCTCAGACTGTGGACCATTTCTGGGGGCAGCCAAAAGGGAGTGTAATATCTTTTTCCACTTGACGGAAATTAAGTAGTAAATTAAACTAATGAGTTGAAGACTTGCTGGAGGCAAAATAATAAACAGTTGGTCTTCCAGGGTATTCTCTGGTCTTACCATTTAATTAATTTCTATCATCTGTCTGCCAGTAAATACTCATGAGTCATGCCCTCATATCAGCTCCCAGAAAAGCCACCTGTGTGTCACAACTATTATTGCAAGTGACGTGTTATAGTATTATTTATACCGTCTTGTCTGATACCCAGACTCTAATGTGACTTCCACAGATGCACGGGTTAAAGAACGTTCCAAGGAAGGCACTTTTTAAGACACCTTATACCTCTGATCCTTTAATGAGGCAGTGGGATGTCACCTGCTTCCTCCTCAGCTTTTCTAGAGCTCGCTTCATATCTGTATTTCTCAGCGTGTAGATGAGAGGGTTCAGCATAGGTGTGATCACTGTGTAAAACACAGAGACGACTTTATCCACAGAGAAGGTGCAAAATGGCCTCAAGTAGATGAACACACAGGGCACAAAGATCAAGCTGACCACTGTCAGGTGAGAGGCACAGGTGGACAGTGCCTTGCTCTGGCCCTGATGGAGGTGAGTTCTCAGAGGGAGTAGAATGAGAGCATAGGAGAAGAGCAGGACCAAGAAGCAGGCAAGAGACAAAATGCCACTGTTAAAGACCATCAGCACCTCAACCAAGTAAGTGTCCATGCAGGCCAGCTTGATGACCTGAGGGACATCGCAGTAGAAGTTGTCCAGTTCATTGGGACCACAGAAAGGCAGTTGGATGACAATAATGAGTTGTGTGATCGAGTGGATAAAACCTCCACACCAGCAGGCAAACACCAACCGAAGACACAGCTGGTTATTCATGACTGCTAGGTAGTGCAGAGGGTTGCATATGGCAACATACCTATCATAGGCCATCACAGTCAGAAGAAACATCTCGCTGGCTCCCAGAAAGTGAAGGAAGAAGATCTGGGCCAGGCATCCCGAAAAGGATATTGTCTTCTCCTTCTGTAGGAAATCTCCTAGCATCTTTGGTACAGCAACACAGCTCAGACATAGGTCAATGAAAGACAGGTGACTCAGGAAGTAGTACATGGGAGACTGGAGCAGATGAGCATCAGCCTGTACCACCATCACTATCAAAAGGTTTCCCAGGATAATAACAGCAAAAATCAATAAGAATGCGAAGAAGAGAAATAACTGTAGCTCCCAGGAAGATGACAGGCCCAGAAGAACAAATCGTGACACCTCAGAGCTGTTTTCATTTTTCTTCAAGCCAAGAACATTGAATGACCTAGTGTAAGAAAAATTAAACTAGATTAAATTAGGCAAATAGAAAAATGATGAGAAAGAACTTCTTGCTCATCTGCATGTACACTGTGTAGCAGATGTCAATCACACTAAGCTGAGAAAAGAATGCTTCTTGAATACGGACTGCTTTGCTCTACAAAGACTCAGACATTCTCCCCTACCTCTCACCCTCCTTCCCCCCTCCCCCCCACAACAGAATTACTCCATAGATAGAGAAGCAGAAGCTCTATAACTGGAGGAGACAATGTTCTGTCTAAAATCGGCTCTGGGAAAACACAAAATAAGACAAGATTAGTACTTTCTTTTTGTGATATATAGGTTTTCATACTTTAAAAAAAGTATTACATTTTACTTATTTATTTTGTACCAGTGTGTACATGAATGTGTGTGAGTGTATGTGCACTGTGGAATACATGTGAAGGTCAAAGGGTAACTTTTGGAAGTCTGGTCTCTCTACCACATGGGCCACAGTGGTTCAATTAAGGCATGACAACTGTCATCTTTACCTGCTTAGCGATCGCACTGATTTAAGTTTTGTAATTTCTTATTCCCACTAATCCACTCAATATTGTGGTTCTTTCGAGATATTCAAAGGATTTGTTAATAAAATCGTTTATACTAGACGCAAAACTTGATATTGAATATGTGGAAAGGTATCTGAATTTCTAAAAAAAATCTTTAATAATAAGAAATCTTTCTTCAAAATATTATATTAATAATAAGCATATGTAAAGAGGATTGAGGGCCGACATAGCTTTCTGCCACTGTGACTGTTCTCTCCTCTATAGACAAGTCAAAAGTTCATCCAACTCTACAGTTTAAACTGAAAAATAAAACAAAAGAAAAACACAAAATAAAAAATATTTGCTTCCATGTATAGAGACTCTTGAGCTGTAGTGGGATTCCTCAGTCTTCCTTTGCTGTATCGAGAGTGAAAACTTTCCTGAACAAATGCCCTCTTAATGGTTTTTGTTGTTTCATGTGCTTTTTGAGGTGGGAGTCTAAAATGTTTAGTTAAGAGGAATTAAGTATTTATTATAACTATAAAGTAATTTCTAACATAATATTGTATATACTCAAAAATCTTTAAAGAACATTATAATAAATAAAATATGCATATGATGTATAAACATGTACATATAAATCTCTAACATATATATGTATGTATGTATATATATATATACATATGTATTCAAATTTATGGGTTGATGAGATGGCTGCTGCCAAGCAAACGAGTAGAATTCAATCCCAGGACCCACATGGTGGAAGGAAAGAATTGACTCCAACAAATTGTCATTTGACCTCTGTACATGTGCCACATATACCCATCCCCCACATAGGCACAAATTCCCACACAAAATAAATTAAAACTGTAATTTACATTTTTTATACTGAAGAATTTTCTGAGGTTTGCTTCCTGTAGGAAGATGTAATTAATGTATTGCTTTTATTTCAAAAGTATAGGTCTACAGAGAGATAACCTTGTATTAAAATAGGTAAGATTAAAATTAAACCGTAAGTGTAGATTAAATAAGAATGTATAAATGTATTTAAGCCTACATGACTACAAGATATTTTAAGTTTTACTTAATGACCTACTTTTCTAAAGTAATATCTAATCTTACAGAATTTCAAAGTTATTCATATTTAGATAGTTTCTAAGTTTTATTGTAATAATATTTGGCTAAGAATGCTTTCAAATTTTTATCATTAAAAGGGTATTATTTTTATATATCTTTTGTGTTTGATTATTTGAGTTATTGTTAAAGTATGGAATAGACAGTGGTTGCTATAGATTGTTTTTTGCTGATTCAAGTCATGCATTGCCTTCAGATAATATAAAACGTAATGCCAACAATGCCCAGGTTACATTCAATATCTAATAAAATTAGTCTGTTTTCTAGTATCTTGCAGCTTCTATGTTTCTAAAAATCTCTAATCACAGAAAGGCGATGAGCCTCTGAATGTTCTATGAAGGATACAGAATCCTTTAACATGAATGAACGCCTACCAATAGATCACCTTCCACTATCATATGGTCCTGTAACTCCCCTCTCCTGGTATGTATCAGAAAGAAATGAAATCAGGATTTGAAGAGATTTCTGATCTCCTGGGTTAACTGCAGCATCATTAATAAGAGACAGAGAATGAGAACACTCAACCACCCCATCAACTGATGGACGGATAGACATAGACACAACAGCACAGTGTTTAAAAGAAGATGAAATTCTGTCATTTGCAACAACATA
Source organism: Microtus obscurus (assembly GCA_963919715.1). Classification (NCBI taxonomy): domain Eukaryota; kingdom Metazoa; phylum Chordata; class Mammalia; order Rodentia; family Cricetidae; genus Microtus; species Microtus obscurus. Next base: position 1,445,915 of record CAWTZC010000431.1, on the reverse strand, counting down.
GACAGAACTGGTGAAAATTATGTTGCTATATCATTATGTAAGTGAAATAAGACAGGCAAGAAAAATGATCCTGGTCTTACCCACATATGGAGTCTACAAGACTGAGCTCATAAAAGTTGGAACACAATGCTGATTGTCAGAGGTCAGTGGAGATGTTATGCATGTTGGAGAAAGGTTGATCTGACTACTGAGTAAAGAAAATTCTGGTATGCAACAAACAATATGGACAGTCTCCTTCACAAAGCCAGAAGGGATGGTGAACATTTTCACACTAAAGCAAATGTTCTAGAATATTGTTAGAATCTGATCTTCATTACACAGTGAACACATGTATCAAAGCATCATGCTTTCTGGTTAATATTTATGGTTTCCATGATTTGTGTATAAGTTAAAAGTCAATGTGATTTCAAAGTTTTCCTTCCTAAATTCTACAGAACTGGGCAAATAAACATTTCAGCTTCATTATCCCATTCCAGCCTATCAGCCTACACTTCATGCTGCATACCCCAGGAATAAGAGGAATTTTCAGAAGTCTGCAAAATGTGTTTACACTTACATACATCGAAGAATGAAAACTTCTAGTAGCAAATGTGTGTTTGGGGAAGGACCCCACTGCACGAAGGAAAAAAAGGAGAAGCTCTTCATATGATCCAGGTACTTACTAAGAGCTGGGCAGCTGGTCTCTGACCTTTCTAAACACAGATCTAAGGGCTGGAGAGAAAGCTCAGCAGGTAAGGGCACCTGCTTCTCTTCTAGAGGAACAGCATTCACTCCCCAGCACCCACATGGTGCTAACAACTATCCATCACTCCCTCTTCAGGGGATCCAACACCCTCTTCTGGAGTCCATAGACCCTGGAAATTGTTTTCTTAGATTAAAATGATAAATACCACAGCATATAGATTAAAAGTATAAAACAAAAAAAGCATGATAAGAGCATCAAAACCAGAAAGGAGATCAGGCTGGTGAGTGTGGTTTTCATAAACATTCTTTTGATGGACTTACATCATTGCTTATAGGGAATGATGCGCTTTGATGAAAATAATGTGATATCTTGCGACTCACCACACCTGTGGTGGAGAACACAGTCATCTTCAGATGACCAGCCCAGTCACCAAGACTGTGTCATAACAACTTCCTTATAAGCCAGTCTCTAGTTAAATGAAGGTTGTGTGAATTAGCATTCCTGTCTCTAGGGCTCTGGCTCTGTATGAGAGTCTTATGGTCATTACATCACTGCTCACACTAATGAGCCCTGAGATTCCCTGGGCTGCTTTTGTGTGAGGGACCTGCATCTCAGTTCTTGGTAGGAAGCTGACCTGCAATCTCTGGGCTCCAAAACTCTAAGGCTAGAGGCATAAACCAGCCCAATTTTTTAAAATTTACTTTGAATTGATTAATTCGGAATCTTATCTGCCAACCAATTTCTATGTCTCAGTCTCTGCCTGAATGAAAAGTCTGCCTGTTTATAAACCAGCAATATTCCTGAAGTTAGCTGGAAACTGTAGAACAAACATCCTTCATAACGTTGCCAATCTTGATGCATACCTGAGTGTCTGGTAACACCTCAAGCAGCTTACCTGTGCTCACATACATTTTTATCTAGAATAAACAGTCATTATTTTTAGTGAGTGACAATTTTAATAAGTTGCTTTCCTCAAGGTATGATTTTTACATTTTTAGTTAGAATAGCAATTTATCACTTCCCGTTTCTCTTCCAGCCCCTTCCAGATCCCCTCCCTCAAATCCCTCCCAAGTCTCCAGCAACCTCTCAAATTGATATATTCTTTTTGTTTGATTATTATTGGTATCTAAATACAAAGTGTATATATATATATACATATATATATAATTTTCAGTATAAAATTATGTATGTATATAATTGTCAATATAAAAGTGTAATTTTAACAATAAAATATACAATTTTCAAATTAAGGAACATTAGGCACTCTTTTTAATCTGCTTGACTGTGAATGGCATACAGAAGATTAGCAAGGCCACATCAAATAAGATGAAACATGTTACTTTAAATAATCAGAAGATAAAAAGAATAATGAAATTAAAAATAAATTAAATATATTTTAGTTAATACCATGAAGAGAAATGTAATTTTGGCACTTTTCTACCACACATAGAGAAAATTAATAACATATAAGCAACCTCCAAAAATTGTATTTCACAATATTTATTCATTGCACTCAAATTTTATTTGCTCCTACTTTTGTATATATGTATAGCAAGTGCACATAATAGAAACAAACTTTCTCATCATAAATAAAATAGCATTCAATCACTAGTAAGGCCTGAGTCATAACATGCCTGAGAGTCACACAGTAGCTCAGGAGAACATCTTCAATCCTTTTTTCATTTCTCCACTCCCTGTGTGCCAAGGATTGGTATTTAGGCAGTTTGGGGGATTTTTGCAGGACTGCTTCTGGCATGCTGTTCAAACATTGTCCAGATATGTCACTTTGATGAGAGTAAGTAGAAGTCTAGTCTTGTAATAATATCTTAAAATAAAAGTTATTGACCTAGAGTCAGCATGAAAAACATATTTGGCATATTTTACTTTCTTTCTTCTACAAAGTTGTAGTTAGTTCTAAGATCTAAAGCACCTACCATTGACTTTCATGTTAAAATAAGTGCAGGACGTGCAGCATGGCAGCAGGAAAGTGCTTTCTCATCCCATGGGCTCGAAGCTTCCTCTGAAAGTCAGGTAGCATTGGACTCCTATAACAGTCCATCAGCATAGGTTCCAGAGCACGTTTAGGAAAATATGTTATTGTTGCTCCTAGGGACACATAAGTCTATGGCTTATCACCAGACATTATTAAGTCACTGACTGTCTTCTCCTTCTAGAAAGAAAATTAACAATCACGTTTTTCTGTAAATGGTGTTTTTTAAATGTTTGACACTGGCTTTTATTGTATTTTTAGGGAACAGAGCTAGAAAACTAGCACAAGAAAATTTGTATTCTAAGAGTGCAAGGAATATAATCTAAGAAAAAAAATAGATTTTTCTCTTCAGACTTGTAAAACTTACTGTTGCAACTCAAATTTTCTGTGGTTTCACTTTCTTCCACATTATGTCACAATGAAATATTTTTACTTTAAATAAATTATTCTTCTGTGGTGATATTTTGTTTGTGTTTTAGCAAGTAAAGCTTGCCTGAGGATCGGGGTGCAGAGCTAAACTTCTAGAGGCCAGTCAGTGGTGGCATACACCTCTAATCCCAGAAGTTGAGAAACAGAAGCAGAGGAATCTCTACTAGTTCAAAGCCAATCATCCTGGGTTACATGAAATTGAATCTATCTAAAAAAAGAAATAGAATTCACATAAAGATGATTCCAGCACTTGGGATCCCACACCTTTAATCCCAGCTCGAGAAAGGTAGAGACAGGAGTGACATGGCTGGTCAGGGGAAGGCATATAAAGCAGAAGGAGACAAGAACTCGGTGTAATCTGAGAATTGTCCTTGCAGTCTGAGGGTGCATTCTGAGAAGACAGTCTGAGGACAAGATCTACTCTTTGATCTGAGCATTGGTAGAGGTAAAAGGTCTCTCTAGTGTCTGGCCACACTGCTTCTCTGATATTTCAACTTTCACCCCCTAATTATTTATTAAGACTAATTAGAATGTGTGCTACATTCTTCTTTTATTTTAACAAACAAAAAAAATCATTCATTATTTTGTAAACATGTTGTATTACTTGTATTCCTTTTATAGCATAAAACATTAATGTCAATGACATCTTTGAACTGAATTAATCACTACTTTTACTCATAACCATTGGAAGATAGAGCTTTGATATTTGAGAGTTATATGTCACTCATAAGTATCTCAGCATGGAAGGAATAGCACATATTTAACAAATACCTACAGTCACCCCTTAAACTTTTGAGAAAAAGCAAAACTGAACAACTTGATTGACCAAAAGGAAGGCAACATTTTACCAAATGGTTAATTCTTTTGACAGATATAAAAATAGGCAAGTTAAAAATTATACTCTTATATGAAAATTATAACTAATATGTATTTTGCTTATTATACTTGTATAGCTGTCCACAGGCTATATACTTTTTCTTGAGTATATATCTAAGTAAGGTGTCTTGTTTACTTGCTTTTGTGCAGACATAGGAGTAGGTCTAGATGCCTGTGAGCACACATGTGAAAGCCAGAAGAAGGTGTTTCTTTACATATGCATCTCTTAACAGGTGTCTCTGCTAATTCCTCAGCAATATTGTGAGTAGAGGCTAAGTTTAGATATTGCAGCATTTGAAATAAAGTAGAGTATAAAAAGTCTGTGAACAATACTCCTAAAATATCATTCCAGAAGAACAGATACTTGATACTTTCCAAAGAAGTAGCAGCTTTTTTTTAATTTAAAAAACAAATCTGCCTCCTCCCAGCCTCCCATTTCCTTTCCCCTCCTCCTACCCCTCTCCCCCTCCCCCCCACTCCTCTCCCCCTCCCTCTCCAGTTCGAAGAACAGTCAGGGTTCCCTGCCCTGTGGAAAGTCCAAGGTCCTCCCCCTCCATCCAGATCTAGGAAGGTTAACATCCAAACTGGCTAGGCTCCCACAAAGCCAGAACGTGAAGTAGGAACAAAACCCCATGCCATTGTCCTTGGCTTCTCATCAGCCCTCATTGTCCGCCATGTTCAGAGAGTCCGGTTTTATCCCATGTTTTTTCAGTCCCAGTCCAGCTGGCCTTGGTGAACTCCCAATAAATCAGCCCCACTGTCTCCACGGGTGGGTGCACCTCTCATGGTCCTGGCATCCTTGCTCATGTTCTCCCTCCTTCTGCTCCTCATTGGGACTTTGGGAGCTTAGTCTGATGCTCCAGTGTGCGTCTCTGTCTCTATCTCCATCCATCGCTAGATGAAGGTTCTATGGTGATTTGTAAGATATTCATCAGTATGGCTATAGGATAGGGTCATTTCAGGTTCCCTATCCTCAGCTGCCCAAGGAACTAACTGGGGACATTGCCCTGGGCACCTGGGAGCCACTCTAGGTTCAAGTCTCTTACCAACCCTAACGTGGTTCCCTTAATTAAGTCATGTGATTCCCTGCTCCTCTATCCAACCTTGTTTTATCCCCAATCATCCCGTTTCCCCAAGTTCCCCCCATCCTCCCCTTCTCAGTTTTCTCTCCCCATCTCCCCTTACCCCCATCCCACACCACCCTCAACATACCAATTTTTTGCCCAGCAATCTTGTCTATTTCCCATAGCAGGGATAATAACTATATGTTTTTCTTTGGGTTCACCTTATTTAGCTTCTTTAGTGAATGATACCCTAGAAAACCAAGGATCGCTTCCTGAATGTTTTGTGATGAGAGTTTGTTGGATTTGCTGTTTTCTTTGATCAGTGTGTTAATTTTCTCTATCATGTCTTCAGAATCTGAGACTCTTTCTTCTATCTCTTGTATTCGGTTGCTTATGCTTGTTTCTGTAGTCTCTATTCATTTACCTAGATTTTCCATGTCCAGCCGGCCCTCTGTTTATGTTTTCTTCCTTGCCTCCATTTCAGTTTTCAAGTCTTGAATGTTTCCATTGTCTGTTTGATTGTTTTTCCTTGGTTTCCTAGTGTATCATTCACTGATTTACTCAATTCTTCAAACTTTGTGTTATACTTCTCATCCATTTCTATAAGGGCGTTTTTTACATGCTGTTTAAGGGCCTCTATCACTTTCATAAAGTCAATTTTTTTCTACTTCTTGTTGATTAAGGTGTTCATGTCCTCCTGTTGTGAGGTCGCTGGGTTCTGGTGGTTTCATGTTGTTTTTCAGATTGTTGGGTGAATTCTTGCATTGGTGTCTGCCATCTCTTCCTCCGAATGCTCCTCTATGGATCTTCTTTTACAGGATCAGGTATCCTTGCCCACTGATGTACCTTCCCAGTGATGGCACTGCCCAGTGATGGCGCTCCTGGTGCCCAGATCAGATCTCCGTGCTGCTTGGGTAGCTCGTAAACGAAGGGCCTACCTTGCTTGCTGCAGGCTGGCTATTGATACAAAGGAACTACTGCCCGCCCGGTTGCCCTCACGATTCGGTCCCAGTGCCCAAACAGGCTGAGCTGGGTGATGTTATGTGCCCAAAGAGGCTATAAAAAGAATTTAAATAGAGTTACCAAGTAATAGGGAAGACAGTTCCTCTAACTAGATATCACATGTTATCAAATAAAAGTGCTAGGAATGATTTATATTGTTTGAGTAATTGGTCAGAGAGGTACTATAGATGCCCCCAAACATGATAGGTTATTGCCAATGCTATCAGTTACTACCAAAAACCTAATGCTAAGACTCTACTGCTAAATCTTCACATACTTATATCACAGAACATGGAGAAGTCAAGCCAATATTCAACTGGAAACTTCACGCCTACTGACTAGCACTCTTAGTACTGGAAGGTACCACTGGAAGAGAAAAGCAATCATCATTCTCACTGCACTATAGACCCTGTGAGCTACAACAGTGACCAGCCTGCATGATGGTGCAATAGTGACACAGATATTACCAGTGACGAAGAGACTAGATAGGTCGTTGGACCAAGGGTAAAACCTTCTTTTAAATGAACATGACAAAAAACTACTACTGGTCCCTTGCTAACTACTTAATGGCATATCATCATAGCCATAGACAGATCGGTGTAGTGCTCAGTGATTCTCCAGAGTAGCCACCGTATCCAGGAGCAGTTGGTTAGCACAGAGAGGATTGCATGGTTTGTTGTTTTGTTTTGTGGAAAGAAAGAACCTCAAGTTAGGGAGTAGGGAGGTGGGGGGAGCTGAAAGGAGTTAGGGGAAAGAATATTATTAAAATATGTTATAAATTTCTCAAAATCTCAAAAACCTTTAAAATGTGATAAAACATTAAAAAGGAGAAAAAGCTGGGTACATTGTTACCAGAATAAACTTGAGACCACATTAGGCATAAAATAAGAACATGGATATAACAATGGAAGTTTAGAAGTTTACTGGTTCCTTTAGGAAATTGATCATCCTTTTATGTAAATATTCATATCCAAATAGCAAGAATAATAGTTAGTGGATATTATGTAAGCTTTGAAAGACAAAAATTACTAAAAATAAAAATCAAGGCCCTCAACAGTTTTATTGCTGAAGAAACTGTGGAATTCTATTTTTTTAAAAAAAAAAATTGAAAACATATAGAACTTAATGTTTTAGTCAAAAATCATGAGTAAGTATAGAAAAATAAATTTAAATTATTCTCCAATTCTGGGTATGTGTTATGGTTACATTAATATTATTATTATTATTTCATATTCTCAACACAGTAGAAGCCTCATAGGGTACTTGATAACAGAATGACTGGCATAAAAAAATAGAACGATTTAAGTATCTCCAAAATCAAATTCATATCACTGTTCCTATCAGAACAGATAAAAAATAACATTCAACAAGGTTTAAGTCAAAAAGCCAGGCTCAGAAATATATGATGTTATGCTTTCTGTCATATGTGGAGGAAACTTTGTTAAATGTTTACAAATGTGAGTATATTCTGGAGATGAGGAGGGGCTTGTAGGTCATGAAACCAGAAGAGGGGACCATGAAAGGGCAGAGATCTCAGCATTGGTGGAGAAAGAGGGAGAAAAAGTGATGAATTAAATACATGGAAATAGAAGCCAGCATGCAGAGGAGAGGAAGGCCATGGGAAGGGCAGGTGTAGGGGTGGTGGAAGGAAGAGTAGGGGAATCAACCAAAGGACAACATGAAGTACATAGGAAATTACCAAGGAAACCTTTATTTGTATGCTAATTTTTAAAATCTAATTTGAACAAAAGATTTCAGACAATTGAAGCCAGATGTGACTCTGAATATGGGCATCCCATAACTTGTATTCTCTGGAAAGCATTTTACCATTTATGTAGGAATTTAAGTAGAAACCCTTCTCCTCCTCTTCCTCTTTCCTCTGCACTCGGGCCTTGGTGAGACAATTGAACTCCCTGCACAAAGGTCCTAGGCATTTCTGCAACCTGCCTGCTCTAAAGAGATAAGAGATTTGATACCAGACATCAAGTCTAGACATGGGTGGAGGCTGAAGAAATTGGTACAGTGGGTACACAAACAAGTGTGAGGATCTAAGTTCAAGTCCCTAGAATTCATAAAAGCTAGACGTACAGACAAACATCTATAATCACAGTACCATAGGAAAGTGAAGGCAGAAATAGGAGAAACCCTGAAAGTTCTTGTACCAGCTACCTGGCATATACAGTGCCAAAACAACAGAGACCCTGTTCAAGACAAGGTAAAAGATTAGTACCAATGTGCACAGATGTTTACACACACTCAGAAGCGAGAAGGGGGGAAGGAAGGGAGGGAGGGAGAAAGAAAGGGAGAGAGGGAGGAAGAGGGAAAGAGAAAGGAAGGGAGGGAAGGAGGGAAGGAGGGAGGGAGGGAGGGACAGAGAGAATGAACAAAAGATGTTTCAGTACCTTGAGTCAGTGTGCTACCTACCACACAGGAGAAATAGTAACCAGAGGAAAGCAGAGACACCCATGGCATTTAGTGATAACTCCTCTGCCCATAATTGGTGTCTATCATCCCCAGAGTGATAGGCTACTCCCTGTCTCTTCCAGACCCTTAGGGTACTTTGATAACCACTGGTCTTACAATGGTCACACCAAAGCTTTCTCATGAGAGAAGAGCTGTGAATACAGACACCTACGCCACATGGCTAGGAATTTTGTTCAGATATAAAGGTGTCTGCAGTGCTGTGCCTTCCTTCAATGTACTCTCTAGTGAACAAGTCCATTTGCTGCCTTGTTTTAGATGATGGTGTCCTCCAGTGTTTTTAAGCAGTCTAAGCCAGTTACCCCCGGCAGGGAGATCAGACTAGGATAAGCTTCTCTGAACTTCCTGGTGCCCTGTGATTTGGTATCCTCTGGTTTCCTGCCTGCTTGGAGTCACACATCAGTGGGAACAACTTGAGATTCTGACTCGCCTCATGTGTCACTCCTTTCTTGTTTATTGGAATGTTCCCAGTGTGTCCCTAAGTCCAAAGCATAGGATGCATGTTAGAAGCTCCAGGATGGGACTTCTCATCACTGTAAGGACTGGTACCCAATTCTTTCCCTAGCATCAGCGCCAAGGATGGAAAGACCTCAGTCATGCTCTGTTTTCTTCATTCTCACACTATTGACTTTGGTGAGCCTTGACTTGACCAGCTGGGCATGGACTGCCCCTGATTGCATTATAGCAGACGGCATGCTATTTCCTAACCTTTCCTACTATATCCACTTCTGTACATTAGCTCCAGGATTGCACCTTTTGGCATCTTGCTCGAATGTTAAAGACATGACTCAGACACTGGAAAGAGTGCCAAGAGATACAGAGGTGCTTTGCCTTCAGGGAATGGTTTCTACTCTGCCAGCTAATGCCTTTGATCGCTTCCACTCGCTACCGCTTCTGAGACTGCAGTTGGGTACAATCAATATGACTTCTAGGACTTTTCAAGGACTGGACCAGCTACAGTATCTTTTTTTTTTTTTTGGAGCATCATGCTCCCTGTTGCCTGAGTCTGTTCCTCCCTCGATATTGTTTAGAGACTCTCAGATCCCTCTGTCATCTTTCCTTTCAAGGCTACTGTCTGAATTATAACCAGAGCATCTACCTGCCAACCAGCCTTAGGCATCTAGCTCTAAGGAACAGCTGTCTGACAAAGTTTTAGGAACTGCAAAGGCTCTTCCCAAGACTTTTGCTTGGTTTCTCTCCTATACCCAGTACCAAGCTAGGGGTGCCCTTCCTAGAGGTGCTGGATTTATTTTACAACCTTCAGTTGAAACAGGCTGGTGGCAGAGCCTTGTATGGCCTCAAATCCATTCCCTAATATTGGATGGTACCACACTAAGAATATTTGACCTCACAGGCTCAGGACTGCTCCACTTGGAGTTACTCTCCCTTGTGGGTACAGGTATAGAAAAATTGCCTTAGGTGCCATGGCCTGCTCTGAGCTTTGTGCACTTGACCTTGGGAAGAACCAAATACAAACATCTTGGAGAATGGAGGTATCCCAAGTTATAAAGCTCTGGAATTCCTTAGCCTTCATGATAACTTTTTGCAGTCACTTCCCATCAGGTTCGTCGGTATTCTACCCCAACTTCACAGGCTCAACCTGTCTATGAATAAGTTGGGCCCAGCCTTGGAGCTTCCAGAAGGAACATTGAGCACAAATTTAAGAGTGCTGGATCTGTCCCACAATCAGCTATGTGAAGGACCCCGTGGGGCTTTTACTCCACAGCTCCAGGAGCTCAGGCTGAGTGGTAATAACATCTCTAGTTTATCCCATGAGAGCCTGCAAGGACTGAGGTGGCTGAGGACTCTAGACTTGAGTTGGAACCAAATTAAAGTACTCAAATCAGGCTGACTCTCTCATCTTCCTGCTCTGACCACCTTGAACCTTCTCATCTTCCTGCTCTGACCACCTTGAACCTTCTGGGCACCTACTTAGAACACATCTCAGGCACACAACTTCAGGGTCCCCAGATGCTGAGACATCTAAAACTGGGTTCTGTGACAGCACTGGGCATCTATCCTCCCTGGTTTCCAATGCTCAGTTTAGAAATACAAACAAAATTATGCATTCAGTTTATGGTTCTCAGTGGGGAGCCATTTCACTCTTGGAGAACCTTACTTTAGAGACTTCCAGTGTGTTACGGCAACCAAACACAACCACAATCCATTTTCGCTCCCTGCGTCACCTCACCTTGCTTGGCTACAGCCTCCTGTTCTCAGCCAGTCAACTCCGCAGATTCTTCCCACAAAGGCTTCCTGTGCTGGAGCGCTTCTCTGTCTGGTGTGAAAACGACAACGCAGTAGACATCCATCTACTGGAGATGCCCAGGCTGCGTGTGCTGGAGCTGGAGGACCTGAACTTTTTCTATGAGTCAAGTACTAAGAAGCTGGAGATGCTCCTGAAGGAGCTGCCTCAGTTACAGGTACTGGCATTGAGCCACCTGAATCTCAGAAACCTCTCTGCGTCCAGCTTTAAGAGCTTGCACCACCTCAAACTGCTGCTGCTCAACTCTGAGCTGGCTCTGGAGATGGACAGCAGCCTCCAGGAGTTGATTCCTCAGATGTCTCCATTTATTTATTTTTCAGATATCACCTTCACCTGCCAGTGTGAAGCTTCCTGGGTGGAGTCTTGGGCTACACAGGCCCCAAACACTTTTGTTTATGGGCTGAAGAAATCCGTCTGCATGGCCAACACTTCTGACTACTCCACCACTCTGCTGTTCTCCTTCCTTGCTGCTCATTGCCCACATGACACTGAGTTTGGGGGCTTTCTCATCGGTTTCGCTCTGGTACTTCTGCTGACCATCCTTCCTCTGGTTAGCTGCCATAGATGGTCCTGGCTTCACTCCCTGCAGACACTCTTTCATGCTCGTTGGTGGAAATTATGTGGACATAAACTCAGAGGCCAATTCAACTATAATGTCTTTCTGTCCTATTGTGAGAAGGACCAGGCCTGGGTGCTAGAAGAACTGGTTCCTGCTTTGGAGAGACCCCCTCCTGAAGGTGAGGGCTTGAGGTTGTGTCTGCCTGCCAGATTTTGTGATTGGAAATGACATGATGGAATCCATGATTGCCAGCGTGCACCAAAGCAGATCCACCCTCTGTGTGCTCACGGGTCGGGACTTAGCAAGTCCCAGGTGCAATCCTGAGTTAAGACTGGCCACTTACCACTTGGTGGCCAGGCCCAGGACAGCTCGACTCCTGCTGCTGTTTTTGGAGCCCATTGATAGGCAGATGCTACCACCGCCTCTCCCGATGGCTCCAAAAGGAGGACTATTTTGATTTGTCCCAAGGGAAGGCAAAATGGGACATGTTCTTTGAGCAACTAAAGAGAAGGCTCAGGAAAGCTGAACAAGAAAGAGATGATGAAGGACTGTGAGGGATGTTGCTGTGCAGAAGACCCTTTCAGTAGCATAGTGAACCTCTCTCGGCACTGGAGGGCATGCTCACCGAAGGACAAGATGATAAATTTAAAACAACGCATTCATCCCAGTTGGGTAAACAGTCTTTCAAAACACTGGAAAATAGTCATTCAGAAAACAGGCCTGGTACATGTTAGTTTGTTCCAGTACAAGATACTGTTCAACACTCACCACACATACACATTGGTCTGTGCAATCTTGTGTGTATTTTTCTCAAAATGGATCTATCGTGTCAGTATTAAATGTAAACTATTCAACTGTGTGGTAAAATACCGTGCAATTCTCTAGGCCAGGTAGGGAATCAAGGAGTCATTTCTAAATTGAAATGGTATTTTTAGTTCATCAAATGTTCAACAATCAGTTCCTCTAACTTGAGTTTCTCCCACTACAGAATTTCGTTAGTGAGATCTGTTGTTTTAAACCTGTATTGTTCATGGGGAAATGAAATCTGAACAAACTAGAAAGTGACTTACGTCCCTGGCTCCGCTCACACTTTATTCATCTTGGACATCACACCCAGTTTTCTGTTCTCCATTTATATTGCACGTTAGCACCCAACAAATGTGAGCCACTCTTACTTTCGCACACATTTAAAACACTTTCATATCTTATAAATTCCAAATAGGTGTACAGTAACAAAAATGGAATGTCATGGACCAACTAAATCCCTTATTTCAGACATGAATGTGACAAGACATTATTACATAAACAAAAGTGTCATTTTTCAGAGGTATTTAGTACTGTGGCAAAAGATAAACATAATATTAGCACAAATTTTAAATGACACTGTTGACAAATGGCATATAAGTTCATATGTATGTATGTATGATAAAAATGCAATGTGAAGAACAGACTACAAGCACAAACCATAAAGGGACATAGAGTAGCACTGAAGGAAAGGGTTGGTTTGGCTTATGCATCCACATAATCATTCATCACTGAAGGAAGTCAGGACAAGAACTCAAATAAGGCTAGAACCTGAATGCAGGAGAAAATGCAGGTGCCATGAAGGAGTGCTGCTTATAGGCTTGCTCATGCCATTGTACATCTGTGTACGAGGGTTCGCTAATAACTACTTGACACTGCCAACACAGGCCTGTCTCAAAAAATCTCCTCTGCCAATGACATTCATCCAAATCTCTTCAATTTAGTCTTCAACAGAGTTTTAGGACAGGGCAAAAACCAACCACATTCCTTGCCAAAATCTCCTAAGAATGGTCTCTAGTCACTTGCTGATATTCTTCCCCTGAAGCCCCTTGAGCCAAGCCTGCAGAGTCCACATCACACTCAGCACTATTGTCTCCCACGTTTCTACTAAGATAGCTCATTAAACATCATTTAAAGCATTTAACACTTTATCCAAAGTCTCAAATTCTTTCATATTCCTGCAAACAATAGTATGGTCAGGACTGTGACAGCAATATCCCACTCCCTGGTACTAACTTTTGTCTTAGTTTCTATTTTGTAAAAACACACCATGATCAAGGCAACTATTATAAAAGAAATCATTTCATTAGGAGCTTCCTTATAGCTTCAGAGGATTAATCCATTATCATCATGGCAGGAAATGTGGGTGCAGACAGGCAAGCATGGTGTGGAAATGGTGAAGTAACTGAGAGCTGCATCCTGATCCACAGGCATTATTTAAGCAGAGAGAGAGAAAGAGAGAGAGAGAGAGAGAGAGAGAGAGAGAGAGAGAGAGAGAGAGAGAGAGACTGAGCCTGTCAAATAGCTTTTGAAACCTCAAAGACTATTCCTAGGAGCCCACCTCCTCCAATAAGGCCATACCAGCTGGAAACCAAGCATGAGCCTACCAGAGCCATTCTTATTGAAAGCACCACAACCTACTATGTGACCCTTTCTAAAACATACACGTTTATGAAAAGGATCTAAATAGAGTCACTATATAATTACACTATATATAGCAACATTCAGCTAGAAATCTTTTGTCACCAAGTAAAACTTTCGGTGCTAAGAATAGGTTACTTTTGTTGAGTTGTTTCACAAATAGGTCCTATAGACACCCATCCTGAAACATCACAGGCTATAGACAAGGTGATTGTTTATCATCCCCAACCAGAAGACAGTTAGGGGCTTAAGCTAAGTCAAGAATTCATAACTAATAAGAAGTCTCCATGTCATGATTTGGGAGTTGGTTGGTGGTCCTCCAAAAAAGAAAAGTCTGGTATATACCACTATTATGAAAATCAGTTTAACAGTTCCTCAGGAAGATGGGAATCAATGGACCTTGAGACCTGTATAACCCACTCTTGGGTATAGACCCAAAGGACTCTGTATCCTACAAGAGAGACATTTGTTAAACTATGTTCAGTGTTGATTCATTCATAACAGATAAAAATTGGAAACAACCTAAATGTCCTTCAACAGACAAGCAATAAAGAAAATGTTGATGGTGGTGTGCACTTTTAATCCCAGTATTCAGGAGGCAGGTAAATATCTGTGAGTTCAAGGCCATCCTGGTCTACAGAGTGAGTTCCAGCACAGTCAAGACTACACAGAGAAACCCTGTCTCATTACACAAAAAAGGGGAAAAAAGAAAAGAAAAGATAGTACATTACACAATGGAATATTACTTAGCCACTGAAAAGAATGAAATCATGGAATTTGCAGGTAAGTGGGTGAGATTAGAAAATAATAATCCCAAAAGAAGTAACCCAGAAAGAAAAATATAGTATGTATTTTTCTTATATGTTGATATTAGCTGTCAAGTCAATGACAGCCAAACTACAATCTGTATAACCAGAGGTTATATATACAGTAAAGAAGAAGGGGGACAGATAGAAAAGAGGACTAGGATAGATAATTATGGATAGGGGAACTGGAATAAGAGGATCAAGTGTGGAGGAGAAGGAAAGGGGGAAGAGGGAGGGAATATGAGTAGAGACAACTAAAATTAAGGTCCATTTGAGGGATAGTATGGAAATCTAGTACAACAGAAGCTTCTTAAAATATATACATATATGAAGGTGATCTAAATGAAACCACAGCATAATGGCAGAGACAAAAACCCAACTGAACATCTCTTGGTACCAAATGAAGCTTCTCGTACCAAGAATAGGTATTATCTAATTGAGTTGTTGACCAAAGTTTTCCCATTTAGACTCCCAAACCAGGCTCTTGTCAAGACTACACATTGTTCTCCATAAACTGAAGTCAAGGCCCTACTGCTGAAGACAGCACCTATACAACTCAGTGAACATGGAGAAATCAAACTGGTTCCCACCTTGAGCCTTTACCCCTTCGTGCTAGCTCTTAGGTACAGGAAGGTACTCTGCATGTTACCAAAGGAGAACTGTCAACGGCAACCCAGCTACATCCCTCTATCTACAGTGGTGTCTGTTCGTCCGTCCACTGCTTGAGTGACCAAGAACCTGAGACTAGATAGCTCAGTGACCTGAGAGAGAGAGAGAGAGAGAGAGAGAGAGAGAGAGAGAGAGAGAGAGAGAGAAGGGAATAGTAATAAAATGACCCCTAATGGCATCCTGCTTTGTTCAGATCTGTGACTTGCTCGGCCATCATCAGAGAAGCTTCCATCTTCAGGAGATGGTGAAAAATACAGAGACTCTCAGTCAGACATTATGCAGACAGTAAGAGACCATTGGTGTAGGAGGTCCTTCTATATTTGTGTTGATTTTATTGGTTGAATAAAGAAGCTGCCTTGGCCTTTTGATAGGGCAGAACTTAGGTGGGCAGAGTAGACAGAACAGAATGCTGGGAAGAAGGGAAATGTGGCAGATTCCATGCTTCTCCTGGCCAAGATGGATGTTGGTTAGACTTATGTTGGTAAGCCACAGTCAAGTGACGCTACATATTAATAGAGATGGCTTAATCAAGATATGAGAGTTAGCCAATTAGAGACTAGAACTAATGGGCCAGGCAATAATTTAATTAATACAATTTCCATGTGATTATTTAGAGGGTTAAGCTAGCTGGGTGGTGGGACACAACCCACTCCTCATTACTACAGACCACGGAACGTTCAGCCCTAAATGGGATGTCTCCGTCAGATCCCTCCCCTCAGGGCCCAAGAACCCTGAGAAAGAGGAGGCAGAAGAGTGTAAGATCCAGAGGGACAGGACACTTAGGGAACAAGACCCTCTAAATCAACATGATAGATGCATATATGAAGACAGACACAGAGCCTGAGGGAATGTGCACAGGACCTGCACAGGTCTGTACCAGACGATTATCAAGGGGAAAATGCCAACAAGGATATTGGGGAGAAGGGAATCCTTATTTAATGTTAGTGGGGTGGGATTTTAAACTGGTGCAGCCCCTGTAGAAACAGGCACTGAGATTTCTCAAACAGCTAATAATCAACTTCCAGATGATGCACATATACCACTCCTAAGCATATACCCAAAGGACTCTATATCCTACCACAGAGATGCCTACACCAAAACTGTGTTCATTGCTGCTCTAGTCATGATAGCTAGGTGATGTCTATCAACTAATGACTGGGTAGGATATTCATCTGTCACGTATTATCCTCCATAGCTTGTGCAACTGAATCTTCATTCAGCCCGGCTCAGTGGAGGGGCTTGTCTGTTTAAAGGTAAGCATAGCATGCATATAAATATAAATAAAAACAGTTTAATATATCAATTAAGGTTTTAAAAAAAACAGTTTTTGATTCCCCTAGGACCTCTGTTCTCCCCCAGCATGTTCCCATCCAATGACCCTGGTGAAATTAAATGGGTCAGAAAACAAAATAAAAAGTAATGAATGTAGACATGAATTTAGACTAGTAAGGAGAGGGTTGATAAGGAGGGGAGGAAGAAAAGTCATCAACAGTTTACCTAGCTGTGAACCCTGTACCTTCTAGGTGAAATATGCCGACTTGTACGATAGTGGCATGATTGTTTGGGGGCTAACAACTTACTTGTTGGATTTGACGCCCACTCCATCAGAAGGAACAAATTCCTCACACTGTACACTTGGTCAAACCATGTGTCTGAAGAGGTCATAGGCACTGTGTGAAACCTTCATTTTGCTGTTTTGATAATAGATATGGTATCAAACTATCAAACTTACTTTAAACATTTCTATTTTTACATACAGACTAGCATTGCTCTCAGTCTGGAGCAGAAGAAACTTCTTCTTTCAGGAAATGATGACCAGTGCAGTGATTACAAATTCGCATGGGTCCAAGAATAAGTGATCGTTGAGTGCTCCACCCTAACAATTCCTGCAAGGTTCTAGGACTGGAAGATAAGGAGTATTGTTAAATGCTATTTTCTGCATATAACATGGCCACTGCAACCATGACCCAATAACAACAATAATTACACAAGATTGGACTTCTCAATGTTCTGTCCTGGAAGAAGAATGGAGCTCATGAGGCCCCACACTTCCCTGGGCATGGGTTGTCCATTAATGGTGGCCAGAGAAAGCGCATCTTTTTCTTCAGTGGTGTTGCCACTGGTAAGCTGTACATACATACATGTACATACATACATATGTACATACCGATACATTCCCAGTAAAATGTAGTAAATCAAAAACATCATAAAAGTAGTTTGGAAGAACGGCATCAGAAGTGGAAAGGCAATAAGAGAAGTTAATGAGTGGCTGTGGTCACAATCAATTGTGTACATGTATAAAATTGTGAAAAGAGAGTGTTAAATGAGTTGTGACAGATTCAGAAACATTTATGACATCCAGATGGCATCATTTATTAATAAGTCAATGGCTTAGAAATGAAGTACAATCTGTTAACAAAAAGAAGAGATATTCATGTTAATAAAATAATAAAGAAATGCACTTGAAATTGATTAAAGACCACTAATAGATCACCAGTGAGCATGAAGTCAGAAAATGGTGAGAATTACAAAGAGTAAAACAGAAGGAGAAAGAACTGTGAAAATTATGTTACCAGAAAGTAGGTGGGGGATGGGGTGATGGGGGTCTGTCTACCAGACTTGATGATATTATCACTAGAGAAATAGGGTTCCTTCTTAAGTTTCTCTGTCTTGTTAATAAAGGAGTTTAAGAACAGACTCTAAAAGAAGTTAAACAAAAGCTTTATTAGAGTTTAAAAGGAAATATCCAGGACAGGCAAGCTTTGAATCTCAGCAGCTGCGGAAGGAGGAGGAGGAAGGAAGAAAAGAGCATGTCCTGCAGAGGTCAGCAAGCAACCAAAAGGCAGACTGACAGCCATGAAAAAAGAGCAGGGAGTCACACTGGGGAAATCGAGCTTCAAAGAGATAGAGGGAAGAAAAGGCAAAGTTATGCTTCTGAGTAACTCAGCAAAGCAGGCAGACTTAACAAAGCTGCATGGTTGTGGCTTGGTAAGTGACCACATTAAAGACAGGGCTATCTGGGAATAAAAAGTACCTTGTGCCATCGTGGACTCTAACTCTCTGGAACTATAAGCCCAATTCAATTCTTCTATAAGTTGTCTTGATCATGGTGTCTATCACACCAGTAGAAGAGTAACTGGTAAACCTCACAGTAACATCCTTGCTACCAATTGGTGTCACTTGTCTTCTTGATCAGAACGACTGATTGGGAAGATGGAATCTACACATGGTTTTAGTTTGCTTTTCCCTGATGGCTAAAGATGGTTATTATTCATCCTGACTCTTTGGCATGGATTCAGGAATAACAGCCTTCCTGGTTGGGGGGGGGGGGGGGGGACAGCAGTAATTCCTTGCCTGGGCGATTGCCTGAGGCAACTGGATTGACTCTTTTTAGTTAAATTTATTCATTTATTTTACATTCCAAACATAGTTTCGTCTCCTCTCCCCCCCCCCACCTCATTCCATTCCTCCTCTGTCTGTTCAAAGGGGGCAGGCATCCCATGGGTATCAACAAAGCATGACATATCAAGTTGAGATAGAACTAAGCTCCTCCCCTTGTGCTAAGGCTGGGCAAGGCAACCCATTATGAGGAATAGGTTCCTGGAGGCCAGCCAAAGCATTAGGAACAGGCCCTACTCCTACTGATAGAAGGCCCACAAGTAGACCAAGCTACACAACTGTTACACATATGTAGAGGACTTAGGTCAGTCCCATGCAGGCTCCCTAGTTGTTAACCCAGAGTCTGTGAGCCCCTATGAGCCCAGGCTAGTTGTTTCTGTGTGTTCTCTTGTGATGACCCTGACCTGCTGGCTCGTACAATCCTTCCTCCACCTCAACAGGATTTCTCAAAGTCAGCCCGGTTGATTGACTGTGATCTCTTCATCTGTTTCCATTATTCACTGGATGAAGGCTCTCTGATGACAGAGAACTGCGGTAGTTCCCAATCTGATTACAGGAGATGGTGAGTTCAGACTGCATATCCACTATTGCCAGGAGTCTTGGCTGAAAAACTGGGTTAATTCTTAAAGGAGTTGACAGGGGTACATCACCAAGAGACAGATTTCACTCCTTTGTCTAGGAGAAAATAATGCAAAAATTACTTATCAAACACCCCATTAGCCAATCAGTAAGTGTGCTAATGAAATGAGCAGACAGTTGTCAAAAAGAAGAAACCCAATGACAAAAACTATTTTAAAATGTTAACCATCTTTAGCCATCAGGGAAAAGCAAACTAAAACCATGTGTAGATTCCATCTTCCCAATCAGAACGGCTGTGATCAAGAAGTGAAACCAATTGGTAACAAGGATGTTACTGTGAGGTTTACCAGTTACTCTTCTACTGGTGTGATAGACACCATGATCAAGACAACTTATAGAAGAGTTGAATTGGGCTTATAGTTCCAGAGAGTTAGAGTCCACAATGGCAGCTGCTAAGAGCTCACACCTTGATCCACAAATGTGGTCAGAGAGAGTGCACTGGCGATAGTTGGCAGCTTTGAAAAACTCAATCTGCACACACACACCCAGTGACACAGTGCCTTAACAGGGCCATACCTCCTACTCCCTCCCAAACAGTCTCCAACTCAGGACCAAGTATTCAAATATATAAGCACAGGAATGGGGACGGGATCCTTATTTAAACCACCACATGGGAGAGAACAGGTTCCCTTTCTGATTCTTAGTCTTATTAATAAAAGAATTTAGAAACAGAAACAAACAGAAATTGAAGAACAATTATATTTGAGTTTGAAGGAAAAAACAACAAGAGAGACAAGCTACTTGAAATAGGGAAATGGAGAAATGAGAAAGCCATACTTATGTTCAGCAAGCAATAACATGTTAGGAGGGGTGTTGACTGAGGTTCCTGTCCTGCCCAGTCCCATTCATACCAAAGAAATACATAAAGGCTTACATTAATTATAAACTGATTGGTCTATTTGTTCAGGCTTCTTATTAACTCTTATAACTTTTATTAGCCCATAATTCGTGTATGTGTTAGCCAAGTGGCTTAGTACCTTTTTCAGTGAGGCAGTCACATCTCGCTTCCTCTGTATCTGGGTGATGACTGCAGACTGACTCTTTCTCTTCCCAGAATTCTCTTGTTCTCATCATCCCACCTCTACTTCCTGCCTGGTTGCCCTTCCTATATTTCCTACCTGACTACTGGCCAATCAGCATTTATTTAAAATACAAGTGACAGGGTGCAGATTATTGTCCCACAGCACTTCCCTGCCCCTTTTTGTCATGGTATCTTAAAGGCTATTGGCTGAAGGAGCAGAAGGAGCTCTCACAGCAGAGAGGACAGAGACTTCAGAGTAGTGAAAAGGCACAGAGTGTCACGCAAAGCTTACTTAACCTTTAGCAAATACGGAAATAGAGAGACAATGGGGGCAGGGTGAAGTAGAAAAAACAAAAGTTATACTCTCTGAGTTCTGCCTCAGTCAGTGTTCTTTCTCTGTGAAGGTACCATGACAAGGCAACTCATAAAAGAAAGTTTTTCACTGGGGAGTTGCTTGCAGTTTCAGAGGCTTAGTCCATTACCATCACGGTAGAGAAGACAGTGACAGACAGGCATGGTGCTGGAAAAGTAGCTGAGAGCCACATCCTGATCAGTAATCAGAGAGAGGGGAAGGGAGAGGGAGATGGAGAGAGGGAGAGAGGGAGAGAGAGAGAGAGAGAGAGAGAGAGAGAGAGAGAGAGATTGGGCCTGGCCTTGGTTTTTGAAACCTCAAAGGCCACTTTCAGTGGCACACTTCTCCAACAAGGTCACACCTCCTAATCTTTCTAATGCTTCAAGCGTTTCCACTCTCTGGCATCTAAGTATTCAAATATATGAGCCTATGGAGCCATTCTTATTCAAACCAGCACAAATCCTAACTTGTGCTATTCTAACAGGTGACACTATTTGATAGAAGCGGATGCATGAGAACTTCTGGAGAGGAAAAGTACTTTGTCTCATTAAGGGGATAATTACCCCTCCTGTCTTCCTTTGAATAGCTTGAAATGTCAGGTCTTTCCACAGGGTTAGAAACAAAACAAAACAAAACAAAAAAGCACAGATACCTTTACCTTTTAATATGGAATAATGAAATTAATATTTATACTTCTATTAATATTTTAAAAATTATATATGTGTAGGTGTTTTTGCCTGCATAGATGTCTGTGCACTACAGTGTCATGCCTAGCCTCTGCCAGAAGATGGCAGCAGATCCCTTGGAACTGGAGAGAGCTAATTGACTCCACTATGTGGTCCTTGGCAGTCAAAATCAAGTCCCATCTTAAGAGTAGCCAGTGCTCTTAACTGCTGAGCCATCTCTTCCACCCTGGTGTTTACATGTTATAGCATTATCATGGAGAACAGAAGTAGACTTCAAAACTTTCATATCTTAAAGTTACTAGTGTCGCAGTGCAGAAAAAGAAGAACACTCCCGGAGAAGCCACTGTGGAGATCAGAATGAAAGTGAGAGAGCAGATAGGTAGATGCCGGCATTAGGCTGCTAAAAAGGAATGAAGGGATCCCCCAGTGGGATGAAGCTGTGAAATCACTCAGTCAAAACTCTGTAACACAGACCAACTTGAATGCTATATCTACTTCCCCACACAGAAAGTATACATCGCCATTGAAACTCTATCCTTGGTGCTGAAAAAACCTCTATAGACCTCTCCTCAACAGAGAGAAACTCTTCCATCATTAACTTAGTGAAATTCTTACACATATACACATCTTTCCCCAGAGAGTTAACCCATGATTGACAAACATAACAATTGCACTAAAGTCCAATTTGGTAAAGTGATGAGTTTTTATTAGGATTATAACAGGAGTATGGGGAGGGATTATTTACAAGGAGCAGGGGTGACTCACAAGCAGCTACATCACCAAATTAATTAACTAATTAAAAAAAAATAAATGCCCCCAGAATGTTTAATGGCTGGGGCTCTCTGAACATCTTGCACACAATTCAATATCTTTTCTCTTTGCAGTTCAGTTGGTCCAAATTTCCTCTTATAACAGTTGCTAACACCTTTTTATAGTGATGGGGTCAGGCCCTCAATAACTGTCTAACTTTCTGTTATCCAAGCTAAATGACCTTTGTTTAACAAATGAGGCTCATAACCTTCTTCATCTCCTGGAGGAAATGCTTTTGATTTGGAGGAAAATGCCATGCAACAGAGAAATCCATGGTTCTTAGCAGAACCTTAAGGGATGTTTCCCAAAATGCTGAATGAAAACAGATCTTCTAGAACTTGAATTCTTTTTTCTCTCTACTTCTTTTGTCTATCTTATATCTTGTTGTTTTAGGCTGGAGAAAGCCAGTGACTTCAGGCACTGAGGTAAATATAAAGGTCGGGTGATCTAAGGATCAAATCTCCAAGGAGGATAAGAGACTTCACAAGCCACTTATGTTTGACTCAGCACTATAGTGTTTGCATTGAGGCAACCTTCTCTGTCAGAGCTGTGACACCTCCCCTGGGAAGCCTTTCCCCTCAGAGCTGTAACACTTACATAACTTCCAGGTATTAAATGAAAATTGAAAAATCTTGTCTGAAGTTCAGTAGAGAAGGTGAGATCCATTTCCAATCAAATACTTCTAATCATGTTGCACCACAAGACAGTATTCTGACATAGAGAGCTGCCTAGACTGATGGAGGAAGGTCATTGGTTAATTAATAAACTGCTTGGCCTGATAGGTTAGAACATAAGTGGGTGGAGTAAACAGAACAGAATGCTGGGAGGAAGAGGAAGTGAGCTCAGACGCCATGCCTACCCTCTCCAGGGAAGACATGATGAAGCAAGCCGCCAGGTCAGATATGCTGAATCTTTCCCGGTAAGACTGGTGCTACACAGATTATTAGAGATGGGTTGATCAGGATATGAGAATTAGCCAGTAAGGGCTAGAGCTAATGGGCCAAGCAGTGTTTAAAAGAATACAGTTTGTGTGTTGTTATTTCGGGGCATAAGCTAGCCAGGCGGCCAGGAGCCAAGTGGCAGTAACACAGCCCACAGCTCCTTCTACACTAGACAAAACAGGAACTCTCTGAGGAATATGCTCCCTGGGCTCCAGGATTCTACAATCAATCAAACAAATGAAACCATCTCTACTTAGCATCCTCTGCCAATGAAACGGTCTTTACACCCTTCAGCAGAACTTGTCCTTGGGAAAAAGTAATATCCATCAGTTAGCTAAAAAGCTGTTTACAGGCAGAGTTCCTACAGACTGCAGAACACGAGGTCAGCTCCTGTGAAGTCTGTCTGCAGTAGCGTTTCTGTCATTGTGATAAAACATCATGACCAAAAGCAATTGTGGAGGAAAGGATTTATTTCATCTCACACTTCCCATTATCAAAGGCACTCAAGGCAGGGACCTGGAAGCAAACACTGAAGCAGAAGCCATGGAGGAACACTGCTTACTGGCTTGCTTCTCCTTCTTTGTTATACACCCAGGCCCACCTGTCCAGAAGTGTCCCTGCCCACAGTGGGATGGCCCTTCCACAACCATCATCAATAAAGAAATGCCCCACAGACTGGCCTGGAGACCAACATTAGAGGGGTATTTTATCTCTCTGATGACCCTATCCAGGGTCAAGTTGACAAAGCAATCTGACCCTTAAACAGTCTAGCCAAGGGACACTGTCTTCTTAATAGAATAAAAGGAAGGCTATCCCAGCAATGGCGGGCAAGCTTGACTCCTTGTCCAAGAGCAGAACTTTCACTATCTTGTTGGTACAGTTTTGCTAACTGGGTTGAGACCCTTCCCTATGGAACTAAAAGATCTCTAAAAAGTTAAAATGTTAATCTCAAAAACAATTCCCAGATTTAGGTTTCCCCCAAAAAGACTACCCAGGAGCAAATATCCCTTTTTAAGGTGGTTATCACCTAAGATGTATTCAAGGCACTGAACACACATCACCACCCACCTTGTGCCTGGAGCCACACTCTGAAGGCGTAAGTCACAAACAATCCCACACCAGTTTGGAATTATGATTAATAGAATGGTTATTTATTTAAAGGGGAAAACTTACAGATCACTGTCCCAGGCAACAGCCCTCTGCACAGTCAGGAAAGGCGCCTAGTCGCAGGAAGCAGAGCAGGAAGCCAGGGAGAGAGAGACGAGAGGGAAGTGGCCGCTTTTTTAAAGGGAGAGAGACCACACCCCAATGGGCTGGTATCTCAGCGGCTATTGGCTGAAGGAGCAGAAGAAGCTCCCACAACAACACTCTTTAAGAAAGTTAGAAAAAAAATGATATTATTAAAATTTTCCTCAATCTTTACTAGCTTCTAGGAAAGACAGAGACAGTTCCACTGCTTGACAGCAATAGCTGACTGTGTGTCTGTATGTTAACAGCTACTGTCATGGCTAACTCTATATCTATTTTTTTTAATTACTATGCTTAGGGCTCAATGCATTTTTCATGTAAAAGGTTTAACTCTATTTGAGATTATTTCTGGTAAACCTCCTCTCATTCTCCCTTGAATTGGCCACTGAAGTCAGAAACCACCAATTGTGCCAGTCTGTAACAGGTTCTACAGCTGACTTGGGAGATGTGGTGAGGGTCAAGAGGCAGCATGGTGAAAGAATAGAACCCTGCTGGAAGGGACATCTTGTTACCCTAATTGCCCCAGATGCTAACAAGGTTAATGGTGTCCACACCTGAATAGATGACTGCCGGGTCAAGTGGATAGCAGAAGATGGCAGCCCAGCTCCAGGAAAATGGACCATGACCAAAACAATACCAACACAGGTTTTTGGACTAATAATGTTGTTTTGCTTGACAATATTCCCTCCTGTTTCCTCCTGGGATCCAAAATGGAAACCTCCCCAACTTCCCCAGGTTCCAAGTCTCTATGGGCTTCATTTATTATTTAAAGTTTTATTTTGATATTTTAAAAGCTTTTATTCAGAACTATAATTTTTTAATCTAAAATTTAACAGAGACAAAACTGTAAAATCTTAGTCTTATAAAAGCCACTAACGTGTAAACCATTACAGATAATTAGGACACGAAAGTTAGCAGCCAGTCACCTTATAAATGATCTTTATTTTCCTTTTCTGTACTCAGAGCTTCGCTTGTAGCCATGCTAGGTTCAAACGTAATTCATTTACAGGGACAAGGTTTTCAAAGGTTAAGTAACTAAACAAATAAAGTTCATTTAAAATCAGGTATACTTAATAGATAATGGTCCTCAGACTTCTCAGAGATCTACTGAATATGGAATTTAAAATGTTTAATAAAAAAAGGCTTCTCATTATAGACAAAAATACCAGATCCTAACAGCAGCCCTAAGGTCTCCTCCATACACAACAATTCCACCTGAATGTGGTGATGCTAAGCACTGGGAAAAACTGCCCCAAGCCTTCACCCACTACCAGGACTCGATCTAAACTGTGAACAATCAGGACACTGAAGAATTGATTGCTCCTCTTTGTCACACCAAGCTAAACCAATCTCTCAAATTCCTCAGCCACAGAAAAGTCTCTGGTATCTTTTTGTTCTAGCAGCTAAAAGCTGGTGCTGCCCTGTGTGGCCATCAAAGAATTAATGCTTATAAGGGCCAGGGCCAAGAGAAAAACGCCCTGCCCCCTGGCTTGACCTAGAGTCCCTGGGCCTTGGAAATCCCCTTCCCCATGACTCAATATTATCATCAACAACAACAAAAATAAACATCAGTCATACTGTCCTCTTCCAGTAGTTCAGTACACATGCTCCGAGAACCCCATAAAATCCATCCCTTTTGTGGAGCCCTCCGTTGCCGCTCTTCCTGTTTATAAGCAGCCACTGTTCTGTCCTTCTCCCCCAGTAAATCTCTCGTGTGAAGTTGTTGCATGGTGTAACTTTATGGTTTTCCTTGACTCAGGACTGCCAAGAAGCCCTTGTGCTAGAACGACCCTTGCAATGCTGTCCTGTGTGACTGCTGAAGACTGAAAGTATCCCACCTCCATCGAGATTACCAGATTACTGAGCTTGCCAAAAAGAAGCCCAGGTAACCGTCCATGTGTGGGAGTAAGTTCCTGTCATTTTCAAGATCTCCTGGGTAAACTGGGAGCATGGGGACCATGGGAGAGGGTTGAAGGGGAGGGGAGAGGAAGAAAGGGGAACGAAGAAAAAAATATACAGCTCAATAAAAAGAATTTTAAAAGTTCCTGTCATTTTAATTGATACAGAAGCCATTTGTTACAAACTCACTGTACACATTTATCCTTCTAAGACCACTGATGGCTAAGTGTAGCTTTTTCATCTGTCCAGCAGCCCTTGCCTAGTCAGTACATTTCTCTGTGAAAATCAGGCCTTGCTTTTAACATAGCTGTTAGGTCACCTGAGGAGAAAGGCAAATCACAGGCAGGTTTGCATTATTAACAGGCTTCATCTTAAAAGACAAACTGGTTTAAAATGTAACGTTTTAGCTATCCCTTTATAACTTGCTTTGCAGTCACTGCTCTCAGTAATTAACCATTTCTGTATGGTGGTAGGTGATTGGCTAGGGAAAAATGAGGTAAATTGTAATGGTGTAAAAGTAATTTAACCAGATAAATATTTCTATCATGCCAACCAATAGTCTAAGCTTCCCCACCTAGTGACTGTTCCTGAGGGGGCAAGTTCCAAAGGTAATATTTTCTTTTAAGTTCATAAACGTTAACTTCTGTCCCAGCAAATTTCCACTATGCTGACAGGAGTTCCACTGTCAAGGAATCAGCTGCAGATTACAAATTGCTCCAAAGTGACCTACACCCCACCATCTCCAAGATGGGTCAGAAAACCAGGTGCTTCTGATGTTTCCCATTGCCTAAATCTCCTCCTGTCCTTTGACTTACATCCCAGCTTTCCTGGGCCGTGACAAGAATATCTCAATTTCAGCTGAGACTCAGTTACAGAAGATAGAATGCCACCTCTTATCCTCGACAAAGATAAGAATCTTAGGTCTTTAGGAAACTGTTCCCTTCGACCCAGACTGGGAGTCATTAAGCAAATGGTTATTAAATCCCAGTATGAACAGGCATCCGCCCTGCCTGTTATGATTTTTTAAAAAACACTGCAAAAATCCCCGGGGGCAGTAGGCAGCAGAAGTGCTGTAGATCCCCAAATGGTGGTAGTGGGCCATGTGGTGGCAGGCAGGGAGCCCCGAGAGCAGCCAGTTCTGGGCAGATGGCTGCCAGTCCTGGAGCAGTGACTGGTCCCAGGCAGGGAGACACATGGTGGTCAGGAGACAGAGACATGGATAGGCAAGACACGCAGAGTGAGGTTGGATATTTATTCACAGAGCTATGGAGGGGAAGGCAAAAGCGGAGAAGGGAGGTGGTGGGGGGAGAGAGAGAGAGGAAGAGAGAGACAGAGAAGGAGGGAAGCGGAGAAGTGGGGAGAGAGGCAGATACATGGATAAACACCCCATGCAGAGTGAGACTGGATATTTATTCAGGGGGCTATGGAGGGGGAAGGGAGAAGAGGAGAAACGGGGGGGGGCGGGGAGAGGAGGAGTAGGGAGAGAGGCAGAAGTTGTCTCTCTGAGAGGAAGACAGAAAAGAGCCCTCAGAAAGCTGAAGATCAGCCTGCCTCAACAGATGGGGGATGGAATGGGTGTGGCTTGTACGAACAGTCATAACACTGCCTCTGGCTTGACCTAAAGCTCCTGAAATTTGACTCAGGATACAACTCAAAGGCATAATGTGATCGCTAACTTTATGATTAAAAGTTTTAAAATTGACACAGAGCGTCTCCTTCTGAGATTCCTGTAGGTGGGATCGCCATTTTGAACTGAGGTAGAGCCTCATCTTGCTGTTCAGTCTTTGTGCATTTGGTGACTTTCTCGGCCTAGCCAGCAGTGTTATCCATCCAGAGAGAC
Source organism: Microtus obscurus (assembly GCA_963919715.1). Lineage (NCBI taxonomy): Eukaryota > Metazoa > Chordata > Mammalia > Rodentia > Cricetidae > Microtus > Microtus obscurus. The sequence continues at coordinate 1,417,808 of CAWTZC010000431.1, read as the reverse complement.
AATAATTGTTAAACAAAGAATATAGAATGTCCAAGCTGTTAACTACTAATATCTTTGCAGTTGGGGAACCAGAAACTTGTGTCTTAAAACCATAGGAAAGTGAGTCTCATTGTGAGATTCCTGGAGGCACGATTGCCATTTTCAGACTAAGGTTGAGCCCATTTTTTGGTGGTGAGCTCAAGACTGCAATGTCAAAAATGAAAGAAACATGGACTGTTTCAGCATGATGGGCTAGCTTCTAAGCTAAATTTAAAAATCAAAGGATACTACAACCAGTGAGCTCTCTGTTAAAATCCTGATAAGCGTCCTTCAAAAGCCCTTTTTTCTAATCTTCGTTCTGAGCCTCGGCATATGAAAGTGACAGAACACAGTCTGCCAGAGCCAGCAGGCAAGGAAGGACTGCCCACCGACGTAACCCTGGTCTCCCCCAGAGCCAGCAGGCAAGGAAGGGCCGCCTGCCTTCTCCAGACCACTGCTTTGCCAGCAAGCAACACCTGTCGTGACTGGGACCATGGCCCCTCTTCTACCACTGGGAGCGACCATATGAGCCTAGCTTCCACTGGTACCTCGAGAACTGATCACTGGAGACACAACCCCAACTATACCAATCGAAGGAAAAGGTGAGTAGACAAGTAAAGAACACACTAAACAACACAAAGAGCAACAAGGCACCCCCCAAAACACAGTGGCTCTACAGCAGCAAGACTTGAACACCCCAACACAAATGAAGCAGAAGACGATGACCTAAAAAATAACATTAGGAAAATGTTTGAGGCTCTTAAAGAGGAAATGAAAAATCCCATCAAAGAAATGGAGGAAAAGACGAACACAAAAATTGGAAGAAATCAACAAATCCCTTAAAGAAAAGCAAGAAAAGGCAACCAAACAGATGAAAGAAGTGATTCAAGACTTGAAAACTGAAATAGAGACAATAAAGAAAACAGAAACTGGGGGAATTCTGGAAATGGAAACCGTGGGTAAGTAATCAGGAACCACAAAAGCAAACATAAACAACAGAATACAACAGATGGGAGAAAGAATCTCGGGTAGTGAAGATAAGATAGAGAAAATAGATTCATCAGTCAAAGAAAATGTTAAACCTAACAAAAGCATAAGACAAAATATCCAGGAGATATGGGACACCATGAAAAGGCCAAACCTGAGAATAATAGGGATAGAAGAAAGAGAAGTCCAACTCAAAGGCATGAAAAATATATTCAACAAAATCATAGAAGAAAACTTTCTCAACCAAAAGAAGGCTATCCCTATGAAGGTACAAGAAGCTTACAGAACACCAAATAGACTGGACCAAAAAGTCCCATTGCCACATAATAATCAAAATATTAAACATACAGAATAAAGAAAGAATAATAACCTTGGATTGGGTATGTATAATGAAAAAAAAAGATTGTTTTCTTTTAAAAATAAATAAAAATTTAAAAAGAAAGAATAATAGGAGTTGCAAAGAAAAAAGCCAAGTAACATATAAAGTCAGACCTATTAAAATTACATCTGACTTCTCAATGAAAATAATGAAAGCCAGGAGGTCACAGTCAAGCGTTATACAGACATCAAGAAACCATGGATACCAGCCCAGACCACTACACCCAGCAAAACTTTCAATCAACATAGATGGACAAAACAAGATATTCCATGACAGAACCAGATTTCAAGAACCTAGCCACAAATTCAGTACTACACAAAGTACTAGAAGGAAAACTCCAATCCCAGGAAGTCAGCAACACTCACAAAAACACGGACAATAGGTGATGTCACATCAGCAAATTTCAAAGAAGGGGAAAGCACACACAATAATATCACCTACAACAAAACTAAAATGACAGGAACTAACAATCACTGGTCATTAATATCCCTGAATATAAATGGATTCAACTCACCTATAAAAAGACACAGGCTAACAGACTGGATGTGAAAATAGAATCCATCCTGCTGCATACAAGAAACACATCTCAGCCTCAATGACTGACATCACCTCAGAGTAAAAGATTGGGAAAAAATTCCAATCAAATGGACTTAAGAAATAAGCTGGTGTAGCTATCCTAATATCTAACAAAATAAATTTCAAACTAAGAACAATCAAAAGAAACGAAGAAGGACATTTCATATATATTACAGGAAAAATCTATCAAGAGGAAATTTCAATACTGAACATCTATACCACAAATATGAGGGCACCCTCATATGTAAAAGAAACATTACTAAAGCTTAAATTGCATATTAAACCCCACACACTAATAGTGGGAGAATTCAACACCACACTCTCACCACTAGAGAGGTCTGCCAGGCTGAAACTTAACAAATAAATAAAAGAACTAACAGATGTTATGATTCAAATGAACATCTATAGACCATTGCACCCTAACACAAAAGACTATACATGTTTTTCAGCACCCCATGGAACCTTCTCAAAAATCGACCACATACTCAGTAACAAAGAAACCTCAAGAGATACAAAAAAAAAAATCAGAATAACTCCATATCTCTTACAGGATCACCATGGCTTAAAGTTAGAATTCAACACCAACACTAATTTCAGAAAGCCTACAAAAACATGGAAATTGAATAATGCTCACATGAATCATCAATGAAAATAAAAAGGAATTAAAGACTTCCCAAAATTCAATGAAAATGACCACACAACAAACCAAAACTTATGGAGCACAATGAAAGCAGTCTTAAGAGGAAAATCCATAGCACTTAATTCCTACATGAAGAAGCTGGAGAAATCCCACATAACGAGTTAACAAAACACCTGAAAGCTATAGAGCAAAAAGAAGCAAACTCACCCAGGAGGACTAGATGACAAGAAATAATCAAATTGAGAGTTGAAATTAACAAAATAAAAACAAAATAATACAAAGAATTAATGAGACAAAGAGTTGGTTTTTCAAGAAAATCAACAAAATGAACAAATCTTCACCCAAACTAACCAAAAGACAGAGAGAGAGAATATCCAGATTAACAAAATCAGAAATAAAAGGGGGACATAACAACAGATATGGAGGAAATCCAGAGAATCATCAAGTCAAACTTCAAAAGCCTGTACTCAACAAAATTAGACAACTTAAAGGAAATGGACAATTTTCTGGATAAATATGACTTGCCAAATTGAATCAAGACCAGATAAACAAATTGAATAGAGTTATAACTGCTAAAGAAATAAAAACAGTCATCAAAAGTCTCTTCCCCTCCAAAAAAGAAAAATCCCAGGATAAGAAGTTTTAGTGCTGAATTCTACAAGATTTTCAAAGAAGAACTAATACCAATATTCCTCAAATTGTTCCACACAATAGAAACAGAAGGAACAGTACCAAACACGTTTTATGGGGCTACAGTTACCCATATACCCAAAGCACACAAAGACATTACTAAGAAAGAGAATTACAGACCAATCTCACTCATGAACATTGATGCAAAACTAAGCAATAAAGTACTAGCAATCCGAATCCAAAAACACATCAGAAAATCATCCACCATGACCAAATAGACTTCATCCCAGAGATGTAGGGCTGGTTCAACATACAAAAATCTGTCAATGTAATCCACCATATAAGCAAACTAAAAGAAAAAATAATGTGAACATCTCATTAGATGCTGAAAAAGTCTTGGACAAAATTCAATACCCCTTAATGATAAAAGTCTTGGAGAGAGCAGGGATACTAGGAACACATATAAATATAATAAAGGCAATATACAACAAGCCAACAGCCAACATCAAACTAAATGAAAAGAAACTTAAAGGAATCCAACTGAAATCAGGAACAAGACAAGGCTGTTTACTCACTCTATATCTATTCAATATAGAAACTGAAGTTGTACCTAGAGCAATAAGACAACAAAAAGAGATCGAGGGGATACAAATCAGAAAAGAAGAAATTAAACTCTCACTATTTGCAGATGATATGATAATATACGTCTGGAGGCATCACAGTCCTGAACTTCAAACTCTAATACGCAGCTACAGTAATGAAAACAGCCTGCTATTAGGATTAAAAACAGACAAGAGGATCAATGAAATCAAATCAAAGACACAGATATCAACCCACACACCTAACAACACCTCAACCTCATATATTTTGAAGCTAAAAATATAAAATGGAAAAAAGAAAACATATTCAGCAAGTGGTACTGGCATAACTGGATGTCAACATGTAGAAGAATGCAGATAGATCCACATCTATCCCCATGCACAAAACTCAAGTCCAAGTGGATCAAAGACCTCAACATAAAGCCAATCACACTGAATCTCATAGAAGAGAAAATGGGAAGTACATTTGAACGCATTGTCACAAGAAACCACTTCCTAAAGATAATACCAGTAGCTAGCACAGACACTGAGAGAAACCTTTTGAAACTGAGAAGCTTCTGTAAAGCAAAGGACATGGTCAACAAGACAAAACGGCAGTCTACAAATTGGGAAAAGATCTTCACTAACCCCACATGAGACAGAGGACTGATTTTCAAAATACACAGAGAACTCAGAAAACTTGGCATAAAAAGATAAACAGAGAACTCTCAACACATTAATCTCAAAGGACTGAAAGACACTTAAGGAAATGCTCAACATCCTTAGCCATTAGAGAAATGCAAATCAAAACAACTCAGAGAATCCATCGTACACCTGTCAAAATGGCTAAGATCAAAAACACCAATGGTAGCTTATGTGAAGAGGATGTGGAGTAAGGAGAATGCTCATCTATTGCTGGTGGGAGTGCAAACTTGTACAGCCACTTTGGAAATCAACATGACAAATTCTCAGAAAATTAGGAAACAATCTTCCTCAAGACCCAGCAATACCGCTGTTGGGTATATACCCAAAAGATGCTCAATTATACCCCAAAGACATCTGCTCAACTATGTTCATAACAGTATTATTTGCCATAGCCAGAGCATGGAAACAACTAGATGCCCCTCGGCTGAAGAATGGATAAAGAAAATGTAGTACATTTACGTAATGGAGTACTACTCAGCAGTGAAAAAAAATGACCACTTGAAATTTGCAGGCAAATGGATGGACTAGAAAAAAACATATTGAGTGAGGTAACCCAGTCCCAGAAAGGCAAATATAATATGTATTCACTCACAAATAGCTTTTAGACATAAATCAAAGAAAATTCAGCCTACAGGCCACAACCCCAGAGAACCTGGACAACAAAGAGAACCCTAAGAAAGACATACATGGATCTACATAGGAAGATGAAAAAGACAAGATCTCCTGAGTAAATTGGGATGAGATTGGGTCATGAGAGAGGGGAGAAAGGGAGGGAAGTGGAGAAAAATGTATAGCTCAATAAAAACTATAAAAACAAAAAAGTTTTAAAATGACTGTGCTTAAGGGAACCTTAATTGGACCTTCGATATTAATGACTGTTAAAGGTTGGTTTTGTAATTGTCTGGTCTTGTACAACTTTAACAAAATGTTATTTATGCAAAAGAATAGATCACAAGGTTAACAGCTGTTTCTGCTTCTGTTAACTGCATACATGTGCTTTGTGTATATATTATGGTTTCCAATTTTGTGTTTTTATGGGAGTTTGGGGGGAATATGGGTTTATATGTGTTTCTTGCATATTTTCCTTTGACTTTTCTTCCTTCTGTTTGCTTGTTTGTTTTGTCCTGTTTTATTATTATGCATGTTTGTTCTAATTTTTTCCTACTTTATTATTATATCTTCTAGATTCTGGTTTATGTTCTAATGAACAAGAGAAAGAAGCACTAAACGTTTGAGTAGTTAGGGAAATGGAGAGGACCTTGGGGAAAACAGATTATAATGTCTGAGAAAGAGATCTACTTGCACGGAGGATATGGAGCCTGAACTGGTCATCTTCTGTAACCAGGCAAGGCATCTGGTATTGGGAATGGAACATGAACCAGCTACAAGACCATCAACCTACAACCTTTCCTGCCTGCAAATGTGCTGGGGTAAATACGTCACAGAGCCTGTGGGAGTGGCCAGAAAATGAGTAGTCTAACTTGAGGCCCACACCACAAGTAAAAGTCCATGCTCTACACTGTCTGGATGACCAGGAACTGGAAGTTGCGTGGCCCAGAGACCTAGGATCAGTGCCTAGCCAAATCATTAGGGAGACTTCTTCCAGCAGCTAAAGGGAGCAGATACAGAGACCCACCACCAAATACTAGGAGCCCAGGAGCCCCACAGAAGATCAGGAAGATGGATTGTAGGAGCTAGAGGCCTCTAGGACGAGGAGACTGTAGCCCACATAATTAACTAAGGAGGACTCACAGGGCTTCACAAAGACTAAAGCAACAAGCATGGACCCTATATGAATCTATGCTAGGTTCTCTGCAGACGTGTTGAAGTTGTTAAACTTGGTATTTTTGTGACACTCCTAACAGTGGGAGAGGGGTGTGGAGATGGAGTGTTTCTGTGTCCTAGAAGTCATTCCCAAATAACCGCAGAAACTTAATATTAATTGTAATTTGTAATTATAATTATAAATGATTGACCAATAGCTTAGGCATATTACTAACTAGCTCTTATATTTTAAGTTAGTCCATCCTCCCTATTTACTCTCTGCCACATGGTGGTACTATAATTAACATGGCACGTTCATCTCCTGCTCCCTTTGCACGTGGCTGGTGACTCCAGACTCTGCCCTTCTTCCTTCCAGCATTCTCTGATTCTGACTCTCCTGCCTAACCTTATTCCGTTCAGTTATCGGCCAGTCAGTTTGTTTATTAAACCAATAATAGTGAAGTGTAAAGGCATATTCCACAGCAGGGATATTTCTGAGTTCTTAGAACTCATTCCTTCCTACTGGGTTGCCTCATCCAGCCTTGATATAAGAGTTTGTGTACAGTCTTATTGCATTGTGTTATGTCATGGTCAGTTGATGTCCCTGGGACATCTTTTCTAAAGAGAAATGGAGGAGAAGTGAATGTGGGGGAGAGGTGAAGTTGGGGGAGAGACTGGGAGTAGTGCAGGGAAGGGAGGCTGCAGTCAGGATATGAGAGAATAATAAATAAAAATAAAAATGCCAAAGCATAAATAAATAAATACCTCCCCTACACACAAAAAAACACAGAATTTGTTTTGTGGTGGCTGACTATTATTGGCCATGGAGTTTGTTCTGAAGTGTGGTTGGTATTTTTCATTGCTGCTGTATCCGCAATAGCTAAGAAATAGAATCAGTCTACATGTCTTGTAGCACATTTTTATTTAAACAGAAAAGGGAAGGTGATGTGAGATTCCCCTCTGTATGCTGTGAATACCATTGGTTAATAAAGAAACTATCTTAGGCCTGCACAATCCAGAACTTAGCTAGGTGGGGAAAACTAAACTAAATGCTGGGAGAAAAGAGGCAGAGTCAGAGAGAAGGCTTGTAGCCCTGCCAGAGTCAGACGCGGGAGGGAACCTTGCTGGTAAGCCACAGACACGTGATGATACACAGATTAATAAATTGGTTAAATTAAGATGTAAGAGTTAACCAATAAGAAGCTAGAGCTAATGGGCCAAGCAGTGATTTAATTAATACAGCTTCTGTGTGGTTATTTGAGTCTGGGTGGCCAGGAAGAAATGAGAGATCTTGTATAACAACAGCTTACTTCCAAATATAAATAAATATTGTTTTCTTTTTTTTTCAAGTCAAAATCTAGGATGAATAATTTAATGTTTAAAAAGCTTAAGGTCTCTGTTAGAATAAACCAAATCCAGATCTTGGCCTTCCATTTTTGGGATGTGACATCTTCAGCAAATTATTTATCTAAGCATCAATGACTTCATCTATAAAATAAAGTACTAGTCCAAAACTAGTTCACGGGTTATAATTGTTATTATGGCAATTAAAATTCTTATTCATAGATAGTCATCCTCTGAATAAGTGGCATTTAACAATCTTTTGATAAACATCAATTGCTAATGTCCATATGACACACAGGTCAACTGTGAACACAGGTTGACTTTTGGATTCATGTAATAAATTGAGGAACAATTAAATGAAATGGACTTTCCTTTGAACAGAGAATGTGGTCCAGAAGCTCCGATGAAAGAATCCTTGCTCCAATATGAGAATAAGCGTATCAGATACATGAAACAAATTTAACAAAAGAAGGGTCACTGTGGTAGTGTCCACCCTCCTAAGGGAATTTCAGCCAAGAGAAGCCTGCATTAAATAAACTGGCTTTGATCCAGCAATAGTGTCACCAGGGACAAGCAAATAACCCAAGTTTTCATTGTTATCCTTGCTGACAAGGGTGGGAGAACATATTCTCCATGTAGAAACAAACAAAAACCCAAATGCATTCCAATTGTAAACACAAGGGACAAAGCTCTGAGATCAGAGGGGATTAAGAGAAGAGACCTGCTCATCTGAACACTGTCCTTATTCTCAGTCAGGGCCTGAGCCCATGGCCTCAACAAAGAACAGATGTCTCTATTCCGTAAATGGAACTTGGAAAGTCTACGTTATGATTGCGGCATGAAAATGTGAGTTTAAGAAAGAACCTTTCTACCTAACAGTTCTGGCTTTAAAATGAACTCACAGGGTACATCAGCTACAAATGCAAAAGAACAAATTAAAACTAGTTATATTGCTGTCCCTCAGGCTTCTCTGACATTACAGCTTTGTGATCTTTCTTCTAACCTTCAGCAGTCTCCTCAAAATTAGATTTATGAATTCAGGTTAAACTCTACCTATAGATTAATGTCATTTACATTTTTGTTTCTCTTAGGAAAGAGAGCTAGAATGACCGTTCACTGTGAAGGTTAAGAGTCTGACTCTCTGAGAAGCCAATGTGCATCACTCCCTGTAGTGTGACAGTGAATTTTTGTGTTTATGAGATGGTATTGGTGACCCAAACGTAAAATGCAGCCTTTAGGATGCTCTGTTGGAATCCTTCTTCCTCAACCTCTAACAGTCCGAAGTCCAAGCCACAAATGAAAGACAGTAGCATCCTCCATGTCAAGACAAAAAAGGCTCAGGAAAGGTCTCCCTATCAACTTTCCACACTCCAGAGACAGCAAAGATCTCAAAATGTGCTTGGAAAAGGTAAGTTCTTTCAAAATCACTGTTGTATAATGAATTTTTCAACTTATAAAAATATACACTAAATAAAAACAATATTTAGTAATATATTCACAAAATGTTATGAAGCACAGACATAGAAAGACAAAAGCTATCTATCATGTTAATAGTAGTACTTACTGCTATTAATTGTCACTTTTGTTTCTTTCCATATTTCCTTTTTTTTACATTTTTGGTTTTTAGAGACAGGGGATCTTTCTGTATAAATAGTCCTGACTGTCTTGGAACTCACTCTGTAGACCAGGCTGGCCTCGAACTCACAAAGATCCACCTGCTTTTGCCTCCCAAGTGCTGGATCCCCCATCCAACTCTTTCCATATTTCTATAACTTGGTATTACCTACTCTTTCTACCAAAAATGTATTTAAAGAACGAAATAAACTCTTAATAGGCAAAGAACTCTATCAAATATGAAGAACATCATAAACCTTTGCCATACAAAGAACCAGCAGTTTCTGCTTGTTGATGGATTTAACTCAGAACCTGTATGATAGCAGGGTTGCCTGGAAGTCCTGATATAGTTTTTAAATGAGTTATTTATTATTTCTCCATCTCTGATTTTATTCAATAATTCTAATGTTTTTAAATATCTGCTTGTTTTAAACTGACAGAAAGGTTTTCTTTACAAGTTGATATTCCCCTCGAATAGTTTTGCTAAATATCATTTCATTGCATATTGATCAGCACTGACTTCCTGTTTTCCTAGTTATTGGTCTTTTCTAATTTAAAAGTGAGAGAAAATTAAATTTTCACATTTAAATTAGTAAGATTCATATATAAATTAGATTAGTGAAATAGTACCCACAATATTCAGTGAAATTTCACTTCTTAAAATGCCCCTTGATTTTATTTAAAAAGAATAATATTTCTGACTTTAGATATATTTACATGCAGATGTATAAATGCATGTTTTAAAAGGTTCCTTGTATTGAAAAGCTTCCCAGAATGTAGTATACTCTCTGAAAACTTAGCTGAACGTTTGAAATGGTCTAAGCCAATAAACAACTAAGGAGTTATGAAATGTAAGGCAAGGACAAAGATTGCCATGATTGGAAGAGACACAAAGGATAATTCCATTCCAAAGAAGAAAGAACAGAACAGGAGAAAGGGTTAGGAAGCTGGTGTGTGAGCCTGTAACTCCAACACTCAGGAGGAAGCAGAGGCCAGGGAAGACCATCCAGCACTCTACATCAGTTATTCCATGGTGTGTATGTATCACATTCTCATTATCCATTTTTGTTGCTTCAATTTCCTAGCTACTAGGAATAGAGCACCGGTGAAGATGGCTAAGCAAGTGGAGTGGGATATTGAGTCCTTTGGGCATTTGCTACGGGGCGGCATAGTACGGTAGATTTAATTTTAGTGTTCTGAGAGTTGTCCACACTGATCCACACAGTGGCTACACCATTGTGCAATCCCATGAGCAGTGAGTGAGGCTCCCCTTTTACCTATGCTCCCTCCAGCATTTGTGGTAGGTCAGTCTGTTGATCTCTGGCATCCTGATAGGATAAAATGAAATCTAAAAGTTTATTTATTTGCATTTATTTCTCTAATTGTTAGAAATGTTGTACATTTTTTAATATTTCTCAATTATTTTTTCTTCTTTTTCAAATTCTCCAGTTAGGTCCCAAACTTATTTTTCTATAAGGTCATTTGCTAATTTTTATTATTTATCTTTTGCTGTGGATATGTCTAGAAATTTATCCATTTCTTTTAGTCTCTCCAGCCTAATGGGCTATTGTTTTTTAAAATGTCTCCTCTTACTATTTTGAATTTCTTTGATGTCTACTTTTTATAAATAAAATTTTCATAAATAAAAATGTTTCCCTTTTTATTTCTGATTCTATTAATTTGGGTCCTCTCTTTCTTTCCTTTGGTTAATTGGGCCAAGGGTCTATCAATCTTGTTTATCTTCTCAAAAAACAGCTCTTACATTTGTTGATTGATTGAATTGTTTTCTTTTTCTCTATTTCATTGATTTCTGCTCTTTCTATTATTTTTTTTTCCATTTTCTGGATTTGGATTTGGGTTTTTCTTGTTTTTCCAATTTTAAGTTTCATCATTAAGCTATTATACTGTCATCTTTTTTGTCACTGATTTTTTAGTGTAGGCACTTAGAAGTATAAATTTTCCTGGTAGGACAGCTTTCCAGAGTATTTGCTTTGCTGGGTTTCATTTTCATTTATTTCCAGGGAGCTTTTTATTTCCTTCATGATTTCTGCTTTGACTGTCTTCATTTCCGCTTGAGTTCTCTTCAGTGTTTCTAGTTCCATTCTCAAGTCCTGGATTCCCTTTCTCTCTTCCATCACTGTTTTGTTTGTTTCCTTCTTGGACAACAGTCAAGCACTTATTCTACTTAAGTTCTTTTTCTTTAGGTTTACTGAGCCATTTCATTGCATCTTCTATAAACTCCTTGAATTCTTTGATGAAGTTTATCAATGAGTGTTCTTTAAAATTCTGTATCCTGAGAGTCATCCGGGAAATTCTCATTTGCAAGCATTTCTAGAAGACTGGAAAGTACTGACTTGTTCTTTTATATTATTGGTATTTGATGAGATCTCAGCATGTGGGCTTCTCTCATTAATTCTAAGCCTGCTGTGGACAGAGCAGGTTGAGGCAGAAGAGATGATGTGCTGGCAGGTTTGGCCTAGAGGCTGAAAATAGTTTGGGTGGAAGAAAGCCAGATGGACCAAGGGACTGGTATTGATGTGCTTCCTGATCTGCGTCTAGAATACAGGAGCGTATCAGGTTATGTGGAGAGGTCCTGTGGCTTGGCACTGCTCTGTGGTTGGCTAGACTAAGACAGGACCCTTGATATGGGACATGGGCTGGATGTGGCATTTCGGAGAAGAGGTATGGATAGGGAAAGCAGGAAGACTCACTACGCTAGCCTCAGGAGAAGGAGGAGGCAAAATATCTGATGGGGTGGAGAGGCACTGCAGAAGGGACCTGTTTGTGGTGGCAGATAGGGTAGCTCCTGGCTGAAACCAAGAGGATGACTGATTCATAGAAGGGGCTGGGTGGGCTTGGAAGAAGGCTTGGAAGGGACATGGAGAAGCGCTGGACTAGAGTCTAGATGAAGAGGTGGAAAGGACTTAGAGAAGCACTGGACTGGAGTCTAAATGAAGAGGTGGAAAGGACTTGGAGAAGCACTGGACTAGAGTCTAGGTGAAGAGGTGGAAAGGACATGGAGAAGCGCTGGACTGGAGTCTAGATGAGGTAGCATATTGGAATCTTTAACCTCATGTTCTCTCCTCTGTGTTGTTTAAATTACATTAGCTTCGCAGTGGTGGCACAAGCCATCCAGCACTCAGGAGGAAGAGGCAGGTAGATCTCTGGGAGTTCAAGGTCAACTTGTTCTACATAGTAAGATCCAGGACAGCCAGGGCTACATAGTAAGACCCTATCTCAGAAAACCAAAAATATTCTCATCTTTATAAGTGAATTAAGTGAGAAGCTGAGATATCAGTTTAACTTTTTCCAGATATTCTTCTGAGCTGTCAAGACCAGCGTTTTCCAAAACTGACTATACACTAAGGAATGAGAAAAGAAATATGTTTGTTTTTACATTTATTTTTAATTCCAAGAAAAATTTTCAAAAAGGTTTCATAAAACTATTGATATCTACTGTTTTGACTGATCAATGGTTTAGTATTGTGAATATAAATATATAAGTTATCTCAACAGCAATACTATTGGAATGTCCAATCAAACAACAAACAGAAAACACCGCTTTGGTTGTCCTGTCCTATGGCCAGAATGTGTATGCTCTTTCTTGAACAGGAGTCAGGAAACATAGTTTCTTAATCTGGAATTATTTTCACAGAGTAGAAGACAATGACCTCAGCCAGAAACACCTCCCACTCTGTGAGTTACTTCATCCTCTTAGGCTTCCCTTCCAGCAGAGAAATGCAGTTCTTCCTTTTCTCCATATTCTTTATGATTTACATTTTGACTTTGCTTGGAAATATGGCAATTGTATTTGCGGTGCACTGGGATCACCGGCTCCACACCCCCATGTACATCCTGCTGGCCAACTTCTCCTTCCTAGAGATCTGCTACGTCAACTCTGATGTGCCCAACTTGCTGGCCAACCTCCTCTCCATAACCAAAACCATCTCCTTCACTCGATGCTTACTCCAGTTGTACTTCTTCTTCTCCTTGGGCACCACCGAATGCTTATTTCTGTCTATCATGGCCTACGACAGGTTCCTGGCAATCTGTCGCCCACTGCACTACCCCACTGTCATGACCATTAGGTTCTGTGGTAGCCTGGTCATATTTTGTTGGGTGTACGGGTTCCTTTGGTTTCTTATCCCAGTGATACTCGTCACTCAGCTGCCATTCTGTGGCCCAAATGTGATCGATGACTTTCTTTGTGACCTCGGTCCCTTGCTGGACCTAGCTGCAGTCTGTGCCCCAGTCTCAGGCACTGTTCTCATCTGTGGCACTATGAGCTCCCTCCTCATCTTTGCCACCTTTTTTTACATTATTGGTTCATATGCCTTAGTGCTGAGGGCTGTGATACGGATGCCCTCTGCTGCTGGCTCAAAGAAGGCTTTCTCTACCTGTTCATCACACCTGGCTGTGGTAACTCTATTTTATGGCTCAGTCATGATAACATATGTAAGTCCAGGTTCAGGTCAAGCAAAGGGCATGCAAAAGTTCACAACTCTGTTCTATTCAGTTTTGACTCCTTTCTTCAACCCCATGATCTACAGTCTCCGAAATAAAGAAATGAAAGATGCCTTGAAAAAAGTTATAGGAGGTTCCTAGGAGGTCTTTCATATTACTGAATTATTTTGAATGAGTTCAGAGCTCCAGACATGTTCAACAGTTGCCACAGGTTTCATGAATTGCAGAACAGCGATAAACAACATATTTGTACAGCAAAACCCTAAATGGCAATGTCTTGAAGCCACAGGTCAGTAATGAGCTAAGAAACTTGCAGGCAGATGTGAACTTTTCAAAGAGAGACTCTTCAAAACTGTAAGTGCCACGCCATCAGCTTAGCTTTTGCCCTGACAGAATTTATTGTATCTCTTATTGCATGTTGCTCATAACATGTCTTTCTTTATTCTTTGCGTTACTGTTAGCTTCCCACAGTCTGTTTATGCATGCCTTCCCATCTTCATTAGATTGTAAATTCCTTGAGTACAGGAACTACAGTGTTGGTTGTTGTCATTTCAGAAGCCAAAACCACACACAAATGTCATGAAAGTAAATTTAAATAAAGATAAATAAAAGGTCACAAGAACAGGCAGGCTTCCTGTGGACCTTCTCCGTTCTCTCTGTTCCCTCAGACCCAGTTCTCAGAGTTGCCCTTAGCACCGCAACAGAACACCAGCTGCAGCCTCCCCTGCCATCTCCCCATATCTCCTATAGATCCCTGCCTCGTTGCTGTGTCCCAGCCCCTTGTTTGGGTGGACACCCCCCACTCTGCCAGAAGACCAAGTAGTTGGCTCTGTTCCTGCTTTACTCTTTCCTTTCCCTCAAACCCAATCTTCATGGTCACCCTATGAGCAGAAATGAATTCTTTCCCCTCCCACCAAAAAAAAAAAAACAGAAACAGAAACAAAGAGAATAATACAAATAATCAGTGAAGCAGAGCAGAGGGTTGATTCATTGAGACAATCAACATCAACAAACCCTTAAAACTAAAGATGGCAAGATAATATACAAATTAATACAATCAGAAACAAAATGGCAGACATAACAACAGATGGGGAGAAAATCCAGGACTCATAAGGACATATTTTAAAAACCTATACTCCACTAAATTGAAATATCTAAAAGAAGTAGATAATTTTCTCAATTGGTGCCACTTACCAAAGTTATATCAAGGTCAGATAAATAATTTAAATAGAGCTTTAACCCCTGGTGAAATAGAAATAAAAGTATCCCAAACAAAAAACAAACAAACAAAACATCCAAGACAGTTTTAGCTCAGAATTTAGAATTCTACCAGACTTTCAAAGAATAATTAATGCCAATACTTCTCAAATTATTCCACAAAATAGAACAAGGAACATTGGCCAAATCATTTTATGAGGCCACATTCATCCTGATACCCAAACCACAAAAAGATTCAGCAAAGAAAATTATAGACTCGTTTCTCATATGAACATAGATGCTAAAACACTGACAAGCCAAATCCAAGGACATATCCAGAGGATCCTCCACCATGACCAAGTGAACTTCATCCCAGAGATGCAGGAATTGTATGAGAATCAGTAAATGTAATCAACTTTATAAATAAAATTAAAGAAGAAAAGCACATGATTGTTGTGGGATATTTCTGTACACTGTGTAAATTATGCTCTGATTTGTCTAATAAATAAGCTGACTGACCAATAGCCAGGTAAGATAAGGTTTGGTGGAAAAGCCAAACTAAGAAAGATAGGGAGAAGAAGAGAGGAATTGAGGGAAATGACAGCCAGGCACCAAACAAGCAGGACATTTAGAAAATGAGCTGACAAGCCTTGAGCCATGTGGAAAAACATAGATATAAATATCAGCTAACTTAAATTTGAACTATTGCTCAAGCATCAATAATTAATATGAGCCTCTGAGTGATTCTATGGAAACGGCTGCCGGACAGGACAAGACAGAGAAACCAACAATGACACAGGATAATTGCATTAGATGCCAAAAAATCTTTAGCAAAATCTAACATTCCTTCATGATAAAAGAGATTATAGATAAAAGGAATATACCTAAACATGATAAAAGCAATTTACAACAAGTCTATAGCTAACATCCAGTTAAATGGAGAGAAACTCAAATCAATTCCATGAAAATTAGGAGCAAGACAAAGTTGTTCACTGTCTCAATTTCTATTCAATATAATAGTTTATGCTTTAGCTAGAGCAAAAAGACAACTGGAAAACATCAAAGAGGTACAAATTGGAAAGTAAAAAGGCAAAGTATTTTTATATGCAGATTATATGACAGTTCACATAAATGACGCTAAAAATCTTACCAGGGAACACTTACAGCTGATAAACACTTTCAGCAAAGTAGCTGAATAGAAGATCATCTGTTAGAAGCCGTTTCCCCACTAAAGATTATTCCAGGAATCACCTTGGGGGGCCTGCAGGGAACCCCACACCCATAATTATGTTAAGAATAGTTCTATTGGCAAAACCTGCTCCACACTCAATTAGCTATTCGCTAACTGCTAACGAACTTAATCTGTTAGCAGACCCATCCCAAATTCCAGCTATCCAGGGAACTAGGTGTGGCAACTCCTGACTTCTTGGCCTACCTGACCGGACACCTGACCAGATGTAGGTTACGTGACCCGGGTCCACGCGGCCAGATTCCATGCTCCCGTGCCCTGACCCCCAATCCAGGGGCTATATAAGCTGTAACCCTGTCCCTAATAAACGGAGGCTTTGACAAATCTTTGCTTGGCCTCATTTCTTTATCTTAGCCCATCTCTTCCAGGTAGCTCCCCTCCGAGACCCTGGAGTAACAGGCTGCCAGGGCAGGTCACAACTACTAGACTAGTGACCTACCCACGGCGGCCACAATCATCTAAAATAAATCAGCAGCCTTCTAAGCACAAATGACAAACTGAGAAATCAAATAGGAAACACCTTTCATAACAGTCTCAAATAATATGAAATATCTTATGGTAACTCTAACCAAGCAAGTAAAAGAAAATGAAAAAGATAGCAAAAGATGCAAAGATCTCCCATGCTCATGAATTTATAGAATTCTAAAAATGACCATCGTACCAAAAGCAATTACATATTCAATGCAATCCCCATCAAAATTTCAGCACAATTCTTTACAAACATTGAAAGAACTTTACTCAACTTCACCTGAAAAAAATGAAAAAACAAGAGTAAAACACTTCTGAACAACAAAAGAAATGCTGGAGATACCACCATCCCTGATTTCAAGTTGTGCCTACTAGAGCTACATTAATCAGAACCACACTGCACCCGAACTGCACACACTTCCCATCCTCCCAGATCTGCCTGTAAAATAAGAGAAGAAGAAAGAAAACAAACAAATCAAAAAAAAAAAAAAAAAACCTACAAGTTCAATTTTTGTTGCCCATATACCTGCCCGAGCGTGGTCAAACTCCCAGTGGCCAGCCCCTCAAAGAAAAATGAGTCCTTCCCCACCCACACCTGTTGCCAGCTGTACTTGCTACCAGAGACCTTAAGCCACAACACATGGCACAGACACAGGTAAGCTACATTCACTCTCCCTCTTCTCCTCCACTCCACTTACCTACACTACATCTGACCGCCAAGCCTTCCCAGACTCCTGCATCCTGTGGCCAGGTCCAGTCTGGTGAATTCCTTCAAACTAATCGCCCTGTACTCCCTTTGATCTTCAGAGCTAGCCAGGGTCTCACACCCTTTCTACAGCTCATTCTGATTAGTAGTGTCTTTATTGTTACCAACACCCCACTTGTCCCTGGACTTACATACTGTATGCCATTCCATCCTGAGAAGACTTCCTGACTTTAGCCCTCTGATGCTACCTGCAACCAACAAACCTAGCGCTAGTGGTACAGCTTGCAGTTGTTCACACAGGAAAAGACTTTCTGCAGATGATAGCAATAGCACAGACACTAAGTCTAACAATTAATAAACAGGACCTCATAATATAGAAGTTTCCACGTGGTAAAGGACACGGTTATTGTATGGCCAGAGAGAACTAACATTGGCATTCTAAAAGCTACATAGAAGAAACCCACAGACAGCATCATCCTAAATGGAGAAAACCTTGAAAAAAATCAGAAATGAAACAGGGGTGTCCACTATCTACACTCTATTTCAACATTGTGCTTGTAGTATTACTATCTGGAGCAATAAGGCAAAAGAAGAAAATCAGAGGGGTGCAAAGAGGGAAAGAAAAAGTCAAACTATCCCTCTTTGCAGGTGACGTGATATTATACATTAGAAATCCTACCGTCAGGAAACTTCTAGAAATGATAAACAAATGTCAGGATGTGAAAGGACACGGAATCACCCTCCACAAATCAGCAGCGTTTAATACATGAGCAACAAACATACAAAGGAGATTAGGGACACGAGGACACGCACAATATCCTCAAAGGATCTAGGAATAAAACAAATCAAGGAAGCACAGGACCTCTGAAGAAAGAGAGTAGAAAATGGAAAGATACCCATTCCATTCTCATGTCTAGATGTTAAAATGACCATTCTTCCAAGAACTATTTACACATATGAAATCCCCCTCAATATCCTGATCTCATTCCTTTTAAAAAAAAAAACTCCCTTGAAATTCATATGGAGCCATAAAAGACACCAGATAGGCAAATAAGGACCAATGTTGGAGACATTTAAACTCCAGACCTTGTGATACATTACAGAGAGAAGTCAGACAAACACTGCCCCTACCCTTGAGGACCCCAGGGAGGCAGGCCAGACACCACTACAAAGAACAATATGTGATGCAGAGGGAGGAAAGCTAGAAAAATGGAGCAGGGCATGAGCTATGGAGAGAGGTAGAACTGGAGATTGATGGTCCCAGGAATGGTATACAGCATCCTGGAGTTTGTGCAGATGGAGACCGGAACTGCTGAACCTGCCATCTGGCCATGATATCCCCCTGACTCTGGGCAACAACGAAGGTCCCAGATGAAAGAAGCTTCACTCTTCTGGATTAGACCTCCTCAAAAGGCCGCTATGGACTGAAATGCCACTGTAAATCATGTTAGTGTCACAGGTACAGGCTGCTTCCCTAGGCTGTGTTGAAGCCTAAGTGGATGTACACAGTCTGTACTGTGGGAGAACTGGCCCTGCCTTTGTAGCTGCAAACTGGTGCAGGCATCATGGAAATCGGTGTGAAAATTCTCGGATATGTAAAGTTAAATCTTCCACACAATCCGTCTTTACCACTCTTTGTCATATGCCCAAAGAACTCAACATCATTCTCCAAAGATACAGCTCAGCCATGTTTATTACTGCTCTAGTCGCAATAGCAAGGAAATGGAAGCAACCTAATGGTCCTACAACAGATGAATAGATGACAAAAATGTGGAGATACACACTTTGGAACATTATTCATCTGTAAATAAAAATAAAATCATGGATTTTTCAGGCAAATGGATGGAACTAGAAAAGATCATATTCAATGAATGAGGTAACCCAGTTCCAAAAGACAAATGTCTCGTATTTTCTTTTATTGGAGGTTCCTAGCTCAAATCTTCTGAAGAGGTCCCTGTTTAGGTGCTGAGGAGTTCCATCTGGACTGGTGAGTGTATGCTATCCAGGGGCGGATTGTCTCTGAAGAGAGCACAAACCCCCCTTCCCCAGCTCCTAGTGCAGGGCTGTCTTTCTTTTTTTTTTAATAAAAAAAAATTGTATTTACTTAGAAGCATTCAGAATATCAACAAAACAGCTGCATTTTTTTTTTGCAATTACAGAGTGGTATTCAGTTAACAGAACAACAATTATCTTCGTATAAGCTGCATCAGAGACAACTGAAGATTAAAAAAAAAAAACTAATTTGTGCTGTGCACCAGCAAGAACCTGCTTTAAATTTCCATGCCAATTTACAATCCCTAGACTGTACCAGGCAAGGTTAGTGGTATTGAAAATACCACTAGGACAGGGCTATCTAAAGACCCATTCGGTAGTGTGTTAACTATACAAAAAAAGACACTGTACAGTTTAAAAACAAATCTTACACAGCCTTACATTTCAATTTCTTTCTTTAAAAGGAGTGAGTTGTGTACAGGGGGGTTAAATGCTTTATAGACAAGAAAAAAAACTGCGCTAGAACCAACTTATTCATCATCATCATCTTCTTCCTCATCTTTGTCTTTCTCTTCTTCCTCCTCCTCTTCATTCTCCTCATCTTCCTCATCATCTTCCTCTTCCTTCTTTTTCTTGCTCTTTTCCGCCTTGACCACCCCCTTTTCTGCTGCATCGGGTTTTCCTTTAGCTCTGTAAGCAGCAATATCCTTCTCGTACTTCTCCTTCAGCTTGGCAGCCTTCTTTTCGTAGGGCTGCTTGTCATCTGCAGCAGTGTTGTTCCACATCTCTTCCAGGTTCTTTGCAACATCACCAATGGATAAGCCAGGGTATTCTCCTTTGATTTTGGGGCGATACTCAGAACAGAACAAGAAGGCCGAAGGAGGCCTCTTGGGTGCATTGGGGTCCTTGAACTTCTTTTTGGTCTCCCCTTTGGGGGGGATGTAGGTTTTCATTTCTTTTTCATAACGAGCCTTGTCAGCCTTGGCCATGTCTTCAAATTTCCCCTTTTCTTTAGCAGACATGGTCTTCCACCTTTCTGAGCATTTCTGGGAGAAC
The DNA here is from genome assembly GCA_963919715.1 of Microtus obscurus. Lineage (NCBI taxonomy): Eukaryota > Metazoa > Chordata > Mammalia > Rodentia > Cricetidae > Microtus > Microtus obscurus. The sequence goes on along the minus strand of CAWTZC010000431.1, from coordinate 1,397,441 downwards.
TCTGAGAAGTTGACAGAAGCATCCGGGTGCTTCTTGGCCAAGAGGCAAAATGTCCTCGTATGCATTCTTTGTGCAAACCTGCCCGGAGGGCTGTCTTTCTTACACACAAATCAGCCCCCAAGCCTGCACTGTTTGCAAGGTCCTTTGCTCAGGAACAGTTTCCTGCTCCTTCACTAAGGCTACCAACCCAGACCGGTGAGTGCCTGCCTATCGGTCAGACCCTAGGACCCCCACAAGGGAGCCCGGGCACCTTCAGCTTGTGCTGCAGGGTCTCCTGTGCTCTACTTGACCCCGCCCTGACCCCCCAAGTTTGCCCTTTTTTCTGCAGGTCATTGGAACACCAGGTGTCCATGTTTCAGTGCTGAGGAGTTCCATCTGCACAGGAACGGTTCCTGCTTCTACACTGAGAAGATACACCCAGAGAGTCAGTCACAGCAAAGACTGGACCAAGACACCAGGCCTCTCCTGGCTCTATTTGAAGGAAGAGATGGGAAGGCACCAATGCAAGAATTCCTCTAACAACCTGAAAGGCAACATGACATCACCAGAATCCAGAAATCCCGAAATAAGAAGAATTGTACACCCTACTCCAGAAGAATTAGAAGAAATCGACTCAAAAGTGAATTATATGAAAATAGAGGACCTTAAACAGGAGGTGAAAAACTGCCATAAACAATTAGAGATTACAAACAAAAAGGTAGAGGAAATGAATAAATCGCTCAAAAATACCCAAGAAAACCAAGAGAAACAAGAAAAAGCAATGAAACAGGTAAGGGAAGAGGTTCAAGACTTGAAGAATGAAATGGAAGTAATGAAGAAAACACAAACCGAGGGAAGGATAGAGATGGAAAATCTGTGTAAATGAACACGAACTACAGAGCAAGTACTACCAACAGATTACAAGAGATAGAAGAAAGAATGTCAGACACTGAAGATACCATAGAGAAAGTTAACACACTGATCAAAGAAAACAGCAAAACCAACAAATTCTCATCACAAAACATTCAGGAAATCTGGGACACAATAAAAAGACCAAACCTAAGATTAATAGGGGGAGAAGAAGGAGAAGTATAGCTCAACGGTCCAGAAAATATATTTAATAAAATTATAGAAGAGAATACACAAATTAACAAGATCAGAAATGAAAAGGGGGACATAACCACAGACACAGAGGAAATTCAGAAAACCATTAGATTTTACTACAGAAGCCTATAGCCACAAAACTGGAAAATGTTAAAGAAATGGACAATTTTTTAGATAAGTACCATATACCAAAGTTAGACCAGGAACAGGTGAACAATCTAAATAGAACTGTTGGTCGCTAAGAATTAGAAGTTGTTATAAAAAACCTCCCTACCAAAAAATGCCCAGGCCCAGACGGTATCAATGCAGAATTCTACCAGAACTTCCAAGAAGACCTAATTCCTATACTCCTTAATGTATTTCACAATATAGAAACAGAAAACTCATTGGCAAATTCCTTCTATGAAGCTACAGTTACCCTGATGCCAAAACCACACAAAGACTCAACCAAGAAAGAGAATTACAGGCCAATCTCACTCGTGGACATCGACGCAAAAATCCTCAACAAAATACTGGCAAACCGAATCCAAGAAAACATTAGAAAAATTATCCATTATGATCAAGTAGGCTTCATCCCAGGGATGCAGGGCTGGTTCCACATACGAAAATCTATCAATATAATACATCATATAAATAAACTGAAAGAAAAAAAACCATATGATCATTTCATTAGATGCTGAAAAAGCATTTGACAAAATTCAACATCCCTTTATGATAAAGGTCTTAGAGAGATTAGGGATACAAGGGTCATACCTAAATATAATAAAAGCTATTTATAGCAAGCCGACAGCCAACATCAAATTAAATGGAGAGAAACTCAAAGCCATCCCACTAAAATCAGGAACATGACAAGGCTGTCCACTCTCTCCATACATCCTCAATATAGTGCTTGAAGTTCTAGCAATAGCAATAAGACAACATAAGGGTATCAAAGGGATTCAAATTGGTAAGGAAGAAGTTAAACTTTCATTATTTTCAGATGATATGATAGTGTACATAAGCTACCCCAAAAACTCCAGCAAAGAACTCCTACAGCTAATAAACACCTTTAGTAGCATGACAGGTTATAAAATCAATTCCAAAAAATCAGTTACTCTCCTATACACAAAGAATAAGGAAGCAGAGAGGGAAATCAGAGAAGCATCACCTTTCACGATAGCCACAAATAACATAAAATATCTTGGGGTAACTCTAACCAAGGAAGTGAAGGATCTATTTGACAAGAACTTTAATTCTTTGAGGAAGAAATTGAGGAGGATACCAGAAAATGGAAAGATTTCCCTTGCTCTGGGATTGGGAGGATCAACATATTAAAAATGGCAATTCTACCAAGGGCAATTTATAGATTCAACGCAATCCCCATTAAAATCCCATCGAAATTCTTCATTGATCTTGAGAGGACATTAATCAACTTTATGTGGAAAAACAAAAAACCCAGGATAGCCAAAACAATCTTATACAATAAAGGAACTTCTGGAGGCATTACCATCCCTGACTTCAAACTCTATTACAGAGCTTCAGTATGGAAAACAGCTTGGTATTGGCATAAAAACAGAGAAGTCGATCAATGGAATAGAGTAGAAGACCCAGATTTTAACCCACAAACCTATGAACACCTGATTTTTGATAAAGAAGCTAAAAGTATTTAATGGAAGAAAGAAAACATCTTCAACAAATCGTGCTGGCAGAACTGGTTGTCAACCTGTAGAATAATGAAAACAGATTCATATTTTTCACCATGCACAAAACTCAAGTCAAATGGATTAAAGACCTCAATATCAGGCTGAACACACAGAACCTGATAGAAGAGAAATTTGGAAGTACTCTACAACATATGGGCACAGGAAATCTCTTCCTACGTATATCCCCAGCAACACAGTCATTAAGGACAACATTGAATAAATGGGACTTCCTGAAACTGAGAAGCTTCTGTAAAGCAAAGGACACTGTCACTAAGACAAAAAGGCAACCTATTGACTGGGAGAAGATCTTCACCAACCCTGCAACAAACAAAGGTCTGATCACCAAAATATATAATGGACTCAAGAAACTAGACTTTAAAATGCTAATTAACCCAATTAAAAAAATGGGGCACTGAACTGAACAGAGAATTCTCAACAGAAGAAATCCAAATGGCCAAAATACACTTAAGGTCATGCTCATCCTCCTTAGCAATCAGGGAAATGGAAATCAAAACAACTTTGAGATACCATCTTACACCTGTCAGAATGGCTAAAATCAAAAACACCAATGATAGCCTTTGCTGGAGAGGTTGTGGAGTAAGGGGCAAACTCATCCATTGCTGGTGGGAATGCAAACTTGTGCAACCACTTTGGAAATCAGTGTGGCGATTTCTCAGGAAATTTGGGATCAACTTACCTCAAGATCCAGTAATACCACTCTTGGGAATATACCCAAGAGATGCCCTATCATACTACAAAAGTATTTGTTCAACTATGTTCATAGCAGCATTATTTGTAATAGCCAGAACCTGGAAACAACCTAGATGCCCTTCAATGGAAGAATGGGTGAAGAAAGTGTGGAATAGATACATATTAGAGTACTACTCAGCGGTAAAAAACAATGACTTCGTGAATTTTCATGCAAATGGATGGAAATAGAAAACACTATCCTGAGTGAGGTATCCTAGACCCAAAAAGATGTACTCACTCATAATTGGTTTCTAGCCATAAATAAAGGACATTGAGCATATACTTTGTGATCCTAGAGAAGCTAAATAAGAAGGTGAACCCAAAGAAAAACATATAGTCATCTGCCTCGATATGGGAAGTAGACAAGATTGCTGAGCAAAAACTGGGAACTTGGGGGTGAGGTGGCATGGGGCTAAGGGGAATTGGGGTGAGAAACATGAGAAGGGGAGGATTGGGGGAGCTTGGGGGAATGGGATGGTTTGGATAAAGGAAGGGTGGACACAAGAGCAGAGAAATATATATCCTAATTAAGGGAGCCACCTTAGGGTTGGCAAGAGACTTGACTCTAGAGGGGCCCGCAGGTTTCCAGGGAGATGTCCCCAGCTAGTACCTTGAGCAACTGAGGAGAGGGAACCTGAAATGACCGTACCCTATAGCCATACTGATGAATATCTTACATATCATCTTAGAACCTTCATCTGGCGATGGATCGAGATAGAGACAGAGACCCAAATTGGAGCACCGAACTGAGCTCTTAAGATCCCAATGAGGAGCAGAAGGAGGGAGAACATGAGCAAGGAAGTCAGGACCAGGAGTGGTACATCCACCCACTGTGACAATGGAACTGATCTATTGGGAGCTCACCAAGGCCAGCTGGACTGGGACTGAATAAGCATGGGATGAAACCGGACTTTCTGAACATGGTGGACAATGAAGGCTGATGAGAAGCCAAGGACAATGGCACTAGGTTTCGATCCTAATACATAAACTAGCTTTGTGGGAGCCTAGCCTGTTTGGATGCTCACCCTCCTGGACCTGGATAGAATTTGGAGGACCTTGGACTTCCCACAGGGCAGGGAATCTGGACTGCTCTTCATTCTCGAGAGGGAGGGGGAATAGAGTGGGGAGGAGGGGAGGGGAGTGGGGGGAGGGGGCAATGTGTGGGAGGAGGGGGAGGGAAATGGGGAGGAGGCGGAAATTTTTTTCAACAACTAAAAAAAAATAAACAAAAAAAAAAGAAAAAATCTGAAGAGTATAGTCTGTAGTAAATACAGAAAACAGGAAAGTAAGACAGGACGGCTGACAGGATGGGGTGCTGGGGAACAATGGAGAGAGGTGCAAGTAATCTGATCACGAAAATGGGAAAGGGTTACTCCTTAGGAAGAGGGTGGAGTAAATACATAAGGGTTGGATAGAGGAGCAGGGAATCACATAAATTAATTAAGGGAACCACCTTAGGGTTGGTAAGAGACTTGAACCTAGAGTGGCTCCCAGGTGCCCAGGGCAATGTCCCCAGTTAGTTCCTTGGGCAGCTGAGGGTAGGGAACCTGAAATGACCCTATCCTATAGCCATACTGATGAATATCTTGCATATCACCATAGAATCCTATCTTCTAGAATGGTGTGATCAATTTAAGTACTTTTGAAAGGATCGATTCTTTGAGGTTTCTAAGAACGTTTCCAAATTTCCTAAATCAGAATCTTTTAAATAAATTCTATAAATCTTTCATTTGACCTATATTTTTATGATTCAGCTACACCATCAACTAGTTCAAAAATTGATTTAATTGAGCCAGTACTTTGAATGAATAAATATGTTAAATGGGAAAAAAGTAGAAAACTTGAACATGGGGATAAATGACGTGAGAATACCATGAGAAACTCAAATACTCATAAGGACATTGATGCCAGTGTCTTTTCTTAACCCAACTTTCTAGTCCTCTGTTTTGTTTTGTTTTGTTTTTACAGTTTAACAGAAATTTATTTTAACTTTCAATTGAATAATAAAGCTTAGGTCGGCCTGGAGAAACAGAAACAAAATAAAATTTACTCTAATATACGTGTTTAGACAACAGAAAATTTCCATTTTTAAGGACAGTTTTATTAGAAAGAAACAGTAAAGCAAACACAAAAGAATTTAAATGGTTGCACATCTCCCTCATTTACAAAAAAAGTCTACTTTTATTTATCTTTTATTTTTGTTTTTTGTGAGCTAAGAAATAACAGATTGTTTATTTGCAAATGTGTGGTTAATCCCACCCTCTCCAATTCTCAGCAAATGTAACAAAAAGGGCTTGAAACAAATAGAAAAAGCTAAAGAATGGGAATGTGAGAAAATCTAGGCATGAGAATTGCCATCACCAATCCATTGCAGCTATGGGTATTCACATGCTAAAGATTGGAACTGTGTGCTTCCTGTTGAAAGGAAAGAGATACACAGATGCTTCTTCTACCTGAGCAGCCAGTATATCACCTACTGGCTATATTCAAGCTGGTTTGGTCTCAGTAGTAGAGTACTTGCCTTGCATTTGTAAGGTTATCTCCACAGAGTTTCCAATGGCACAAATAATGTCAGATCCTGAAACTTAAGTGGGCAACATAGAAGCAGGCTCTGCTTGTTAAGTCACAAGAAGCTTGATTGGCACAGTCTCAGCAACTGAACCCAGGCATGTGGTGACAGAAGAAACAGAATCTGTACATCCTTCTTATCACTCATACCTCCTTTGTTAACTAATTTCAACTTTATTGACCATATTTGTCTCTCCCTGTAATCTTTCTACCACTCTATTCTTAAAATTTTTGTTATTGCTGTTGCATGTATCATTATTTTGAAATTGGCTTTTCTAAAGAGCAGAGATTGACCCCCTGTATTTCTCTGTTAGATACTGAGGGTGTTTTACTGTGTCTGATATGACTTATACATCGTGCTTGTCTTTTTAGTCAAGCATTAGCTGGACATGCTTTTTGTAATCTTTCCTCTTTAATATTTCTCTTTCCAGTTTTAGTTTACTCTTATTCATGATGTTTTTGTTTTTATAATACTGATGACTAGTATAGTTCTGCTTTATTTTCCTGCATTCATAATGTTAGTAACTCATATCTTAGTATATATAATATGAGAAATTTTCTTTTTTTTCAAAGTTAATGCTCAATTAACAAAAACTCTTTATTGAGAAAAATACTGCACCCCAATCTCTATGTATCTCCACCAAGAAACTCAGTATCTTGAGTTAATAGTCCAGTGAAACTATGGGGTTTGCTCTTGATCTTCATCTCTCTTTCCTTTCTTTCTCTTAATTTTTATTTTTTTATTTATTTATTTTATTGGAAAAAAAAAGAAATTTCTGCCTCCTCCCCGCCTCCCATTTCCCTCCCCCTCCTCCCCCTCTCTGTTTTAAAGTTAAGCAGAGATCGGACATGCCATATATTTCCCTAGCGATACAACATGTTCCCACCAATTAAAGACCACTGAAAACTGCAGGTAGGCTGAGGACACAGATCACTTGTTGGTACACTACTTTCTCAAAAACTGTTTTGACATGGATTCAGAAAATCATATGATTTCTGTTCCAGAGTTCATTTAATTGATATACTTATGGACTTGCCATATCTCTATAATAAAACAGACTTGATTTGTCAATGATCTTTTTAACATATTATCTGACTTGATTTCAAAGTGTTTTATTGATAATTTCTCCATGTTTGCTTATTAGGGCAAACTAGCCTACAACTTTTGCTGTGGTTGTTGTTGATGTATTTGACTTTGATATCAAGAAATACGGGCTTCTTAGAAAGACTTTAGCAGTGTTCTTTCCCTTTCTCATCTGTGAAACAGTCTGTGAAATATTGGTGTTAGCTCTTCCTTAAAGGTCTGGCAAAATTTATCAGTGAATCTGTGTGAACATGGACATTTTTGGCTGTAAGTTTTTTACCTTCCTTTGATATCTACTCATATGTTAGAGGCCTAGTTGGTTATCACATCTTAATTGAATTTTGGGTCCTCTTCTGGTATAGAAACACATCCACTTCTTATATACTTCCCAGTTTAGTGGATTATAAGTTGTTAAAATATGGACAAATAGGAATTTTAATAATTTTACTAATTCTTTGAGAATTTCATTTATTTTGATCATATTCACTAGACTCTACCAATTCCTTCTGGATTACAACCACACCATCAGCCTCATGTTCTCTTTAACCACAGTATTTGCACTTCCCAAATACTCTTGGGTGTGGGGCCTAACCTGGATTGTGTTTGACTTACCCAGGGTCTTACCTATAAAGAGTATTAACTTTCCTTCCCTCTGTCAGTTGTCAATAGTTCCTTATTTAGGGGTAGGTCTTTAAGACAACACTTTCCCACAGATTAGGATTTGATCTAACTTGTTCTTGCACAGGTCTTTTGCAGGCTGTTACAACTGGTGTGAGCTTGTATGTGCAGCTTCCCTGTGTATCCAGAAAGTACTTCCTTCTTGTGGTCACTTACAATCTATGGCTGTACAATCTTTCTGTCCTGTCTTCCCTGATACCTCCAAATCTTGGGGCAGAAAGTGTAAGATAAATGTCCCGCTTAGGACTGAGCATGCGACGTTCTCCATTCCCCGTACAATGACTACTTGTGGTTCTCTGTGTTACTTATCATCTGCTTCAGGAAGAAAATTCCCTGATGATAGTGACCTTATTCCTCTGAATCCTCATGAGCTGGGCCTCTACAATCTGTATTGCTTTTCACACTGTCCTCTTCCAGGCTCCTACTAGAATGGGTTGTTAAGCACTGCTTATAGCATTCAACCATTTTTTTATTCCAAAGTTTCAAAGTCTTCCACGTCCTCAAAAATCAAAAATGATCAGGTTCCTTACAGCAGTACCCAACTCCTGGTACCCAAATCTGTATTCATTGTGTTTCTCTCTCTCTCTCTCTCTCTCTCTCTCTCTCTCTCTCTCTCTCTCTCTCTCTCTCTCTCTCTCTCTCCAAAGATTTCAAGTGTTCATTGTAGAGGTCTTTCACCTCCTTGGTTAGATTTATTCCTAGAGGTTCTATCTTCTTTGATGTTGTGAATGAGAGTGTGGCCATGATCTCTTTATTAACATGTATGTTGTTGGTATATAGAAAGGCTACTGATTTTTGTAAGTTTATTTTAAATACCATAGGTATAATCTAAGGCTCAGAGGACATCTCAGAAGAGGGAGAAGAAAGATTGTAAAAGCATGAAGACCAGTCTGTCTGCCGTTAGAGTGTATCTTTGTTATTAGGAAGGAAATCTACAACCATAGCATCTTAACGATACAGTTACCTAAACAGAACCTACAGAATGGAAATGCCAGTTCATGTAACAATGTGAATGCATAAGATATCAACAAGACTTCACCTATAGATGAAGAGCTATAGGCAATTAGTAATTGCTAAAAGAGAGAAAACATCAGTCTTCTTCAAAGATAAGCCCCCAGTTGGTTATCCAAAACCAAGCGGTGATCCTAAAAAAAACACACATGAGCAGCACTAATAGACTCTGCAGATCACATTTATATATCCACATGTATGTATATAGGTCACAATAATAATTTAAGGAAAATGTGGTTGGGGATATAGAGATGGACATGGAAAGAATTAGGGGAAGGAATGAGGTATGGATAAATATGATAAAATAAGGATATTAAATTCTCAAATAATTAGTAAAAATACTACATTTTTTGGAAAAGAGGAAAGCACAGGTTATCTTAGTGTCAGACAAGCACAGACAAATCTGAAGCCCAGCTGTGAGTATTAGATGAATGCAATTCTTCTTTTCAGGGTGGAAAGATTTTTTTATTGACTGTATAATAAGCACTTACAAGAGTTATAAGCAGTGTTGTTGGGTGATCAATCACCTAATCAATTATATTATTAATTTGCTTTTAATTAAACTTCTGTAAAAAGCTTGAAACACAAAATATATCACCTTGAACACAAAAAAAGGAAGCAGAAATTAAGGCATGCCCCTAAGGAAAGCGAGTGACAAGCACAGAGCTGTCCCCTGACACTGCTCTTCCAGAATCAATAAATGGATCCTCAAGGGCCTGGAGAAATGATCAACAGACAGGCCCTACTTCTTACCCTACACCCTCAGGGAAGGAGCTTAAGTGTGCTCCTCCCCCTTGCCATAGCTCCTTCTTTTTTCTTAACAAAAAGAAGAAAAACATTGCCATACTCTAAGGAAATAAGAATAAAAAGACAAATTTCTAAGATACTTCAACTTGGATTTCCTTTTCTGATACAGGTAATAAAGTAATATAGCCTTAGAAAATAAAGTATTAATGTAGTTATAGAATCTAATAGCTTCTATCCACAGTCGTCTGAATTTCTGACATACAACCAATGTTTCTTTAGCTTCTACTGGTCGGGACTCTGACCAAGAACCTTCCATGGCCTTTTAGATTGCCACAATCATGCCACATTGTGGCTAAGGACATGGTGTTGTTTTCTTATGGCTAATAAAGAAAACCCTTAGCTTCAGGGGTTTTTCTACTAAACGTAACTGTGTACTACTAGTCTCAATATGAATAATTATGCTTTTTAAACATCTTTTTAACAAATAGTTACACAGCATTACATACACAGCATCCCCTTGCTGTGTTTGTACAGACAGTTACACACATTACAGACACGGCATCCCCTTGCTGTGTTTGTACGGGTGAACAAGAGGACACAGTGATTCTGTGACATGACTCTGGATTTGCTATGGGGATGATAGACTTTGGCACTAAGACTTTGAAAAATTAAAATATGTAGGCAATGCTTTTCTTTCCACTGTGTAACAGCCTCACTATTCATTTAGACTTTACTTCTTTTCTCTGGTCGACTAATTAACAAGGAAACAAATCCTCCAAAGAGATACTTAATGCTCCAAATAGCCTGAGTTCTTAAACATGATGTCATTTATATCTGTGCTCACAATATCTTTAGACAGTGAAAGGGAATCTGCCAGACTTGTGGAAAGAGTGTGTGAAAGCATCTGTGTGTATGTGTCTCTGTGTATCTGTGCTCATCTGTGTTTGTCTGTGAATCTGTGTGTGTGTGTGTGTGTGTGTGTGTGTGTTTGTGGGTGTGTGTATGTATTGCTAAGGATGCACACCGGTGCCTTGTATAAGTTAAGCAAGTACTCTCCACCAAGCTAATCTTCCCCAACCCTAATCTTTTTTTATTAATTAGTTCAACATGCATTTAATCACTCCAGCTCAGATCCGTGGTGAGTAAACATCTTCATCATAGAAAAGCTAAGCAATATAAGCTAAGTAACAATGTGGGCTCACTAAATCAATGTTGGCTAACACAGAATGACTTGCATATCCAATTTCTAAGAAAGTTCTGTAAGAACTAACAGTCTTGTTCTGAAAAGGAACAGGTTGACTCAAAGTTCAAACATGTTTGCGCTTTTGGTTTTTAAACATTATGATGCTATTTAGAAAAATGAAAAACAGAAAGGCAAACATAGAGATAAGGATGCTACTGAGGAAGCAGGAGGGAAAGGGTGAGCATGTGAGCTTAGGAAATGACAGTGGGGAAAAAGAGACGAACACAAGTCACGTTTTCACAATAGAAACAGCAGGACATTGATAGATTTCCTGAGAGAGTCAATAAGGAAAAAGTCATGTAACATTACAATAAGTGTGGGTTCTTGCCCATTAAAGTATTAAAAGAAATACTGAAAATATTTTTAAATTGTTAGCAAAGCAATTCATCAAACTACAACTTTTTAGAATATGCTGGAAATTATGCTGCAAGTACCTTGACTAAATATTCAATCATTTGACTTTCAAAGTATTGATTGACTTATCTCTGAGTTAATGTTTAGCCTGCAAACATAAAAAAAATTGATTTAGCCTTATGAGTTTTAGAATCAGGATGTTCTCTTCATATGTTATAGCAAGTTTCCCCCTACATCGGCTCTCCATTCATTAGCAGTCCCATTCAAGGAGCAGAAAGTAGGCAAATGATTTCTTTGAAAAATACCTACAATTTTAATATTCTTCATCCTGGATAAGAATGGCATAATACAAAGTATATTAGAATTTTTATACTTGTTTTAAATTTACCTTCTAAGGCAGTATAGTTTGACAGTTGAAACATTATCTCAGCCTCTAATTATATGTCCTTAAAATCTGAGTGGAAACCACATCCAGCAAACATAACGTAACACAGGAGACAGAACTGTTCTTCCACGACAAAGGCACTAAAATGAATAAAGATGTAAATTAGGATATAAACGGATAAAATATTGGGAAATTTTACTAGTCCCGGAGTCCCGCTGTCCCTAAAGTGAGATAAAATCAGAAGTGGATAAAGATCAGAGAGAAAAATCTTTCATGCAAATTTTATTAGTTCCAAAATATTGATAAGTTTACTAATCACATTTTCAAAAATTACATTGATGTCCTTCTCTCCTGGTAATTTGTCTTTCATCTGAAGGCTTACTGTTTTAAAATTTTCATATAGAATATTGTCAAACTCCTTGTATAATTACATCAACATTAAAAGAAAATTGTTGTTGAATTATATTATATGGCAAACAATCAAAAGAAGGTATTTTCATATTCTTTGTGCATGTTCTATTTATAAAGTTTAACCAAGTTCAACATCTAAGTTCAGTATTACTAAGCAAAGAGAGTTGGGGTCATTTAATTTAGAGAAACATAAAGACATTTTGTGGGAGGATAACCATCCACAGTCACTTTGCCTTGAGGTACTCCCAAGCACTAGTTGGGAGAGAAAGGAGGAGGAGGAAGAGGAGGAGGAGGAGGAGGAGGAGGAGGAGGAGGAGGAAGAAGAAGAAGAAGAAGAAGAAGAAGAAGAAGAAGAAGAAGAAGAAGAAGAAGAAGAAGAAGAAGAAGAAGAGAAATAAGAAGAGGAGAAAAAGGACAAGGAGAGGAAGGGGGAAGAGAATGAAATCAGCTTCAGGTTTTCGAGGTACTTAAATTAATATTATAGCAAAAATTACAGAATCCCACTTTCACATGACTGGGCTGGGAGCAGAACTTTGGTGACTTATATTCATAACACAAAGAATCGAATATCTACTTCAGACAATATAATTAATGCTGATTCTATATTTCAGTTACATGTACTCTTGATGGCTGGAAACATGCTTAACAAAAGTAAAATGCAGCTATTTTGCACAATTAATCTAAATGTCTTAATCCCAAAATTGATAAATTGCATTATCAGATAACATGAATCAACATATCAGAAAAGAATATTCCTCAAAAAGTTTCCATTCCACATCCACACAATATCAGTCACTGTGAGTTGTGTTCTTGTCCCACAGCCCTCTCTCTCACTGGTTCTTTTTCTGAGTTCTTGTTGCAGGTTTTTTAACAGGCAAAATGTAGATGATTCCAAATGACTTAGAAACAATTAACTTCTCAACGGAATTGAGAAACCCATGGCAACGTTTCCTTATTTATTGTTTAATTGCTTGGAATTACATTCTTAAGTAATCTTCTTTGAGAATGAGACCAATTTTATTTGGTCATGCTTGGCTGTTATTTATTAGAAGCCCGTCCTTTTCTAATGATAGACAGAAAGAGAGAGGATCCAGAGGGAAGAGAATGTGAGGGGAACTGGAAAGAGTAGAGGGAGAGAAAATTATAGTAAGGATATATTGTATGAAAAAATAATTTATTGTCAATAAAAGGAAATGGATTTAAAAGAATTTTTAAAAACCTAGTTTAAATCATAATACTGATTACAGGCTGATCTCCATAGATACTAAACTTCCCAGAGAGGCTATAAGATTAAATATATACTAAAGTTGTCCTCTAAAACATCTGGTGGACAGTTTTCATGATCATTTAGTGAATAATCTTTGTTGAAAGCAAAACATGTTTAATGTGGTCATCTACTCTGAAAAAAATTAGTACTGCCAAAAAGAGAGCCACCCAATGTAGCAAAGAAAGAAAAAGAAAATTTGTTAAAGCACAGTCTCTATCATCGCTCAGGCTGAGGTAGAACCCTTCACACTAGAGAGGAACAGCGACAGAATTCACATAAACCAGGGGGAGTGGTAGAATATCAATTCAGTGATGAGTACTTTAAAGATGCATGACAAAAGAGTCGTTGATCCTGGAAAAGAACCAAATATTCATCCCCCATAGGGTAATTTTAACAAGTGATACTTTATTCCTGTAAGATATAGAGCCATGAAAATATCATAAAGTTACTGAGCAAAAGATACCATCCAAAAGACCAACAGGGTGATTTTATTTGTGGGAAGAAAGAAGCGGGGAAAATGAAGAACAACTTTTTTAAAGTAACAGCATTTAAATGGCATTAAATTATAAGGAAAGAGGAAGAAATAGTCATAAACAAACATGTGACAGCAGGGGGGATAGTGTGCCTAGTTGTGTTTTCTTTATGACTTACTAAATTAAATATTAGTTACTTCTTGTACCTAGTTCACTCATTACACAAAAAGAAAACTTCTGTGATTTTGTATTAATGTTCTCTGACATCATTGGTCTTCTACAGACCAAAACTATGCCAAACATGAGGCTTCAGGATTAAACAAAACAGTGACAATGGATAAGTAAATGTTTGCATTTCCCAAAGATGACTTAAACACATTTCTTCATTCTAATTTCTCTTTAAACTGTCATTGGACAGTTTCTAGTGACTTTACAGCTCACCGACAGATGAAAACCCTCAGCAGCCCCAACAACTCCAGCACCATCTCTGGCTTCATCCTCCTGGGATTCCCCTGCCCCAGGGAAGGGCAGATCCTTCTCTTTGTGCTATTCTTCATTGTCTACCTCCTCACCCTCATGGGCAATGCTTCCATCATCTGTGCTGTGCGCTGGGATCAGAAACTCCACACCCCAATGTACCTCCTGCTGGCCAACTTCTCCTTCCTGGAGATCTGGTATGTCACCTCCACAATCCCCAACATGCTGGCCAACTTCCTCTCTGACACCAAGGTCATCTCCTTCTCTGGGTGCTTCCTGCAGTTCTATTTCTTCTTCTCCTTGGGTTCTACAGAATGCTTTTTCCTGGCAGTTATGGCCTTTGATCGCTACCTTGCCATCTGCAGGCCTCTACACTATCCTGCCCTTATGACTGGGCGCCTCTGTAACATCCTGGTGATCAGTTGCTGGGTGCTTGGTTTCCTCTGGTTCCCCGTTCCCATCATCATCATCTCCCAGATGTCCTTCTGTGGGTCCAGGATTATAGACCATTTCCTATGTGACCCTGGCCCTCTGTTAGCACTCAGCTGTGTGAGAGATTCTTTAGTAGAGTTGACTAGTTCCACCTTAAGTTCCCTACTTTTATTTGTCCCATTTTTCTTTATCATGGGGTCTTATGCTTTGGTTATGAGAGCTGTGCTGAGGGTTCCTTCAGCAGCTGGACGAAGGAAGGCCTTCTCCACTTGTGGGTCCCATTTGACTGTGGTTTCTCTTTTCTATGGATCCGTGATGGTCATGTACGTGAGTCCAACATCTGAACATACAGCTGGAATGCAGAAGCTTGTGACTCTGTTTTATTCTGTAGTTACTCCACTCATTAATCCTGTGATCTACAGTCTGAGGAACAAAGATATGAAACATGCAATGAAGAAATTACTGAAACTATAAAACCTGTGCTCTTGTTTTAAAAGACCATCTCATCTTGTCTTATTGACTAAAAACTAAATTCACCAATCATGATGATACAGATCTGTAGTTCCAGCACTACAGAGGCTGATGCAGGAGAATTGCCAGTTGGAGGATAGCTTAAGGTCTGTAATGTGAATTTATCTAAAAAATAAAGTGAAGCCATGCAGTGGTGGCACACACCTTTAATCCCAGCATTTGGGAGGCAGAAGCAGGTAGATCTCTGTGAGTTCAAGGCCAACCTGGTCTACAAGAGCTAGTTTCAGGACAGACTCCAAAGCAACAGAGATACCCTGTCTCGAAACCCCTTCAAAAAAAAAAAAAAGCAAAGAGGAAGAAAAATGAAGAAAAGAAGCTAATTTCACTTGGGAAATTATTACTTTTTATTTCCTAGAATATGTAGGACTATAAGGGGTCACCAGTATGTCCTCAATCTCCATGATTACTAATGATAAACTACCAATTTTAGAAGCCTGGTTTGTTAGGAAAATGAAAGTATCTCCACAAAGACAGAAAAAACTAGAACAATTTTGTTTCTGAATAAGCATTAAGCCATAATGTGCATCAGAAACAGCTCACTGAATGACTGTAAACACGGAAAGACATCAATGTGCTTCATACCTGTTATCTAAACAAGCAATAATTAGTCCTCTAAGGGATTTAACAACAACGTCTGTGAGCAGAGACTGCCCTACAGTCAGCTGCACTTAGTGTTTGCCATTTCCAATAGCAGTAGACCAAAACCTTCAGACAAAACTTAAAGTTTTCCACCACCTTTTCTACAACAGCAAGTTACCTTTACACTTTTAGCTAAACTTGTATTACTCTTCTAAAAAAAGACTATCACAATAATATTAAATAATAAACAAAAGATTAATATCTTTGAAATATGTAAATGACCAAAACAGTAAGAAAAGGTGCCCTGATCCAACAGAAAAGATTCAGATACCTAAAAGAATATTCTATTTTAGTTGAAAGGAAAAAATAAAAATAAAACAGTAAATTTACCACAGAGCCACACAACAAAACTAGCATGGTACTAGTACAGAGATGGGTATCTAGACAGATGGCACAGAACAGAATCCAGATTCGGAGCCTTGGACCTAGTCAGAAAAGACAGTCTCTCCAACAAATTGATACTAGGAAAACTGAATTTCCATGTAAGAGAATAAAAGGGGATCCTATTTCTCACCCTGTTTAAAAACCAACTCAAAATTAATCAAAGACCTTAATGTATAACCCAACACTCTGAAGCAGAGGGAAGCATAGGGAAATATTTCGTAGTGAAGAAATAGGACAGTACTTCCTGGATAGGATTCCAAGAGTGCATGAGATAAGGTCAAAAGTTTGCCATGTCCCAACCCCTTTATCTACGGAGATTTCTGACAAAGCAGATCTCAAGTCAGCCTTAATCAGGAGAGACAAAAATGTGCTGCATGCTAATAATTAGGACCATACAATAAGAGTTGGCACACCCAGGAAGCTCATTCTATGGTGAATGAAACCCAGACAAGATGGATAAGAGAACAGAAAATAAGGAAGGGTACAGATGAATTTCCCTGCTGATCATAGACCACCAACCTCAAGACTCATAATCCTATCTTCAAAGACTGAAGTCACACTAGAAAACTTTTACATCTAAGAAACATTTAAAGCACAGTATCAAGATGCAAAAAATGAATATACAAAGATTAGTATCCCAATTTTTTGCCCGGCAATCCAATCTTGTCTGCTTCCCATAACCAGGAGGATAGCTATATGCTTTTCTTTGGGTTCACCTTCTTATTTAGCTTCTTTAGGATATCAAATTATAGACTCAATGACCTTTATTTATGGCTAGAAACCAATTATGAGTGAGTACATCCCATGTTCATCTTTTTGGGTCTGGGTTACCTCACTCAGGATAGTGTTTTCTATTTCCATCCATTTGCATGCAAAATTCCAGAAGTCATTGTTTTTTACCACTAAGTAGTACTCTAATATGTATATATTCCACACTTTCTTCATCCATTCTTCCATTGAAGGACATCTAGGTTGGACCACGAGGGGTGCACCCACCCACGGAGACAGTAGGGCTGATCTATTGGGAGCTCACCAAGGCCAGCTGGACTGTGACTGAAAAAGCATGGGATAAAACCGGACTCTCTGAATATGGCAGACAATGAGGGCTGCTGAGAAGCCAAGGACAATGGCACTGGGTTTTGATCCTACTTCATGTTCTGGCTTTGTGGGACCCTAGCCAGTTTGGATGTTCACCTTCCTAGACCAGGATGGAGGGGGGGAGGACTTTGGACTTTCCACAGGGCAAGGAACCCTGACTGCTCTTCAGACTGGAGAGGGAGGGGGAGAGGAGTGGGGGGAGGTGGGAGGAGCGGTAGGGAAATGGAAGGCTGGGAGGAGGCGGAAATTTTTTTTTCAATAAAAAAAAGATTAGTATCTTTTCCAAGCACCAACAAATTTGACAAGAAAGAAGCCAATAATATTAATAACAATAATTAATAATAATAATAATAATTCCATTTACAATATCCTCTTTCAAAAGTACCCTGGAATAAAAAGTAAAACCCTCTCTAATAAAAATTATAAAATAGTGGGAAAAACTGAAGAAGCTATTATATGAAGAAAAATGTTCATCTTTATAGATAGGCAGAATTAATATTATTAAAATGGTAATATCATAAGAAGTGATCTACTGGATCAATAAAAATGGAGGAGGAGTGGATATGGGAGCAGGAAAGTATATATCTTAATTAAGAGAGCCATTTGAGGGTTGGCAAGAGACTGGACACTAGAGGGGTTCCCAGGTGTCCAAAAAGATGTCCCCAGCTTGTTCCTTGAGCAGCTGAGGAGAGGGCACCTAAACTGGCCCTATACTATAGCCACTCTGATGAATATCTTGCATATCACCATAGAACCTTCATCTGGCGATGGATGGAGGTAGAAACAGAGACTCACATTGGAGCACTGGACTGAGCTCTCAAGGTCCAAATGAGGGGCAAAAAAAAGGAGAACATGATCAGGGAAGTCAGGACTGCGAGGGGTGTGCCCACCCACTGTGACTGTGGGGTCGATCTAATGGGAACTCACCAAGGCCAGTTGGACTGGGATTGATGGAGCATGTGATCAAGCTGGATTTTTTGAACGTGCCTGACGTAGAGGGCTGACTGAGAAGTCAAGGACAATGGCACTGGGTTTTGATCTGCTCCATGTACTAGCCTTGTGGGAACCTAGTCTGTTTGGATCCTCACCTTCCTAAACCTGGATGGAGGAGGGAGGACCTTGGACTTCCTACCTGCAGGGAACCCTGACAGCTCTTTAGACTGGAGAGGGAGGGGGGAGGGGGAGGAAAATGGGAGGCGGGGAGGAGGTGAAAATTTGTAATAATAATAATATCTTTTAAAAAAGAAAATCTCCAACAAAATTACAATGATATTTTTATTTTTTATTTAACATAATTTCATTATTGGATCTTTTGAAATTTCACGTCATGCACCCCAATTCCATCCTCTTCCCAGTCCCTTCATACCTTTCCCTGAACCCTGAAGAACCATCCCAAAAGAAAATTTTTTAAGATCAAAACAAGCAAGAACAAACAAACAAACAACAACAACAACAAAACCTCTTTGCTCCTCCATCTTTCCCACCTCCCCAACACCTTCTCATTCTTCCTGGTGGCATTGGGAGCCTCTGGTTTCTCCTCCTCCACATTACTGGATCCTCACTGAAACTCCTCATGGATATCCTACGGCTTCTCGAAGTTATGGAGATTCTGCAGGTGTTGTTCCACAGGACCAGTCCCTTCACAAACTCCAGCAAGTCCTAAATGGAGTAGATATTAGGGTGGGACAACCTAAGACCCAGCTGTGGGCCTAGGTGGCTGAACTCCTCATTCCAGGCTACTAGGACTGTTCCATTCAAGTGAGGGGCAGAGTCAGCTCCCCTGTGCCCAAGCCATGAGAGTCAGTTCTGTCTCGTCTGTGGTGAGGAGTGGGGCATCTCTTCTGAGTGCAGGGGGCCAGTTCTCCCATGAGGGTCTACACTTAAAGATGTGTCCTTGCCTAAGGTGCCTTCTGATTGGTTTAATAAAGAGCTGACTGGCCAATAGTAAGACAGGAAAGAATGGCTATGTGTTTAGGGGAAAGCGGAAAGAAGAGGAAAGAAGAATGTAGGACTTCAGGAGACACTAGAGAGATGCTGAAGCAGTCAGACATATAGCCCAGAGTAGAGGTAACCAAGTCACGGTAGGATTGGTAAGTCACATGCTCGGTAGGTGGCAGGTTAATTTAAGTTAAAAGAGCTAGTGGGACCAGCCTAAGCTAATAGCCAAGCATTCAGAGTTTATAAGAAGTCTCTGTGCCATAATCATTTGTGAGCTGGCGGCCAGTGAAAAGCTTGCTACAGCTGGGGCCAGCTCTCTTGCTACAGTGTCCAGCGAAGGGCCATAAATGGCAGGGCAAGCTCAGTATGGCCCTCTGATTTCATCATGCATGGTTCCTATGAACCCCCGAGGTGACATTGGCCACAGGCCCTGGCCCTTAGCAACAACTTGGGAGCAGGCGACATCCTGGGTGGATGCAGAGGCCACTCAGATCAGTATGGTAGCAACATGGCTGAGAGACTTCTACATAGACCCCTGCTGTCGAAGGACCACACACACAGAAGTGGTCCTCCACGGCAGCCCAAGTTTCACAAAATGTGAGTTCTCAGGTACTTCTCCAGAACTCTATCTGTCTGCCTGCCACATGCTCCCTGCCATGATTGTTATGGCAAACTGTAAGCCCAAAATAAACTTTGGGTTCTGTTCATTTCCTTGGTCATGGTGTCCAATCTCAGTGACAGAAAAGTAATTAAGAAAGAAATTGGTGCTAGGCAATGGGCTCTTGCTGTGACACATCTGACCATACTGGTTTTGAGTGAATGTGGAAGACTCATACTTTGCACTAGAAAATTGGTTAAATACAATAAATATGGATAGTCCAACCTAGTAGAAGTTTGAAAGACAGAAGTGCTAAGAGCCTCATGGACTGTGGATGCCTGGCTCAAGAGATTCTGAAGAACAATAACAGAAACTGGGCTAGAAACCATTCTGTGATATTTTGCTAAAGAATCAAAAAAATAGAAGCCATAAATTTGAAAAATATCAAGCAATAGTATATGAGAGGGTTTGGAGGAAGGAAAGGAACAGAGAAATAATGAGGTTATAATCACAAATAATAAAAAATAATTTCTTTAAAGAATATGACTGCCTATTGTCATGTCCTAAAAAATATTCCTGGGGCAAAATTTAAAAATAATGGATTAGTTTCCTTGATATTGACTCTGTTGCATGGATACTGGGAACCACTATTATGCAGATCTATCATGAAAATGAAAAAAAATGGAGCAAAAGAAATGCAAAATGTGCAGAATGAGGACAAAAATAGGCACCAGAAACTTAGTGCTAGTGCCAAAGTGTGTGCTTAAAGAGATGAGAAGATTAAAGACAAGTCTTTTCCAAAGCAGAATGGAGGAAGGCAAAATTCCACGCAGGAAAACTTCCAGCTTTACAAAGGAAGGCCTGAGAAATTTCTGTGTCTAAAAGGCAACTACAATAGAAGCTGTGCAGATGATTCAATGGGGAGTCCCAGATTCATCCCAGCTGAACTTGGAAGTAACACCTATGTGGTTCTGACTTTAGAGTCACGAAGGATGAAGGAGTAAAGTTGTTTCAGAACCTTCCTCCACATGCTACAGGGGACGAGTCTCTGCCTAGAGCCCCAGAGGGGTCATTGTGTAAACCTATAAAATAAAGCATGGATTATATTTGAAATCCCAGGGTGTTGAAGGTTCCATTGCCACAGGATGTCTGCCACATAGAGCTTCACAGAGGAGTGGAACCAGCACATGAGAGAAGTATGTTGTAGTCGGCAAAGCTGGAAGATTAGAATCATCTAAGTTTCTTGACATTAAACATATAACTACAGAATTTGGAGTTTGTCCTGCTGGGTTTCAGTTCCTCTTTGGTCCAGCATGTACTCACTATATTCCTATTTCTCCCTTTTGAAATCGTGTGTTCATTCTGTGCCATTGTATGTTAAAAGTATATAATTTACTTTTGATACTGATTTTAAACTATGTTGAGACTGTGAAAGACTGCAGAAACTCTTGAAGCTGAACTAAGTGCATTTTGCTTTATGATGTGGCTATTAGACTATAGGGGGGCAGGGAATGAATTTTGATAGTTTGAGCAAGAATGGCCTCCATATTATTATATATTTGAATATTTTTTTATTTTTTTAGTTGTTGAAAAAAAAATCCCGCCTCCTCCCCGTTTCCCATTACCCTCCCCCTCCTCCCACATATCGCCCCCTCCCCCCACTTCCCTACCCCTCTCCCCCTCCCTCCCATTCCATTCCCCCTCCCTCTCGAGAATGAAGAGCAGTCCATATTCCCTGCCCTGTGGGAAGTCCAAGGTCCTCCCACTTCTATCCAGGTCCAGGAAGGTGAGAGCATCCAAACAGGCTAGGCCCCCACAAAGCTAGTTCATGTATTAAAATCAAAACCTAGTGCCATTATCCTTGGCACATCAGCCTTCATTCAGAAAGCCCACCATGTTCAGAAAGTCCAGTGTCGTTTTATGCTTATTCTGTCCCAGTCCAGCTGGCCTTGGTGAGCTCCTGGTGGAGGAAGGTCATGGGTTAAAAAATAAAGAAACTGCTTGGCCCTCATAGGCTAGAACATAGGTGGGTGGAGTAAACAGAACAGAATGCTGGGAAGAAGAGGAAGTGAGCTCAGACTCGATAGCTCTCCTCTCTGGGGCAGACATGATGAAGCTCTAACCCAGGATGGTTGTAGGCTAGAATATTCCCGGTAAGCACACCTTGGGGTGCTAGACACATTATTAGAAATGGGCTAGTCCAGGTGCGAGAGTTAGCCGAGAAGAGGCTAGATATAATGGGCCAAGCAGTGTTTAAAAGAATACAGTTTCCATGTAATTATTTCGGGTAAAGCTAGACGTGGGGGCAGCTGGGTGCCAGGAACTTAGCCCGCCGCTCATGTTACAAAAAGCTCCCAATAGATCAGTTCCACTGTCACAGGGGGTGGGTGCACCCCTCATGGTCCTGACTTCCTTGTTTATGTTCTCCCTCCTTTTGCTCCTCATTTGGATCTTGAGCTCAGTCCAGTACTCCTATTTGGGTCTCTGTCTCTATCTCCATCCATCGCCAGATGAAGGTTCTAAGGTGATATGCAAGATATTCATCAGTATGGCTATAGCATAGGGTCATTTCAGGTTCCCTCTGCTCAGTTGCTCAAGGTACTAGCTGGGGACATCGCCCTGGACACCTGCGAGCCCCTCTTGAGTCAAGTTTCTTGCTAACCCTAAGATGGCTCCCTTAATTAGGATATATATTTCTCTGCTCCCATATCCACCCTTCCTTTATCCCAACCATCCCATTCCCCCAAGCTCCCCCATCCTCCCCTTCTCATGTTTCTCACCCCATTTCCCCTTAGCCCCATGCCACCTCATCCCCCAAGTTCCCAGTTTTTGCCCATCAATCTTGTCTACTTCCCATATCCAGGCGGATGACTATATGTTTTTCTTTGGGTTCACCTTCTTATTTAGCTTCTCTAGGATCACAAATTATATGCTCAATGTCCTTTATTTATGGCTAGAAACCAATTATGAGTGAGTATATCCCAGATTTCTCTTTTTGGGTCTGGGATACCTCACTCAGGATATAAAGCAAAGGATAACCAGAATACCCACAGCTCTAGAGAAACTAGGTAAAAGACTGATCCTACTAGGGACATATATGAATCACTCTGGGAAGGGGAAATAGATAGGATCTCCTGGGTAAATTGGAGGGGGAAGCATGAATGGATAGTAATTTAGAACTAGGACTTCTGCATGTCTGTTTATGAAGCCCCAGCAGTAGGACCAGGATCTATCCCTGGTACATGAGTTGACTTTTTTTAGCCCATTCCCTCTGGTGGGATATCTTGGTCAGCTTTGATGTGGGGAAGGAACTTGGTCCTGCCTCAACTTGATGGGCCAGGCTTTGTTGAGTCCCCATGGAAGGCCTTATCCTTTCATAGGAGTAGTTGGGGGTAGGGTGGAGGAAGGTGGGTATTGTAGGAGGCTGCTTGTTTGTTCTTGGCAGCTCAGACCAAGAAATAATCACACAGGAACTATATTATTTAAATCACAACTTGGCCTATTAGCTTTAGCTTCTTATTGACTAGTTCTTATATCTTAATTTAACCCCTTTCTATTAATCTGTGTATCACCATGTGGCTGTGGCTTACTGACAAGGTTCTATCAGGCATGGGGCTACATGACTTCTATTGACTCCACCTACTCTCTCTATATATATAGCCTGGCTATTTTCTGTTAAGCCTTTGGCCGAGAGCAGCTTCTTTATTCATTAACCAATATAAGCAATACATATACAGAAGGACCTCCCACACCACTTTACCTTTTCTGTTTATAAAAAGGAAGGTTTTAGGGGGCTGGAGAGATGGCTCAGTGGTTAAGAGCATTACCTGCTCTTCCAAAGGTCCTGAGTTCAATACCCAGCAACCACATGGTGGCTCACAACCATCTGTAATTGGGTCTGGTGCCCTCTTCTGGTCTGCAGACACACACACAGACGGAATATTGTATGCATAATAAATGAATAAATATTAAAAAAAAGGAAGGTTTTAACTTTAGCTTAGTAAAATTACATATAACAAAAGAATTATCTAGAAAGAATTATAGTTACAATATTTATATATACTTTACCCTTTATCATAACTAAGGAAAACTATAACTATAACTAATAATTTTTTAATTCCATAAAAGACCCCAGAAGGATATAATATTACCTACGTTAACAGGATGTGCATTGCAAGCAACTTCTAAAAGTCTTGAATTGACAGAGACATCTCACTGCCTAGAAAGTCACCCAAATGTTCTTCTCTAACACTGGAGCATCCGATCTTCAGTCTACAGGCCCATAATATCCAGCAAACTTTTCCACAAAGCAGGAAGTTTCAAACACAGTTCTACCTATATTGGCTGTTTTCAGTCACATTTTTCTGTGTCCTGCTGAATGTCTAGCAGACTCTTTCATGAATCAGGAACTCTGAAGAGTCACCTCACCTTTAGGCAAGTTCAGCAGTCATTTCTCTGTGGGTCCTGCAAGTCCAGTTAATACAGCATAGCATCAAGCAGTCCAGACAAGAGCAATTTCTTGCCCAAATGGCTAACCAACACCATAAGGAGACCTTTTGTTGTCCATCATCCTCTTGAAGTAGATTGGTGCTACCAGGAGCAGATGTGTCTCATTGTCATGAAAAGTTCTAACTTTTAAAAATATTTTAAATGCCATATTCTGAAGGTCTCTGAAAGATTTGAACAACACCTATCTAACTGAAATATATCTATACATCTAGAAAACCTGACATTACTACAAGCTTTACTATTATAAACAATTACCTATAAACCTATATTTCTTAATTATAAATTACATTTTAAATGAGCTGCATAAACTCCTTACCTTAATAAAGAGCAAAAGTATACATGTAACAAAATTGAGCTTAAATTTGTATTAACAAACCAAGATCCAAACCAACGAATAAACCTATATAGTACAGATACCATCTTATCCAGAGAATAGCTCTGGTGAGTGACTGATAAACTTAATAATTGCCTCTCAAAAGACCTCCAAGAAAATAAGAGTCAACAAAATGAATGACTTCCTCTGCTCCTGGGTGAAAATGAGAATCAGAAATTAGGACACAATGCCCAGAGGACAGAGTGAGCAAGGGAATAAGAAGTAGAGAGCTCTGTTCTCAAATAGTTCTCTAGAATAAAAGAACACAGAGCATGCCCTGCCTAACATCCCAGGATCTTGTAGAAAATTCCCCACTGATCTTCACACAACATGTTTTGCACTTTCTCTTCCAGTTGGCTGTTACAAAGTCAGCTACCTCTGACCTCAGATAATCCTGGAAGAAGTTGTTTAAGATGCTTCTCTTGATAGTGTCTCTTCTGAGTCAAGAAAGAAGGTAATGTAATGGTTACCTAAGGAAAATGGTAAAATATGGTTGATGAATCTATGGCCCTGAAAACAGTTCACGCTTCACTTTGTGAGAGTCTATGAGGTGTGAGATACAGGCGTGTGCCTCCACCTTGTCTATTCACCACCTCGCTCAGCACACTTCACAGTAACCTTTTCTGGAAGGCATTACTATATCACTGGATATTAGGAGAAATTAATAGAGGTAAATAAGCGCATTGTAGAAATTCCTCAGTTGTGTTACTTAATTGTCATATCCATGCTAGCGTCTGTCCTTCCACAACAGCACAGTCATTAGAGGACACAGGTGGACACTCTCCAGATTCTAGTTTTATGTAAGCACAATAGGAGTGCTTACTGGATGTCAGGCACTTGACAAAATGTATCCATCTAATTCCCAAAACACACTACAGGGGCAGGACTGCCACTTTCCAACTTCCAGGAGAGGGAACCAATGTATGAAGGAGGCAAAACTTGTCTAACATATACAACACAGGCTTCGAACCCAAATTATCTAGCTTTGGTATTAGTGCCTTTCTACCAATCCTCCTCAGACCAATGAGGCCATGGAATATGCTGACATACTTTATTGTCAGAACTGTATATGAAATTATCTAGTGAAATGACAGTTTAATGTTCTACTTTATTTTCATGACTTAGCTTTAAAAGGAAAGAAAGAAACCATAAAGACCCACCCAGGATACTAAATTATTGCCCAGAAACCCACATAGCCCTGAAATCCTGTCTTCATGTCTAATTTCCTAGGTCACAACACAAAGTAGCTGGGACCAGAATTAACTGATCAGTTTACAACAATAGGCTAGCAGAGGAGACTGTTGGTATATTTAAGTATAAAATCAAGTAACAGCAGGCTAATGAAGACATTCTTTTCTCAACTCATGTCATATTTATTAACATTTAATACTTTCACAAATTTCCCATTTCCAAGGACAGTTTATAAGGTTTATCCTTGGGAAATTACTCTGAGAGGGAGCTGCTCTAAACAACATACCAGATTGCACATTGTCAAAACAAAAACGCAGCTCCCACCTCACTGCACATAAGAAATAGTCTACTCCACATGAGTACACATAGCTGAGAAACACAAATGCAGGTCTCCCAAAAGGACATATTACACACTGAAAACAATTACATAATGTTTTAATAATTGTATCATAAGAAAGTCATAAATTGAGACATTTAGCAAACACACTTTGATCAGATGTTATGTGCATGAGAAAGCTGAATAATTTTTGTCCCATAGCATTAGAAAAATTCATGTCTGGTAACATGGGGTTGAGAGCAAGGAAAACAGTCTTTCAGAGAGAGAAAAAAATAAATCCAGTAAGGAATTAGCCTTTGAATTATATAAAATTTACCAGCTTTTATGATCTGGTTCTAATTACTCTTTTATTCCACCCTGATAATTTGACATAATATTTACCTGTGTTATAAGTGGAATATTATATCTAAAGTTGAAATAGTAAAAAACATAGTATGGTCTATAAATGTAAAGATAATAGTGGAATACATTTTGACTGACAAATCATACTCTTTGATTAAATTGTATATTTCTACCTTTGTCTACAGTTATCTGTACTATATAAAATACTTTGATGTTTAAAGAGCCTGAAATAATTTGTTATCCTTTAGTTCTACTTTGCCTTCAATTTCATAAACTCATAAAGAGTGACTGGTCTAATTCTAAGGGATATTTAGCATAATATCTAAGTTATTGTAATTCTTATTTGTTATTGATAATTTTAAGTATCCTGTTATGTTGGTGGTATACCAGGTATTTGGGTATATCTCAGAAGAATTCAGATAATAATACAAAATTGTCACAACTCATGAAGCAAGGATATACAGACTTATAAATCAAGATTGCCTAGACTTTTGTAACATAAATAAATTTACCCATTACTTTCTCATTAGAAAGGGTAACTGGACTTATTTTGCATTGTTGTTCAATTGTCCTTGCTAGCAAATATTATTATTGAAGTTGTTACTAACAAAAGTATTAAATATTCACATAAGAAAAACATATGAGTTCTCAAGAAAAGAATGGTCAACATTGTCAATGGAGATTCTTTGTACAAAAGAGTTAAACAAACCTGTGAGTATTTCTAAGTCAAAGTTACTCTGAGATAAGTCTGAATGTGTCATAGTGTTTTTTCAAAGCCTTGACTCTTTTGGGGTTTCAGCTGTGTTTAACTCAAATAATTTTAGCTCACTTTTGTTGTTTTTAATCGTGTGTGTGTTGGGAGATGTGCATCTGAGTGCAGGTTGTTACAGAGGCTGGAAGTGTTGGGTTCTCCCGATGCAGCAGGTAAAGGTGATGCAGAGCCATCTTTCCTACCCCCTCAGATTCACATTTATAGGAGCAATTTTATTGGTTGGACCCAGTTAGTATTCTTCTTTCTTTATTAATAGAAAGTTTGATTTCATTGATAAGAATTTGGATATAAAAAATATTCCCAAAATTGGATTCATCTTGGTAGATTTTAAATGTCTTTGTCAATTTAGAAATGAGATTTTATTCAAGTTACTTCAAATAATAAGAAAAGGTAGTAAAAACTTGAACCTTTTAAAATATTAAAATGGGTTAAGTAATATAAAAGCACATAATTAAGACAAAAATATCATTGGTGAAAGAACATATACTCATTTATAGATTTATTAAATGTAATGTTATATAGGGCTGACAAGATGGTTCCATGGCTAAAAGAGCTTGTTGCCAAGCCTGATGACCTGAGGCTGATCCCTGGGGACCTAAATGGAGAAAGGAGAAAGCCAACTCATAAAAGTTATCCTCTGGTATTCACATGTGTACTGTAGCATGGATGTACTCACACATGGACACATGCATGCTCATATGTGTATATACACATTAGTAAATACAGAAATGTAAATTAGAAAACAAAAGTATCATCATTTTTATCAGTTAGGAGCAAAACAAAGAAAATTCAAAGTATTTTAAACTTTTTTTAATCTAAATATAAAAGCATTTAAGAATTATAAAATGAGAGTTAGTAGAAATGTTGTAAGAGAAGTTTCAACTGTTGGGGTGTTCAGCTGTTGATGTACTTGAAAACAAATATCACCCAGCTTTATTGAAGTTTATGTAAATATGATATGAAGGCATTGACATAAGTTTATCTAAGAAATACAAACCTAAGGGGTTTTCTCCTGAAATTTTGTAGCATAGGAAGTGGTTAAATGAGCCATAGAGGATTGTTACTGTTACTTGAAGGAAATCTTAGATGTGAGGTATTTTATAATCAATGAAATCACCTTATGTTAATTTTTATTCATTTAGTTCTTTGATTCCCAACAGATCACTGTGGAAATCCTGTAACAAATGCAGAACTTTTATGTTTTATGGACTCTTATAATAGTGCATGCCTTTCTGTAGGTCCTGTATTCCTGTACTTTATTTTTATAGACCACCAAGTAGTCATTGTGTGAGGGAATAGCCAATGTTTTCCAAAAGAGACAGATCTTGAATTCCGACTAATTACAGAACTGTATTAGAGTAAACTCACCAAACTTCCTTCAGTTCTGACTGTACCATCGGTTATTCACTTAACTATAAATATAGAAGTAAGAAGATCAGACACATGATGAAATTTTGTATAATTTGCAAAATTTGACAAATATGTTTAAGTATTTAAAGTATTTATTAGTTTATTATTTTGGAGTTCCATACATGCCTATAAGGCATTCTGTTCACACTCAGTGCCCCACCTTCTTTTATCCCCTTTCCCCCTAACAACCTCCTTCTCATCAACAGTCCTCTGCCACCGTCATGTGTTTCTGCTGTGTGGCTCACTGGGTTTAACCAGGACCACCACTGTGGGGATGAGAGCAGAACTATTGACTGGAACATGAGCTTCATCACCGAGACAGAGAATTTCCATTCTTCATAATGAATATATGATGAGCAAACTATTCTGCTTCCTGTTTGGGCAAAATTTAACACCCTCGGCTATTTCTAGAATATTCAACCATTACTGGTGCCTTTACAGCTCACAGACAGATGAAAACCCTCAGCAGCCCCAACAACTCCAGCACCATCTCTGGCTTCATCCTCCTGGGTTTCCCCTGCCCAAGAGAAGGGCAGATCCTTCTTTTTGTGCTATTCTTCATTGTCTACCTCCTCACCCTCATGGGCAATGCTTCCATCATCTGTGCTGTGCGCTGGGATCAGAAACTCCACACCCCCATGTACCTCCTGCTGGCCAACTTCTCCTTCCTGGAGATCTGGTATGTCACCTCCACTGTCCCCAACATGCTGGCCAACTTCCTCTCTGACACCAAGGTCATCTCCTTCTCTGGGTGCTTCCTGCAGTTCTATTTCTTCTTCTCCTTGGGTTCTACAGAATGCTTTTTCCTGGCAGTTATGGCCTTTGATCGCTACCTTGCCATCTGCAGGCCTCTACACTATCCTGCCCTTATGACTGGGCGCCTCTGTAACATCCTGGTGATCAGTTGCTGGGTGCTTGGTTTCCTCTGGTTCCCCGTTCCCATCACCATCATCTCCCAGATGTCCTTCTGTGGGTCCAGGATTATAGACCATTTCTTATGTGACCCCGGCCCTCTGTTAGCCCTTACCTGTTCCAGAGCCCCAATGATGGAATTTTTGTGGGCAATACTAAGTTCTCTGCTCCTCTTTGTTCCTTTTCTCTGCATCATGGGATCTTATATATTGGTCCTGAGAGCTGTGTTCAGATTTCCTTCAAGAGATGGAAGAAAAAAGGCCTTGTCCACTTGTGGACCCCATGTGACTGTAGTTTCACTCTTTTATGGCTCAGTGATGGTCATGTATCTGAGCCCAACATCTGAGCATGAAGCTGGAATGCAGAAACTTGTGACTTTGTTTTATTCCGTGGTTACTCCACTCATTAATCCTGTGATCTACAGTCTGAGAAACAAAGATATGAAACATTCTTTGCAGAAGTTTTTGAAAACAAAAAATTTTAAATTTAACTAAACAAAATGCATTTGAGGGTGTATCTATGCTGTAGAATATTATTCAACCATAAAAGTAATTAAATTGTGTAACTTAGAGCAAGTTGGATAAAATGGAAGAATATTGTGTTAAATAAAATAAGCAGTCATGGGAACTCAAATACTGCATGCTCTCAATTATGTGTAGAAAGTTTGAAATAATGAATAGGATAATTGTTACCAGAAACAAAAGAAGAAAGAATATGGTTAATGTTTACAAGGTGTACAGTTGGGTAGTTACTAAAATTCTGTGTTTGATAATGAAATAAGATAAATATGTCTGACACGTGTTAATTCTGTTTCATGCAAGACAGCCAAAATTTGAATGTTTCCAACATAAAAAATTCAATAAACATTTGAAATGATACTGATGACAATTACCTTGAGATAATATGCATTGTATTCATATACTGAATGTTACCCTGTATCTCGTGAATACATGCAATTATTGGATCAATTATGATAAAAATGTGGGTACAGGCATATTGGAATATGACTATATTCCCAGAACCTGGGAAATGGGACAGGAGGATTAGAATTTCAAGGGATTTGGGCTTCATAGCAAGATCATGTTTCATTAACAAAATAGAAGAACATGTTGGCACAAACTGTGATATTTACATTTCCTGTTGCTATGGCAAACACCATAACCTAAAGCAATTTAGGAAGGAAAGGGATTACTTGGTGTACAGATTGTAATCCATCAATCAAGAAAGCCAAGACAAGATCTTAAGGGAGGAAACTGGAGTCAGAAACTGAATCAGAGACCATGAATGAGTATCCTTACTGTTTTGCTTTCCATGGCATGCTCAGCTTGCTTTCTTCTGAAACCCAAGATCAACTGCCCAGGGGTAGCGCCACCCACAATGGGAATGGCCCTCCAATATCAATCATTAATTACAAAAATGTGACACAGACATGCCCAGGGGACAGTTCAATGGAAGTTAATACTCAGTGACTCTAATTTATGTCAAGTTGACAAAAACTAGACAATACACATGATCCCCTGTCAACTTGACACACAGTTACTATTAAATAACATTTACTATATTTGTCCCTAAGCCCTCATATTAATATAATGTTATAAAATACAGTCCAATGTTTAAAACTCCCACAATATTTTAAATTTTCAATGTTTTAAAATTCAGTGATCCATAGTCCACAACCCGAGAGAAGTTAAATAACAATGAGAACTCTAAGAGAAACATATATAGATCTCCCTGGGAAGGGGAAATAGACAAGATCTCCTGAGAAAACTGGGAACATGGGGGTGAGGGAGAAAAGAGGGCAGAAGGGGAGATGGATGGAAAAGGGGAAGGGGAGAGGAGAACTTGAGGGAATGGGATAGTGAAGATGGCGGAAGTACAGAGATGGGGAACAAGTAAAGAGATATCTTGATTGAGGGAGTCATGAAGCAGCCAGCAAGAAACCTGGCACTAAGGAAATTCCCAGAAATCCACAAGGATGACCCCAGCTAAGACCTCAAGCAATAGTGGAGAGGGTACCTGAACTGCCCTTGCCCAGTAGTTAGATTAATGACTATCTTAAATGTCATCATAGAACCTTCATCCAGCAACTGATGGAAACAGAGGCAAGGCAGAAACCCTCGGGGAGCACCGGGCTGAGCTCCCAAAGTCCAGCTGAAGAGTGGGAGGAGTGAGAATATGAGCAAAGAGGTTAAGACCATCATGGGGACACCCACTGAAACAGTTTATCTGAGCTAAGGGGAGATCACCAACTCCAGCAGACAGGGAAGGATCCAGAATAGGACCAAACTAGACTCTCTGAATGTGAATGACAGTGGTATGGCTGGAGCAGACTGCGGGACACTGACAGTGGGAACAGGATTTATTCCTACTATATGTACTGGCTTTTCTGGAACACATTTACTTGGATGAATACCTTGCTCAGCCTACATATAGTAGGGAGGACCTTGGTTCTTCCTCAGAGCAATGTGCCTTACCCTCTCTGAAGAGATGATGGGGTGGTGGGGTGGAGGGCATGGGAGGAGGGGAGGAAGTGGGAACTGGGATTGGTATGTAAAATGAAAAAAGATAGTTTGTTTTTATTTTTGTTTTTTTAAATAAAAGAAAAGAATTGGAAGCAGAAAAAAATAAAAATTCATCAGCTCTTTAAAATATCCAAAGACTCTTGATGATAGGACCCTATTAAAAAAATAAATAAATTTCATGCTTTTTTATTTTCCTTTTGGGAATTTTATACATGACGACTGTATTCACATTACTTCCATCCTACCTGCTCCCCTTTGAAACTCTTCTCCTGCCTCCCACTCCCTCAAAAATCCATGCTCTCTCATGCTTTAATTATTATTACACATGTAGACCACACACACACACACCTGATGAGTCAAATAGTGTTGTTCATGGACATGTGTTTAAGAATGGTGACTTAAGTGGGATAATGTGTCACAGAGTTTGTCCCTGGAGAAGAATGACTCTCTCTTAGCAGCCGTTCCTTTCCTACAGTTCTTCATCTAGGGGTAAGGCCGTGTGTTATCCCCCATCACATCGAGATTAACTGGTGTTCTCATTGCACATGTCTTGTTTAGGTTACCATATTGTTAAATTTTCATGGGGTGAAACTTTCTGTCCAATGTAAAAGACACTATTTTGTAGCAGATGTTAGTCCTCTGGCTTTTACAATCTTTAACCCACCACTTCCTCAAAGCTTCCCAAGCTTTAGATGTAAGGGCGATCTTGCAGGAATATCTTTTGGGAGTGGTCAGGTGCTCTCTGAATTTTGACCAGTTGTGTATTTCTCTGATGGGCTCCATCTGCTACAAAAAGAAGCTTTGTTGATGAAATGAGTGGTGAGAGCAATGTTTATCTGTATATAAGGATAAATATTTTAAATGCAGTTGGGAATTATAACGGTTTTAGAAAAGGGCAATATTAAATTTTCTTCTAGGATACACAGCTTCACCAGCCATGGGTAGTTGGTTAGATTTGTAGAACCAGGCATGAGTTTCCTGCTATTTAGCAGGACTAAAGTCCAATTAGGAGACTTTTGGTTACCTCAAAGACATAGGGCAAATACTACACACTTGGGTCTATCTTGCCATGGCCATTGTTGTTTCATGGGCTTTACAACTTGGTGTGACTCCTGATGGCTTTTCTCCCTTGGCGGCTTACACAGCACTTTCCAATACTGTGAGAACTAGTCCTCAGGGAGGAGGCTTGCAGGTCAGGTCCAGGTTGATTCATCCAACTCCTGTGTCTTAAGGGTGGGGTGTTTACCTATTGATTTTTCAATCATTCTTAGTGATCTTTGTCCCTTCTTCCCTGATCTCCCTCAGCATTACCCCCCCACACACATTCTGAGAATCCATGTCTCATCTTCTCCGTTTTTCCCATCAAGTCACCTATGTTCTGTTATCTTAATTTCTGGAAATACTCTACCATTCTTTTTTACTCCATGTTATATATTCACATCTGAAACCTCACAACTAGGATCCCTAAATAAGGGGGAATATGTGGCATTCATCTTTCTGGGTCTAAATTGCCTACTCAGTGAAATTAAATTAACTTCTGTCCATTAATCTATAAATAACGTGATTTCGCTTTTTGCAGTTGAACAAGAGTCTGTTTTACATATTCACCAGTTGAGGGAGGTTTAGGTTGTCTCCATTTCACAGGTGCAGTGGTTTGAATGGAAATGTCTCCCATAGACTTGAGCATTTGAACACATGGTCCCCATTAGGTGGCATCGTTTGGGTAGGTTTACATAGCATAGTCTTGCTATTAAAAGTAGGTCACTTGTAGAAGGAGGGGGCACTTGTTGATTCCCGGCTGCTCAGTCCTGAAATAATCACACAAAAACTGAATTAATTAAATCACTGCTTGGCCTATTACCTCTAACTTCTTATCAATTAAATCTTACATCTTAATTTAACCCATCTCCATTAATCTGTGCTTCACCACAAGGTCGTGGCCTACCAGCAAAGTTTCAGTGCATCTGTCTCCCGCAGTGGCTTCATGGTTTCTCTCTGACTCCACCCTTCTTTCTCCCAGCATCCAGTCCATTTTTTCCCACCTAGCTCTGCTCCATCCATTCCTGCTCTGCTATAGGCTCAAAGCAGTTCTTTATTCATTAGTAGTAATCACAGCATACAGCAGGAAATCACACATGGATCACTGGAGGTGTGCACTGAAATTTTATAGCCTCACCTATGTCCAGTTTACCTCATGGCATGTTGTTTGATGTTTTAAGATATGAGCTCTGAGCAGGTTGTTCCTGTATACATGCCTGATCCTTGTTCTCATGCCTCCCGCCATGGTACGCTAATATCTCTCTGGCAATATAAACACTTCCTTCCATATGTTGTCTTAGACATAATGTAACATAATAATAGAATAGTAACTAATAGAGTAGCTAGTTGAGTAAAGTAAAATGGTCATGGTTGCCCCAGTATCTGTAGAGTAGAGCATATGCCTAGGAGCTGTATAAACTTTTGAGAATTCGCCACAGTGATTTCCAGTGTGGCTGCAATCAATTTACCATACAATACATAGCAAACAAGATTCCCCTTTTCTCCACACCTTCAGTTGCATTTTCTGTCAGTTCTATTCTTGATCTTAGTTTTTCTGACTATGATAAGATAAAGTGTCAAAGTAGCAATAATTTGGATTCCTATAATTTCTTAGAATATTGAATGTTTTTTTGAGATATTTCTTAGCCTATTTTGTTTTGCCTTTTCAGAATTCTCTGTACGGATCAATAGACCATTTTAAAGTGAGTTTTCTTTTCTCTAGACCCTGTAATGTGTTTGCATATTCTGGATATCAATCAGATGTCCAGCTGTGTTTTCATTCTATTTATTGTTCCTTTTGCTATACAGAAACTTTTTACTTTTATGAGATCTCATTGGTCAATTGTTAGCAGCTTTGATTCGTGATTAAATGGAGTTCTATTTAGAAAGTCCTTTTCTACTTCTATATCTTGAAGGATACTGCTTATGTTTTCTTCTAACAGCTTTTGCACTTTAGGTTTTTATATTGAGGTTTCTATCTTCCAAAAACTTGTGCAATATACTTTGATCCTATTGCATTTCCTCAACATCAGCTCCTACAAGATCCTTTCTACTCCTCAACCCACTGGACTCTGTGCACTTTCTGCTCCCAAACAGTCAAAAATTATCAAAAAATAAGTAATTGGTAAAGAAAGAAAGAAAGAAAGAAAGAAAGAAAGAAAGAGAGGAAAGAAAGAAAGAAAGAAAGAAAGAAAGAAAGAAAGAAAGAAAGAAAGAAAGAAAGAAAGAAAGAAAGAAAGAAAGAAAGAAAGAAAGAAAGAAAGAAAGAAAGAAAGAAAGAAAGAAAGAAGGGAGGGGAGAGAGAAGTAAGAAAGTAAGGAAGGAAAGAAAGGAGAAAATCACACACATTCACACATAACAACAACAACAAAAATGAAACTGAATATTTTCTGTTGACCAACTACTCCTAGACATGGAGCCTGCTCCAGAGAGTACTTTATATATCCAGTGACACTCAGTTTGAGTAAACTGATACTCTTTACTAGCAGGAAAGAACTGCAAATAGCTTCTTAGTCATGAATTGGACTTCATGTGCACTTCCCTTCTCTGTGCTAGGATTTTGTCTGATTTGAACTTGTGCAGGTCTTGTGCATGCTATCAAGCCTCTGTGAGTTCATATGTGTACACACCCTGTTGTGTCTGGAAGACACTGTTTCCTTGGAGTCGCCCACCACCCCTGGCTCTTCCAATCTTTCCACCTCCTCTTTTGCCCAGATCCCTTTGCCTTGAGGAAGAGGTTTGATAAAGACATCCCATTTGGGGCACAATGCTCCAAAGTCTCTCACTCTCTGCACTTTGCCCTGTTGTGGGTTCTGTGTTAACTCCATCTACTGCATGGAGATGACTCCCTGATGAAGGTTAAACAATGCTCTGATCTGATCTATGAGTAAAGCAATATGTCATTAGAGATCACTTTTTTGCTATGTTCCTTTAACAAAATAATAATAGGTTTTCCCCTAGGCCCAAGACCTATCCAGTCACAGGTTCTTGGTCTCTTTAGCGGTGTCAAGTATGGGTTTCATTACATGGAGTGGACCTTAAATCCAATCAAAAGTGGCGTATTACCACTTGTCAGAATGGCTAAAATCAAAAACACCAACGATAGCCTTTGCTGGAGAAGATGTGGAGTAAGGGGAACACTCATACATTGCTGGTGGGAATGCAAACTTGTGCAACCACTATGGAAAGCAGTGTGGCAGTTTCTCAGGAAATTTAAGATCAACCTACCCCAGGACCCAGCAATACCACTCTTGGGAATATACCCAAGAGATGCCCTATCATACTACAAAAGTATTTGTTCAACAATGTTCATAGCAGCATTATTTGTAATAGCCAGAACCTGGAAACAACCTAGAAGCCCTTCCACGGAAGAATGGATGAAGAAAGTATGGGATATATACATATTAGAGTACTACTGAGCAGTAAAAAACAATGACTTCTTGAATTTTGCATGCAAATGGATGGAAATAGAAAACACTATCCTGAGTGAGGTAACCCAGACCCAAAAAGATGAACATGGGATGTACTCACTCATAATTGGTTTTTAGCCATAAATATAGGACATTGAGCCTATAATTCGCAATCCTAGAGAAGCTAAATAAGAAGGTGAACCCAAAGAAAAACATATAATTACCCTCCTGGATATTGGACGTAGTCAAGATTGCTGAGCAAAAATTTGGGAACTGGGGGGTGGGGAGGGATGGGGTAAAGGGGAGATGGGGAGAGAAAAGTGAGAAGGGGAAGATAGGGAGAACTTGGGGGAATGGGATGGTTGGGATAATGGAAGGATGGATATGGGAGCAGGGAAGTATACATCTTAATTAAGGGAGCCATTTTAGGGTTGGCAAGAGCCTTGACTCTAGAGGGGTTCCCAGGGATTCAGAGAGATGTACCCAACTAGGTCCTTGGACAGCTGAGGAGAGAGAGCCTGAAATTGCCTGATTTTATAGCCATACTAACGAATATCTTGCATATCACCATAGAACCTTCATCTGGTGATGGATGGAGATAGAGACAGAGACCCACATTGGAGCACTGGACTGAGCTCCCAAGGTCCAAATGAGGAACAGAAGGAGGGAGAACATGAGCAAGGAAGTCAAGACCGCAAGGGGGGCACCCACCCACTGTGATGCTTTCTTAAAAAGGAAGTGGGAATTCTAAAGCAACAGGAAAGAGCAAAAGGAACTGAGATTTCCCTAGATTAAATTCTAGGTGATGGACTTTACTCTGATCCTCAGGATCAAGCTCATTACAACGACCACACCATGCCCATATGTACCACAGCAGCTTTAAAGGCTTGGGACAGGGTTCAGGAATCAGGACAGAGAGTTGAATCATATCTTAGGGTTAAGGAGGATCAGAGAGAAACTTTTACTGACTTTTTGCAAAGACTAACTAGGCCTGTACAAATAGGGATAACTGACCCAGGTGTTAGATGTATAATAACTGAATTTTTAGCTTATGAGAATGCCAATGCAGAGTGCAAAAGGATCCTGAAGCCTTTAAAGATCACATCAACACCCATGGATCTTGCATACACCCATGATCTTGCATACAATGAATGTTGAGACACTTGACTATGGTACTGAAATATGAGTAGAAGCAATTTCCAATGGTAAGAGATGACATCAGAATACCAAATGTTTTAATTGTGGTAAAATGGGACATATGAGAAGGGATTGTAGACAACAGATTTCCAGGAATAATGCCTCTTCTGGGAATAACAGGAATAGGAGGACTCAGCCTTCAGGTTTATGTAGGAGGTGTGGCAAAGGCCGACATTAGACCAACGGATGTAGGTCAACAAGAGATAGACAAGGCAACCAGATACCATTGGGAAATGCTATGGAGGGCCTCTCACAGGCCCCCATGACAAATGTCATCCAGTTATTCCCAGTTACTGTGGAGAACGTGTCTCATCAGGAAAATTAGAAGGTCCTGTGCCTGCTGTTGAAAGCTATAAAGGGAAGCTAAATAAGAAGGTGATCCCAAAGAAAAACATATAGGCATCCTCCTGAATATTAACCTTCATCAGGCGATGAAAGGAGACAGAGACAGAGACCCACATTGGAGCACCGGACTGAAATCTCAAGATCCAAATCAGGAGCAGAAGGAGAGAGAGCACGAGCAAGGAACTCAGGACCGTGAAGGGTGCACCCACACACTGAGACAATGGGGATGTTCTATTGGGAACTCACCAAGGCCAGCTGGACTGAGTCTGAAAAAGCATGGGATAAAACTAGACTCACTGAACATAGTGGACAATGAGGACTACTGAGAACTCAAGAACAATGGCAATGGGTTTTTGATCCTACTGCACATACTGGCTTTGTGGGAGCCTAGGCAGTTATGATGCTCACCTTACTAGACCTGGATGGAGGTGGGAGGTCCTTGGACTTCCCACAGGGCAGGGAACCCTGATTGCTCTTCGGACTGATGAGGGAGGGGGACTTGATCAGGGGAGGGGGAGGGAAATGGGAGGTGGTGGCGGGGAGGAGACAGAAATCTTTAATAAATAAATAAATAAATAAATAATAAAAAATGTGGAGAATGAGTCGTCAAGAACTCTGCTGGAACAGAGGAAACTTATATTCTGGCAGACTTCTATAAAGGAACAAGGACCAAAGCTAAGAGTGTGTATAAATGGCATTTTGATTGAAAGCTTATTAAACACAGGTGTGGATGTAAGTATCATTACTCCAAAAAAACATAGGATGGGAGCAGGGTTTTGTTCTTATCTCCACAGGAAAACACTCATCTTCAAAAAATTCAAGGGACCCTGAATGTTTGCATACTGAAGATGGAAACAATTTACAACCCAGTAAGGATCAGCAAGAAAATTGAATAGGTTCCATAAGTGAAATCATTCAACACATACTCACATATACACATACATATATGTGTGTGTATGTGAATGTATTTACATTTATAAATATATAGAGCTGGTTTTGGAATTTTACTCTGGCTCAGTCCTTGTCTAATTCCAAGCCTGTTGTTAAGAGAAAACCCAGATATTTGTCTCATGTCAAGAGCCATGATATGGGACAGAAGGAAAAAAATGATTTATAAAACTTCTTTGCCTTTCTTCATATCTATTTTTGTCTTTATCATACCTTTCATTAAAAATATATGTATATGTCTATATAGATAATGCTTAAGTTTTCCATAATGAACAATAAATTTTCCTGCAGTAATCTTTGAAGTTTCCAGAAAGAAGATGGGTCCCCATAACAACAACTCCACCTGGTTGATATGACATCATGATACTGATAGCATTACTACAAGACCTGTTTTGGGTACCAGCTGCACAAGACGGTTCCAACTTAGCTAGCTAAAATGGTGCACATCTTTTACAACATCCTGTCCAGACCCCCACAAAATACTCAGAGACTATTTGCAATTTTACCAGACACTAATCTTGGAATTTAACCATCATTTACTTTCACAGGATCCCCTAGAAAAAAACGTTGTCCCCATAACAGCTGAAAGCAATTTTAGAGGATGACATCCCCTCTCCCAGCAAAGTTTGCCCTCAGGCTTAGGGACATCATTTAGAAATTAATTATAACTGGTATACGGTTGAGTGATGGGGGAGGAATTCCATAAGCTTAGTGATCTTTTTGAAAAAAAAGAGAGGAATAATTGGATGATGGGATAATAGATTGGTATTTGTGAGTTATTGTTTTTAGACAATTATATTGGTATATTCTTGTATATTGATACAAAGTTAAATTATATTAAATATTATATGTATGTATGTTTCTACCTCTGTTTAAGACATTGTTTATGTGTTGATATATATTTACCATATTGCAGTGTACATTATATCCTCTGATCAACATACTTATACATTGTTTACATTTGAAGATCATTGTCCTCATTTATTGCACAGTTGTTTATTGTCTTAGTCTTTAAGTTAAATAGGTATTGAGCATTATAGATCAATAGTCATCTATGATAGTCATATTTATAATTAGAGCAGGTTCTTTAGATACATAAAGATTATATTCAGTATAGATAGATAATCTTCAACCTCTTCAAAGAGCTGTAGAAAATGGCCTTTAATCTAACTTAGAGTTCTGTGGTAGTGAGACCCAATTGCTCCTGGCAACTCCGATCTATTCCTGAGAGAATGTTGAGCACCAAAGACACTCCACCTGGAGCCTTTCTTCTTGGCAGAACTGGCCTTTGGGCAAAGAAATGCCCATACCTCAACCACTGATAGAGCTACATAGTATCCATAAATAGATAAAACAGGATTGTCATATCCTGCCAAGACAGGGTAAGATAGTTCTGAAAAGGTTTTTGCCTTTGAAAATGGTATGTCAGTCACGTTAGTCCTTAGCCAAAGTTAGTTGCCTCAACATTGCAAATGAGACTTTGGATGATTGCCCAGGTAGTAAGTTGTCTCTGTCATTTGTTGCACATTTTGGAAGTTTCTTGATTGCACCTCCTGTTTACTCAAGTAATATTGTTTCCCTTCTCAGATCTTCTATGGAGTTGAAAATTAGATAATTGTAGTTACCTTCCTCATGATTTAGACAAGCTTAATTTCAATGCAATATTTAGACTCCTTGAAATAGAATGTTTAGGAAAACTTTTATTATGAATTCCTTGCTAAATATTGTTTATAATTTTATATTTAGTATCTGTTCCTATTGTATATAGTTGTATTAGGTTTAGATTGATCTTGTTTAGACAAAAGGGGGAGATGATAGGGAAGCTCTGTCAACCAATCACATCTAATTAAGGCGTGGCTACCTGGAGCCCAGGAAGAAACACTGGGAGGACCTTAACTAGATGTGATTGGTTGACAGAGCTTCCCCATCAGAGATCAGAGAGGACGTGAGCTGACTGAGATAGTAAGGGGCTGACCCTTTGACTAGCGACAACACATTGGAAAGCTCGACCTTCACTTTGGGCAGTATAGCAGAGACCACACTGTTGATGAGAGCACAGGGAGACAATTGTGAGAATGTGACTGGGGAGACCTATCCCCTGCATGGTGGCATGAGCTGGGTAGAGATGCCCTCCATCTGCCACATCCTATCAATGTTTAAGGCAGGAAGTGGAGCTGATCTTGAAGTAACAAGAGTAGTAGAGCTTTCACTGACTTCCACAACATACAACCCTTGGGAGAGTAGGCCCTGTATATTGCCAGGGCAGCACAACAGAGCCAACTCAGATGGAAGAGGGATGAGTGACCCAGCCCTGAGGTTGTGACCATGGATAAGACCTCCCTATTTCCCATCTGTCTTGTGGTGACATGGACAGGAAAATGAAGCTCTCCCCCACATATACCCATCAGTGAAGGTAGCAGGAGGGAGAGCTGGCCCTGTGGTCATAAAAGTGATAGAGCTATCCCTGACCTGCACCAGCTACAACATGCAGGAGAACAAACCCTGTAACTCCCTAGGGAACCACAATAGAGCCAACCCTGTGAGTACAGGTATGGGTAAGCCAGCCCTGAACCTGTAACCTTAGAAAAGTTATCCAAATTTCACACCTAGCAGACCAAACCCATAGCTGCCCAGCATCAGACCCAAGGACACTGGGCCCACCCCATCATCCAATCCATCTATGATCTGCTAGAGCACATGAAGGGACCTGACCTACAAACCTAAAACCTCAGGATCTCCATAACACAGGCCAACAATAGGATCTCCCTAGTGAGGGCCCAACATCAATAGAGTTTTAGGAACCAGAGGCCTCCAACCAGACCAGTGATTCTTTGCAAGTAAAAGACTTATCTTTCCTTGCAAATAAAGATAAATGAACAAAGGGGTTCCCGGTGTAACTCACTGTGTAACACTGAAGATTGCATGACAAGATTTTTAAATTTATCCCTTTTGTTTTATTTTATTTTCCCTTTTTTTTTCTTAAAGTTTGTTTTATTTTGATCGTGTGCTGGGGGAGAGGGTAGATGCAAAGGGACAGGGAAATGAATAGGATCAAGATACTGTAAGTGAAAGGCACATAAAATAAAAAAGAGAGACAGAGAGACCTCTAAGAGATTAAGACCCAACAAAATGAATGACTTCCTCTGCTCCTGGGTGAAAATGAGAATCAGAAATTAGGACACAATGCCCAGAGGACAGAGTGAGCAAGGGAATAAGAAGTAGAGAGCTCTGTTCTCAAATAGCTCTCTAGAATAAAAGAGCACAGAGCATGCCCTGCCTAACATCCCAGGATCCTGCAAAAAAATTCTCCGCTGATCTTCACACAACATCTTCACACAACATGTTTTGCACTTTCTCTTCCAGTTGGCTGTTACAAAGTCAGCTACCTCTGTCCTCAGATAATCCTGGAAGAAGTTGTTTAAGATGCTTCTCTTGATAGTGTCTATTCTGAGTCAACAAAGAAGGTAATGTAATAGTTAGCTAAGGAAAATGGTAAAATATGGTTGATGAATCTATGGCCTTGGAAACAGTTCACGCTTCACTTTGTGAGTCTATGAGGTGTGAGATACAGGCGTGTGCCTCCACCTTGTCTATTCACCGCCTCGCTCAGCACACTTCACAGTAACCCTTTCTGGAAGGCATTACCATATCACTGGATATTAGGAGAAATTAATAGAGGTAAATAAATGCTTTGTAGAATGTTCTTATTTAATTATCATATCCATGCTAATGTCTGTCCTTCCACAACAGCACAGTTGTTAGAGGACACAGGTGGACACTCTCCAGATTCTAATTTTATGTACGTACAATAGGAGTGCTTACTGGATGTCAGGCACTTGACAAAATGTACCTAATTATCAAAACACACTACAGGGGCAGGACTGCCACTCTCCAATGTCAAGGAGAGGGAGCCAATGTATAAAGGAGTCATAACTTGTCTAACACATACAGCACAGGGGCTGTCCTCAAACTCAAATGGTCTAGCTTTCGAGGGGGTGACTTACCACACACCATTTTCGGGTTGGTGAGGCCATGGAGAATGCTGACATACTTTATTGTCTAGACTGGATGCGAAGCTAACTAGTGAAAATGCACAGCTAAATGTTCTACTTGGTTTCTGTGGCTTAGCTTCAGGGGAAAGAAAGTAACAATGAAACACACCCGGGATGGTAAATTATTACCCAGAAGTCCACACAGCCCTGAAATCCTACTTTCATGTCCCATTTCCGAGGTCACAACACAAAGTGGACGAAGACAAAAATCAAGTAACAGCAGTCTACTGAAACCGTTCTTTCCTAAGCTCACATTTAATTTTGTCATCATTGAAAACTCTCACAAACTTCCCATTTCCCAGAACAGTTTTTAAGGTTTATCCTTTGGAAACTACCCTGAGATAGAGCTGCTCTAAACAACGCACCATATTGCTCATTGTCAATACAAAAACACAGCTCCCACCTCACTACACATAAGAAATAGTTTACTCCACATGAGTACACATAGCCTAGAAACACAAATGCAGGTCTCCAAAAGTACATGTTACACAATGAAAATATTTACATGATATTTTATTGATTGTATCACAAAGAAAGTCATAAATTGAGACATTTAGCAAATACATTATTATCAGATGTTATCTGCATGTAAAAGCTAAATAATTTCTGATAAACATGAAGATGAGAAGTCAGGAAAACAGTTTTCAGGATAGAAAAACAGTAAATTCACTAAGGAATTAGTGATTGAATTATATTATTTACCAGCCTTTTCTTTTATTCCACACTGTGAACTGGATACAACATTTACCTGTTACATAATAGGAATACTATATCTAAAGTTGAAAAAGACACGAACACAGATTGTTCTAATAAATACAGACTGCAGTGGAGGGAAACAGGTATTTTGGCTGGCCAATCGTTTTCTTTGACTAGATTGTGTATTTCCCCCTTTGTCTACAGTTATATATACTATTGAAAAAACATTGTTTGAAATAATTTATTATCCTTTATTTCTAGTTTGCCTTCTGACAAATGTGATTCCATATTTATAAATCTCTAAAGCAAATTTACCATAATATCTAAGATATTGTAATTCTTATTTGTTATCAACAATTTTAAGTATCCTGTTATGTTGGTTGTACAATAAGTATTTGGGGTTATTTCAGAGAAATTTAGATAATAGTACAATACAACTTTAAAATACTTAGTAAAATTGTCTTTTCCCATGAAACAAGGATAGAAACAAAAACCAGACTTATAAATGAAGATTCTGTGGGCTTTTGCAAAATAATTTAGTCATAGTATTTTTTAATTAGAAAGAGAAATTGGACTATGATAGCTTTGATATGTACTATCAAATATTATTATTAAAGTTTTTAATAACAGAAGTTCTAACTATTCAC
Organism: Microtus obscurus; assembly: GCA_963919715.1. Lineage (NCBI taxonomy): Eukaryota > Metazoa > Chordata > Mammalia > Rodentia > Cricetidae > Microtus > Microtus obscurus. The sequence goes on along the minus strand of CAWTZC010000431.1, from coordinate 1,352,907 downwards.
TTAAGCAAAAATATGGCTCCCAAGTTATAAAATATGGTGAACATTGTCAGTGGAGACTGTTTGTACAAAAGAGTCAAACAAACCTGTGAGTATTTCTAAGGCAAAGTTACTCTGAGATAAGTCATAGTGTTTTTCAAAACCTTGACTCTTTTGGGGTTTCTGCTGCATTTATCTCAGACAATTTTAACCCACTTCTGTTGTTTTTAATCGTGTGTGTTGGGAGATATGCATCTGAGTGCAGGTTGTTACAGAGGCTGAAAGTGTTGGCTTCTCCTAAGGCTACAGGTAAAGGTGATGCTGAGATTCACATTTATAGGAGCAATCTGATTGGTTGGACCCAATTAATATTCTTCCTTCTTTCTTAATAGAACGTTTATTTAGTTTTATCTTTAAGAATTTCAATATAATAAAGAGATACCTTCAATCATGGAATTCCTTTTGGAAGATTTTAAATGTCTTTGTAAATTTAAAAACTAGATTTTATTCAAGTTAATTCAAATGATAAAAAAGGCTAGTGAAAACTTGAAATTTTTAAAGTATCAAAATGGGTTAATTGAGATTAAGGCACATAATTATGACAAAAATATCATTGGTGAAAGAACATCATATCCTCATTTGGAGCTTTATTACATATAAGTTTATATAGAGCTGACAAGATGGTCCCGTGGGTAAGAGTGCTTGATGCCAAGTCTGGTGACCTTTGTTGGATCCCCGAAGACCTAAATGGTAGTGGAGGAGAGTCAACTCATGTATGTTGTTTCTGATCTCCACATGTCCATTGCATCATGTATGTACTCAGACATGGTCACATGCATGCGGATATGTGTACACACACATAAGTAAATACATAAATGTAAATTTGAAAACAAAACTAGTATTATGTTTATCAATTAGAAGCATGTCCAAGAAAATTCAAAATATTATAATCTTTTAAAATTCTAAAAGCAAAAGTATTTAAGAATGATAACACAATGAGAGTCAGTAGAAATGCTGCATCAGGGTCTTGACTTTAGCTACCTAGGGTGCTGAACCGTCATTGTAACTGAAGATGGACATCACCAGCTTTGCTGACATTTACGTGGGTTTGACATGAACACACTGGCGTAGTTTAAGGTAGGGAATATGAATCTAGGAGATTTTCTCCAAGTTTTGTAGAATTGGAAGTAGCTAGATGAATGGTAGAGGATTATGTGACAGTATATTGACAGGAGTCAATCAATGAAATCACCTTGTGTAGATTCTTATTCATTTAGTTTTTAGTCTCCTAAAACTTTGAAACTTCCATAACCAATTCTAAACTTTTAATTACATTTCATGGCCCTTTATATTAGTAAATGTCTCCCTATGAATGCAAAGGGAGGTCCTGTATTCCTGCTTTTTATTTTTATGGAACACAAAGTAGTTATTTTATGAGAAAATATCTAACATTGCCCAATAGGGACAGATTTTAGGTTTCAACTAATTATGGGACTGCCTTTTGATAAAGTAGCCAAAAATGTCAGGCAGTTCTGAAAAGTAGCATCATTTATTTATTTAACTATAAATATAGAAGTTGGAAGATCAGAGACATGCTGAAATTTTGTATAGTTTACAAAATTTTGCAAATATGTTTAAATATATAATTTATTACTTTATGATTTTGGAGTTCCATACATGCATATAATGCATTCTGTTCACACTCAGTGCCCCACCTTCTTTTATTCCTCTTTCTCCCTAACAACCTCCTTCTTATCAACCACTATCATATGCTTCTGCTGTGTGGTTCACTGGGTTTAACCAGGGGACGAATGTAGTTATTGACTGAAACATGAGCTCCATCATTGAAGATGATGACTTCCTCTCTCTGACACTGAGTTGATGATGAGCCAATGATTCTTTTCTGTTTGGGCAAAAATTATTTTATGCCCTCAGCTATTTCAAGGATATTCAAATGTTTCTCATGTCTTTACAGCTCACAGACAGATGAAAACCCTCGGCAGATCCAATAACTCCAGCACCATCTCTGGCTTCATCCTCCTAGGTTTCCCCTGCCCAAGAGAAGGGCAGATCCTCCTTTTTGTGCTATTCTTCATTGTCTACCTACTCACACTCATGGGCAATGCTTCCATCATCTGTGCTGTGCGCTGGGATCAGAAACTCCACACCCCCATGTACCTCCTGCTGGCCAACTTCTCCTTCCTGGAGATCTGGTATGTCACCTCCACAGTTCCCAACATGCTGGCCAACTTCCTCTCTGACACCAAGGTCATCTCCTTCTCTGGGTGCTTCCTGCAGTTCTATTTCTTCTTCTCCTTGGGTTCTACAGAATGCTTCTTCCTGGCAGTTATGGCCTTTGATCGCTACCTTGCCATCTGCAGGCCTCTACACTATCCTGCCCTTATGACTGGGCGCCTCTGTAGCATCCTGGTGATCAGTTGCTGGGTGCTTGGTTTCCTCTGGTTCCCCGTTCCCATCATCATCATCTCCCAGATGTCCTTCTGTGGGTCCAGGATTATAGACCATTTCCTATGTGACCCTGGCCCTCTGTTAGCCCTTACCTGTTCCAGAGCCCCACTGATGGAATTTTTCTGGACAATAATAACTTCTCTGCTCCTCTTTATTCCTTTTCTCTACATCATGGGATCTTACATGTTGGTCCTGCGAGCTGTGTTCAGATTTCCTTCAAGAGATGGAAGAAGAAAGGCCTTGTCCACTTGTGGACCCCATGTGACTGTGGTTTCTCTTTTCTATGGTTCAGTGATGATCATGTATCTGAGCCCAACATCTGAGCATGAAGCAGGAATGCAGAAACTTGTGACTCTGCTTTATTCTGTTCTTACTCCACTAATTAATCCTATGATTTATAGTCTGAGAAACAAAGATATGAAACATGCAATGAAAAAAATTTTGAAAACATAAAAATTAGAATCTTAGTCAATCAAAACACATTCGAGTGTGTGGATAGATACTGTAGAATATTATTCAGCCACAATAATGATTAAATTGTGTAATTTACAGCAACATGGATAAAATGGGAGAACATTGTGCTAAGTAAAATGAATCAGTCATGGGAAGTCAAACACTGTGTGTTCTCATTTAAGTGTAGAAAGTTTGGAATAATGCATAGCACTAGGAAGTGTACGGAAATGCGACATGGTCAATGTTTACAAGGGGTGCAGTTGCGTAGTTGCTCAACAGCTGTGTTTGATAGTAGAATAAGATAAATATGTCTGACATGTGTTAATTCTGTTTCATGCAAAATGGCTGAGATTTTGAATGTTCCCAACATATAAGATGCAATAAACATTTGAAATGACACTGATGACAATTACCTTGAAGTAATATGCATTGTATTCATATACTGAATGCTATCCTGTACCTCACAAATATGCACAATTATTGGAGCAATTAAAATAAAATTGTGGATGCAAGTATATTAGAACATGCTATAATCCCAGAATTTGAGGAGTTGAGACAGAAGGATAAGAATTTCAAGGGATTTTGGCTCCATAACAAGATCATGTTTTATAAAACAAAATAGAAGAACATGGTGGTACAAACTATGATATTTACATTTCCTGTTGCTATAGCAAACACCATAACCAAAAGCAATTTAGGAAGGAGGGGGATTACTTTGTGAAGAGATTATAATCCATCAATCAGGACAGCCAAGACAAGATCTTAAGGGAGGAAACTGGAGTCAGAAACTGAATCAGAGACCATGAAGGAGTCTGCTTACTGTCTTGCTTTCCATGGCGTGTTCAGCTTGCTTTCTTCTGAAACCCAAGACCACTTGCCCAGGGGTAGCACCACCCACAGTGGGAATGGCCCTCCAATATCAATCATTAATCACAAAAATGTGACACAGACATACCCATAGGCCAGTTCAATGGAAGTTAATCATCCGTGACTCTAATTTATATCAAGTAGACAAAAACTAGACATATGATCCCCTGTCAACTTGACACACAGTAACTATTAAAAACATTTACTTTGTTTATCCCTAAACCCTCATGTTAATATAATAATATACAATACATTCTGAACTTTTAAAATCCCCATGTTATTTTAAATTTTTAAATATTTTAAAAGTTCAGTGCCTCTTTAAATTATCCAGACTGGAGCCTTGGCCCTATTTGCACATGGAGGAGGTAAGTGCCTGGGCTCCTGGTTGAATGACCCTGCTCTATGAGCCCTGTCCCTGATTGTACACCCTTAGTCCCATGCCCATACACTGAAGCTCCAGAGATCTGGCAGCAGCTTCCCCACACTGCCAAGCATCTCTACCACATCAGTGACCACCAGTGCCCTGGCTTCACCTGTACCTAAAGATGAGTGTCTGGGCTCCTGCATGGACAGCCCTGCTTTCTAGTTCCTAGGCCCTGAGGACAAATCCCATGCTCCCACACACACACTGAAGACCCAGAGACCTAGCATAAGCCTCCCTCAAACCCCTACCTCATCAGCGACCACCCAAGGCCTGGCCTGCATCTGGTGGAACAATCTCCAGACACATCTGCACCTGAAGTGATCACCTAAGCCACAGGTATCACTGGTATGGAGGAAGAGGAACCTCTTGAAGAACAGGCCCCACCTGCACCCATTGGAGGAAGAGATGGACAAACAACATAACGAGCAATATGGTACCACCAGAAACTAGTGGTTCTACATCAGCAAGATCTAAACATCCCAATGCAGATGAAGCAGGATAAAATGACCTTAAAAATAGTTTTATGAAGATGATAGAGGCCCTGAAATAGGAAATGAAAAATTCCCATAAAAAAGTAGAGGAATAAACAGCAAAAATTGGAAGAAATCAACAAATCCCTTAAAGAAAGCAAAAAAAAAAATTAAAAAAAAAACAAACAGGTGAAGAAAAAGGTTCAAGACTTGAAAACTGAAATCAAGGCAATAAAGGAAACACAAACCAATGGAATTCTGAAAATGTAAAATTTAGGTAAATGATCAGGAACTGCAGATGCATGCATAACCAACAGAATACAAGAAATGAAAGGGAGAATTTCACAGGTTGAAGATACGATAGAGGAAATAGATTCATCGATCAAAGAAAATGTTAAATCCAACCATTTTTTAACACAAAATATTCAAGAAATCTGAGACACCATGAAAAGACAAAACCTAAGAATGATAGGGATAGAAGAAAGAGAAGAACTCCAGCTCAAAAGCACAGAAAATATATTCAACAAAATCATAGAAGAAAACTTTCCCAACCTAAAGAAGGACATACCTATGAAAGCACAAAAAGCTTGGAGAACACCAAATAGACTGAACCAAAAAAAGTCCCCTCACCACTTAATAATCGAAACACTATAAATACAAAATCATCATCATTTATGCCCCAGCAATGCTTAAGTATGCATGAACAGCCTGCTTATGAAGGATCTCCAGTTGTTCCTATCCTGGCCAGTCCTAAATACTTGTGTTATACTCAAAGTCCCACAGTCTTCCTTTATGATGTTTATTCAATGTTTTGAGGGCCTCTTTCCTCTTTGCTTATCCCATGTAATTCTCCAACCAGTGCTATTTTCAAGTATCTGCCATCATTCATTCTCATAACATGGCTGAAATGTCTCAAGTGCCATTGATGTATCCTGTAATTTTACTTCCTTCTGTAGATGGAGATGTTTCTTTTTTTCTTTCTTTTTTATTTATTTATTTATTTATTTATTTAAGATTTCTGTCTTTTCCCCACCGCAGCCTCCCATTTCCCTCCCCCTCCCCCAGTCAAGTCCCCCTCCTTCTTCAGCCCAAAGAGCTATCAGGGTTCTCTGCCCTGTGGGAAGTCCATGGACCACCCACCTCCATCCAGGTCTAGTAAGGTGAGCATCCAAACTGCCTAGGCTCCCACAAAGCCAATACGTGCAGTAGGATCAAAAACCCATTGCCATTGTTCTAGAGATCTCAGTAGTCCTCATTGTCTCTATGTTTTTTCCCAAGACGGTTTTATCCCAGGCTTTTTCAAACCCAGGTCAGCTGGCCTTGGTGAGTTCCCGGTAGAAAATCCCCATTGTCTCGGTGTGTGGGTGCACCCCTCGCGTTCCTGAGTTCCTTGCTCCTGCTCTCTCTCCTTCTTCTCCTGGTTTGGACCTTGAGATTACTGTCCGGTGCTTCAATGTGGGTATCTGTCTCTGTCGATGGAGATGTTTCTTAAATATCACTGTTGCACAGCCTATCTCTTTGTGTGACACTTAGAATCATCCTGAGACATGCTATCTCAAACACATTCATCCACTGTTCTGAGGAGCATTTCATTGTCCAGGTTTTGGAATTGCAAAGAAGCAACTCAAGACAAGTGTCTCACATACTTGTAATTTTGTTGTTGTCATGATGTTTCTTGCTGAACAAACTTTTCCTGGTGCCTGGTCACTATCCATATCCACCTCTTGGTTTATGAAATAGATCCCTCCTTGAAACTGAGGTTTCCTCCCAGATAGACAAAGGTGACTGTTTGCTTGAGGTTCTGATTCTTTATTAAAAAGTTAAAATCCTTGAGTGCCCTTACAACGTATTGTATCTCAATCTTCATGATGTTTACTCACATACCAAGGTCTTCATTGACTTCCACAACTCCGTTATTATAGCCTGCAGCTTGTTTGGACTTTCAGCAAGTAGTGCTGTTTTGTCAACAAAACATAAGTTATTGATTCGCACACCTACCTCCTCATCTTCCAGGGCTGTTGTTATTCTTAATTCCAGAGCTATATTAATGAGTAGTGGTGAGGAGATGCATCCCTGCAATGCTCCTATGATTATCTTAACTGATCACATAGTTATTCACAGAGCTTTCTTTCTTTTTTATTGTCTTATTGCACTATACATTTTTCTCCACTCCCCTCCCTTCTTTTCACTGCCCCTTCTACACTCTCCCTTGACCCTAATGCTCCCAGTTTACTCAGTTTATCTTCTTCTCCTTCCTATTTAGATGCATTTATGTCTCTCTTTGGGTTCTCTTTTTTGTCTAGGTTCTCTGGGGTTGTAGATTGTAGGCTGGTTTCCTTTACTTTATGTGTAAAAGTCACTTATGAGTGAGAACATATTATATTTGTCTTTCTGGGTGTAGATTACCTCTCACTCAGTATGGTTTGCCTAGATTTGCATTTGCCTGCAAATTTCAAGATGTCATTATTTTTTACCACAATATAGTATTCCATTGTGTAAATGTACCACATTTTTTATTGTCCATTCTTCAGTCAGTGGCATCTAGCTTATTTATAGGTTCTGGCTATTACAAAAAAATGCTGTTATGAACATAGGTAAGCACATGTCCTTGTTGTATGAATGAACTTCCTTTGTGTATATACCGAGAAGTGGTATTGCTGGGTCTCAAGGTAGATTGCTTCCTAATTCTCTGAGAATTCACCATATTGATTTACAAAGCAGATGTATATGTTTGCACTCCTACCTGTTACAAAGAGCAGGACTCCTTGTTTGTCCCAGCCTCCCAGCTAGCTTACAACTGAAATAACCACACAGAAACTGTATTAATTAAAACACTGCTTGGCCATTAGCTCTAACTTCTTATTGGCTAACTCTTACATACTAGTTTAACTCATCTCCATTAATCTGTGTATCACCATGTGGCAGTGGCTTACCAGAGAGTCTAACCAGAGTCCATCTCCAGTAAAGGATCCATGGCTTCTCTCACTCTGCCATTCTTCCTCCCAGCATTCAGTTCTGTTTTCCCTACCTACCTAAGTTCTGCCCTATCAAAAGACCAAAGCAGTTTCTTTATTCATTAACCACTGAAAGCAACACATAAACAGAAGGACAATGGAGGAGTGTTCCTCTTGCCCAACATTCTCTCCAGCATAACCTGTCATCAGTGTTTTTGATCTTGGCCATTCGAACAGGTGTAAGATAGAATCTCAGAGTTGTTTTGATTTGCATTTCTCTGATGTCTAAGGATGTTAAGCATCTTTTTATTTGTCTTTCAGCCATTTGAGATATGTCTGTTGAGAGTTCTCTGTTTAGGTCTATACCCCATTTTTTATTATATTATTTGTTCTGATAATGTTAAGTTTCTTGAGCTCTTTATATATTTTCAAGATCAGACCTCTGTCTAATGTGGGATTGGAGAAGTTGTTTTCCCATTCTGTAGGTTGCTGTTTTGTCTTGTTGACCATCTTCTTCTGTAAACGAAAGCTTTTCAGTTTCAGGGGGTTCTTCCCATTTGTTAATAGTTTCTCTCAGTGTCTGTGCTACTGGTGCTATATTTAGGAAGTGGTCTCCTGTGCCAATGCATTCAAGTGTACTTCCCACTTTCTCTTCTATGAGGTCCAATTTGGTATGTTTTATGTTGAGGTCTTTGATCCATTTGAACTTCAGTTTGTGCATGGTGATGGATATGGGTCTATTCTCATTGTTCTACACATTGATATTCTTTTATGCTAGCACCATTTGTTGAATATGCTTTCTTTTTCTGTTTTATTTTTTGCTTCTTTGTCAAAATCCAGGTATTCATAGGTGTGGAATGATATCTAAATCTTCAATTTGATTCCATTGGTCCACCTATCTGTTTTTATGCCAATACCAGGCTATATTCATTACTGTAGCTCTATAGTAGAGTTTGAAGTCAGGAATGGTGGTGCTTCCAGAAGCTTCTTCACTGTACAGGCTGTCCTGGGCTGTTTGTTTTTCCATATGAAGTTGAGTACATTCTTTAGAGGTCTGTAGAGAATTTTGATGGGATTTTGATGGGCATTGCATTGAATATGTAGATTACTTTTGGTAAGATTGCCATTTTTACTATGTTAATTCTACCTACCAAAGAACATGGGAGATCTTTTCAATCTTCTGGTGTCTTCTTCAGTTTCTTTCTTCAAAGACTTAAAGTTCTTTTTTTTACAGGTCTTTCAGTTGTTTGGTTAGAGTTACACACATATTTTATGTTATTTATGGCTATTGTGAAGGGTGATATTTCTCTGATTTCTTTTGCAGCCCATTTAACATCTGTATAAAGTAGGCTACTGATTTTTGTGAACTAATCTTGTATCCTGCTACATTACTGAAGGTGTTTATAAGTTGTAGAAGTTCCCTGGTAGAATTTTTGGTCATTTATATATACTATTATATCATGAGCAAATAGTGAGAGTTTGACTTCTTTTCCAATTTGTATCTCCTTGATCTCCTTTTGTTGTCTTTTTGCTCTAGCTAGAACTTCAAGTACTATATTGAATAGATATGAAGAGAGTTGACAACCTTGTCTTGTTCCTGATTTTAGTTGTATTACTTTGAGTTTCTGTTTGGAGGAGGGTGTCCCTTGCCCATTCCACCCACCCAGAACCAAAATAATCACATAGAAACCATATTATTTAAATGGTTTAAATCATTGCTTGGCCCATTATCTTTAGCTTATTATTGGCTAACTCCTACATTTTAATTTGACTCATCTCCATTAATCTGTGCCTCATCACAAGGTTAGGGTCTACCAGCAAAGTTTCAGCACATCTATCTCCAGATGTGGCTCCATGGCATCTCCCTGACTCTGCCTTCTTCCTCCCAGCATTCTGTTGAGTTTTCCCCACCTAGCTCTGTTGAAGATGCTTTCTTTCTTCCATTGTATACTTTTAGCTCCTTTATCGAAAATGAGGTGTTCATAGGTTTGTGGGTTAAAATCCGGGTCTTCTATTTGATTCCATTGGTCGACTTCTCTGTTTTTATGCCAGAACCACACTGTTTTCATTACTGTAGCTCTGTAATAGAGTTTAAAGTCAGGGATGGTAATGCCTCCAGAAGTTCCTTTATTGTATAAGATTGTTTTGGCTATCCTGGGTTTTTGTTTTTCCATATAAGGTTGATTATTGTCCTCTCGAGATCTGTGAAGAATTTTGATGGGACCTTGATGGGGATTGCATTGAATCTGTAGATTGCCTTTGGTAGAATTGTCATTTTTACTATGTTGATCCTCCCAATCCAAGAGTAAGGGAGATCCTTCCATTTTCTGGTATCCTCTTCAATTCTTTCTTCAATGCCTTAAAGTTCTTGTCAAATAGATCTTTCACTTCCTTTGGTAGAGTTACCGCAAGATATTTTATGCTGTTTGTGGCTATCGTGAAAGGTGAAGCTTCTCTGATTTCCCTCTCTACTTCCATATCCTTTGTGTATAGGAGGGCAACTGATTTTTTGGAGTTGATCTTGTATCCTGCCATGTTACTAAAGGTGTTGAATGGTTTTTGAGATTTTTTTTACGTATATTTGTTTTGTCTCTTCAGAACTCTCTTTTCAGACCAATAGGCCATTTCTAATTGAGTGTTTTTTCTCTAGACCCTATAATGATTTTGTATATTGTGGATATCAACCCCCATCACATGTACAGCTGTGTGTTCATTCAATTGATTGGTTTTTTGCTATACAGAAGCTTTTTATTTTTGACCAGTTGTCAGTTTCTCTGATGGGTTCCATCTGATACAATCTCCAATGCTAATTATTTTTTGCTATACAGAAGCTTGTCATTCTTGTGAGGCCCCATTTTTCAATTGTTACCTTTGATTCTAGTTTATATGGAGTTTCCATTCAGAAAGTGCTGCTTCATCTTACACAGCACTGCCTATGTTTTATTCTTGGTGCTGGAGAGTGGTTTATATATCCAATGACTCTCAGTTTGAGAAAACTAATACTCTCCTCCTAGCAGGTAACAACTGCAAATAGCTTCTTAGTTGTGAGTCAGACTTTGTGCACACTTCCTCTTCTCTGTGTTAGGGTTTTGTCTGATTTGAACTTGTACAGGTCTTGTGCATGCTATCAAGTCCCTGTGAGTTCATATGTGTATCAGCCCTGTTGTGTCTGGAAGACTCTGTTTCCTTGGAGTCGCTCACCACCCCTGGCTCTTCCAATCTTTCCACCTCCTCTTTTGCCCAGATCCCTGTTCCTTGAGGAAAGAGGTTTGATAAAGACATCCCATTTGGGGCTCAGTGTTCCAAAGTCTCTCACTCTCTGTGTGTTGTCCAGTTGTGGGTTCTGTGTTAACTCCATCTACTGCATGGAGATGACTCCCTGATGAAGGTTAAACAATGCTCTTAGCTGATCTATGAGTAAAGCAATATGTCATTAGGGGTCACTTTTTTGCTATGTTCCTTTAACAAAATAATAATAGGTTTTCCCCTAGGCCCATGACCTATCCAGTCATAGGTTCTTGACCTCTTTAGCGGTGTCAGGTTTGGGTTTCATTACATGGAGTGGATCTTAAATCCAATCAAAGAGTGGTCTGTTACTCCCTTGACATTCATGCCACTATTATACCAGTAAACCTCATGGGCAGGTAGCTTTGTAGGTTACAGAGTTTGTAGTTGAATGATATGATGATGACTTTTCTCATCCAACAGCATGCAAAGTTCATTCGAGAACTATGAAAGCCAGCTAGTCAGTAGGGGTGAAACTTCTATTTGGGAACCACCTTAATTTTTCCATGTTCAGTGACTTAAGTAAGGGGTGTCTTCAGCTGTGGAGACTGTCAGGTTGTGGGAAGTATCCAGCAAGCTATTTGATGCAGTTGGAACTTATTTTTTGCTAGGTAATAGATGTGGATATAATTTTACTTTTCTGTGAGTGAACATCCAGTAATCCCTGTACATATTTGTTGATGATATCTTATTTCAGGTACAGGTTTTTACATGTTTATCAAATATTAAATCAATATGATTATTGTATATGTATATATATATATATATATATATATATATATATATATATATAATGAGCCACATAGTCTATTCCATTGGTCTGTATGTCTGCTTTTGTACTGGTACCATGTTATTTTTAATACTATATCTCTGTAAAATACCTTGAAATCTGATATAGAAATCCCTCCAAGGCTGTTCTTTCTACTCAGAATTTCTTTAGATCTTCTGTGGTTCCATTTTAATTTTAGGTTTTTTTTTTTCTCTTTCTGTTAGAAAACCATGAGAATTTTTATTGGGATTGCACGGAATCTGTGCATTGCTCTTGATAGGATGGCCATTCTCATGATATTAATTCTATCAGTCCATGAGCATGAGAGGTCATTCAGTCTTGTAGTGTCTGAATCTTTTGCATCAGAGAGGTCTCTCCACTTTATAGTTGTTTAGTCCTAAATTTTTTAAAACTCTAGTGAATTAGGGTGATTCCATGATCTCTTTTATAGTGTGTTAATTATTGGTATATAGAAAAGCTACCAGTTTTGCAAGTTTTATAATCTGGCACAATTCTGAAAATGTTGTTTATAGAAGTTTCCTGGTGGGATTTTGGGGCCATTATTATGTATAATGTATAATATCATCTCATGTCTAACTAAGGACAATGTTACCTTCTTTTCCTACTATATTTTTTAATTTCCTTCTTTTTGTCTTATTGTTCTAGCAAGTGCTACAAGCACTATATTGAAATAAAGTGTGGATAGTATACAACCTTGTCACATTCCTAATCTTTATTAAATTGTTTCAAGCTTTTTCTCCATGTAGAATGGTTTGGCTGTGGATTTGTCAAAGATAGTCTTTATTGTGCTGAATTAGTCTTCCTCCAATCCCACACTCTTTTTGAATTTTATCAAGAAGGCATGTTGGATATTGTCAAAGGCCTTTCCTAAATCTATTGAGATAATCATTTTTGTTTCTATGCCTCTTTTGTTTTTTAAGCCTATTCATTTATTTTTATATGTTGAATTATCCCTGCATCTCAGGATAAAGCCAACTTGATTGTATATGTGATCATATATATATATATAATCTGTATTCAGTTTGTTGGTAATTTATTTTTTAAAAAAATACCATTTATGCTTATAACCCCATTGTTTTGTGGGTTTGTTGTGCCTTTATCTGACCTTGGATATTAGAGAAAACTTATCTTCATAGAAAGAGTTTAAAAGTGCTCTTTTCATTCCTCTTTTTAAGTAATTTGGTTTGTAGATTTTCTTAGAAAGTCTGATAGAATTTTACTATGAGTACATCTGGGCCTTGGCTTCTTTAGTCAGTTTTTAAAGAAAACAATCTTTTTTCTTTTTTTCTTTTTTCTTATACATACCTAATCCAAGTTCCCACTCCTTCCCCTCCTCCCATTCCCTCCACTTACCCCCAACCCACCCCCATCCACTCCTCAGAGAAAGTGAGGCACATTGCTTTGGGGAGGGTCCAAGGCCCTACTCACCACATCTAGGCTGAGCAAGGTATTCATCCAAAGAGAATGGGTTCCCAAAAAGCCAATACAAGCAGTAGGATAAATCTTGGTGCCAATTCCAGTGACCCCTCAGTCTGCCCCAGCCATACAACTGTCAACCACATTCAGAGGGTCTAGTTTGGTCCCATGCTTGTTCCTTCCCAGTCCAGCTGGAGTTGGTGAGCTCCCAGTAGCTCAGGTAGACTGTTTCAGTGGGTGTCCCATCATGGTCCTGACCACTTTGTTCATATTCTCACTCCCGCCACTCTTCAACTGGCTCTAGAAAAATTCCTTAGCTGGAGAATGACTCCAAGACCCTATGTTGTCTGAAGTTTCTGTTCCGCCCGGTCCTGCTGCCATTAAGTCCCAAAGAATAACACAGAGGTCTACATTAATTATAAACTATTGGCCCATTAGCTCCGGTTTCTTATTAATGAATTCTTATAACTTATATTAGCCCATAATTCTTGTCTGTGTTAGCCATGTGGCTTGGTACCTTTTTCGATGAAACAGTCACAGCTTGCTTGCTCTGTGTTTGGCTTCCTCTGTGGCTGGTGATGACTGCAGACTGAAACTTCCCTCTTCCCAGAATTCTCCTGTTCTCATTGCCCCATCTCTATTTCCTGCCTGGTCACTCCATCTATAACCCTAAGCAATTGAAGAGAGGGTGTCTAAACTGACCTGGCCCTATAGTCAGACTAATAAATATCTTAAATATCACCATAGAACCTTCATCTAGCAAGTGATGGAAACAGAGGACAGACCCACATCAGAGCACTAGTCTGAGCTCCCAAAGTCAGAAGCTTTTCTAATTAATGTTTTGAATTCTTTGTTATAGGTCTGATAAGTGGTTGATATCCTCTTGATTTAACCTGGGTGGTTTGGGTAAACCTAGAAATTAGTTCATTTCCTTTAGATTGTCTAACATAATGAAGTACAGGTTTTTAAAGAATTCATTTACAATATTCTTAATTTCTTTGGTTGCTATTGTAACAATTCCCTGTTTATCTCAGAGTATGTTAATTTGCGCCATTTTTCCTTTGTTTTGGATAATAGGTCAAAAGGTCAGTCAGTCTGGTTTAACTTCTCATAAAAAGAGACTCCTAGGTTTGGTGATTTCATGTGTTGTTTCTTTGATAATGTTCCATTAACTTCTGCTCTTACTTTTATTATCCTTGTCATCTACGACCATATTGAGGTACGTTTTTGTTTTTCCAAATTATTGACTTGTGTCATTAAGTTATATATTTTTGTGTCTTCTTCAACTGCAGGAATTCAGAACTACAAATTTCTCCTTAAGGACTGATTTTAATATGTACAAACAATTTTGATATATTGTTTTCATATTCACTGAATTCCAGGAAATTTTTAATTTCTTTTTGATTTCTTCTTTGATTCACTCCAGAGAAACTCTCCCACTCCACACCATGCAGCCAAATGCATCAACCACAAACTGACCCATCACCTATGGACCTATGGCACCAGACGGTTGGGCACTCTAATGATCTCTTTGTGATAAGAAAGCATGGCCCAGCACACCACCAGGGCAACCTGAGTGGGACTATGAGACACACACAGAACCCTGGAGCTATCCACTCCAGACTCCAAGTAGAACAAGGGCTACCTGGCACCTTGCAGCACCAGCCAGATGGGCACTATTAGTAAGAGCAGAGATACTATGATGATTTATGCGAGTCAGAGAGAGCCAGAATGGCTTGGGTCCACTCATCAAAAGCTTATCTAAAGAGGTCAGAGAGGATGGCAGTTGACTGCGATGGTGAAGGATTTGACCCCTTGACCAGCAGCAACACATGGGGAAACTTGTCCTGCAGTGCAGCAGAGAATACACTGTTGATGAGAACACAGGTGAGCTAACACTGAGAATGTGACTATGGGAGACCTAGTTCCACCCCTTATCATCATGGCAGCATGGGTTAGGGAGAGATGCCTTCCCCCCACCCCAAACCTGCCCATCAATGTCTAAGGCAGGAGGGCAAGTTGACCCTGAGGTCATAATTGTGGGAAAGCTCTCTCTGACCCCCATCGGCTGCAATTCCCTGGAAAGCAGCCCATGTACCCACCCAGGGCAGAACAATGGAGGCAACCCTGTTAGTGCAGGTGTGGGTGAGCCAGCCCTAAAGTTGTAAGTGTTCCCATTTCACACTGGGCTGCCCAGGACCAGACACAAGGACATGATTTGGCCAGCCCCATCATCCAATGCAAGCACAATCTGCTGGAACACGTGAAGGGACCTGAGCTGCAGACCCAAAATTTCAGGATCTCCACAACACAGACCAACCATAGGATCTCCAAGAAGAGCCCTAGTGAGGGCCCAGCATCAATAGAGTATTAGGAACCAGAGGTCTCCAACCAGACCAATGGCTCTGCAATAAACACTTGCAAGTAAAGATAAATTAACAAAGGGGATCCCGGTGTGACTCACTGTGTAACACTGAAGCTTACATGAAAAGATGTTTTAATTTATCCCTTTTTATTTTATTTTATTTTCCTTTTTTCTCTTAAAGTTTGTTTTATTTTGATGGGGTGCTGGGGGAGAGGGTAGATGAAAAGGGACAGGGAAATGAATGGGATCAAGATATGTGATATAAAAGACACATAGAATAAAAAGATAGAGAGAGACTGAGAGACCTCTAAGAGATTAAGACCCAACAAAATGAATGACTTCCTCTGCACCTGGGTGAAAATGAGAACCAGAAATTAGGACACAATGCCCAGAGGGCAGAGTGAACAAGGGAATAAGAAGTAGAGAGCTCTGTTCTCAAATAGTTCTCTAGAATAAAAGAGCACAGAGCATGCCCTGCCTAACATCCCAGGATCCTGCAAAAAATTCTCCGCTGATCTTCACACAACATGTTTTGCACTTTCTCTTCCAGTTGGCTGTTACAAAGTCAGCACCTCTGTCCTCAGATAATCCTGGAAGAAGTTGTTTAAGATGCTTCTCTTGATAGTGTCTCTTCTGAGTCAAGAAAGAAGGTAATGTAATGGTTAGCTAAGGAAAATAGTAAAATATGGTTGATGAATCTATGGCCTTGAAAACAGTTCACACTTCACTTTGTGAGTCTATAAGGTGTGAGATACAGGTGTGTGCCTCCACCTTGTCTATTCACCACCTAGCTCAGCACACTTCACAGTGACCCTTTCTGGAAGGCATTACCATATCACTGGATATTAGGAGAAATTAATAGACGTAAATAAGTGTTTTGTAGAATGTTCCTTAGTTGTGCTATTTAATTGTCATATCCATGCTGGCTTCTGCCAGCTGTTAGAGGACACGGGTGGACACTTTCCAGGTTCTAATTTTATGTAAGTACAATAGGAGTGCTTACTGGATGTTAGGCACTTGACAAAATGTATCTATCTAATTCCCAAAACATACTACAGGGGCAGGACTGCCACTTTCCAACTTCCAGGAGAGGGAACCAATGTATGAAGGAGGCAAAACTTGTCTAACACATACAACACAGGCTTCGAACCCAAATTATCTAGCTTTGGTATTAGTGCCTTTCTATCAATCCTCCTCAGACCAATGAGGCCATACTTTATTGTCAGAACTGTATATGAAATTATCTAGTGAAAATGACAGTTTAATGTTCTACTTTGTTTCCATGACTTAACTTTAAAGAGAAAGAAAGGAATCATGAAAAACACCCAGTATATTAAATTATTGCCCAGAAACACACACAGCCCTGAAATCCTACTTTCTAGGTATCCCATTTTCTAGGTCACAACACAAA
This sequence comes from Microtus obscurus, assembly GCA_963919715.1. NCBI lineage: Eukaryota > Metazoa > Chordata > Mammalia > Rodentia > Cricetidae > Microtus > Microtus obscurus. The sequence continues at coordinate 1,336,027 of CAWTZC010000431.1, read as the reverse complement.
GTATACGAGCCCAGGAAAAACTGGCCAAGTTTACAACAATATGTTAGCAGAGGAGATTCTTTCTATATTTAAACACTAACAAAAATCAAATAACAGCAGTCTAATGAAAACATTTTTTTCTCAACTCACATCTAATTTTATTAACATAAAAATTTCACAAATTTTCCATTTCCCAGGACCATTTTTAAGGTTTATCCTTTGGAATCTACCCTGAGAGAGAGCTGCTCTAAACAACACACCATATTGCTCATTGTCAATACAAAAACACAGCTCCCACCTCACTGCACACAAGAAATAGTTTACTCCACATGAGTCCACATAGCCTAGAAACACAAATGCAGGTCTCCAAAAGGACATGATACACTCTGAAAATGTTTTCTTTAATTATATCATAAGAAAGTCACAAATTGAGACATTTAGCAAATACATCTTTATTATATGCTAAATATTTTTTGTCCCATAGCATTAGAAAAACTCATGTCTGGTAAACATGGGGCTGAGAAGCCAGGAAAACAGTCTTTAGGAGAGAGAAAGAGTAAATCCACTAAGGAATTAGTGTTTGAATTATATCATTCACTAACCTTTATGATCTCATTCTGACTACTCTTTTATTCCACACTGTGAACTTAACATAACATTTACCTGTGACATAATGGGAATACTGTATCTAAAGTTGAAATTGTAAAGAACATAGTATGGCCTCAAGCAGTAAAGGTAGGAGTGGAGGAAACCACAAATCCTTACTGACCAACTGTATTCTTTAAGTAGATTGGGTATCTCTCTGTCTACAGTTATCTCAATGTATGAAATACTTTGATGTTTAGAATTTGAAATCATTTGTTACCCTTTAGTTCTAGCTTCCTTTCTGAAAATTTTGATGCCCTATTTATAAACCCCTGAAAGTGACTGGTCTAATTCTAAGGGAGATTTACCATAATATCTACACTTTTGTAATTCTTATTTGTTATCAATAAGTTTAAGTATCCTGTTATGTTGGTGGTATATTAGATATTTGGAGATATTCCAAAGGAATTCAGATAATAATACAATACAACTTTATAATACTTGTTAACAAAATTGTCTGAACCTATGAAACAAGGAAAGAAACAAAAACCAGACCTATCAATCAAGATTCCATGGACTTTGGTAACATAATCAAATCTTATTTATTATTTTTCTATTAGAAGTGGAAGTTGAATTATTGCAAAAATGATTTTGTATTAATGTTCATTACCCTTGCTAGGAAATATTCTTATTAAAGATTTTAATAACAATTGAGAGTATTAAATAATCACTTAACCAAGAAACATGGGCTCTTAAGTTGTGAAATACAGTGAACATTGTCAACGGAGACTGTTTCCTACAATTTGATACAAGAATCATCAGACCTTTGCATAGTTCTAAGAGTCAAAGTTACTCTGAGATGGCAGGAGTCTGAGTGTGTCTTAGGGTTTCTCAGGGCCTTGACTCCACTGCATCTTTTACTGTATCTGCTGTGTTTATCTCAATTTAAACTCATTTTTGTTGTTTTTAATTATGTATATGTTGGGAGATGTGCATTTGAGTGCGGGTTTCTACAGAGGCTGGAGGTGATGGGTTCTCCTGAGGTAGAGTTGATGCCGAGTCATCTCTCCTACCCCTTAAAATTAACATTTATAACAGTAATCTGATTTGTTGTATCCAGTTAATAGTCTTCCTTCTTTCTTAATAGGAAGTTTATTTGTTTTTATCTCTAAGAATTTCAATATAAGAAAAAAGTACCCCAAAATTGGATTCCTTTTAGAATTTGAAATGCCTTTGTCAATTTAAAAATTAAACTTTTATTCAATTTTTTTTAAATAATAAGAGAAAGCAGTGGAAAACTTTAATCTTTTAAAATATCAAAATGGGTTACTTGAGATGAAAACACATAATTATGACAAAATATAGTTAAAGAACAGTTCATCCTTATTTGTAGCTTTAATAAATATAAGATTATATTTATTAAATATAATGACAAGATGGTTCCATGGGTAAAAGTGTTTAATGCCAAGCCTGGTGACTTGAGGCTGATCCCTGGGGACCTACATGGTGGAAGGAGAGAGCCCACTCCTGTAAGTCACCCACTGACCTCCATAAGTCCACTGTGGCATGGATGTACTCAAACATGGACACATGCATGTACATATGTGTACACACACATAAGTAAACACATAAATGTAAATTTGAAAACAAAATGTTATCATTTTATCATTTAGGATCATACCAAAGATAATTCAAAATATTTTAGACAGTTGTTTGAAAATCTAAAAGCAAAAGTATTTAAGGATGATAACACAATGAGAGTCAGCAGAAATGCTGCAGCAGGGTCTGGACTTTAGCTACCTAGGGTGCTGAACCGTCAATGTAACTGAAGATGGACATCACCAGTTTGCTGAAGTTAACGTGGGTTTGACATGAAGACACTGGCACAGTTTAAGGTAGGGAGTATGGATCTAGGAGATTTTCTCTTGAAATTTTGTAACATAGGAAGTGACTAGATGACTCATATAGGATTATTTAAGCTGTGTATTGAAGTTTTTGATTTCAAAATTCTCCAATCAGTGAAATCACCTTGTGTTAATTCTTTTTTTTTTTAATTGTCAGGCATTCTCATGGTTTAATACAGAAAAAGAAGTTTAATTAGTCACAAAATTCAAGCAATCAAAGTGATCATATTTGTATAATCCATTTAAATATGCTTAAATTAACCAAACCTGCAATCTTTGGCCATATACAAAATATACTCAAAATTGCAGACACAAAACAAGCCTTGTACATCTTTGAAAGATTAGTATTCTACTCACTATACGTGCACCCTCAAAAAATGTCATCATATTTTGTCCCAGAAAACAGTTTTTATTTTCCTTTATCTCCTCACAATATCTCTTTTGCAGACTTTCCTTATAATGGTCATTAGCAAAAATAAGCAATTAAACTGTGATTGGCTGATTTTAAACATCACCTTTTCCAGTTTAGTTTAGCACTCAAGTTTTATTCTCTTCGGTAAGGAGTAACACAAATAGCTATGAGACTTCAGACAATTAAGTTTGATGTGCACATTTTTAATTCTCTCAACTGTGATAATGCACTGATCTGCATTGTGCATATTAAAGACTGCACTGCACAGACGCCCTTCTTCCAAAGATGCAAACACAAACATTTATAACAAAACTCCGCTAAAATTTGACCTCTCCAAATACTTACTTTTGAAATTCTACTAGCGTTTCAGACTATTTTATTACGCTTTTGAACCTAGCTCTCTATCAAAAATTGTAGGTTGATAATAACATACACAACCTCTGCTCCAAAGATTATTCATTCCTTTGATATAATACATGTATGTAAATTTTATATATATATAAAATTTATAATATGTATAATTACATATATATGTAAATTACTTTGCATTTATAATAGGCCTTTAGTTTATCTTAAATAAAAACTAAATGCACATGAATCTCATTGGTCTTTTAAAATAAATATTAATCTCATTTATTTTAAAATATATAATAAATTTATATAGGATTCCTAAATTTCTGAAGCAATTTTTTAGAAATCATGTTTGCATTTTTTCTTTATATTAGTACTGAGTGGGAAAAAGTTACCTGTATACGAAATTCCTTTAGATAAGTTGGGCGATTGGTTCCCTACAACCAATCATTTCCCAGAATGATAATAATAAAAAGGTTAAGAATATTGCTTCTTCTTTGAATCATAAGTATACTGAGCAAAATAACTTTTTATTCTGCTCTCACTCAACATAATTAATACACGTTACTGTGTATCTATATGAGCAAATATAATCTCTCTGAAATAGAAGATGAACATAATTTTAATGATATAAAAATCTCATGTAATAATTATAAGTTTTAAAGTATTGGAAGATAAACATCAGACTGGAACTACTATTTATTTGCTTCACTTTTATGCAAATAGTCAGCATGGGCATTTTTTAGTTTGTTTGATCTACTGTATTTTTATTATAAATTTTATTGCCTTATTCATTTATAAAATATTGACAAGTTATTATTGCATATATTTGTGTGGTGGCAAATTCATACAATGAGAATTATGAATTAAAAGGAGAGGAAATGCAAGAAAAGGGTAGATTTTACTTTAGCCATGGAAACTTTCTATTAAACAAGGAGAGGAGTAAATGATAAGTATATGATGTTAGGCCCTTAAGGTGATGACTACAATAAGTCACTTTTTCCTTTGCTTTTAAGGGAAAATAAATGTGGGCTTAATTCTAGTGATGTTCATATCATTTATAAAGTGCTATCTACTTGAAATGCTTTTGTCTGTGTCTGTTCACTTAGCTGAGAAACAACCATTTATAATGTGGAATTGTCTGGGTTATTCTTAGTTTCTGCAAAGAATGATGACAATCTATTGTTAGATTTCCATTGGATATATTCTAAATGATTATTTTATCTTTATAAACTTAATTAACTTGTATATTCTCAATCGTGTAACATCACACTTGAATAAGTGCTCAATTTGTGTGAATTAATCAGATGCTTGTATTCTATTATTCTTTTTCTGGAATACATTTTTGAAATGAATAATTTTTTAATCAATTCTGTTTCCATCACTTTTGCAGCTTACACCACTCCTTTGTTTTAAAGAATAGTGTTTTCTGGAAGCTTCTAGAGAACATGTTGTTTCAGCCTGTAATTTCATTTCATTTCTGCTGTAATCCATCAGTACATTTTATTCAGCTCTGTGCAGTCTGACATTTCCCTTTCCTCCTGATTTGCTTGCAAAGGTACTATGTAAGATTCATTTCATCAGTGGGTTTTTCCCTGGGTTTATTCATCTTTGAATAGATGCCATTCTACTTGTGTTAATTCTTATTCATTTAATTCTTTGTCTCCCAGGAGCACACCATAGAGATGCTAGAACCAATTCTGAACTTTCAATTATATTATAAGGCCTTTTATACTAGTGCATGTCTCCCTGTAAAAGCAAAAGTGTGTCCTGTGTCTTATTTTTATTTACACTATGCAGTTATTTAATGAGGAAATAGCCAACGTTTTCCATAAGGGGCAGCTCATAGATTGAGACAAATTATGGGGCTGTCTTTGCTTAGGTAGTGAAAAACTTTAGTCAGTTCTGAAAAGTAGCATCATTTGTTTATTTAACTATAAATAAAGAAGCCTAAAAATTAAGGACATGATGAAATTTTCTATAACATACAAAATTTTATGAATCTACTTAGCTCTTTAAGGTATTTATTAGTTTATTATTTTGGAGTTCCATACATGCCTATAATGCATTCTGTTCACACTCAGTGCTCATCTTCTTTTATCCCCTTTCTCCCTAACAACCTCCTTCTCATCAACAGTCCTCTGCCACCGTCATGTGTTTCTGCTGTGTGGCTCACTGGGTTTAACCAGGACCACCACTGTGGGGATGAGAGCAGAACTATTGACTGGAACATGAGCTTCATCACCGAGACAGAGAATTTCCATTCTTCATAATGAGTATATGATGAGCAAACTATTCTGCTTCCTGTTTGGGCAAAATTTAACACCCTCGGCTATTTCTAGAATATTCAACCATTTCTGGTGCTTTACAGCTAACAGACAGATGAAAACCCCCAGCAGCCCCAACAACTCCAGCACCATCTCTGGCTTCATCCTCCTGGGTTTCCCCTGCCCAAGAGAAGGGCAGATCCTTCTCTTTGTGCTATTCTTCATTGTCTACCTCCTCACCCTCATGGGCAATGCTTCCATCATCTGTGCTGTGTGCTGGGATCAGAGACTCCACACCCCCATGTACCTCCTGCTGGCCAACTTCTCCTTCCTGGAGATCTGGTATGTCACCTCCACAGTTCCCAACATGCTGGCCAACTTCCTCTCTGACACCAAGGTCATCTCCTTCTCTGGGTGCTTCCTGCAGTTCTATTTCTTCTTCTCCTTGGGTTCTACAGAATGCTTTTTCCTGGCAGTTATGGCCTTTGATCGCTACCTTGCCATCTGCAGGCCTCTACACTATCCTGCCCTTATGACTGGGCGCCTCTGTAACATCCTGGTGATCAGTTGCTGGGTGCTTGGTTTCCTCTGGTTCCCCGTTCCCATCACCATCATCTCCCAGATGTCCTTCTGTGGGTCCAGGATTATAGACCATTTTGTATGTGACCCAGGCCCTCTGTTGGCTCTCAGCTGTTCCAGAGCCCCACTGATGGAATTTTTCTGGACAATAATAATGTCTCTACTCCTTTTTACTCCTTTTCTCTTCATCATGGGATCTTATATGTTGGTCCTACGAGCTGTGTTTAAAGTTCCTTCAAGAGATGGACGAAGAAAGGCCTTGTCCACTTGTGGGCCCCATGTGACTGTGGTTTCTCTTTTCTATGGTTCAGTGATGGTCATGTATCTGAGCCCAACATCTGAGCATGAAGCAGGAATGCAGAAACTTGTGACTCTGCTTTATTCTGTGGTTACTCCACTAATTAATCCTGTGATCTATAGTCTGAGAAACAAAGATATGAAGCATGCAATGAGGAAGCTTTTGAAAACATGAAAATACACATTCAATGAAGTATATGTATACTGTAGAATATTATTCAACCACAGGAATGATTGCGTTGTTTAATTTACAGCAACATGGATAAAATGGGAGAACGTTGAGTTATGTAGAAAGAGTCAGTCATAGGAAGTCAAATACTGCATGTTCTCATTTAAGTGTAGAAAGTTTGGAATCATGCATAGTACTAGGATGTGTGAGGAAATGCGACATGGTCAATGTTTACAAGGGGTTCAGTTGCGTAGTTGCTCAACAGCTGCATTTGATAGTAGATTAAGATAAATATGTCTGACATGTGTTAATTCTGTTTCATGCAAAACGGCTGAGATTTTGAATGTTCCCAACATATAAGATGCAATAAACAGTTGAAATGAGACTGATGACAATTACCTTGAAGTAATATGCATTGTATTCATATACTGAATGCTACCCTGTACCTCACAAATATTACAATTATTTTATCAACTAAAATATAAATGTGGATGCAGGCATATTAGAACATGCCTGTAATCCCAGAACTTGGAGAACTGGGACAGGAGGATCAGAATTTCAAATGATTTTTCTAGATATCAAGATCATATTTCATAAACAAAGTAGAACATGGTGGTGCAAGCTGTGATATTTACATTTCCTGTTGCTATAGCAAACACCATAACCAAAAGCAATTTAGGAAGGAGGGGGATTACTTTGTCTACAGATTATAGTCTATCAATCAGGAGACCCATGACAGAATTTTAAGGGAGGAAACTGGAGTCAGAAACTGAATCAGAGACCGTGAAGGTGTATGTTTTCTGTCTTGCTTTCCATGGTGTGCTCAGCTTGCTTTCTTCTGAAACCCAAGACCACCTGCCCAGGAGTAGCACCACCCACAGTGGGAATGGCCCTCCAATATCAATAATTAATCACAAAAATGTGATACAGACATGCCCATGGGCCAGTTCAAAGGAAGTTAATCCTCGATGACTCTAATTTATGTCAAGTTGACAAAAACTATCAATACACATGATCCCCTGTCAACTTGTCACACAGTTAAATAACATTTACTATGTTTGTCCCTAAACCCTCATGTTTATATAATAATATAAAATACACTTCAACTTTTTTTAAAGATTTATTTATTATGTATACAGCATTCTGCCTGCATGTATGTCTGCACACTAGAAGAGAACACCAGATTTTATCATAGATGGTTGTGAACTACCATGTGATTGCTGGGAATTGAACTCAGGACCTCTGGAAGAGCAGCCAGTGCTCTTAACCACTGAGCCATCTCTCCAGCCCTACAGTTCAACTTTTAAAAACCCCAGATTATTTTAAATTTTTCAATATTTTAAAAGTTCAGTATCTCTTTAAAATATCCAAAGACTCTTGATGATGGGTCCTTATAAATACCAAAATAAATAAATTTTAGGCTTTTCTATTTTCCTTTTGGGAATTGAATACATTAGGACTCTATTCACGTTACTTCCATCCTACCTACTCCCCTTGTAACTCTTCGCCTGCCTCCCACTCCCTCATAAATCCATGACCTCTCGTGCTTTAATTATTATTACACATGACTACCACAAATATATACATAGTTGTGTATATATACATATGTGTGTGTGGTGTATACACACATACACACACATACACACAAGCACACACATATATATGAGTAAATTTAGCATTTAATGTTGTATGTGTTTGATCACGTAGGTGGGATAATGTTTCACAGAGTTTGTCCCTAGAGAAGAATGATTCTCCCTCTCTTAGCAGCCATTACTCTCCTACATACAGTTCTTAATCTAGGGTAAGGCCCTGTAATATTTCCCACATCACATTGAGATTAACTGGTGTTGTCATTGTGCATATCTTGCTTAGGGTACCATATTGCTAAAATTTCATGAATGAAATTTCTTCCATATGTAAACGACACTATCCAGGAGCAGATGTTAGTCCTCTGGCTTTTACAATCTTTAACCCACCACTTCCTCAATGCTTCCTCAGCTTTGGATATAGTGTTTATGCTGTAAAAAATATCTTTTGGGGCTGGGTACCCTGTGGTCAGGTGCTCTCTGAATTTTGACCAGTTGTGTATTTATCTGATGGGCTCCATCTGCTACAAAAAGAAGTTTGTTGATGAGTGGTGAGAGCAATGTTTATCTGTATATAAGGATAGGTATTTAGAATGCAGTTGGGAATTATACCGGTTTAAGAAAAGGGCAATGTTAAATTTTCTTCTGGGATACACAGCTTCACCAGCCATGGGTAGTTGGCTAGATTTGTAGTACCAGGCATGAGTTTCCTTCTATTTATCAGGACTAAAGTCCAATTAGGAGACTTTTGGTTACCTCAAAGACATAGGGCAAATACTACACACTTGGGTCTATCTTGCCATGGTCATTGTTGTTTCATGGGCTTTACAACTTGGTGTGACTCCTGATGGCTTTTCTCCCTTGGTGGCTTACACAGCACCTTCCAATACTGTGAGAACTAGTCCTCAGGGAGGAGGCTTGAGGGTCAGGTCCAGCTTGATTCATCCAACTCCTGTGTCTTAAGGGTAGGGTATTTTCCTGTTGATTTTTCAATCATCCTTGGTGTTCTTTATCCCTTCTTCCCACATCTCTGTCAGCATTACCCTCCTGTCACCTCTTGAAATGAAATCCATGTCCCCTTTTCTCCGTTTCTCCCATCTTGGCATCTATGTTCTACCATCTCACTCTCTAGGGGTCCTCCCCTCACTCTTTTTTAATCCAGGTTATATAATCACATCTAAAAATTCAGAGCTAGGATCTCTAAATAAGAGATGGCATTTGGCATTTTTCTTTCTGGGTCTAAATTGCCCACTCAGTGAAGGTAAATTAACTTCCATCCATTAATCTACAAATTTTATGATTTCCCTCTTCGCAGCTGTATAAGGTTTCGTGTTGTATATGTACTACATTTTCATTTTCTATTCAGTGGTTGAAGGATGTTTAGGTTGTTTCCATTTCATTGATATAGTGGTTTGAATGAGAAATGTCTCCCATAGACATGGGCATTTCAACACATGGTCCCCACTTTGTAGTACTGTTTGGGTAGGTTTACATAACAAGGTCTTTGTAGAAAAAGTGGGTCACTTGAAGGCATTTTTGAGATTTCACAGCCTCACCTATGTCCAGTTTACCCTCATAGCATCTTGTCTGATGTTTGAAGAAGTGAGCTCTGAGCCACTTGTTCCCACAAACATGCCTGATGCTTGTCCTCATGCCTCTTTTCCTTCGGTGTGTTGCCTTGGACAGAGGACTAATACAGTACCTAGATGAGAGAGGAAGCATGGTGAAAGTTCTTAGAGCATATGCCAAGGAGCATATCTTTTATCTTCTCAAGTATTTATCACTTATTTTTGGTTGAAGCATACAAATTCCTTTTTTTAAGCAAGCTTTTCTCATTTTACATACAATCCCAGTTCTCTCTCTCCTCCTCCTCCTGCTCCCTTCACCTCACCCCCACCTCATCCCCATCTACTTCTGAGAGAGGATAAGGCTTCCCATAGGGAGTCAACAAAGTCTGGCACACCACTTTGAGGAAGGTACAAGACCCTCACCCTCTGTATCTAGGCTGAGAAAGTTATCCTTCCAAAAAGAATGGGCCCAGAAAAGCCAGGTCTAGCATTAGGGAAAAAAATCCTGGTCCCACTGCCAGTGGCCCCACAGATTGCCCAAGCCACACAACTGTCACTCACATTCTGAGCACCTACTTTGGTCCTATGCAGATTCCCCTGTTATCAGTCTGGAGTCGGTGAGATCCCACTAGCTCAGGTCAGCTGTTTCTGTGGATTTCCCCACCATGGTCTTGATCCCTTTGCTCGTATTATCGCTCCTCCCTCTCTTCAACCAGACTCTGGGAGCTTGGCCCAGTGCTTAGCTGTGGATCTCTGATTCTGCTTCCATCATTTAGTGGATGAAGGTTGTATGACGACAATTAAGATAGTCATCAATCTAATTACAAGCCAGTTCAGGCACCATCTCCACTATTACTTAGTTTTAGCTAGGGTCATTCTCGTGGACTCCCAGGAATTTCCCTGGCGACAGGCTGCACGAAAGTTCCGACATATATCAGGTGGCTCCCTCGAGCAAGATATCTCTTTCCTTGCTCTTTTTCTTTGTCCTTCCCCCATCTCAATCATCATGTTCCCTTATGTTCTCCTTCTCCATCCTGTTCTTCCCCACAACTCCCCTGCTACCCTCACTTCTGTGGCAGTATAGCCTTTTGACAATTCTCCACACTGACTTCAAGTGTGGATGCCATGAATTTACAATCTCTTTTGACAATTCTCCACACTGACTTCAAGTGTGGATGCCATGAATTTACAATCTCTTTTGACAATTCTCCACACTGACTTCAAGTGTGGATGCCATGAATTTACAATCTCTTTTGAGAGTTCTCCACACTGACTTCAAGTGTGGATGCCATGAATTTACAATCATCTCTCAGTTGCACTTGCTGACAGTTGTTTTCTTGATCTTAGCTTTTCTGACTATAATAAGATGAAGTCTCATAGTAGCTATAATTTGGATTCCCATAATTGCTTAGAATGTTGAATGTTTTTTGAGATATTTCTTAGCTATTTTTGTTTTGTCTTTTCAGAACTCCCTGCGCAGACCAATAGACCATTTCTACTTGAGTTCTTTGTTCTCTTGACCCTACAATGTGTTTGCATATTCTGGATATCAATCCTCTATCAGATGTCCAGCTGTGTCTTCATTCCATTGACTGCTTCTTTGCTATACAGAGAATTTTTACCTTTGTGAAGTCTCATTGGTCAATTGTTAGCTTTGATTCTAGATCAAATGGACCTCTATTCAGAAGGCCCTTTTCTACTCCTCTGTTTTGCAGGATACTGCTTATGCTTTCTTCTGGCCATTTTAGATTTTACATTGAGGTCTTTATCTTTCAAAAAATTGTGCAATGTATTTTTATCATATTACATCCCCACCAATTCCTCCCAAATCCTTTTCACATCCCCACCCACTTTGTGTGCTTATCCCTCTCTCTCAAAAAGTCAAAATATAATCAAAAAATAAGAATGAATGAATGAAGACAGAGAGAGGGAGAGAAGGAGAGAGGAAACACACACATGCTCACATAACAACAACAACAAACAAAGCAAAACATGGTATCCATTTTCTTTTGACCAACTACTATACAGGGGGTCTGCCCTGGAAAGAGGTTTATATATCCAGTGACACTGAGTTTGAGATATCCAATACTCTCTTTCTTACCAGGTATCAACTGCAAATAGCTTCTTAGTTATGAGTCAGACTTTGTGCACACTTCCTCTTCTCTGTGCTAGGGTTTTGTCTGATTTGAACTTGTGCAGGTCTTGTGCATGCTATCAAGTCCCTGTGAGTTCATATGTGTATCAGCCCTGTTGTGTCTGGAAGACACTGTTTCCTTGGAGTCGCCCACCACCCCTGGCTCTTGCAATCTTTCCACCTCCTCTTTTGCCCAGATCCCTGTTCCTTGAGGAAAGAGGTTTGATAAAGACATCCCATTTGGGGCTCAGTGTTCCAAAGTCTCTCACTCTCTGTGCTTTGCCCAGTTGTGGGTTCTGTGTTAACTCCATCTACTGCATGGAGATGACTCCCAGATGAAGGTTAAACAATGCTCTTAGCTGATCTATGAGTAAAGCAATATGTCTTTAGGGGTCACTTTTTTGCTATGTTCCTTTAACAGAATAATAATAGAATGTTTTCTTCTAGGCCCATGACCTATCCAGCCTTAGGTTCTTGGCCTATTTAGCAGTGTCAAGTATGGGTTTCATTACATGGAGTGGATCTTAAATCCAATCAAAGAATGGTCTGTTACTCCCTCTACATTTATGGCACCAATATATATATATATAGATATACATATATCCTGCTGAGTCCATTTATTATGTTTCTGTATATGTGGTTTCAAGGCTGAACATTCTGTACTGGACAAAAATCAGGGAGTTCATCAGTGGGAGAGGGTGACTTCCCCAGCAGTCATATTTGCCTGTAATGCTTTGAACCCCACAAAATTTTCTTCCTTCTATGCTAACATGTTCATTGATATTGCCACTTTTCATGCTTGTTTATGCAGCCATTTCAAGAAACTGTCTCTCAGCAGACTTTCCAGTATTTTTGGCCTTTATAATTTTTCTACCCCCTTTCTGCTCTATGATATGCCCTGAGCCACAGATGCCAGAGCACTTACTTAGATGCATTTATTCTGGCTGCACTCACTATGATCTACTGATCTTTACATTTTGTCCAGTTGTGGATGTCTATGATGGTGTCCATTTCACATAAAGAGTGGTTTGTTTGTTTGTTTGTTTGTGTGTGTGTTTTTAATGAGGGGTGGTAGTTATATTTATCCATGGATAAGATTGAGAATGAAGTAAATAATTATGCTGGTTTGGCTGGTTCTGAAGTCCATGACCTCACTAGCCTTAACAAGCTGTTGATGTCTCCAGTACCCAGCATGGTTTCCTTCCTGGTGAGTGAGATTTAAGTACATTAAAACAATGATTGGTTGCCACAGACACATGAGTGTCATTTATTGGACCTTTACATATATCTTGGCATGCTGGTATTTGTCTTAGTGCAAAGTAGGACTATTTAATTGCTTCATTTCCTTGGCACCATGGATAGTATTTCCTGGAACCATCAAAGCTGGACTAGGAAAGAGGCTCTTAAGCAAGATACAGCTTGAATCATCCAAGTTCTGTGTTCTAAGTATGCAATTTCTTCAGCAATATTAATCCCTAAGAGACAACCAAAGGCTACATCTATAATTTATATTGTCTTTCTGGTGTACCTCACTTAATATAATGTTTTCTAGGTCCACAAACTTAGCAGAAAAATTTATGATATTTTTAATAGCCGAATAATATCCTACAGTGTATATGTACCATACTTTCATTATCCATTCCTCAGTTGAAGGACATGTAAACTGTTTCTACTTTGTTACTGTTTGTTGACCTAGGCATAAGGACTTCTTTCTTTTGCTGTGTGTACAATATGATAAACTTGTCTTCCTTAGATTTTTTGTTCCAGGGCAGGGGTTGTATGACCTGAGACGGGTCAGATGAACCTGACTGATGACCTGTTTGAGTGGACCAGGAAAATATGACTCCCAAACCACAAGTCTCCAGCTAGGCCAGAAAAGGTGGTTTACAAATGGAGAAGGTTCAGTTGGAACAAGGCTTGTGGGTTTGCAGATGGAGAAGAACTGTGAGAAGAGGGGAAGAGAAAGAGGACCACAGGCTGAGGTCTGGAGCTAGAGCTGCGGGTTTACAGATTAGGAGTCCCTTGCCTGGTCTTGTCCACCAGTGTTCTGGGTACTTCCTGTATCTGGACAGCATGTCTTTCTTTAATTTGAGAAATTTTTCTTCTGTGATTCTGTTGAAGATCTGTTCTATGATAATTGACCTGGAATTCTACTCCTTCGCCTATACCCACAATTTGGAGGTTTGGCCTTTTCACGATACCCCATGATACTTGTTCATTTCTTTCTTTTCTTTTTTTTATTTTTGAGTTTATAATTTAACTACATATCTCACTTCCCTTTCCTTTTTCCAAACCCTTTTTCAAATCTGTGACTTTTTTTCATTAATTGCTATTGCATACATAAATATTCCTAAATATAAACTGTTGGATCTGTATAATACTTCTGTATGTATGATTTCAGAGCTGATCATTGGCCATGGACAACCAGTTGGTGTGCTCTTCCCAGGGGGCAGAGAATCCCCTCCCCTCCCATCTTTATTCAGTTATTTTTGTACTGTTGAAGCCTTGTGAGCTTACTCCATCCAGTTTGGTTCATTGGTATCATCCTTGTTGGGCTCCCGTTTGATTTGTCATATTGATGACCATAGCTTCCACTGTTACTAGGAGACACAATCTCACAACAAACTCCCTAATCCTATGACTCTTACAATATATTTACCTCCTCTTCTACAATGTTCCCTGAGTCATAGGAATTTTTTTTTGAGTATGTATCCGTTGGAACTGGGATCCACAACTCTGAATTTTGATTGGTTGTAGCTTTCTATAGTGGTCTCCATCTGTTGCAAGAGAAGTTTCTTTGATGAAGAGTGAAGACTTTTCTTTTACTTTCCCAGAGATGAGGACCAAACCCAGGGTCTTACACTTTTTGCCAAGCACTCTGCCACTGGGATAAATCCCCAATTCCTGAAGACTACTCTTATCTTTGGGTATAGGAAAAATATTTATAAATTGTTGTTAGAGATTGTGCACATTTAGTAAATTAGTAGTTGTAGATACTCCTCCAATAATCATAACTTTACTAACACTGAGTAGTTAGCTGGGCTGCCAGCACCAGGCATGGTCTCCCTAATATAGAGCAGATCTTAAGTCAAATTACAATGTTGTTAGTTACCACCAAGGTATGTATGCTACTGTTGTACAACAGGGTTATAATGCCAGGCTGGTTCATAGGTGTCATCAGTGGGTAGAACTCTTGGCTGTGTTCCTCCTTTGGAAGTTTTCATAGCAACTTCTGGTAACATGAAAGTTAGTTGTCAGAGAGGGAACATTCAGATCAGGGGTTCCTGTGCCCTGTTTCTGAAGTTCATAGTACCTCCAACAATAGGGACTTACCTTCTACCTCTAGGGGCTGACAAAGGGCAGCATCAATAAGCTATATGTTTGGAGAGTCTCATAGGAAGCTTTGGCCAACACTCAGTCATCTTGTGTTCTGGTATTAGAGGTTTTGTTGGGTGGTCTTTGACTCTTGAGGGAGCACCATCAGATCTGGTGAGAAAAATTCATTAAAACTACATTTGAATTATGTACATTTTGGGTAAATAGTATTCGTATAATTCCTTGTAGAATTTTTCACATTCATATTGCTATTTCATCCTCCTCCCACCCTCTTCTGTATTATTTCCCCTTGATGTGGGATTCCCCACTGTATGCTGTGATATCATTGGTTAATAAAGAAGCTGCTTTGGGTCTATTGCAGTGTAGAATAGGGTAAGGTGGGAATTCTAAGCAGATAGAAGAGGAGAGAGTATACGGAGTCAGTGAGACACCATGTAACCGCCAGAGGAGACAGATGCTGGAACCTTACCAGTAGGCCACGACCTCATGGTGATTCACAGATTGATAGAGATGGGTTGATTTAAGATGTAAGAGTTAGCTAGAAATATGCATAAGCTAATAGGCCAAGCAATGTTGGAAGTCATATAGTTTCTGAGTGAGTTTTTTCAGGTCTGGCCTGCAGGAAACGAACAAGCAGCCTCTGCCAACATCTCCTTTTCCCATTTCCCTGATCAGATCACTTGTACACATATAGTCTCCTCTCCACAGCTCCCCAGAAGCAGTCAAGGGCTCCATTTTACTTTCCTGATTTCTGTAGTTACTACAGGGTATATACTTGCATCTGGAGATTTGGATCTAGATGCCTCCAGTAAGAGGCATGTTCTATGTGATGTTTGTCTTTCTGAATTTGAGCTATCTCACTGAATACGATCTATCCTCATTTTATTTTTCTTTACAACTGAATAGCATTTCACGGTGTTTATGCACCACATTTTCATTATCCATTCATAGGCTATAGGACATTAAGGTAATTACTATTTCCTTAGTATTGTGAAAAAAATCAGCAATAAGTATGGCTGAGCAACACCTGACTGGTGCCACTTGTCCTGAGTGGATAGAAGAAACCACAGAGATGATGATAGTGGACAAATGTATGATGCAGAGTGGGAGAAAGAGAGAGGTAGAGCAGCTCAGGTCTTGTGGAGAGAGGCAGATCTGATGGCGTGAAGGTGGTGAGGATTAAGTTAATGTGAACCTGACCAACAACACACGACACAAGGAACATTTGCAGGTAAGGCTGTGTGGACAAACACTCCCTGGGAATTGCCAGTGAGACAATGGAGAGGTGGGAGAGATGCAGAAGTGAAGGGTTGTATGAGAAAGGCCTCTTGTTGGCTCCTGGCTGCTCAGCCCTGAAATAATCACACAGAAACCATATTAATTAAATCACTGCTTGGCCCATTAGCTCTAGCTTCTTACTGGCTAACTCTTATATCTTAATTTAACCCATCTCCATTAATCTGTGCAGCACCATGAGGTCATGGGCTACCAACAAAGTTTCAGTGTGTCTGTCTCTGGCTTCAACTCCATGGCTTCTCTCTGACTCCACCCTTCTTTCTCCCAACATTCAGTTTAGTTTTCCCCATCTGGCTCTGTTCCCCTATAACTCTTCTATAGGCCCAAAGCAGTTCCTTTATTAACCAATGATATTCACAGAATACAAAAAGGAATCCCACATAAGTGAAGTAGTTTTTGTTTGTTTTGTTATTTTGCTTTTGTTTTTGTTTGTTTTTAATTAACATTTTTATTTGTTTCATTTCTTTTTAAATTTTGCTTCTGTGGAAGACCATAGAAGAGTGACAGGATATGAAAGGACTGAAAAATGAGTAGGATTGGAGTGTATGATGTGAAACTCCCAAAGAATTAATAAATCATTTTAAGAAAAAAAATAAAAGTGTGGAGCCCCACCCCTACCTACCCACAGGAAATCTATGTCTGAGCAAGCATCGGTGGAATAGAGCAGTAAGTCTTTTGGCGTATGCTAAAAAGGAGGTCCTTCTGTCTATGTTGCTTTTATTGATTAGTGATTAAAGAACTGCTTTGAGCCTATGGCAAGAGCAGAACAGAGATAGGTGAGGAAAACTAAGCTAAATGCTGGGAGGAAGAAGGGCAGAGTCAGAGAGAAGCCATGGAGCAGCTGGAGACAGATGCTGGGGACTTTAGCTGGTAAGCCACAGCCACATGACCATACACAGATTAATAGAAATGGGTTAAATTAATATGTAAGAGTTAGCCAATAAGAAGCTAGAGCTAATGGGCCAAGCAGTGATTTAATTAATATGGTTTCTGTGTGATTATTTCAGGGCTAAGAAGCAGGGAACTAACTAGCGGCCTCCCCAACCCCAAGGGATGGTATTGCTGGTTCATTTGATGTCTTTACTTTTACCTTATTGGGAATTCTCCACACTTATTTCCATGTGGCTACCCCAGCTTGCTATCCCTCCAACAGCGACTGAGGGATCTCTTTGCCCCTTATCCCTCCAGAATTTGTCATCATTTGTTCCATTGATTTTTGCCATCCTGACTGGGGTAGATTAACTCTCAAAGTTGTTTTGGATTGTATTTCCTTAATTGCTAGGAATAATGAACATTTTGGAGATAATTTTAGTATTTTTTCTTCTTTTTCTTTTTGAGGATTCTCTTCACAGGTCCTAGGTCTACTTTTTTAATGGATCATTTTTTTTTATGTATACAACATTCCTTCTATGTACACCTACACACCAGAAGGGGGCACCATATCTCATTACAGATGGCTGTGAGCCACCATGTGGTTGCTGGGAACTGAACTCAGGACCTCTGGAAGAGCACTCAGTGCTCTTAACTGCTGAGCCATCACTCCAGCCCTGGATCATTTGTTTTTGTTTTTCAAATTGTTTTTAAGTTCTTTATATATTCTGGATATTAATTTGCTATCAGATGTATAACTGGCAAAGATTCTCTCCTATCCTATGAGCTTCCTCTTTTCCTGATTGATTGCTTTCTTAGCTTTGCCAAAGTACTTTAGTTTCATGTGGTCCCACTTGTCAGCCGTTGGCCTTAGTTCTTTTTTTAAAAAAAAAATTACCTTTTTAATAACATTTTCATTTTAAATTAGAATACATTAACTCTCAGTAGGAGGCAATGAGATTGGTATCCATAACACAGGTACTCAGGATATATCTTCTCAATCAAAATTACAAAAGCACATACTCTCATTTGATTGAATGATTTCTCATGAGTTTATAGATTTCAGTTGATTTTTTTCTAACATTCACCAACTTTGGACTTAGGGCCAGAAACCTCTGGCTGTTATGCCTCAAGCAGAGTAAGACTCCTGAAGAAATTCTTTTGCTACCACAACTATTTAAGTGTGGTTCTAAGTGGTAAGTCTTGGTGCTTACCAAATTCTCTAGTCTGGTCCCAAAACCGAATGAACTGAAAATATAGCCAAATACCACCTTCTACTTCCAGCCATATTTGATTATCCAATATCCCTCCAAAATCATATATCCTGTTTATATCCTGAAGGAGTGATCAGCTAGAGCTCTTAATGGGCTATGGCATGAGGTACAAGCAGGCACAAGGAACATTCTCTGTGCACTACTCTGGCTACCTGTGCACTTTCCTCTAACTAAGACTTCTATCCAAACCCCGAAGACGTGACAGTTTCCCCTATAACCATGGCAACGAGCTTCAAAATCCCTTGGCAGCTAGAGGTTACACAAGGAAGATCAACTATGTTACAAGTGATTGTGTTTTACTAAATTGAAGTTACATAGAAGGTTTCTGAAGTAGATCAAAAATTGATTATATCTTATGTCATCCCAAGCAGTATGAGGATAAAGTGATAATACTTGACTCTGCCGTAAATAAAGGCAGGTGGCACAGGGTGTCCCCAGAGGATACAGGCCCCAGTGGATGGAGGAGCAGCACAGAGCAGCCTCCTGCAACTCTTGTGGATGTGATGAATCTGAAGGAACAGAGCTTGCCCCCCCAGAGGCTCTGTTTATAAACCCTGCATGTTCCAGTAAACACTCAAATCTCTTCATTGCACTCTTTCACTATTGATGGCTGTTATAGTGAACGTCTTCCCTTCTAGTCAGTGGTAGGAAATGATGCTTAGGGAAGGCAATGAGAAGAAGAGCAGAAAAGTGAGCTACTCGAGAAGGCTTGCTCTTCCCTTGTTTCTGCTACTTAATGGTCTGTCACTGTGTCAGGCCCCAGACAGTGCTTCTGTGTGCATGGCTTACTCAGAGCCCTCGGCCCTTCTGTAAGAGTGTTATGTGACCACTTTAGAGCTGAAGACACTAGATACAAATTTATATACTAGTAATGCATGTATTTGAATGGGTGGAACATCTGCTGTTAAAAATGGATTGGAGTTCAAATGATAGTCTTCTTACTACAAATCCATTGCTTTCCTCCAGTGCCCTGACAACCAACCACCTCTCAACTCCTCATGGGAAAGTTGTTTTGCAAATGAAAAAGGTATGGCAAGTTCCTCTCCTATCAAATGAAATGGATATGCTGGGGATCAACCCAATGATGGTTTCTCAGGGTTGTGACATCTTGGACTAACCTTGAAAGCAAAGCACATTATCAGAAAACTAAAGAATCTGTTACTCTACATGTCATGGCCCAGGATCTGGCTAACTTAAGTGCTCCATCAGATTTCCTAAGATGGGATTGATGTGCTGAAGTGCTTAGCTTTCGATGATAATTAACCAGACAGTTCACCCTGCACACATGAGCACTGAAGTCACTGGAGCCATCCGTATCACAGTCCCGTCGCAGTCACTTCTTAAAGTTCTGCCAGCGTCAGGAGAACCACACCGCTGCTCTCTGAACACAGAAGCTGGGTAGTAAAGGTGAGTGGCAACACACTCCTGTTAGAAATGACTCCCAGCATGTGCCAATTGACTTTGCCCACGCAGACAATAGTGCCAGCCCACAGAGACTTGTTCTCATGCTGTTCTGGTTTTCAAACTGAAGAAATCTAGCGTCATCTAATTCAAATGTTGCATAGAAAAGGTATCTAGTACATCACTATGTAAGCATGTGCGCTCATGTATCTGTGTAAACATAAAGACAGGAAAATTGTAATGGCTTTGGAAAATCATAAAGTTTGCCCAGAATGGCTGTGGTTGCACAGCAGAACAGAATGGTCTCAGCTGTCAACTTCTGGAAGCCCTTCCTTTCTAACAAGAGACCCATTCTTTATTGTAGGCCAGTTCATTAGTTCCCTGTGTCCTGTAACTGTTATAAGCAGGAGTCAATGAACCACGTCTGGCCTCCTCCTGTTTTGACTATGGGACTAAGCTGAGCACCATTTTGCATATTATTAAGATTTTTAATGGGTGGAAGAGTATGACTTTGTAACACCTGAACACTGCATGAAATTCAATTCTCACTGGACTTTATGTTTTATTGGAGCATGGCCACATGCATTCTTCTATAGCTGATCGACAGCCTGTTTGGGCTTTACTGTCCTAGAGCTGCGTAGCTTTGACAGAAATTATACGACGCACTAGCATAAACTATTTACCAACCCCCACTAGAAAACATTGCAGAGGTAGGAAGGTGGGATCTCTGTCTACTGAAATATGACAAGGGGTTTGTGGTCCCAAAATACATTCCCTGCACTGGGATGAGGAAAGCTCACTCTCTGCTGGCCAGGGTTACATCCAATAATCCCTGTTTTTCAGTTTGCGGGGGGCAGGGGGTGTACATGCTTGCCCCATGTACAAAGAAAAGGGAAAGATGGAGAGAGAGGCAGAGTGAGGAAACAATGAACAGAGATGGTAAGGGAATCAAATTTAAATCCAAAGCTTGGAAGGTTTGCCAAGTGTGTTGGGAAGTTTACTGACATCTACGTGCAATGGTTAATCTAGTTTCAGATTTTTAAAAGCCAATATGGATGTAACATGAATAATAATTACAGATGGCAAAATACTCTAAACCAGAAGATACAAGGATTTTACTTCTTCTAAAAATTGGGAGGAAATAAATCTTGTTTTGTGTGAAGATATCTTTATATACTTGATTACACATGTGTAAGATCTTGAAAAACTGTAAATGTCTTTGAAAATTGCATTACAATTTAATTTAATAGAATATTGACAAGAAGGAGGAGGAGGATGAAGATGAGGCAGAAGATGAAGAGGAGGAGTGCTTATCAATGATGACCAAGATTTTTCTCCTGCAGAGAGCAGAAAGTGTAGGGAAGCAAAGAATGGGAGTAACAGTCATTTTAGAAAAATATATGTCTTATATGGCTAATATATATGTGATTTCTCTCTCATGATGATTTAAATATAAACCTGAGTCTTCAACTGACTTTATCTGATAATCTCTGGTGCCTTTACAGCTCACAGACAGATGAAAACCCTCAGCAGCCCCAACAACTCCAGCACCATCTCTGGCTTCATCCTCCTGGGATTCCCCTGCCCCAGGGAAGGGCAGATCCTCCTCTTTGTGCTATTCTTCATTGTCTACCTCCTCACCCTCATGGGCAATGCTTCCATCATCTGTGCTGTGCGCTGGGATCAGAAACTCCACACCCCCATGTACCTCCTGCTGGCCAACTTCTCCTTCCTGGAGATCTGGTATGTCACCTCCACAGTTCCCAACATGCTGGCCAACTTCCTCTCTGACACCAAGGTCATCTCCTTCTCTGGGTGCTTCCTGCAGTTCTATTTCTTCTTCTCCTTGGGTTCTACAGAATGCTTTTTCCTGGCAGTTATGGCCTTTGATCGCTACCTTGCCATCTGCAGGCCTCTACACTATCCTGCCCTTATGACTGGGCGCCTCTGTAACATCCTGGTGATCAGTTGCTGGGTGCTTGGTTTCCTCTGGTTCCCCGTTCCCATCATCATCATCTCCCAGATGTCCTTCTGTGGGTCCAGGATTATAGACCATTTCCTATGTGACCCTGGCCCTCTGTTAGCACTGACTTGCCAAAAAGATCCCATTGTAGAACTGGTCTTCTCCATCTTAAGCCCTCTGCCTCTCATTGTTCCTTTTCTCTTTATCATGGGGTCTTATGCTCTGGTCCTAATAGCTGTATTGAAGGTCCCTTCGGCCTCTGGAAAAAGAAAGGCTTTCTCGACTTGTGGGTCCCATCTGGCTGTGGTTGCATTATTCTATGGCTCAGTATTGGTCATGTATGGGAGTCCAACGTCTGAACACGAAGCTGGAATGCAGAAGCTCATAACTCTGTTTTATTCTGTCTTGACCCCACTTCTTAATCCTGTAATCTATAGTCTTAGGAACAAACATATGACAACAGCCCTGAAGAAAATTCTGGGGGAGATAAAAATTTGGTTGTCAAAAAAGATTCTGGGCGATTAACTTTATATTTAACTTATGTTCAGTTTTTAACTGGTTTAAATGACCAAAATCAGAAGCATCTAGTAGATTGGCTACATTATTATTTTTTTTTTTGGTTTTTGAACATCTCTCCTGCTTACTTTCATGTTTTAGTTGCTTTAATGTAATGTTAATCATATTTTAAAAGTTGTAAGATGATGGATCAAGTCAAATGTTCTTCCAGCACACAGATAAAGACAGATTATTTTGATCCTATTTAAGTTTTATTGGGAGTGATTTAAAATTTCTGCTAGTTGTCTAAGTTTCCAGTGCCAGGTACTATTTTCCTCTTCTTGAGATGAATTTAAATCCAACTGAAGAGATGTTAATTACTACCAAGATATGTACTACTACTGCATCCCTGTGATCATTGTTCAATGCTGGTCATATTAGTATGTAAAGCTACCTTTCAGTAGCAACTTTACATACTAATAACTTCAACACCACCATTAAAAGACAAACTAGCCGAGTAGATATATCCATCTTTCTGTTGTCTAAAAGAAAGTCGTCTACCTTTAAAGATAAAAAGACTTTAAAGTAAAAAAAAAAAAGCACTCCAAAGAAGTCCAGAGAAAAAGAAGGTTTTGTTATCTTAACTCTTAACAAAATAGACATTGAACTAAAACTAATCCAAGGAAATGAAGGATATTTCATTCTAAATAATGAAATGGCTAGTCAAGGAGAAATTACAATTCTAAACAACAAGCATTCACACCAATGTCACTGAAAGTGTACTACTCAAATTAAAACACATATTAACTACAACTCAATAATACTAGGTGATTCCAATACCCTGTTTTTCCAATAGACAGGGAATCTAATCTAAAAGTCAACAGGAAAACATCAGAATTTAAATGAAGAGATAAAAGTGGCTAATAAAATCAAGAAAAGATGTTAAGCATCTTCAACCACCAAATCATTCAAAAATAAATCAAAACTACATACTGGGCTGATTAGATGGCCCAGCAAATAAAGGTACTTGTTGGCAAGCCTGAATATCTAACCTACATAAAAGGAGAACCTTCAACGATCCCATTGATTTTTGTGTTGTGTTGTCCTTCTACTGCTGGGCATGGAGCCCGGTGACTCCTTTGGATAAAACCAACTTTTCATTTGCAAATGATTATCAGTTGGAGATAGATTCTGGGTTAGGGATGTGGGTTTGTGTTTATTTCCCCACTCAGTGCTCAGACCCCATCTGCCACATCTGCCTTATGCAGGCCCTGTGCCTGCTGCCACCATCTCTGTGAGTTCATGTGTGTCCGTCCTACTGTGTTTAGAAAGTCTTGTTTCTCTGGGGGGATATAGAGTTTATTTAGTGGGTTATGGAAGGGGAGAATGGGGGAATAAGAGAGAGAGAGCGTGCGAGAGAGGGGCAGGCAGTAGTAGTTAGAGGGCAGAAAGAGAAAGCAAGTGAAAGCCTTGTTTCGTTGGTGTCCTGCATCACCTCTGGTTCTTAAATTATTTCTGCCTCCTCTTCCACAGGGTTCCCTGAGCCATGAGGGGAGAAATTTGATGGAGACATCTGGTTTAGGGCTGAGTGTTGCACGATCTTGTCCACTTGTGGTTTACTGCATTTTTTCCCCATATACTGTACGAGGAGGTGTCTCTCATAATTGCTAAGCAAAAACTGATTTATAAGTACAGCTAAGTGGCATTAGGAGTCATCTTCTGGCTACACTCCCTTACCAGAACAGTAGCGTTTAGTTTCCCCCTTAGTCTCTGGTCTAGCTGCTCTCGGGTTCTTGCCCTTCAAGTCTGCCAGACATGCATTCCACCTCATTAACTGGGCCTTAAATCAAATCAAGTACTGGTTGGTTATACCCACAAGCTTTGGGCCACAACTGCAGTAGAACATCTAGCATGTGGGTCATCATTATAGAGTGATGACCTAGTAACTGTGTTGGTGTTTACCTTCTCCTTTATTAGCATCCAGAGTATCTTCCAGTACTGTGAGCACTAGTCTATAGGGGTGAAGGCTCTAGGTAAGCATCCACTGGCTTCTTCATGTTAATGGGTTATATGGGTATTGGCTTCAGTAATAGAGCCTTACCATTAGTTTGTGGGAAACATCAAAGAGTCTTGATAGCACCATGGGTTGTTTGCAGCTTCTCATGGTGTCCCTTGGACCAACAACTAGATTATATGTAACCCATTTCTGGAACTGGAGATAAATTTGACCATCAGCGATATCCACTTGGGGCTCTGCTTCCCAATTACTTGGCAATTTCATTTTCATGGCCTTCATACATGTATATTTTATGAAGCTTCTTCCATACGATGCCTCAAATGACCATTGGTATTAGCTGTTCCTCCCCATATTCCCTCCCTTACCCTCTTTACCTCTTCCCCTTTCCTTTTGTTCATCTTGTTCCTGCCCGCTCCCATCCATCCATAACCTTCTGTTCTTTTTCCCCTTACTAGGGAGACACATCATTGCCCTATGTTCTCCTACTGCATTCTTGTCCTATGTTTTTACACAGGTTGTAGCTTGACTATCAACAGCTAGCATCTACACATAAACAAGTATGCACCATATTTGTCTTTCTGGGTCTAAGTCACCAAACAAGGATGACTTTTTCTAGCTGTATCCATTTACCTTCACACTTCACAGGTTTTTTTTTTAATGACTGAGCAATTCTCTATTGTGTAAATGTGCCACATTTTCTTTATCTAGTCATCTGTTGATGGGCATAGAGGCTGTTTCTATTAGAAGCTACTATGAATAGAACAGTAACAAACATGGCTGAGCAAGTGTCTTTGTAGTAGGATAAAGCATCCTTTGTGTGTATGCCCCAAAAACAGTATACCTGGATGCTGATGTAGATCTATTCAATACTTCATGAGAAAATACTACACTACTTTCCACAGTGACTGAACAAGTTTGCCCTCCCACCAGCAACGGCTGAGTGCTCATCTTTCTCCTCAACTTTGCAAGTCTGAGCTGTTATTGGTTTTATTTATCTTGGTCATTCTGAATGGTATAAGATGAAATCACAAAGCACTTTGATTTGCTATTTATGATATGCTGTAGGAACTCCTTCAGCCAATAGCCTTTAAGATACTGGCCCACCTTGGGTCTGGTCTCTTGTTACTATAAATGCAGACATAAAGCATGCATGGGACCCTTTTGGCTGCTGGATTCTGTTCCAGTTTCCAGTGCATGCAGATCACTGCTCTTTCTGTTAGTTTACCCCCTAATAAATAAACCTTTGCTATACTCCATTCTGGACTAGTGTGAAACTCTTTTGTATGGCAACAATGATTGAGAATGTTGAACATTTCTTTAAGTTTTTTTTTTCTTTTGTGCTTCCTCCTTTGAGAATTCTCTTTTTAGATCTGCACCCCATTTGTCCTTTACAGAACCTTATTTTAAAAATGAGAGGATAAAAGATGTTGTCAGAGGATACAAAGGACAGCAATGGCAGTAAGAAGGAAAGACGCACGATCGTGGGGGGGAGAACAATGTAACTGAGTCACCTTAAAATGCATCCATGAAACCTTTCACTTTTACAATTAATATGCACCATTTAAAACAGGAGACAGCAGTTTTGCTGAACTACTCTGTAATCCTAACATCACATTGAACAATTCTGTAAGAAAATACTTGAGCCAAAGGGAAAAACAGAGGCTAAAGTTTGGCACTTCAAGTGAAAAGGGAAGAAAGGGTTTTTTACTCTTCTTCCTGTCCTTCATTACAAAGTAGCCTGTCTAGACCGCAGTCCTGTAGCAGCCTGTATCAGGTACCTCTCCTCCCACCATACCTCCATGTCTTGGGAACTCCACTGATCCTTGGCACAGACCCAGCTTGACCCCTTCCTGTGGGCGCTCTCAACCCTTTCTTCTAACCCATTCCCGTCTCTCTGAACACCCTCTGCATGGGACCCTCGGTGGCTACACTAGGCTGAGACTTGCGTGATATATATTATCCTACTGTTTTCCATTATGATCCCAGCTGTCCCATCCTCATCCCTGTAACAACCTGCTTACAGGTACTCCCACCCACAAACTCCATTCGCTGGGGGCTCCAACTCTTAGTGCATCCCAAAGATGACCCTACCCTTTCATCCCTATCTCTCCAGATTATTCCTGTCCGACTGCAGTCTATTTGCAGGAACCCTTCCTCCCACCGTGCATCAAACTCCCTGTAACCCCTCCTCTTGGTGTGGCCAGCATCCCCTCAGTTCTTTCTTTCCCGCAGCCCCTCTCAGTCCATTCAGGATGCTTGGTCCAGGGTGGGTTCACTGCCTAAACAACAGAATGCTAATGATTTGATGCCTCAAAGTATTAAAGCAAGTTCGAGTTGCCCTTCGTATCGTGGTAAAGCACCCTTTTGTCTTCTTCCTCCTGTTGTATCGGGGTATAAAATGATGGAAAATTAAACTCGGGGATTACAGTATTCACTGAAACTCCCTCCCGATACTACCCTATGTTTCTGTTTTGTTATTTTCACTTGTGTCTTTGTCCTCTTTACTATTTTTCTGATCACCAAGCCCCTACCCTAGAAAGTGGTATTTTTATTGAAGCTAGTGTCTGACACACATACTCAGACACAAAGCAATTTAAAGTAACACCATGCATCCTACCAGATGAATTAAAGCTGGCTATCAACAACAACAGAAACATCAGAAAACTTACAAACTCGTGGACCCTGAACCTCTACTGAATGAAAAATGGGTCAAGACAGTGTTTGGGGTGTCCAGCTTGGGGCCCCATCCATAGCCTGCCTTCAGCATTCCAAGCAGCATAGGCCCTAGAGTTGTCTCATTCCAGACTCCGCCCCTGAGAAAGCCCACCATCGGAGGCTCCACACCCCGAGGGTATTTAAAAGCCCCCTCCTCATGGTTTTCTCCTCTTCCCCTGAGGACTTCTGGGAATTCTTTGCTGAGATTAAAACTGATGTATTGGCTTATTATCTGTAGTGGCAGACATCCAATAACTGGGGATTCAAAACTTGTCATCTTGGTGCCAAAACCTGAGTAGACTTGAGTGGCCATGGAAAACCACTCTTCCTTCCCCGCTGTCAGATTGACTTGCTCAGTGAGGACAATTTCAAGCCAACAACCTCTAAGGGATCCGGGATCCCTTCCACTTTCCAAGTTTGCCTGCCACGCCACTGCAGTGCCAGGTGACTGGCCATTCCAGTGTAGGGATAGTCTCTACTGTAACAGATTAATGTAACGGATTAAGTAAAATGCTGCAGGATCCCCAGCTGCTGCAGTGGCAGAAACACTGCAGGTTCCCAAGTGGTGGCAGTGGGGAGCCAGTCCTGAGAGCAGCCAGGCCCAGGCATGGATGGTACAGTTCCCCAAGTGACTGCAGCAGGCCACGAAGAGAGACAAATGAATGGGCACACCACGAAACCACACCCCAGGTCTCTGAAGGCGGCTGGTCCTGGGCAGGGAGCCTCGTGGCAGGCAAGAGCCAGAGACATGGATACGCATGCCATGTAGAGTGATGTTGGATATTTATTTAGTGGGTTATGGAAGGGAGGGGGAGAAGGGAGAATAGCAGGGAGAGAGAGAGAGAGTTAGAAACAGAAAGAGAAAGGAGAGGAGAAAGTGGGGAGAATGGAGAGAGGCAGAAGTTGCCTCTTCGGTGGATAGACGGAAAAGAAAGACTTGGGCTGCAAGCAGGAAGGAAGATCTGCCTGCCTCAGCAGATGGGGGAGGGAGTGGGCAGGGCTCGTCTCTTAAAGGAACAGGACAGATCATTACATCTACCTCTTGGGATTCCTTGTCTGAGAGATGTCTTGCAAAGGAGTTCCCCAAACCTTCTACTATTTTGAACCCAGACTATCTCGGAGGATGCTCTGCCATAGTCTCCCGGGTGTAGTAGGAGCTGTGGGCCGGTTCCTGCCACCCAGCTCCTGGCTGCCTGGCTAGCTTATGCCCCGAAATAACAACACACAAAATGTATTCATTTAAACACTGCCTGGCCCATTTGCTCTAGCTTCTTACTGGCTAATTCTTACATCTTGATTACCCATTTCTATTAATGTGTGTAGCACCCCAAGGTGTGCTTACCAGGAAGATTCTAGCCTACGTCCATCCTGGGTCGGAGCTTCATCACGTCTGCCCTGGAGAAGAGCGGCCTAGCATCTTCTCACTTCCTCTTCCTCCCAGCATTCTGTTCTGTTTACTCCACCCACCTATGTTCTAACCTATTAGGCCAAGCAGTTTCTTTATTAATTAACCAATGACCTTCCTCCATCACCTGGGTCTCTGGATTCTTCCTAATGGAAATTTACCCAAACTGGGACTGTCTCATCATACTTTGGTTTGAGCTCCCCTAGCCAGGTTCCCTGATGTGTTGCTTTCTCGGGTGCTGGCTCTAACGGATGCATTCTGCCTGCTCTCCCACTCTGAGTGAATGGATTTTCTTCTGCCCTTGCATTCCCCCCCCATACCTGAGAGCTCATCTGGCCCCCACAGCCAGCTGCATCCACATGGACATTTCTCCTGCTCGCTCTCCAGCAGCAGGGAGACCCATGGCTTGGGCTCTGGCTCACTCTCCAGCAGCAGGGAGACCCACGGCTTGGGCTCTGGCTCACTGGATGCCTCCCTTGTCTTCTTCCACTCTTTGGCTTTCTCTCACCTTGCTGTCTCTCAACCTCCACCTGCAGCGCTGCAATTCATGCTTTATCCTGTACACTCTTACTTTAGGATCTTACACAGTTGTCTGGGGGAAAAGTCCTGTTCGTCTTTCTGTTAATGTTGTATGTGTGAACCTGTGATATGTGGACACATATTTGTTTGAATGTCTGACTTTGAATGTTCCCTGTGTTTTGCCTCTGGGCATTGCTGAATCAGATTAAACCTGGATTTATTAATTTGGTTTGATTGGCAGCTATTCAATAACTGGGGCTTCAAAACTTATCAGAGAGGAATAATGAAAGAAATTAAAGACTTCCTAGAATTCAATGAAAATGAATGCACAGCATGTCCTAACTTGTGGGACACAATGGAAGCTGTTCTGAGAGTCAAGTTCATGCCTACAAAAAAAAAAAAAAAAAAAAAACTGGGTAAATCTCATACGTGAAACTTAACAGTACACCTAAAAGATTCAATGTGATCCTTATTAAAATTCTTCACAGATCTTTAAAAGATAATTCTCACATTTATATGGAAACACAAAAATATCACTGGGTATATTAAACATACTTAAGCATATGTCCTATGTCCAGAAGTAAGTGGCCAACACAAGATGAACTTCTGCCATTTTTTTATTTTCTGCACCTTGGTCAGCTGTGCCATTCTTCACTGGCAGGACCCTGAGAGGAAGGACCAGAAGATCAGAAAATAAAGAAGATAGGAAGTTTTGGATCCGGCAGTCTTGCACAAGCTATGTCTTATGTCAAGAAACTTTACTAACTTTAGTAAGAAGTATATTATTTTATAGATAGCTTTCAAGCAGGAAATGAGAAATCAGAAGAAAGCTATCACACATAGGACGAAGTCATCAGGAAGCTAATCAAGCAGTGTTCCATACAGGGAACACAAGATACCTGAAGTGTATCACTGACCAAGCACACAGAAGCCTTGGGACTGATAACAATAGCCATTCAAGGGGAACAAATTGGGTTCTCAGAACCCAAAGCCCTAACTCCAGACTATTACTGGCTTTGTCAAGCATGTCCCTAGTTTTTGACAAGGCACTACATTCTTTCTGCAGGACCTTGGGAAAAGCCTTTGATCAGCCTGACTCCAAACATACAAGTCTCTGTGTTAATCGTCATCTCTGATGATGGCTGAGAGATGCATTAATCTACTAATCTACTAATTAGGAGTCAGTTTAATACTATGTCCATCTAGCTAAATAATCGTGATAGGTTCTTACCTGATGCCTGTGACCTATCACAGTAAGCACAGGTTCTTGGCCTGATAGTGATGGAGAACATGGGCTTGATACCGTGTGGTAAAGACTAAATCCAATCCGAAAGTGGTTCGAGTCACTACTGTTCCAGCAGCATTTCTCGCCTGGCTGGTAATTGTAGCTCACAGCATTCACAGATCAGTAAGATCAATGCCTGCTTTCCTACTACTGTGCCATGCATTGCTCCTTCCAGCACCATGAAAGCTATTTGGTTGGTGGTGAGGCTGCCTGATGAGTACTGGCTTGATTTCTCTATATTAGACAATTGATGTACATGATGTATCCATCAATAAGAGGGTCTTACCATCTAGCTGCTGTGGGACAATGGTCTTGTACCCTGTAAAGAATTTGTCGCCTGTATTGGTTTAATAAAATGCTGATTGACCAGTAGCCAGGCAGAAAGTGTAGGTGGGGTGACCAGAACAGGAGAATTCTGGGAAGAGGACTTAGTCTGCAGTCATCACCCAGATACGGAGGAAAAGAGATGAGAATGCCTCGCTGATAAAAGACATCAAACCTTCCTTCACCCCAGTCATCCTATTTCCCCAAGATCCCCCAGTCCTCCCCTGCCCATTTTTCTCTCCCCATCCCCCCTTATCCCCATCCCACCCCACCCACAAGATCCCAATTTTCTCCCCGGCAATTTTGTCTACTTCCCATAGCCAAGAGGATAATTATCTGTTTTTCCTTGGGTTCACCTTCTTATTTAGCTTCTTTGGGTTCACCAGTTATAGACTCTGTGACCATTATTTATGGCTAGAAACCAATTATGAGTGAGTACATCCCATGTTCATCTTTTTGGGTCTGGGTTACCTCACTCAGGATAGTGTTTTCTATTTCCATCCATTTGCATGCAAAATTCGCGAAGTCATTGTTTTTTACCGCTGAGTAGTACTCTAATGTGTATATATTCCACACTTTCTTCATCCCTTCTTCCATTGAAGGGCATCTAGGTTGTTTCCAGGTTCTGCCTATTACAAATAATACTGCTATGAACACAGTTGAGCAAATGCTTTTGTCATATGATAGGGAATCTCTTGGGTATATTCCCAAGAGTGGTATTGCTGGGTCCAGGGGTAGGTTGATCCCGAATTTCCTGAGAAACCGAAACACTGATTTCCAAAGTGGTTGCACAAGTTTGCATTCCCACCAGCAATGGATGAGGGTACCCCTTTCTCCACAGCCTCTCCAGCAAAGGCTATCATTGGTGTTATTGATTTTAGCCATTCTGACAGGTGTAAGATGATATCTCAATGTTGTTTTGATTTGCATTTCCCTGATCGCTAAGGAGGTTGAGCATGACCTTAAGTGTCTTTTGGCCATTTTAGATTCTTCTGTTGGGAATTCTCTGTTCAGTTCAGTGCCCCATTTTTTAATTGGATTAATTAGCATTATAAAGTCTAGTTTCTTGAGATCTTTATATATTTTGGAGATCAGACCTTTGTCTGTTGCGAGGTTGGTGAAGATCTTCTCCCAGTCAGTGGGTTGCCTTTTTGTCTTAGTGACAGTGTCCTTTGCTTTACAGAAGCTACTCATTTTTAGTAGGTCCCATTTATTCAATGTTGCCCTTAATGTCTGTGCTGCTGGGGTTATACATAGGAAGCGATCTCCTGTGCCCATCTGTTGTAGGGTACTTCCCACTTTCTCTTCTATCAGGTTCAGTGTGTTCGGACTGATATTGAGGTCTTTGATCCATTTTGACTTGAGTTTTGTGCAAGGTGATAGATATGGGTCTATTTTCATTCTTCTACAGGTTGACATACAGTTGTGCCAGCACCATTTGTTGAAGAGGCTTTCTTTCTTCCATTGTATACTTTTAGCTCCTTTATCGAAAATGAGGTGATCATATGTTTGTGGGTTAAAATCCGGGTCTTCTATGCGATTCCATTGGTCGACTTCTCTGTTTTTATGCCAGTACCACACTGTTTTCATTACTGTAGCTCTGTAATAGAGTTTGAAGTCAGGGATGGTAATGCCTCCAGAAGATCCTTTATTGTATAGGATTGTTTTGGCTATCCTGGGTTTTTTGTTTTTCCATATAAAATTGATTATTGTCCTCTTGGGGAAATAGGATGACTGGGGTGAAGGAAGGTTGGATAGGGGAGCACGGAAGCACAATTCTTAGTTAAGGGAGCCACCTAAGGGTTGGC
The DNA here is from genome assembly GCA_963919715.1 of Microtus obscurus. Classification (NCBI taxonomy): domain Eukaryota; kingdom Metazoa; phylum Chordata; class Mammalia; order Rodentia; family Cricetidae; genus Microtus; species Microtus obscurus. The sequence goes on along the minus strand of CAWTZC010000431.1, from coordinate 1,303,488 downwards.
AAGAGACTTGAAACTAGAGTGGCTCCCAGGAGCCCAAGGCGATGTCCCCAGATAGCTCCTTGGGCAGCTGAGGATAGGGAACCTGAAATGACCCTATCCTATACCAATACTGACTATTATCTTGCATATCACCATAGATCCTTCATCTGGTGATGGATGGAGATAGAGACAGAGACCCACACTGGAGCACCGGACTGAGCTCCCAAGGTCCCAATGAGGAGCGGAAGGAGGGAGAACATGAGCAAAGAAGTCGGGACTATGAGGGGTGCACCCACCCACAGAGACAGTGGGGCTGATTTATTTGGAGCTCACCAAGGCCAGAAGGACTGTGACTGAAAAAGCATGGGATAAAACCGGACTCTCTGAACATGGCGAACAATGAGGGCTGATGAGAAGCCAAGGACAATGGCTAGGGGTTTTGATCCTACTTCATGTTCTGGCTTTGTGGGAGCCTATCCAGTTTGGATGTTCACCTTCCTAGACATGGACGGAGGGGAGAGGACCTTGGACTTTCCATAGGGCAGGGAACCCTGATTGCTCTTTGGACGGGAGAGTGAAGGGGAGGGGGGGAGGGGGAGAGGGGTGAGAGGAGGGGGAGGGAAATGGGAGGCTGGGAGGAGGCGGGAATTTTTTTTTTCTTTTCTCAATAAAAAAAATAAATTAAAAAAAAAGACATCAAGCCACATGGCTAAAACAGACAAGAATTATGGATTAATTTAAGATGTAAGAGTTAATAAGAAGCCTAATCTAATTGGTCAACCAGTTTATAATTAATTCAGACCTCTATGTGTTTCTTTGGGACTGAAAACAACTAAGGGACTAGGAGGGACAGAAACTTCTGTCAACAAAATGGTGCCAACATGAACAACTACATCCACATAAAACCTGAGAGATCTCTGAAAGTAATTCTAGACACACACACACACACACACACACACACACACACACACACAAAAGCAGCGTTAAACATGGCTTCATGGTAGCAGCATTTTCTCGGGTGGGCTCTGTGTGCTAGAGGCAAGTGTCTCATTTAAAAGAAGCTTCCTGGCTCAGCTTTAGCTGCAAAAACCTTGCAGCTTTTTTAAGCGGTCCCACCACCAAACAATTAAATGGTGCTCATGAACAGCTGACAGCATGCTTCTTGTTGGTGGCAGGGACCTTGAAACTCCATAGAGTTGTGGCAATAAGCATGGCTCCAATCAGTACCTCCACCACAAACCCAGACTCTCAGAAAGCTAAGGAATGGGGTGTATCCAGCCACCAAAGCCATGGCATTAATCCTAGCCACATCACTTAGCAAATTAAAGACTCATGTGGTCAGAAAAAAGAGAGATATACAGTAAAGATAGATACAGATGGAAAATAAAAGTTCAAATCATACTTGTCTAAGCTTAGCAGTCCTTAGTATCTTTATATTTGAAGATCAAAACATCATGTAATCTCCATAAAGTATGTGCCTTGCTTCTTCTCATCACCAATATTTACCTGCCAGTCTAATATACATAATGTTTGTCAATCAATGACTTTTGTAAAGAAGTAAGCAAGTCTATTCTTAAGAATCTGAATGAAGCAATCACAAAGACACATAAGCACCTGTTCACACACTTAAGACACACATGTGGGATTTCTTCTCCTTCCTCCCTTGTGAGCCTCCCCACTGCGCCCTGACACACCGTTTCCTCATGACACCCGGGGAAAATATAAAGTGATATAGGTAGACTTAATTGCATGCACAGAGACAGACGTACAGGGGAGGAACGCTGGAGAACTGTGAACCTTATCCAGAAGATATTTGCAAGCTCTTAATAATCACTGAAAGGTGTGTTCCATTTGATTCACAGTACCAAAGGATGTAAGTCTCTGAAGCCACAAATAATAATTTATGTCCATAACTCCGATTTTAGACTGTGTGAAGAGATTCTTACAGCAGCAGTTTCTCTAAGATGTTCCTCATGGAGCCAGAAGAGCCAGCAGGTATGGACAGAAGCCGCACCACAGCCCCACGGCTGCGGTGACTTTGCTGCGGGCAGCTGCTCAGGGCATATGACATCCTGGGGATGCTGTAATTCTGTCTTCCTTTGTGGAGGGAAACATGCTGGGTGCATTTCTCCCAACACAGTCTTAGAGTGTCTGAAGTGCGTTTCCCTGACCTAAAGTTTACGGGCAAAAAATGGTGTTCGAATACTGGGAAAGTGGCCATTAAATCCCTGTGAAACATAGCCTGAGACTTGTGTTTTGTAAAATAGTGAAGTCTTGATTAACAGATTATCTTTCCGAAAGGGGCAACTAAGGCAGGCTGCTGTTCTGTCAGCGCTGTTAGCTGGTGATAAACGGCTGAGGCCAGCTGAGAAAGAGGTCGCCCAGTAGGATCCCCTTTCCTTAAGATTTGATTACAGATTATAATTTTTTTCAAAGAGGAGCCCTTGCCCTCATTTTTTAATCACCTCCCCGGACAGGTTGCCTGAGTAGTCACAAGAGGTTAGGGTGCAAGCAGGAGTCTGGCTCCCTTCTGAGCTCCACAGGAGTCCTGGGTCTCCCTCTCCTCACCCCAGCTGCCTGTTTACACAAAGAGCTAAGAGGTGACTGGAAGCCTTTGCTGAGATCTTGTCAACAGAAAAAAAAAATACACTGACACTTGAAATTTCTTTTATTTTATTTTATTTTAGTTGTTGCAACAAAAAAAAAATTTCCCCCTCCTCGCACACATCGTCCCTCCCCTCACTCCCCTACCCCTCTCCCCCTCCCCCCAGTCCATTCCCCCTCCCTCTCGAGAATGAAGAGCAGTCCAGATTCCCTGCCCTGCGGGAAGTCCAAGGTCCTCCCACTTCTATCCAGGTCCAGGAGGGTGAGCATCCAAACAGGCTAGGCTCCCACAAAGCCAGTTCATGTATTAGGATCGAAACCTAGTGAAATTGTCCTTGGCTTCTCATCAGCCTTCATTGTCCCCTACGTTCAGAAAGTGCCGTTTTATCCCATGCTTATTCAGTCCCAGTCCCGCTGGCCTTGGTGAGCTCCCAAGAGGTCAGTTCCACTGTCACAGTGGGTAAGTGCACCCCTCGTGGCCCTGACTTCCTTGCTCATGGTCTCCCTCCTTCTGCTCCTCATTTGGATCTTAAGAGCTCAGTTCGGTGCTCCAATTTGGGTCTCTCTCTCTATCTCGATCAATCGCCAGATGAAGGTTCTAAGGTGATATGCAAGATATTCATCAGTATGGCTATAGGATAGGGTCATTTCAGGTTCCCTCTCCTCAGTTGCTCAAGGTACTAGCTGGGGACATCTCCCTGGACACCTGCGAGGCACTCTAGAGTCAAGTCTCTTGCCACTCCGAAGAGGGCTCCCTTAATTAGGATATATACTTCTCTGCTCCCGTGTCCATCCTTCCATTATCCCAACCATCCCATTCCCCCAAGCTCCCCCCATTCTCCCCTTCTCACATTTCTCACCCTATTTCTCCTTAGCCCCATGCCACCTCACCCCCAAGTTCCCAGGTTTTGCCCTGCAATCTTGTCTACTTCCCATATCCAGGCAGATGACTATATGTTTTTCTTTGGGTTCACCTTCTTATTTAGCTTCTCTAGGATCACAAATTATATGCTCAATGTCCTTTATTTATGGCTAGAAACCAATTATGAGTGAGTACATCGCATGTTCATCATTTGGAGCCTGGGATACCTCACTCAGGATAGTGTTTTCTATTTCCATCCATTTGCATGCAAAACTCGAGAAGTCATTGTTTTTTAGCACTGAGTAGTACTCTAATATGTATATATTCCACACTTTCTTCATCCATTGTTCGACTGCAGGGCATCTAGGTTGTTTCCAGGTTATGGCTATTACAAATAATGATGCTATGAACATAGTTGAACAAATGTCCTTGTCATATGATAGGGCATCTCTTGGGTATATTCCCAAGAGTGGTATTGCTGGGTCCAGAGGTAGGTTGATCCCGAATTTCCTGAGAAATCGCCACACTGATTTCCAAAGTGGTTGCACAAGTTTGCATTCCCACCAGCAATGGATGAGTGTGCCCTTTACTCCACAACCTCTCCAGCAAAGGCTATCATTGGTGTTTTTGATTTTAGCCATTCTGACAGGTGTAAGATGGTATCTCAAAGTTGTTTTAATTTGCATTTCCCTGATCACCAAGGAGGATGAGCATGACCTTAAGTGTCTTTTGGCCATTTGAATTTTTTCTGTTGAGAATTCTCTGTTCAGTTCAGTGCTCCATTTTTTAATTGGGTTAATTAGCATTTTAAAGTCTAGTTTCTTGAGTTCTTTATATATTTTGGAGATCAGACCTTTGTCTGTTGTGGTGAAGATCTTCTCCCAGTCAGTGGGTTGCCTTTTTGTCTTAGTGACAGTGTCCTTTGCTTTACAGAAGCTTCTCAGTTTCAGGAGGTCCCATTTATTCAATGTTGTCCTTAATGACTGTGCTGCTGGGGATATGCATAGGAAGTGATCTCCTGTGCCCACATGTTGTAGAGTACGTCCCACTTTCTCTTCTATCAGGTTCTGTGTGTTCAGCCTGATATTGAGGTCTTTGATCCATTTGGACTTGAGTTTTAGGCATGGCGATAGATATGGATCTATTTTCATTCTTCTACAGGTGCTACCAGTTCTGCCAGCATCATTTGTTGAAGATGCTTTCTTTCTTCCACTGAATACTTTTAGCTCCTTTATCAAAAATCAGGTGTTCATAGATTTGTGGGATAAAATCTGGGTCTTCTACTCTATTCCATTCATCAACTTCTCTGTTTTTATGCCAGTACCAAGCTGTTTTCAATACTGAAGCTCAGTAATAGAGTTTGAAGTCAGGGATGGTAATGCCTCTAGAAGTTCCTTTATTGTATAAGATTGTTTTGGCTATCCTGGGTTTTTTGTTTTTCCATATAAAGTTGATTAATGTCCTCTCAAGATCTGTGAAGATTTTCGATGGGATTTTAATGGGGATTGCATTGAATCTATAAATTGTCCTTGGTAGAATTGCCATTTTTACTATGTTGATCCTCCCAATCCAAGAGCAAGGTAGAGCCTTCCATTTTCTGGTATCCTCCTCAATTTCTTTCTTCAAGGACTTAAAGTGCTTGTCAAATAAATCCTTCACATCCTTGGTTAGAGTTACCCCCAAGATATTTTATGCTATTTGTGGCTATCGTGAAATGTGATGCTTCTCTGATTTCCCTCTCTACTTCCTTATCCTTTGTGTATAGGAGGGCAGCTGATTTTTTGGAATTGATCTTGTATCCTGCCACACTACTAAAGGTGTTTATTAGCTGTAGGAGTTCTTTGCTGGAGTTTTTGGGGTTTCTCATGTACACTATCATATCATCTGCAAATAATGAAAGTTTAACTTCTTCCTTTCCAATTCAAATCCCTTTGATCCCCTTATGTTGTCTTATTGCTATTGCTAGACCTTCAAGCACTATATTGAAAAGGTATGGAGACACTGGACAGCCTTGTCTTGTTCCTGATTTTAGTGGGATGGCTTTGAGTTTCTCTCCATTTAATGTGATGTTAGCTGTCGGCTTGCTATAAATGGCTTTTATTAGAGTTAGGTAAGAGCCTTCTATCCATAATCTCTCTAAGACCTTTATTATAAAGGGATGTTGAATTTTGTCAAAAGCTTTTTCAGCATCTAATGAAATGATCATATGGTTTTTTTCTTTCAGTTTATTTATATGATGGATTACATTGATAGATTTTCGTATGTTGAACCAGGCCTGCATCCCTGGGTTGAAGCCTACTTGATCATAATGGATAATTTTTGTAATGTGTTCGTGGATTCGGTTTGCCAGTATTTTATTGATGATTTTCGCATCCAAGTTCATAAGTGAGATTGGCCTGTAATTCACTTTCTTGGTTGTGTCTTTGTGTGGTTTTGGTATCAGGGAAACTGTAGCTTCATAGAAGGAATTTGGCAATGACGCTTCTGTTTCTATGTTGTGAAATACATTAAGGAATATAGGTATTAGGTCTTCTTGGAAGTTCTGGTAGAATTCTGCATTGAAACCGTCTGGACCTGGACTTTTTTTGGTAGGGAGGTTTTTTATAACAACTTCTAATTCTTTGTGACTAACAGGTCTATTTAGATTGTTCACCTGGTCCTGGTCTAACTTTGGTATATGGTACTTATCTAAAAAAGTGTCCATTTCTTTAACATTTTCCAACTTTGTGGCATACAGGCTTTTGTAGTAAGATCTAATGACTTTCTGAATTTCCTCTGTGTCTGTGGTTACATCTCCCTTTTTATTTCTGATCTTGATAATTTGTGTATTCTCTCTCTGCTGTTTGATTAGTTTGGATAAGGGTTTATCAATCTTGTTGATTTTCTCCAAGAAACAGGTTTTTGTTTCATTCATTGTTTGGATTGTTTTCTGTGTTTCTATTTTGTTGATTTCAGCCCTTAGTTTGATTATTTCCAGTTTTCTACTCCTCCTAGGTGCGTCTGCTTCTTTTTATTCTAGAGCTTTCAGTTGTGTTGTTAAGTCTCCAATGTGTGCTTTCTCATTTTCTTTAAGTGGGCACTGAGTGTTATGAACTTTCCTCTAAGCACTGCTTTCATAGTGTCCCATAGGTTTGAGTATATTGAGTCTTTATTTTCATTGAATTCAAGAAAGACTTTAATTTCTTTCTTTATTTTTTCCTTGATCCAGGTGTGATTCAGTAGTTGACTGTCCAGTTTCCATGAGTTTGTAGGCTTTCTGGGGGTGGCATTGTTGTTGAATTCTAGCTTTAATCCATGGTGATCCGATAAGACACAGGTGGTTACTAATTTTTTTTGTAACTGTGTAAGTTTTCTTTGTTACTGTGTATGTGGTCAATTTTCGAGAAGGTTCCATGAGCTGCAGAGAAGAAGGTATATTCTTTCCTATTTGGGTGGAATGATCTACAGATTTCTGTTAATTCCATTTGATTCATTACCTCCCTTAATCCTCTTATTTCTCTGTTAGGTTTCTATCTGATTTACCTGTCCATTGGTGAGAGAGGAGTGTTGAAATCTCCTACAATTAGTGTGTGTGGTTTGATGACTGCTTTGAGTTTTAGTAATATTTCTTTTACATAAGTGGGTGCTTTTATATTATCGGCATAGATATTCAGGTTGAGACTTTGTCCTGATGAATTGTTCCTGTGACGGGTTAAAAAATGTCCCTCTCCATCTCTTCTGACTGATTTAAGTTTGAAATCAACTTTGTTAGAAATTAGTATGGCCACACCTGTTTGTTTCTTAGGTCCATTTGCTTGATAAACCTTTTCCCAGCCCTTTACTCTGAATAGATGTCTGTCTTTCTGGTTGAGGTGTGTTTCTTGTAAACAGCAGAATGTTGGATCCTGTTTTCATATCCAATCTCTTAGCCTGTGCCTCTTTATAGGTGAGTTGAGTCCATTGATATTAACTGATATTAATGACCAGTGTTTGTTAACTCCAGTCATTTTTTTCTTATTTTTTTTTTGTAGTAGAGTTTGGGTGTTTCCCTTCTTCGAGTTGTGCTGGTGAAGGGTCATTAGATGTCTGAGTTATTGTGGGCACTGTTGGAATCCTTGGGTTGTGATTTTCCTTCTATTACTTTCTGTAAGGCTGGATTTGTGGCTACGTATTGTTTAAATTTGTTTTTATTCTGGAAAAGTTTGTTTTCTTTATTTATAGTGAATGAAAGCTTGGCTGGGTATAGTAGTCTGAGCTTGCATCCATGGTCTCTTAGTTTCTACAGTACATCTATCCAGGACCTTCTGGCTTTCATGGTTTCCATAGAGTAGTCAGGTGTAAGTCTGATAGGTTTACCTTTATAAGTAACTTGACCTTTTTCCTTTGCAGCTCTTAATATTCTTTCTTTATTCTGTATGTTTTTCTTATTGGAAAAAAAAGAAATTTCTGCCTCCTCCCCACCTCCCATTTCCCTTCCCCTCCTCCCCTTCTTCCCCCTCCCCCCACTCCTCCCCCTACCTCTCCAGCCTGAAGAGCAGTCAGGGTTCCCTGCCCTGTGGAAAGTCCAAAGTCCTCCCCCCTCAATCCTGGTCTAGGAAGGTGAACATCCAATCTGGCTAGGCTCCCACAAAGCCAGAACATGAAGTAGGATCAAAACCCGGTGCTATTGTCCTTGGCTTCTCAGCAGCCCTCATTGTCCGCCAAATTCAGAGAGTCCGGTTTTATCCCATGCTTTTTCAGTCACAGTCCAGCTGGCCTTGGTGAGCTCCCAATGGATCAGCCCTACTATCTCCGTGGGTGGGTGCACCCCTTGTGGTCCTGACTTCTTTGCTCATATTCTCCCTCCTTCTGCTCCTCATTGGAACATTGGGAGCTCAGTCCGGTGCTCCAGTGTGGGTCTCTGTCTCTATCTCCATCCATCGCCAGATGAAGGTTCTATGGTGATATGCAAGATATTCATCAGTATGGCTATAGGATAGGGTCATTTCAGGTTCCCTATCCTCAGCTGCCCCAGGAACTAACTGGGGACATCGCCTTGGGTACCTGGAAGCCCCTATACGTCCAAGTCTCTTGCCAACCGTAAGATGGCTCCCTTAATTAAGATGTGTGCTTCCCTGCTCCCCTAACCAACCTTCCTTTATCCCAATCATCCCGTTTCCCTAAGTTCCCCCCAACCTCCTCTTCCCACATTTCTCTCCCATTCTCCCCTTCCCCCCTCCTACCACACCCCCAAGATCTCAATTTTTACCCGGCAATCTTGTTTATTTCCCATAACCAGGCGGATAGGTTTATGTTTTTCATTGCGTTCACCTTCTTATTTAGTTTCTTTAGGATATCAACTTATAGACTCACTGACCTTCATTTATCTCTAGAAACTAATTATGAGTGAGTACATCCCTTGTTCATCCTTTTGGGTCTGGGTTACCTCGCTCAGGATAGTGTTTTCTATTTCCATCCATTTGCATGCAAAATTCGCAAAGTCATTGTTTTTTACCGCTGAGTAGTATTCTAATGTGTATATATTCCACACTTTCTGCATCCATTCTTCCATTGAAGGGCATCTAGGTTGTTTCCAGTTTCTGGCTATTACAAATAATGCTGCTATGAACATAGTTGAACAAATGCTTTTGTCATATGATAGGGAATCTCTTGGGTATATTCCCAAGAGTGGGATTGCTGGGTCCATGGGTAGGTTGATCCCGAATTTCCTAAGAAACCGCCACACTGATTTCCAAAGTGGTTGCACAAGTTTGCATTCCCACCAGCAATGGATGAGCGTACCCCTTTCTACACAGCCTCTCCAGCAAAGGCTATCAATGGTGTTTTTGATTTTAGCCATTCTGACAGGTGTAAGATATCTCAATGTTGTTTTGATTTGCATTTCCCTGATCGCTAAGGAAGTTGAGCATGACCTTAAGTGTCTTTTGGCCATTTTAACTTTTTCTGTTGAGAATTTTCTCTTCAGGTCAGTACCCCATTTTTTAATTGGGTTAATTAGCATTTTAAAGTCTAGTTTCTTGAGTTCTTTATATATTTTGGAGATCAGACCTTTGTCTGTTGCGGGGTTGGTGAAGATCTTCTCCCAGTCAGTGGGTTGCCTTTTTGTCTTAGTGACAGTGTCCTTTGCTTTACAGAAGCTTCTCAGTTTCAGTAGGTCCCATTTATTCAGTGTTGCCCTTAATGTCTGTGCTGCTGGGGTTATACCTAGGAAGCAATCGCCTGTGCCCATCTGTTGTAGGGTACTTCCCACTTTCTCTTCTATCAGGTTCAGTGTGTTCAGATTGATGTTGAGGTCTTTGATCCATTTGGACTTGAGTTTTGTGCATGGTGATAGATATGGGTCTATTTCCATTCTGCAGGTTGACATCCAGTCATGCCAGCACCATTTGTTGAAGATGCTTTCTTTCTTCCATTGTATACTTTTAGCACCTTTATCGAAAATGAGGTGTTCATAGGTTTGTGGGTTAAAATCCGGGTCTTCTATGCGATTCCATTGGTCGACTTCTCTATTTTTATGTCAATACCACACTGTTTTCATTACTGTAGCTCTGTAATAGAGTTTGAAGTCAGGGATGGTAATGCCTCCAGAAGTTCCTTTATTGTATAAGATTGTTTTGGCTATCCTGGGTTTTTTGTTTTTCCATATAAAGTTGATTATTGTCCTCTCAAGATCAGTGAAGAATTTTAATGGGATCTTAATGGGGATTGCATTGAATCTATAAATTGCCTTTGGTAGGATTGCCATTTTTACTATGTTGATCCTCCCAATCCAAGAGCAAGGGAGATCCTTCCATTTTCTGGTGTCATCTTCAATTTCTTTCTTCAATGCCTTAAAGTTCTTGTCAAATAGAACTTTCACTTTCTTGGTTAGAGTTACCCCTAGATATTTTATGCTGTTTGTGGCTATCGTGAAAGGTGATGCTTCTCTGATTTCCCTCTCTGCTTCCTTATCCTTAGTGTATAGGAAGGCCACTGACTTTTTGGAGTTAATCTTGTATCCGGCCACATTACTAAAGGTGTTTATCAGCTGTAGAAGTTCTTTGGTGGAGTTTTTGGGGTCGCTTATGTATACTATCATATCATCTGCAAATAACGAAAGTTTAACTTCTTCCTTTCCAATACGAATCCCCTTGATCCTCTTATGTTGTCTAATTGCTATTGCTAGAACTTCAAGCACTATATTGAAGAGGTATGGAGAGAGTGGACATCCTTGTCTTGTTCATGATTTTAGTGGGATGGCTTTGAGTTTTTCTCCTTTCAATTTAATGTTAGCTGTCGGCTTGCTGTAAATAGCTTTTATTAAATTTAGGTATGACCCTTGTATCCCTAATCTCTCCAAGACCTTTATCATAAAGGGGTGTTGAATTTTGTCGAATGCTTTTTCAGCATCTAATGAAATGATCATATGGTTTTTTTCTTTCAGTTTATTTATATGGAGGATTACATTGATAGATTTGCGTATGTTGAACCAGCCCTGCATCTCTGGGATGAAGCCTACTTTATCATAATGGATAATTTTTCTAATGTGTTCTTGGATTCGGTTTGCCAGTATTTTGTTGAGGATTTTTGCGTCGATGTTCATGAGTGAGATTGGCCTGTAATTCTCTTTCTTGGATGAGTCTTTGTGTGGTTTTGGTATGAGAGTGACTGTAGCTTCATAGAAGGAATTTGGCAATGACGCTTCTGTTTCTATGTTATGAAATACATTAAGGAGTACAGGTATTAGGTCTTCTTGGAAGTTCTGGTAGAATTCCGCATTGAAACCGTCTGGTCCTGGGCTTTTTATGGTAGGGAGGTTTTTGATAACAGCTTCTAATTCTTCGCAACTGACAGGTCTATTTAGATTGTTCACCTGGTCCTGATTTAACTTTGATATTTGGTATTTATCTAAAAAAGTGTCCATTTCTTTTACATTTTCCAGTTTTGTGGCATACAGGCTTTTGTAGTAAGATCTAATGATTCTCTGAATTTCCTCTATGTCTGTGGTTATGTCCCCCTTTTCATTGCTGATCCTATTAATTTGCATATTCTCTCTCTGCCGTTTGATTAGTTTGGATAGGGGTTTATCAATTTTGTTGATTTTCTCCAGGAACCAGCTTTTTGTTTCATTGATTCTTTGGATTGTTTTCTGTGTTTCTATTTCGTTGATTTCAGCCCTCAGTTTGACTATTTCCAGTCTTCTACTCCTCCTAGGTGAGTCTGCTTCTTATTTTTCTAGAGCTTTCAGGTGGGCTGTTAAGTCTCCAATGTGTGCTTTCTCTGTTTTCTTTAAGTGAGCACTTAGGGCTATGAACTTTCCCCTTAGGACTGCTTTCATAGTGTCCCATAAGTTTGAGTAGGTTGTTTCTTTATTTTCATTGAATTCAAGGAAGACTTTAATTTCTTTCTTTATTTCTTCTTTGATCCAGGTGTGGGTCAATAGTTGACTGTTCAGTTTCCATGAGTTTGTAGGCTTTCTGGGGGTAGCATTGTTGTTGAATTCTAACTTTAGTCCATGGTGATCTGATAAGACACAGGGGGTTACGAATATTTTTTTGTAACTGTGGAAGTTTGCTTTGTTACCGAGGATGTGGTCAATTTTAGAGAGGGTTCCATGAGCTGCAGAGAATAAGGTATATTCTTGCCTATTTGGGTGGAATGTTCTATAGATGTCTATTAAGTCCATTTGAATCATTACCTCCATTAATTCTCTTATTTCTCTGTTAGGTTTCTGTCTGATTGACCTGTCCATTGGTGAGAGAGGAGTGTTGAAATCTCCTACAATTAGTGTGTGTGTGGTTTGATGACTGCTTTGAGTTTTAGTAATATTTCTTTTACATAAGTGGGTGCTTTTATAATATCGGCATAGATATTCAGGCTGAGACTTTGTCCTGATGAATTGTTCCTGTGACAAGTTAAAAAATGTCCCTCTCCATCTCTTCTGATTGATTTAAGTTTGAAGTCAACTTTGTTAGAAATTAGTATGGCCACACCTGTTTGTTTCTTAGGTCCATTTGCTTGATAAACCTTTTCCCGTCCCTTTACTCTAAGTAGGTGCCTGTCTTTGTGGTTGAGGTGTGTTTCTTGTAAACAGCAGAATGTTGGATCCTGTTTGCGTATCCAATCTCTTAGCCTGTGCCTTTTTATAGTTGAGTTGAGTCCATTGACATTAAGGGATATTAATGACCAGTGGTTGTTAACTCCGGTCACTTTTTTAGTCATAAAGTTTGTGTGTTTGCCTTCTTTGAGTTGCACTAGTGAAGGGTCTCTAGATGTTTGAGTTATTGTGATCATTGTTGGACTCCTTGGTTTGTGATTTTCCTTCTATTACTTTCTGTAAGCCTGGATTTGTAGCTACGTATTGTTTAAATTTGTTTTTATCCTGGAAAATTTTGTTTTCTCCATTTATAGTGAATGAAAGCTTGGCTGGGTATAGTAGTCTGGGCTTGCATCCATGTTCTCTTAGCTTCTGCAGTACATCTATCCAGGACCTTCTGGCTTTCAGGGTTTCCATAGAGCAGTCAGGTGTAAGTCTGATAGGTTTACCTTTATAAGTAACTTGACCTTTTTCCTTTGCAGCTCTTAATATTCTTTCTTTATTCTGTATGTTTTGTGTTTTGATTATTATATGGCGAGAAGATTTTTTTTTTGGTCCAGTCTATTCGGTGTTCTGTATGCTTCTTGAACCTTCAAAGGAATATCTTTCTTTAGGTTGGGAAAGTTTCCTTCTATAATTTTATTAAATATATTTTCTGGACCATTGAGCTGTACTTCTTCTCCTTCTTCTATCCCAATTATTCTTAGGTTTGGTCTTTTTATTGTGTCCCAGATTTCCTGAATGTTTTGTGATGAGAATTTGTTGGTTTTGCTGTTTTCTTTGATCAGTGTGTTTATTTTCTCTATGGTATCTTCAGTGTCTGACATTCTTTCTTCTATCTCTTGTAATCTGTTGGTAGTACTTGTCTCTGTGTTTCCTGTTTGTTTACCCAGGTTTTCCATCTCCATCCTTCTCTCGGTTTGTGTTTTCTTCATTACTTCCACTTCATTCTTCAAGTCTTGAACCGCTTCCCTTATCTGTTTGATTGCTTTTTCTTGCTTCTCTTGGTTTTCTTGGGTATCTTTGAGCGATTTATTCATTTCTTCTACCTTTTTGTTTGTCATCTCTAATTGTTTATGGCAGTTTTTCACCTCCTGTTTAAGGTCTTCTATTATTTTCATATAATTCACTTTTGAGTCGATTTGTTCTAATTCTTCTGGAGTAGGGTGTACAATTCTTTTTGTTTCGGGATCCCTGGATTCCGGTGATGTCATGTTGCCTTTCAGGTTGTTGGAGGAATTCTTGCATTGGCGCCTTCCCATCTCTTCCTTCAAATGGAGCCAGGAGAGGCCTGGTGTCTTGGTCCAGTCTTTGCTGTGACTGACTCTCTGGGTGTATCTCTTCAGTGTAGAAGCAGGAACCAACCCGTCCAGATGGAACTCCTCAGCACAACAACTGGGACGCGACCCTGGAGCACCAGCTTTAGGTGCTCGAGATCCCTTACAGGGAACCTTGAGACCTGCCCAGAAGGCAGGCACTCCCCGCTCTGGGTGGATAGCCTTAGTAAAGGAGCTTACAACCTATCTTGAGCACTGGTCCTAGCAAACAGCAGGGCAGGGTTGGGGGGTGGGGTGCTGGGGGGTTGGGTTGTGCCTAAGAAAGACAGCCCTGCAGAAGGAGCTGGGGGAGGGGGGTTTGTGCTCGCTTCTGGGACACACCGCCCCTGGATAGCAGACACTCACCCGTCCAGATGGAACTCCTCAGCACTGAAACATGTACGCCTGGTAATCCAATGACCCACGGACAAACGGGCGAACTTGGGGGCAGTACGGGGTCTAGTAGATCACAGGAGACTCTGCCGTGCAAGTTGAAGGTGCCCGTACTCCCTTTGGCGGTACTTGAGGCCTTCCTGGTAGGCAGGCACTCTGGGTGGGTAGCCTTAGTGTAGGAGCAGAAACCTGTTCCTGAGCAAAGGCCCTTGCAGACCAAGCAGGCTTGGGGGAGGGGGTCGGTGTATAAGAAAGACAGCCCTGTAGAAGGAGCTGGGGGAGGGGGATTTGTGCTCTCTTCCGGGACAATCCACCCCTGGATAGCACACACTCACCCGTCCAGATGGAGCTCCTCAGCACCTAAACAGGGATGGCTGGTGACACTTGAAACTTCTGTGAAGTTTATCATCCTCTAATTCCTTAGACAGTTGGAATTCCCCAGCAGCAAAAATAATGTTGACGAAGTTCGGTAAGAGTTTACCGAATCATTACAAAGGTAAAAGTTAAGACATAAGAAGTCTATTTCAAAGGCATACACCATAACTTGGATTTCTCTTTTTGGTGCCAAGAATTCCCTGGACTATGAATTGGGTCAGCCGATTGTCTCATACAACTGTTAACTATATAGAAAAGTTCAAAGCATCTCTTTTATGTCAAAGTAAGTTTGTCATGTGGCTTATACTACACAGATTTACTTATTCTATTCCTCCCTGAATAAATGCCAGTTCTGGCCCAAGCATACAGAGAGTTAGGTTGCACAGCCGAGGGGACTGTGTGCAATGAGAATACAGATAAAACGGTTTGATAAAGCAAAGAAGCTTTATTTTCATGTCAGTGCTGATAGCCAGAGCTTAGCCTACTGACAGGATGGACATGGTTAAATGACTAAGTAAATAAACAAGCAGACAGAATACTCCAATTTAAATTCAGTATGCAAGTTTTCACTTTTATTTCAAACCTAGTAACTATATTTCCAGATAAGAATGACACAGCAGCCGGGCGGTGGTGGCGCACGCCTTTAATCCCAGCACTCGGGAGGCAGAGGCAGGCGGATCTCTGTGAGTTCGAGACCAGCCTGGTCTACAGAGCTAGTTCCAGGACAGGCTCCAAAGCCACAGAGAAACCCTGTCTCGAAAAACCAAAAAAAAAAAAAAAAAAAAAAAAGAATGACACAGCAAGTGGTCTCACAACTATAAGAATAATTATGAGAAGGCTGGAGTGATGGCTCAGCAGTTAAGAGCACTGGTTGTTCTTCCAAAGGACCTGGGTTCAATTCTGACACTCACATGGCAGCTCACAACTGTCTGTGATTCCAGTTCCAGGGGATCTAGCATCCTCACACAGACATGCAGGCAAAACCCCAGTGTACATAAAAAAATAAATAAATTTTTAACAAGAAAAACTTTAATATATGTCCTTCGTATAGATTACATAAAACTGAACCACTTAAATAAATGTACATTTCCATAAAAACCATGTAAGTTAGGCTGAAGATGTAGCTCGGTTAGTAGGGTGACTAGCCTAAGCTGATGGGTTTGAGTCCCATCACTGCAGAAAGCTGAGCATAGTGTAATCCTTATAACCTAATCAGGAAGGAAGGCTGGAGGAGGGTCGGGGGCTCAAGGTCAACCTTGTATGCAAAGTTAGCTTGAGGTCAAGGTGATCTACTTGAGACCCTATCTATAAAAAAGATTATTAAAATAAAAGAATTGTTTACATTATAAAAATGTTGCCATTACCGATATCCAAATTTACCTTGGCAATAAAATATCTGTTGTTGTGAGTTTGCTCCAGGTTGGACTGGCATCAAGAAGCTGACCTCTTGCCCTCAGCAAAGTGCGTAAATGGGCACAGTAATGGAATTCTGTGAGTATCCTAGCAGTGGTTTGTATTGACTCTACAGTCAATTATTTTATTTTGAAGTCAATTTAAAATATTGGGTGCATAGTCTGCACCAGATTCTCTGGGTATATATAATAGCTTTCAGTGTATTACTTTTATGAAACTTCTGAGTGTATCAATTAGTGACTCTCTGGTACTTGTGCCTTCTCTCGAGCTCTCTTATGTTGGTTTGCCTTGCCTGACTTCAGTGAGATGGATTTTGTTTTATCTTATTTTATTTTGTCATGCTTGGCTGTTGTCTTTTAGAAGCCTGTTCTTCTCTAATGAGAGACAGAAGGGAGCGGATCCGGATAGGAGGGAGGGTGGTGAGAAACTGGAAGGAACAGAGGTAGAGGAAACTATAATCATGATATATGGTATGGGAAAATAATATATTTTCAATAAAAGGAAAAAAAAGAGAAAAATAAATAAAATATTGATGGTGTCTTACCCACAACTCTTGACCAACATCTTCAAAGAGATTGTCAGCAAAATATCCAACTGTTTAGTCTGACATCAACTACTGATTCAGCCAAGAGCAGAAAGAAATTTCCAGTCTCAGCACATCCTAAGATAATCCTTCTGTTCATTATTTCAAATAATTATGGTTTAATTTAAATAATAGTGATTATTATATTATATTATTATAACAATATTGTGAGGGAACAATATTGTGTAGAACTGAATTCATGCCAAAAATGAGGGAACTTACTTTATATAGTAGAGAATCTGACTTGTCAAGCTGCAAGGTACCTTAAAAGTCAAACCATACTAATGAACAGCACAACTTAGGTGATGGGGGACAGAGAGGAAATACAGGGGAAGCCAGGACCTGCAGAAGAAATGTTGTGTAAGGAATAAATGCCTGTCTGCAATTAATTTTAGACTTTACCATGATTGTGATAGGAGACATAACTAACTTATTTTATGTAGATCGAGCAAAGATAAAATTGACTTGGGGATGCCAGATAAAAGAGATAAAGTTTGCTCACCATAAAAGAAAAGGTACTTTAAGAAAACTAGAACTCGGGGCTGGAGAGATGGCTCAGAGTTTAAGAGCACTGACTGATCTTCCAGAGGTCGTGAGTTCAATTCCCAGCAACCACATGGTGGCTCACAGCCATCTGTAATGAGATCAGGTACCCTCTTCTGGTCAGCAAGCATACAGACAGACAGAACACCATACATAATTAATAAATAAATCTTTAAAAAAAGAAAGAAACAAAGAAACAAAGAAGCAAAGAAAAGAAAACTAGAACTCAAGAGAGAAATAGGATTGTTGAGCAAATCCAGATGCTACCAGAGAGGATGTGATCAGAGAAAAACCAGGCAAGCTGTTCCCAAAGCATTGTGCAGATGCCTGGGTACCATGCAGGCGCTAAGACTGGGAATGCCACAGGGCTCAAGTCTCCTCCACAGTTTCATTCTTATCTGTTCTTATTGGTTGTCTATATATAAACTGACTACAAAGGCAATTACCACTATTTCCTTCAGATTTATAGCAAATTGTGCTTCAGCATGAAAAAGATATGTGCAAAGTCTGCAAAGGACAGTGAGTTTTACCACAACAGATGACCAAAGTCCAAAGCCGCTGTGTGTGAGAATCACTGTCTCTGCACAAGCCTTTAGGGTTTCTCTTCCAATTTCTCTGACCATCATTTTCTTCTCTGTAAGCAAGAAGACAAGAGTTCCTCCTGCTGCTCAAAGTGTCATCAGGAGGAATGAATGAAGCAATGAAAAGTACTTGGTACATTTTCTGGCAATGTGTCTGAGGAGCTTGAAAACATTCGTGATCATTCATGTCCTGGTTGTTTCTGTTTTTCTAACAGCGTTGGGATCCCAGAACAAGACAATACATTTTGTGACTGAGTTTATCCTCCTGGGTTTCAGTAACCAGGGGGAGATGCAAGGTTTATTCTTCTCCTCAATCCTGGTTCTCTACCTCCTAACCTTGCTGGGGAATGGAGCTATTGTCTGCGCTGTGAAATGGGATCGGAGGCTCCACACGCCCATGTACATCTTCCTGGGAAGCTTCGCATTTTTAGAGATATGGTATGTTTCTTCTACCATCCCAAATATGCTGGTCAACATCCTCTCTGAGAACAAGACCATCTCCTTCTCTGCCTGCTTCCTCCAATTCTATTTCTTTTTTTCGCTGGGTACGACAGAGTGTTTCTTCTTATCAGTTATGGCTTACGATCGATACCTGGCTATCTGCCGACCTTTGCATTACCCCTCCATCATGACTAGGAAGTTCTGTGTAATCCTGATCTGTGTGTGCTGGGTGAGTGGATTCCTCTGCTACCCAGTCCCAATCGTCCTCATCTCCCAGCTTCCTTTCTGTGGACCTAACGTCATTGACCACATTGTCTGTGACCCAGGACCTTTGTTTGCACTGGCCTGTGTCCCTGCTCCCTCCACTGAGCTTCTTTGTTATACCTTCAATTCAATGATCATCTTTGGGCCCTTCCTCTCCATCTTGGGATCCTACACTCTAGTGCTCAGAGCTGTGCTCCGTGTGCCTTCTGGTGCTGGTCGAACTAAAGCTTTCTCCACATGTGGATCCCACTTAGTGGTGGTGTCCCTGTTCTATGGGACTCTCATGGTGATGTATGTGAGCCCAACCTCAGGGAACCCAGCAGGAATGCAGAAGGTCGTCACTCTGATTTACTCAGCCTTGACTCCCCTCTTAAACCCCCTCATCTATAGTCTCCGGAACAAAGACATGAAAAACGCCCTGAAGAAAGTCCTGGGACTGACAACTCTCCAAAACTGAGACAGTTTTGAAGAAGTCATGGATCACTTTTTTAAAACACGTTTAAAATTATTTTTACTATACAGATTAATGTGACCTACTGTGATATTGCCACCGTCTTCTCTGAATCCATCGTGACCATATGCATTTTATCTTTGCCCTTGCCCCACAGTTCCAAATTTTTAATAACCCTCTTCTTTCAGGCTAGCACATTTTCTTACTTTAGTTTTCCACATAAATGAATGAACTTGGCTTTCTATGTTTGGCTCATGTATCTTAACATGATATTTCCCAATTTTGTCCATTTGTTGCAAGTAATAGATTTCATTCTTCTTCATGGAAAAGTCCATTTGTATAATTTTTTTCTATTCATTCATTGACATTGACAGGAACCTAGACTGTTTGCATACCTTAGCTGTCATAGATAGTGCCCCTGGTAGCTCTCTTAATTTTTTTGGATATTTATCTAGTAGTGGTGTAGCTGGGTCACATAGTAATTCAAATGTTTTTAAGATTTTCCAGACTGTTTTCTGGAAATTACACTACCACTTTCCAAGTGTGCAATAGCAATAAAGAATTGCTTCTTTAAGTGACCAACAGTGAAACAGAGGGAGAGACTCAACGTTCACAGTTCCTAACAGTGCAAGGTGAGCTCATTGACGATAAATGGTCAATAATAAAACGTTGTATGTATAGCCAAACTGAGTAATTACATGATGCTAACCTGTACATAAACATGTATATTTTTTTGTATATTCTTGCTCTGTGGTATATATTTGAACCTTAGTTGGTGGGAAAAAAATTGCATGCTAATCTGAAGCTTTTTACTACAATTTTTCATAATCTGAAAGTAAAATTTTTAGATGAGTAAAAACACCACATGTGTGCACACATGCAACACTATCTGTATATAGTATATATGTATATATATTAATATATGTGTGCATGCTATATTGATATACCTGTGTACTGTATATACTATGTCATAGTTTGAGGCTGTCTTTCTCACCAAGGTCACAAAATAGTCACCTCTATTCTTTATACCTCCTTCTCTTAGCGATAAAATCTTCTCTTCCTGCCACAGCTGAGAGCCTGCATCCCTTCTCAGCTCTCCTGCTGCTCACTGCAAAAGCCTTGCACTTCATGGTCAGTCTTAGAATTTCATCACAACACATTTGCTTCCAATCAGAGTGGTTTGTGATTTATTAATTTATTCTATGTGTTTGGGTGTTTTGCCTGCATGTATATATGTATACTACATGAGGGTCTGGTGTCCAAGGAGGACAGAAGAGGGCATTGGATCCCATGAAACTGGAGTTGCAGCTGATAATGAGTGGCCATGTGGATGCTGGGAACCAAACCCAAGTCCTCCACAAGAACATCAAGTACTCTTAACTGCTGAACCACCTCTGCAGCCTCACCCCCATCAGGGATCTTTATTTGTAGTGCTTCCTCTCCATGTCAGTCTGACAATTCCAATATAACAAGTAAGTGTAATACTTCCATTTAATTTCCATATCAGTCGGACAGAAGCCTGTGCCTCTCAGGAAACCACAGTGAAAAATCTCAGATAAAGTACTCAAAGAAAATTAGGCCAAGAACAGGTTTCAGTTTTGTCCTCGGAGCTTATGCTAACACAGGAAGGCAATCAGTTGAAGTAGTTTTCTTGAAACCAGACAGTAAAGTGGTAGAACTTAGTTCTGGTAAAACAGGGAAAACAAAAAGACTGGCCTCCATCACTGAGTGAGGAGATGCCTGGCATTTCCATCAAAGCCTATCTGGCAGCAGTGTTCAGCGGGCATGGTTATCTGAGGATAATATTCTTTTAATTCCAAGTTTTATACTAAAAATTGAAAACCGTACTCATTTTTTTCTCTTTCACAACTGAGATTTTATTAGCTGAGGAACAGAGCGCAGACATTTCCGTTCTTAACAGAGGTGCCTAGACCCTGTAAGTCATACATTGTGTGCCTGTGTCACAACGAAGAGCCACGTGTTGTTTCTCTTTGAACTTACTCCAGTGATGTGGCGAGTTTTTCTTAAGTCTCACATAACAATCAAACACTTCCGATCCTCAATGCCACACCTTTCACAGAGCATTAGTACAGTTGTTAGGAGAATGGACTGTCGCGACAAAAGACGTTACAGTCCGACTCGGCAAGGACCAGCACGCCAGAAACTCCAATTGCTTTGTATTGTAAGATCTAAAGCTAGCCTCCTCTTCAGAATGTTGTGCTGACTCTGGGATAGTCACACCTCTCCTGACTCCGTATTCTGCTATTTTCTGGTTTACCAAAAATAAATAAATAAATAAACAACAAATAAACAGCAAACGTTTTGCCTCCTAATGAAATTCAAATGCATTTTTTAAAGGAGGATGGGTGGATTCTTCCAACCTTTAAAAAATGTTTCTAGAGCTATTAAAAACTCTCATTCACAAAACAGTTGATAAGTACTCCCCTGAATTGTACAAGACGGGAGACAGGGACCGCTGACAGACGTGATGAATGGTTCGTCGAACTTAGCTCCTTTCTCTTCTACTTCAAAGGCTGCACTCGGGTTTTCCGTCTCTCCATCTTCTGCAGGAAGATCTGTAGTTCGCTGGTCAGCCATTTCAGGATGTTTGCCCTTGGCCCCTCGCTTCCTTTCGTTTGCACGTTTTTGTCTGATGATTTGTCCTTCCCAGGACCTTTCTCGGCTTGGTGCCCCCCTTAGCCACCAATGGTCACCTCGCAGAGCAGTGCTTGGGACTCTGCCTTCTTCTCTCCATCAGTGCTGGCCCGCTCGGGAAATGTGGCTAGGATGCAGGGTGGGAAGTACAGGAGATGCTGAACCGTCATGGAGCTGCACTGTCTAGCTGCCACAGCACCAACTACTGCAGCTGCTACAATTATACTTGCAATCCAGCAGACAGATTCTCTTGCCTTTAAGAGAAAAATGGGCCCTTCGGAACAACACTAAGGGTCAGGGAGTGGCTCAGTGGGCAAAGACGCCTGCTGGTAAACCTCACAACCTGAATTTGAACCCGATTGATCCCTGGGATCCACATGGTTAAAGGAGTGGATCAGCTCCCACAAGTGTCATCTGACTTCTATATCACACCTTGACATGTGGGTGCACACAAGCATGCATGCGTGTGTGTGTGTGTGTGTGTGTGTTCAACAAAAAATTTTAAAAACTTATTTAAAAACAAAATAAAAGAATGATAATAGTCTCTATCTGTTGCAAAAGAAAGTCTCCCACCACACTGGAACCCTCTACGTAGACCAGGCTAGCCTCGCACACACAGATCCACCTGCATCTACCTTCCAAGAGTTGGGATTAAGGGCGTGAGCCACAATACTCAGCCTCCACATTTGATTTTTAAAATAAAAGTTTTAAGATATTAGGGTTGCTGAGGATGTTGCTGAGTTAGTAAGCGCTTTCATAACATGTATGACGTTCTGGGTTCAAACCCCAGCACCACAGAATCCAGGGGTGGTGCCACACACTTGTGCTCCTGTCGGCAGGGAGGTATATGGACTAAAACACCAGATACTCTGTCA
Source organism: Microtus obscurus (assembly GCA_963919715.1). NCBI lineage: Eukaryota > Metazoa > Chordata > Mammalia > Rodentia > Cricetidae > Microtus > Microtus obscurus. Next base: position 1,281,098 of record CAWTZC010000431.1, on the reverse strand, counting down.
TCTCCAGCTACGTGGGGAATCAAGATCCTGTCTCAAAACAAAATTCCCTGCCACAGCAATGACATAATCCTTTCTTCAAAGTGATCTGAGCCTGGAGGGTCAGCCTTGAGAGAGTCCCCTCCCACCACTGTCCCTGCCTCTCCTCAAAAGGTACCTCAAGCTGTACCAAGGGGACCGGTCCTGTGCTTTGTGTCCTTCTGTGTCAACTGCACCAGGGTGTCCCGTGTCCCCTGTACACAGTGCTCATGCAATTGACCCAAACTGAGGAGGTGAATTAAGAGCTAAACATAACTGTCCGTATAAGAACAGGTATTTAGAATGTAGTTAGGGATTATACTGGTTTAATAAAGTGCTGGTTGTCAGCTCTTCTCTAATATCCATGACTTCACTAGCCCTGGGAGTTGGCCAGGTCTCCAATATAAGAATGATTTCCCTCTTGTTGAGCAGGTATGAAGCACAATTAGAGAGCTGGTGGGTACCAACAAGGTATGTCTGCCACTTACTGCACCCTTTGAGTAATTGTACCACGTTGGTTGTCACCATTCATGGGCATCACAGCTAGTGAGACTGTTGGTTGCTTCCTTCTCTTGGAAGCTTCCGTGAAACCTTCTGTTTCTACAAGCAGCAAACAGATGCTGAGAGCAGAGGAAACAGTGTTCCCCAAGGAAAAATATGTCAGTGAAATATATAAAATCAAATGATTATCCTAAAATCACACATAAAAGTTGGCTATATAGACTGATCAGATTGTGTTTATGTATGTAGTAGTGTGTGTGCATGTGTGTAACAACAATTAAGGGGAAAAAAGCCTTAAATTTGGGAAGGATAAAGAAAGGGTAGATATAAAAGGTTTGATGTTGAAATGGGGGCGGCAGGGTTGTGTCCCCAACACCCGGGCTGCCTGGCTAGCTTATGCCCGAAATAACAACACACAAACTGTATTCATTTAAACACTGCTTGGCCCATTATATCTAGCTTCTTCTCGGCTAACCCTCGCACCTGGACTAGCCCATTTCTAATAATGTGTGTAAGCACCCCAAGGTGCGCTTACCGGGAAGATTCTAGCCTACGTCCATCTTGGGTCAGAGCTTCATCGCGAGTGTGCCTCAGAGAGCAGAGCTATCCCATCTGCCCGCGAGACAGGAGCCTGACGTCTCTGAGCAGAGCTGCATGATTTCTGACCTCACTTCCTCTTCCTGCCTGCATACTATTCTGTTTATTCCACCCACCTATGTTCTAACCTATCAGGGCCAAGGCAGTTTATTGAACCAATGAAATCAACAGATTGATGTATGACACTCCCACATCAGTTTGAAGGGAGGACAGGGAAGGAGCAAATTATAAAAACTTAAAAACTAAAAGACACAAATTTTAATATAAAATACAATAAAGAAAGGTTTAAAATAAAGGTATTTAATTGGGCATCTATGTATCTCATGACAAGTTTCAAGAGGCTGTGTGATCTGTGGCATATTATATTCAATAATCCCTGTAGATCAATTTATCAAAAACATTAATGAAACCCCATGACAAGAAGAAAAGAGATCCCCAAGGACAACATGAGAAATAATAGGTTCATTTGAACAGAGAGTGGAGAAATATCAACAGTGGACAACATAGGGAGCAAACTGGGACCAACACATAATCATTACACAGTGAGAAACAGAACACCACACTGTTGTAGTGCAGAAGAAGCAGAATCAGTAATGTATGAGGGGCTTATGCACAGCCTCTGTGTTTGATCCGGGAAAGAAGGAAAGCTCTGTGACCTTATACAGACTCCAGGATGATGTCATGCCTGACAGGCACTGATGCTGTTGTGCATGACAGGTGAGCCTGCTTACTAATACATCTCTTCATACAATATGCTCAAGGGGCTGTCAAGGAATATCAGTTTGTTTTTTTGCTCCAAACTGAAGGAAAAGAATTATTCAGAGTGTTTATATCGCCATGGAATTTACCCACTCCAAAGCCAATGTGTGAAACAGGAACGAAGTCATGCACAGGTCTTCCCCTCAAGGAGGTGGCTTAGATAGCAGGGAGCTGAGGCTTTCAACAGTATTGTGCAGAATACTGAGGGAATGGCTCTGTCCACTGAGAGGGAAAACAATAGGAAACAGCATTTGATGCTAATGTATTTCTCTCTCAGTTATAGCCTTATCTGTTGCACTGTCCAATAGGAAAGTCTCTGGGTGTGGTGGTGTGTGTGCACTGGATGCACTGGATACGCTATGATGTACTGCATGCATTGGATGCATCATAATGCACTGCATGCAATGGATGTAGTATGTTGCACTAGATACACTATGATGCAATGGATGCCCTATAATGCACTGCGTGCAATGGATGTAGTATGTTGCACCAACACACTATGATTCAATGGATGCCCTATAATGTGCTGGTACACCAAGCATTGAAGGAACAAAAGGGTTCTTGAGTTTGACACCAGTCTGAGCTATAGAGGGAGGCCTTGGAAATAGAGACCACTTCCTTGAGGAGAGAAGGAAAAAGAGGAAGAAACTGAGCATGAGGAGAAGGAAGAGAAGGCACTTGTGACTGTAAGATCAAATCAGTGTTGATGCAAAAAGCTTTACCTTATGTGCTTTCCACTGCATTCTACGTGAATTCTTAATCCTCATCAACACTGATTTTTAATGTCAACAAAGTAATCTATAACTGATACACATGCAGCTCAGACTTATATATTTTGACTTGGGATCAAAATCTATGAGTTCAAAGCCATTGTTGTTGCTGCTTCATTCCAGGTAAAGGGACTATTGGAATTCTGTTGAGGTTTCTTGCATGGAAAGCAGCAGAATGTGTGTTTGTTCTGTAGTGGGGAAGCATTCTTTCTTGATGTCTTACCAATTGAGCCTCAATATAGGTTTGTTTACTTCTTAATAATCTTAGTTTTAAAAGCTAAAAACTTCTTCATCCTCATCACTCTCTCCTTCTCTTCATAGCTTCTTGTCAAACACCAGGGAAGTGCATTTGGCACCATTCACTTAGGTTCTCACTGATCTGCTGCTCCTGTGACAGCTATACCATCTCAAGTATATTAACCTCATCTAATAGCATTTCTGCAATACCCTGATTCTGCTTTCTTATGGTCAATGGGTACTATAAATGCTACATATACCATTTCTATTAAAAAATGTATACCTCAAATTTCGTTCTTACTAATTAAAAAGTTAAAAATATTTTGTTTAGACAGGCATGATGCTCATGACTGTATCTACTACTCGGAAAGCTAAGACAAGAAGACTGAAGGTTAAAAAGATTGCCTAGGATATTACATAGCAAGTTTCAGGCCAGCCAGTACTGGACATAATAAAACTCTAGCTGTAAAAAGTAATTTTAAAAAATTCTATTTGTATTACAGCTGCAGCTGTGCTCTTTCTCTATGCTGTGCTTCTTTGGTTTTTTTCTTTCTTCCTCTTTTCAGTTTTTTTTCTTTGCTTTTCTTTATTTGTATAGCACAGGCAATGAAAGCCAGGGTCTCACACACGATAGATAAATACTCTGCTACATCCTCAGCTTGAGTCTTAAAAGTATTTTTCCTTGGAAACTGTGACAGAAGAGGAAGAAAACTAAAAGGAGGATGAACTGACAAGGGAAGTGAAATTCACAGAGCTGTAAGAGCCTGAGTGTGAGCCAGAGAATAATAACCCTCCTGTTTCGTACAATCAGCATGTGCTTATAAAAAAGAAGGCAAACATATCTGTGATTACTATGTTCTGGAGTGGGGGAAAATTTTGGAATGTGAGTTAATTTTATTTAGAAATAACTATTTTTATTTTGTACCTTTTTAATATTAAACATATTTTAAGTGAAGTAAGCTAGGCTCAGAATAATGAACTTTAGGAGAAGATCTGAAACTAATGAGAAGTGTCTTAGGGGAAATCTCATAAATGTTCCCATACACGTTCATACATTATGTCCATTTTTAATACAGATATGTTTCTAGTGTTTTTTTTTAGACAAGATTTCTCTGTGTAGCTTTAGCTGTCCTGGAACTCATTCTGTAGATCAGACTGGCCTCAAACTCACAGAAATCCACCCACCTCCGCATCCCTGAATGTCGAGATAAAAGGTGTGTGCCACCACTACCCAGCAATACAACACCTTCAAATGTATAAGAAGCATGATAAATTGCCACGTGGAATAGAATTGAATAATAATAGGATTTAAATTGCTAAAAAAAGAATTATTTATAAAATTGTAAATTAGCTATTATAATACAAATATCTTTTAATAGAAAAGACAAACTGCATAAAAATTATTTATGAGTATTGACTTCTTTCTCCTGTTACTATTTAACATACTCAAAAATGAAGTCTCCTATGGAAGATTCAAAAATATTGAATAGTGTCATTACAAAGCCTTCAAATGATACAAACTCTACTGACAATAACGGCGTTATGAAGCCTTCAAATAATACAGACTCTACTGACAGCAATGGCGTGCAGTCCTCACATTGAGAGGCAATGGCACTTTGGTTGCCTCTGAACAGTGTTCAGTGGGAACCAAGCCAGCATAAATCAAACATTTTTACCATTGTTTAAATATTCTTATTTGATCGTTTGTACATGTTTCTCTTGTGCTAGGAATCAATCCCAGGGTGTTTGCTAAGAATGTGATATATAACTAAAACTAACAAAGATTAAATTTAGTTGATCTTCCTCTACTGCCACAGAAAACTCACAAAGCTTAGAATTCATCTTGGAAGGTGAAGGATACACTCAGATAGAATAGATAAGTTCAAGGTTTATTTTTAACTATCAAATATATTTGCCCTCATGAGTCAAACCCTTAGTCCCTGAAAAGCTTCAAGATGTCTCACCAACAAAGAGACTCCTCATTATCTATCTTCTTCCCACAGGCTGCTGCTCATGAATCAGTCACAGGCATCCACGGTGACATATTTTGTCCTGCTGGGCTTTCCTGGTCCCTGGAAGATTCAAATCACACTTTTCTCATTGATCCTGCTGGTTTACATGATAACCTTGACCGGAAATGTGGCCATCATTTGTGCTGTGAGGTGGAACCACCAACTCCACACCCCTATGTATATGTTCCTGGCCAACTTCTCCTTCCTAGAAATCTGGTACGTGAACTGCACAGTCCCCAACATGCTGGTCAACTTTCTTTCCAAAACTAAGATTATGTCCTTCTCTGGCTGCTTTACCCAGTTCTACTTCTTCTTTTCCCTGGGCACAACAGAATGTTTCTTCCTCTGTGCCATGGCATACGATCGGTATCTAGCCATCTGCTACCCACTGCATTATCCTTGCATCATGACTAGGAAATTCTGCGGTACCCTGGTTTCCCTCTGTTGGATCATTGGGTTTTTTCTATATGTGATTCCCATTTCTTTCATTTCTCAGTTGTCCTTCTGTGGTCCCAACATCATCGATCATTTCTTGTGTGATGTGGACCCACTGATGGCTCTGACCTGTACAGCCACACTCGTCATAAGACACGTATTCTATTCTATAAGTGCTGTTATCATTGTCCTCACAAGTTTGTACATCCTTGGATCCTATACCCTGGTGCTCAGAGCTGTTCTTCAGGTTCCCTCTTCAGAAGGACGACAAAAGGCCTTCTCGACCTGTGGATCCCACCTGCTGGTAGTGTCTCTGTTCTATGGAACCATAATGGTGATGTATGTGAGTCCCACATCTGGCAGCTCAGTTGCTATGCATAAAATTATCACACTGATATACTCTGTGGTGACACCATCTTTAAACCCTTTCATCTATAGCCTCCGTAACAAGGACATGAAATATGCTCTCCGTCGGGTCTTCTGTAGGAAGACGGCTATTCAAAACTCATAAATAGGGTTTCTATACCTAACTGTGGGAAAACAAATGTTTCCTAAGGAATCTTCGCATATGTGACACATCCTTACACAAACACAGATACACATAAATCAAAACGAAAATGGATCTTGTTTCTTTATTCTGGCTAGGGCAAAATAATACACACCTTTAATCTCAGTACCTGAGATGCAGAGGGGGGTAGAACTCTTAAGAGTTTGAGGCCAGCTGGAAATAGTGAAATCATGTCTCAAAAAATAAGAAAAAATGTTGAAACCAAAGAGATAGCTCAGCAGGTGCAGAGTGAAGCCAGCCCGAGTCTAAAGGGCAAATCAATGTGTGATACAAAGGCTGGAGTCAGAGAAGTGGCCAGAGCACTTTGGGGGAGCCCAGAAGATCGTGAGTGGATGCCAGACTTTGCACACTGAGTGATTTAAACTGTTGCAGTTTGGTTTTGCTTTGTCCAGGTTGTGATTGTGCCCTGGTTCTTCCCTCTTCAAGGAAGAAAGTATTCACTTATTTTTATTTTATGGGATCCCACAGTGAAGGCACTGAATTTTTAAGGATATTTTAGATTTTAAAAGAGACTTTGGGTTTGTAAAGAGAATGAATTTTAAAGAGTTTGAACTTATGAAGACCTTGGGACTTTTAATGTGTGCAAAATGTTTTATATTGTGATATTTATATTGTTTTAAAGTCCATACTACTACATGTACTAGGGTCCTGTAGTGCCTGTACTTTGTGTATTACGGTACTATGACTGTAGTGTGGTGCCTGCCCTATGGGAATGTTCACAATACTGGAATTAGGCTGGAGATTTTAAAAAAACACGCACATTGAGAGAGACACGAGGACACCGGTCATTCTTGAAACAAGAAACACGCCTCAACCTCAAAAACAGACACTACCTCAGAGTAAAGGGTTGGGAAAAGGTTTTCCAATCAAACAGACCTAAGAAGCAAGTAGGTGTAGTTATCCTAATTTCTAACAAAATTGATTTCAAACTAAAATCAATCAGAAGAGATGGAGAAGGACACTTCATACTCGTAACAGGAACAATACATGAAGATGAAGTCTCAATCCTGAATATCTTTGTTCCTAATATAAAAGCACCCACAGAATATACCCAAGAGAGTCCTTATCATACAACAAAAGTATATGTTCTACTATGTTCATAGCAGCATTGTTTGTAATAGCCAGAACCTGGAAACAACCTAGATGCCCTTCAATTGAAGAATGGATGAAGAAAGTATAGAATATATACATATTAGAGTACTACTCAGCAGTAAAAAAGAAAGGACTTCCTGAAGTTTGCAGGCAAATGGATGGAAATAAAAAAACACTATCCTGAGTGAGGTAAGCCAGACCCAAAAAGAGGAACATGGGATGTACTCACTCATATTTGGTTTCTAGCCATAAATAAAGGGACATTGAGCCTATAATTCGTGATCTTAGAGAAGCTAAATAAGAAGGAGAACCCAAAGAAAAACATATAGACATCCTCCTGAATATTAACCTTCATCGGGTGATGAAAGGAGACAGAGACAGAGACCCACATTGGAGCACCAGACTGAAATCTCAAGGTCCAAATCAGGAGCAGAAGGAGAAAGAGCATGAGCAAGGAACTCAGGACCGCGAGGGGTGCACCCGCACACTGAGACAATGGGGATGTTCTATTGGAAATGGACTTCTAAATTATATTTACTAATTAATTATTATGTTGTGGGAGTACATGCCACTGCACACATGTGGAGGAGGAAGAATAGACTTCTTCTCTCTTCCACTTGTGTCCTGTGGATTGAAATCAGGTCGTCAGGCTTTGCAGCAAGCCCTCTGCTCACTGAGCCTTCTCGGAAGCTCAGAAAATGGTTCTAGTAAAAGTTTCTGTGAAGATAAATCCATGTTCTTGTACAAAAGCTTTCTTTCTTATTTTTCATCTACATTCTAAATCACTTCTCTTTTTCCGGTTCTGGGAATTGAACCAATCTCTCTCATTTCCAATAAGCATAAATACTATGTTGGAACTGGAGTGCTATTTTAGTTTTTATCTTGCAAAGACTAGTATTAACATGTCTATGGTCAAACAAAGTTGACTTCGCTGTCTTGTTAAAATGATGGAGGGGATGTATAATGAAGAACCATGGGAAATTATCTCACATAGGACTCACATTTTATTTTTTCAATAAACATATGCTTTCAACACCAAGTATTGAAAAGCAAGTTCAAAACCTGGACATTCGTACACATTTGTAACCCAAGTATTTAGTATGTGGATGTGGGGGGAGGGGTAACATGTTCAAGGTAATACTTGTCTAGAGAATGAGTTTGAGGCCAATCAGGGCTACATAAGAGCCTGTCAGAGAGAGAGAGAGAGAGAGAGAGAGAGAGAGAGAACCGAATGAACTGATACGGCTCCAGTTTGCTCTTTATTAGAACATGTGAGCATGTCACATCATTGACTCATGTAGCTTTAACAATTTTCATTCCTAACAGAACATTTTTCAGAGCACGTTTCATGTCCTTGTTACGAAGACTGTAAATCAGAGGGTTAAAGAGAGGAGTCATTACAGAATATACAAGTGTAAGGATCTTCTGCATCAGAGTTGAGATGCCGTATGTAGGACTCACATACATTACCATCACCGTCCCATAGAAAAGTGATACCACAACTAGATGAGAACCACAGGTAGAGAAGGCCTTTAGTCGGCCAGCTGCAGAAGGAACCCGAAAAACAGCCCTGAGCAATAAAACATAGGATCGGAGGATGTATGCAACAGTGGAAAAGAGAACAAGGGAACTTTGGGCATAAAAAATAAATTCAGTAATAGGAGCCGGGGCACAGGACAAAGCCATCAATGGGTCCATGTCACAGAGGAAGTGATCGATGATATTAGATCCACAAAAGGGGAGCTGGGAGATGGAGAAGATAGGAACTGGGTACCCAAGGAATCCAGTGAGCCAGCACGAAGACACTAGTATGCCACACAGCCTCCTGGTCATGATGGCAGGGTAGTGTAATGGGCGGCAAATGGCCAGGTACCTATCATAAGCCATGACCGCCAGGAAGAGACACTCAGTTGTACCCAGTGAAAAGAAGAAGTAGAACTGGAGGAAGCATCCTGAAAATGAGATGGCCTTGGTCTTAGAGAGAACGTTGGCTAGTATGTTAGGAACAGTGGAGGAAACATACCAGATTTCAAGAAAGGCAAAATTTCCCAGGAGGAAGTACATGGGGGTGTGTAGACGGGAGTCACATCTTACTGCACAGATGATGGCCCCATTTCCCAGCAAGGTCAAGACGTAAACCACCAAAAACAACACGAAGAGGAAAATTTGTATCTTCCAGGAACCAGGGAATCCCAGGAGAACAAACTCAGTCACAACATGTGCTGCTGATCTGTTCATGGGATCTAAATATATGAAGAAAAAAGACAGGAGTTTAACCCCTATTTCCTTGCTTTTGACATATTGCAAGGTCATTATGAGAGTCAAACAAGTTCTATTAGGAAAGGCTTGAATATTCTAAAAGCAGATGGAACTAACCCTTTCTGACTTTGGATTGATTGTGGTTCTATGCTATTGATGTAACCTCTTCCTTTTTGCCTTCTCTGTCCTCCTGAGATAGGAATAATGGGTAAACTACAAAGATGGATATAGGTTACAGTAAAGGACTCTGGCCATCTAGACACAAAAGCTCCAAATAACCCTACTGCGTGGTTCCCAGGCTCTATAGAGTCTTCGATAAATGTATCAATGCTCTGCAGCCAATCTGGAAAGCTGGAAGAAGAGAGCCATCTTGTGCCCTTACAGCACCATTCATCCGCCATGATGTGAAAGCCCCTCGACCCTGCGGCTTGAGCAGTTTTTTCACCCTACAGCCCCTCTCACCTGCACATAGTTCTCGTCCTTTACTCTCTAATATTGCTGAATGAGTGCCCCCCCCTCTCTCTCTTGAGTCTGTAAGCTTCATTCTTCTTAGTGAGACACTATCCTGAGTTCAAGAAACGTGCTAACCATTTGGGTTACTCATTCAGAATTCCACAAAACACACCACCAAAAACTGTGAGTATGAAATGTCAATCAGTTCTTTCTTCTCTGTCCTAGTAGACTGTGATGCATCTCTCAAATGCCTCGTGGGTGTTTAATAGCATCTAGTGAGGCAGCTGACCCTAACTCTGATCTTAGGGATCTTCCTGGCTGGCTCTGATCAATCTCTGAACCTCCTACACATGGTTCTCTGTCTAACTGGTCTCCAACTGGGAAGGACACTCAAGACTGACAGACCCTGGCTGGCACTACTTGAAGGATGCCCGAAGGTCTTACAGCAGGACCCACACCCAAGTAGTTTCTGTAATGATCTCCCTACTCTGTGAGCACTCTCCCCTGGGAGGGGAAATACATGCCAAGACTCTCTTGGTGGCCTGGGTAGGCTGAGATGGAATTCAAGTGCTTAGAGCTTTTTCTGTCCATGATAAAACAGTGAGCTCTCATACTAGGGGCAGATTTCTTCCGCTCCCTTCTCCAGCATAAGATAAAGAGTCTGGTAATTAGAGAATCTCAAGTTGTCCGTGTTGCCCCAGGCTCAAACTGTCCTTTCTGCCTCCTCTAAGACTAGGAACTGGGACGTGTGGCTGCAGCTCCCCGTAAGATCCAGACCTCTCGTGGTTCTCCCCCTCACCAAGCGCTCTGCTCTAATGTGTGACCTCCTCCTTCACAGTTCCTCTCTGGGCCTGTCTGTCACACCATTGCTTTACTCACTTCTTGTTCACAGAAAGAACAAAGAATACCATATCAGGGGGCTGGAGAGATGGCTCAGCGTTTAAGAGCACTGACTGCTCTTCCAGAGGGCCTGATTTCAATTCCCAGCAACCACATGGTGGCTCACAACCACCTATATTGAGCTCTGGTGCCCTCTTCTGGCCTGCAGGCAGGATACTGTATAAATAAATAAATCTTTCTTAAAAAAAGAATATCATATCAACCTTAATGGAACAATTTTTTTAATAAAATTGCTTCATTGTGATGAACTGACAAAAAAAAAAAACATCACAGGGCTAGACTAAGGTGGCCAACCCAATGCACTCTTACTTGACCCCAAATCCTGTACAGCACAACAAACTTCCATACACTTGGGATGGCCATTTTGAAGTCATGGAAGTTCACCTAGGGCTTTCAACTTTCACTATCAATTATATTATTCACCACAAGAAAGGAAAACTATTACAGATTGAACCTAGAAACACAATTAGCTTCGTATCCTTTCTCAGCTCTTGTGTTTTTCCTTATTACCTAATATTACCCTTTCTTATTCTCCTTCTAAATGTTATATTTTAGGTATATAGATAGATGATAGATGATAGATAGATAGGTAGATAGATAGATAGATAGATAGATAGATAGATAGATAATAGATAGATAGATAGATAGATAGATGATAGATAGATAGATAGATAGATAGATAGATAGATAGATAGATAGATGATAGATAGATAGATGATAGATAGATAGATAGATAGATAGATAGATAGATAGATAGATAATAGATAGATAGACGGATAGATAGATAGATAGATAGATAGATAGATAGATATAGATAGATAGACGGATAGATAGATAGATAGACAGACAGAGATAGATACATAGATAGATAGAGGATAGATAGATAGAAGATAGATAGATAGACAGACAGACAGACAGACAGACAGACAGACAGACAGATAGATAGATGACAGAGTATATACTATAGGCTAGGATCCACATACAAGGGAAAACATAAGGTTATTATTCTTTCTGAGACAGAGTCACCTTATTTAATCTTTTACTTTCTAAGTCTGTACATTTCCCTGCAAATTTCATAATTTCCTATTTCTCTATAGATGAATAATATTCTACTTTGTATATGTACTTCATTATCTATTTATCTATTGAAGGCCACTAAATTGGTTCTATTTCCTTGATATCATAAATAAGGCAGGAATAATATAAGATATGCAAATATATTTGTTGTCAGTTTCATAGTTATCTGGGTATATGCCCGGAATGGAATATTTTGAACTTTTTAAGGAGCATCCAGACTGATTTCCAGAACCACTGTATTAATTTGCTCCCCAACCAGCAGTAGATAACCATTCCTCTTTCTCCGCATCTTCTCCAGTGTTTACAGTCCGGTAGCTCAGTGACAGCATTCTAACTGGGGTGAGGCACTATCTCAAAGTAGTTTTAGTTTGCATTTCCCTGATGACCAGGGATGCTAAACACTTTTTAAAGTAATACTTATTGGCCTTTTGTGTTTCTTCTTTTGAGAACTGCCTGTTTCATAAGCCCATTTGCTCATTAGTATTTTTTTAAAAAAAATATTTATTTATTTATTCTGTATACAATATTCTGTCTACATGTATGCCTGCAGGCCATAAGAGGGCACCAGACCTCATTTCAGATGGTTGTGAGCCACCATGTGGTTGCTGGAAATTGAACTCAGGACCTTTGGAAGAGCAGGCAAAGCTCTTAATCACTGAGCCATCTCTCCAGCCCCACTCATTAGTATTTTTATTTCGCTGGTGTTTCATTTCTGCAGTCTTTGGAGTGCTGGATATTAGCCATCTGTCTGAAGAAGAGTAGGTAAAGATTTTCTTCCCTGCTATAGGCTCTCTGTTTCTTTTGCTGTGCAGCTTTTTAACCCTATGCAGTCTCATCTCTTGGTACTTGGAGCTGGTTCCTGTGCTGCCAAAGTTCTCTTCAGAACACTCTTGCCTACTCCAACACCGAAGAGTTTTCCTTATTCTTTCCTCTAAAAGTTTCAGTATTTCAGGCTTTTAATTTGAGAGGTTAAGAGGTAGTTTATTCTGCAGACATTTCAAGAGACCGTGGCCTGGGAGCCCAGATTTAGGTTACCCCAAATTTCATGTTACAATGTGGAAGAAGTTTTACAATGTTTTTCTAGTTTTACAGAACAGAGAAAGTCATAAATCAAGGCAAGTTTAAAATCCATCACAGAAACAGATTCAGTGAAATGGGGAAAGGTTTCCTATAGGCCCCAGATGCTATCTGATGGTATTCTTAGCTTTTAGATTGGTAGAAGCTAGTCGCTAAGTCAATAGATTCTAAAATGGTTTGGGGCTGGAGAGATGGCTCAGAGGTTAAGAGCATTGCCTGCTCTTCCAAAGGTCCTGAGTTAATTTCCAGCAACCACATGGTGGCTCACAGCCATCTGTAATGAGGTCTGGTGCCCTCTTCTGGCCTTCAGGCACAACGCAGAAAGAATATTGTATACATAATAAATAAATAAAATAAAATAAAATGGTTTATCTGTTTTCACAGGGTGCTTACCCAAGATAAAGTAATTAGCCTGTGGACCTGCGACACCCCACCTCTGCAGAGTGCTTCATTTTCCCTCTCACTGAAAAACTGATTTTTTTCCCCACACAGTAAATCTTGACTATGACTTCCTCTCCTCCAGTTTCTCCCATATCCTCCCCATCTCTAATCTCTCCCAAATCCACACCCTTTCTTCTTCATTCTCATTAGAAAAGAAACCAGCATCTAAAAAAGTTCTGACCAACCTCTACTGCCCTCCTTCACAAAGAATAATTTGTGTGCCTGGAGCCTATGCAAGGAAATCCACGGTAATCATGAAACTGCTATTCAGAAACAGAGAGCCTGGCATCCCAAGGCTTTGCTCTAAGCTATGGCCATAATTTTGTCACTTCTGAACCTGACGCTGCCCTCCAACCTGCTGCTTCCCTAGACCGCAGTAGCTGTTTAGCCGACAAATGGAAAAGTTATATTCTCATACTTACAATGCCACCGAGATGAGATGAAGAAATGAGATTCTTCTCTTTATTCCTTTTGAGATTTATTTTCACTCTTAGTCATGAGTACGTTTGTGTTCCTATGTGGGTTTGTGCAGCCCCCTGGGAGGTCAAACCTTGGACCTCTGGAAAAACCGTAAGTGCATTTTCCAGCCCTTCTTGATGACCTGTAAGGTGAAGAAAATGAAGATAAGTTTATAAAGGGATTTGATTTGAAATGGATGGGGTCCCCCCCATTTTATCTGGTGAAATTAATTTTGTTGGGGAAAAGAAAGAGATCATTTTCAAATATTGGAACACAAGTTGTGTATCAATGACAAAAATAATGTATTTATTAATTGAACAAATAAAAATGTACAACTATGTGCTTAAACAATAGGTGCTTTGCAATTGGTCAATACATAAAATGATCTGGTGAAAAGTCATAAGGGGGCTTGAGACACGAAGTGGTTAGGAGGACATATTGCTCTTGTAGAGAATCTGAGTTCGGTTCTCAGTACCCAAACTGAGCATCTCACAAGTGCCTGTAACTCTAGTCCAGAGTTATCTGGCAGCTCCGGCCTCCACAAGCTCCTACATTCATATAAATGCCACTCCCTTGTCACATACACAGGATTTTTTTTAATGTGTAGCCCAGGCTGGCCTCGAACTCGTGATCCTCCTGCCTCTGTCTCCTTTAGCAAATCCTACCGGCGTGCGCCACCATAACCGTCATACACAGGATTTTAAAAGTAACTAAAATACATCATTTTTAAAAGAGTTTTAACAAAAATAATAGTTTATATATTGAGATCTTTGTTAATTTTAGATCTCCTGTTTTATATATTAGAGGGTACCAGGAAAGGAAGAGAAAGAAGTTGCATAGTAGCAGAGAACACAAGATTTATTAAAGGAAGGAAGGATCATTTGTGATCCCTGAGAACAAAGATTTGGGCTACACTACTTCTAGTTCCTTGGTTGTGGTTATATTATTATTATTATTATTATTATTATTATTATTATTATTATTTAGTTTTATGTGTAAGGGAATGTTGCCTGGTTGTATGTATGTGCACTGCTTGTGCCTGGGGTTGGGAAGAATAAAAGAAAGCATTGGATCCCTAGGACAAATGAGCTGCCATGTGGGTGCTGGAACTCAGATCAGGCCCTCTGGAAGAGCAGCCAGAGCTCTTAACCACTGAGCCATCTCCCCAGTCCTTGCTCATGATTTCTGAGGAAGCATGGAAAGGTGTAGCATCCAAGCTTCGACGCCCAGCTAGTTCCAGAGCAGGCACCAAAGCTACAGAGAAACCTTGTCTGGGGGGGGGGGGGGGGGAATCCCCCAAAACCAAGAAAATAAAATAAAACCACGCCAAAAAAGAAAACACAAAACTGTAACCAGACAAAAACACATAAAAATCCTGTGGAGTCAGTTTGTTGGTCAGCTGCTCCTGAACCTGGGGCCTGTCCAGGAGTGGCTGGTGTAGCAGTGTCACGCCGTTGGAGAAGAGTGATTTTCCCTCTCCCAGCACTTAACTGAGCTGTGAACCTTTACCCCAGTGACTAGGTTTCCTGAAGTTACTTTCAAGTACAGTTTAGTAGAGTGGAATTTCTCCCACTTTATGCTGTTCCTCATGCATTTGGAATTTGTAAAGCAATTTTTCATCTATAGTGCTAAGGGATCCATTTCTTTATGTTCTGTTTCAGTATAAGGAGCTAATCGAGCAACTGTTAAAGCTGCCGGTACAAGTGTGACGGCTGAATGTCCTTCTTTCCCACCTGCTCACACAGCACATTGTCTCTCCAGGCAGCCCGGGGGAAGGAACGTACCGCTGGATGACTCCTGAAGATGAGATTGTCTCTGAATGAAGCTCTAAGCATCACAACAATAGCATGTTTTGGGCTGTGGACAGTGAACCGTCTGTACCCCCTGCTTATTTTATAGCTGTGGCTCGGAGAGAGTTCAAAACTTCACCGAATGAAAATTTTCCCTGCATTCACACATGAAAGTTTGCTTTTGAGACAGGGTGTCACTATGTAGACCTTTGGCCCAGAACTTGGTACCCGGACTATCCTCGCATTCACTGAGAGGACCCTGATTCTGCCTCTGGTGTGTCAAGATTAAGGATGTATGCTCGGTCCACATTTGAAACTTTTACACTAAGCTATTCTTCCCCATCTCCTTTAAGCCTTTCCTGAAAAACCCCAAGTAATTAAATTTAATAAATAAAGGTACCCTCTAATGTCACAGAGCTAGCTGTAATCTGGACCGCCCATCTATTTCTCTTACGTGCTGGCTAGCTGTCCTAGATGAGTTTGGAGAAAGGAATGGGTACCATGGAACCTCACCTCAGCATCCAGCATCTCCTCGATGGCTCTGTGAAGTAAACTCACCAAGGGGAGTTGCTCCATATGTGAGTTCCCTTCACTTCCAGAGACTCCCGAGACTTGTTTCCTAGGACTTGGCTGAGATTTCTCTTAGGTATGTGCGTCCTCTCGGGGATTGCTGTAACCATCACCCTCTCCTTCCCCAGGTGGTCTCAGAGGCATCCTCATTTCCCCGAAGGGATTTGAGGACTTTCCAACCCTTGGGATTCACCTGGAGTTTAGTACATTTGCTTTTTATGTGTTAGATACTCTAGAGTTAAGAGAAGAAAGGAACTACGGAAAATGCTGCCTAAATTTTGGGAGACTTCCAAGTGTACCTTGTTAGGGAATCTTCCTCTGGGACACAGTGAGACAAGGACTAATTTCACCTACTACTCTAGTTCTGAAACTGAGACATGTTGATGAGCAAATCCTTCCCTTCTAGTAAAAATAAAATACATCAACACAGAGGAAGAAAGGAAGGAAGGGAGGGAGGGAGGGAGGGAGGGAGGGAGGGAGGGAGGGAGGGAGGGAGGGAGGAAGACTCAGTCGCTGGAGCCCATTGCCCATGAATCCATGACTTCATAACTTCATCAATATAATTAAAAACATAAAAAAAAAGACATAAAACATAAAAAATAAAGTTCTGGTATGCTAATACATAGAAATGTAAGTATTATTAGTAACTTTTTCATTTTTCTGGTTAGCTTCTATTACGGTATTTTTCATATTTTTTTATTCTCCTCCCTGCAGAGGCCAAAAAGGGGGGAGGGAAAATAAAATAAAAAGCACACCCCATTCTCCAACAGCTTGGTGCCTGGCCCAGTGACTTATGCAAAAAAATTAGTCTAATTCCTGGTACCCTAGTGCCTCCTCCCATAGGGTCATCATCGGGGAGGACAGGTGTTACAAAACTACCTACAGGTGGTTGAGGAGCTGCCTGCTCCTCTTCATTTGATAGTCTTATCTTGTAACCCTGGCTGTCCTGGAACACGCAAAGTAGACCAGGCTGTTCTGGAACTCACAGATCCACCTGCCTCTGTCTCCTGAGTGCTGGGATTAATTGACAAGTGTGTAACACCACACCCACCTTGATCTGTTCTGCTTAACTCTCTTCAAAACTAACTTCACTCTGACCAACGGCCTATCTGCTATAAAAGGACCCTGACCCTATTCCTCCCGGGGGTTCAGTCTCTTCCTAGCTCTCTGTGATTTTGCCCTCTGTATTCCTGTTCATAGTATCTATTCTTCATTAAAACTTTTATACTAATTTTGATCTGATAAATTTTTTGCGCATCCACCCAAGATCATGATTGCGAAAACCACAGAGACAGCTGATCCTAGCTAGTGGGAGCTCACGGACTCCAGACTGACAGCTGCGGAACCTGCATGGAACCAAACTAGGCCCTCTGAATGTGGGTGACAGTTCCGTGGCTTGATCTGTTAGGGGAACCCTGGCAGGGAACCAGGATTTATCCTGGGTGCCTGACCTGGTTTTTTGGAGCCCATTCCCTATGGTGGGATACCTTGCTCGGCCTTGATGGCGGGGAGAGGGGCTTGGTCCTGCTTCAAGTTGGTATGCCAGATTTTCTTGGCTCCCCAAGGGAGGTCTTATCCCCTCAGAGGAGTGGATGGGGTGAGATATGGGAGAAGTGGGGGTATAAAGAAGGGAGGGAGGAAGAACTGGAGTTATTGTGTAAAATGAAAATAAATCTCTCGCCCTGACACTCCCATCCCCTTTCAGCTCTTGTTCCTTCTGCTTCTCATGGCCTTGCTTTTTCTTTACATTTCTTTTTGTCTCCCCCTTCTTCTCCTCCCTCGGTTCCTCTTTTCCCCTTCTCATGGTCTCTTGTCTAGTTTCATAGTCTATAGCCACTCTCACACTCACTTAAACACACATATAAACATTAAGGTTAGGAAGCACACAGAGAGAGGATGCTGCTTTTGTCTTTCTGAACCCATGTGGCCTGGCTTGAAAAGTATACATTCTGAACCCATTTTCTTCCGAGTTTCATTTTCCTTCACAGCTGAATAAAATTCCACTGTATATGTGTACGATATTTTTATTATCCGTTTATCTCTTGATACACATGCACAGGACTGAATGTTTTCCTTTCTTTTCTGCTATTGTGAGTAGTGCACATGTGCAAATATCTCAGTGGTGGGATGGGCAGTCCTTCAGCTGTGTTCCTGTAGCTGGGCCATAGGTACCCCTATTTTTAACTTTTTGAGAAACTCTCTCACTGATTTCTGTAATGGTTGTACTGGTTTACACTCCTAGCACATGCTCAATAGAATTTGTCACTTGTTTTTGAGGGTTTTTTGTGGGAAATACAGTTTTTATTTATTTTTATGTATATTATTAAGAAGGTGTTCAGATCCCCTGAAACTGGAGTTACAGGCGGTTGTGATCTGCTATGTGGGTGCTGAGAATTGAACCCAGGTCCTCTGGAAGAGCAGCCAGTGTTCTTAACTGCTGAGCCATCTCTCTGGTCCCACAGTTTTACTTTTTAAATTTAATGGAAATATAGTTATATTTTTTCCCTCTCCTCCCTTCAGCTCTCTCCTGTCTCCCCACCCACTCCCTTTCAAATTCATGACCTCTAATTCTTTAATTATTGTTTTATATATACAACATATGTAAATAAATTTGTAACTGCAACCCGCTGAGTCTTGGTGTTCCCTGCATGCGTATTTTTAGGACCAGTCACTTGAGACTGGATAACTGCTTAGAGTACTCATTTCTCAGGAAGACATTCTCCCCCTTTTAGTAGTCTTTAATTGCCTCTAGTTCTTCATTGAGAGTTAGGGCCTAGTGATAATTCCCCCATCTACATTGGCACATCAACTAGACTTATAATTGTTCAGATCTTGTTTGAGCAGCCCTATTGTTGAGATTTCATGGGTGTAGCATGAATTCTAGTTGGTCTTAATGATAAAAACCCAGAGTCAGATATAGAGGTTAATGCTGGAAGATCAGAGAAGCAGAGCAACCAGCCACTAGAGAGTTCTTTTACCTCTACCAATGCTCAGACTGAAGGGGCGATCCTGTCTTCAGACTCCATCTGTCTCCACCAAACCTCAGACTGCACTGAGCTCCTGTCTCCTTCCACCTTTCATTCCTCTCTCTGCCCAGCCATACCACTCCTGTCTCCACCTCCCAAGTTCTGGGATTAGAGGTGTGGGATCCCAAGTGCTGGGATCACCTTTGTGTGAACTCTGTTTCTCTTTCAGACAGATTCAATCTTGTGTAGCCAATAGTTTAGGCATATTCCTAACTAGCTCTTACATCTTGAATTAACCCATTTCTATTAATCTGTGCATCATCACGAAGCCATGACGTACTTCATAAGATTCTGGTTGGCGTCGTTCTCCTTTGGCAACTACATGGCATCTCCTTGACTCTGCCTACTCTCTCTATACATCTCTGTTCAAATTTCCCACCTAGCTTTATTGTGCCCTGTCATAGGCCCAAATTAGGTTCTTTATGGGTATTCACAGCATACATAGGGGAATCCCACTTCAAGCTGGCCTTGAACTAACAGAGATCCCTCTGCCTAGGTCTCCTGACTCCTGGGATTAAAGGTGTGTGCCACCACCCCCTGGCCTCTAGTGGCTAAGCTTTGCACTCTGATCTTCAGGCAAGCTTTATTTGTTAAAACATAAACAAAATATCACTATACATGGGTGTAGCTCTCTATCATATCAAGAAAACACACACATGCAGCAGACTTCCTGGTCCTCTGGCTCTAAAATTTTTTCTGCTTCCTCTTTTGCAATGAATCTTGAGCCTTAGGTGTAGAGGTTGTGCTGTAGATCTAACAGTCGCAGCTCTGTGTCCCAAAATCAGTTATTCTCTGCATTTAGAGTAATTGTGGCTTCTTATAATGGTCTCGGCCTTTGTGATGAGGGATAAGATCCTGTGGGTAGAAGGATAAGTATGTAGAATGCAGTTAGAGATTATACTACTTTAGTAACTAGCATTAGTCAGTTGTCCTCTAAGACCTATAAGTTTATGACTGTTTTCAGTATGAAATTTTTCACCTGTCAAGTGGACCTTAAGGTGTATCTATCAGTTAGCTGTTGATTACTACAAAGATACAAGAGCCACTCCTTCATCTTTAGTGATGTCTTATCATCCTGATCATTTTTGTGGTTCCTAGGTATAATAACTGTGTAGGGCTAGTGGGTGCTTTCCTCTCTTGACAGCTAGCACAGCAACTTCAAGTACTATGAACACTAGTCTCCAGGGAGAAAGCTTTTGGGTCAGATTCAGTTCAATTTCTCTGAGTCCTGTGTCTGTGATGTAGGTGGGTCATTTATCTATGTGTTATTTTCATTGGTTAATAAAGAAACTGCCTTGGCCTTTGATAGGACAGCAGTTTAGATAGGTGGAGTAGACAGAACAGAATGCTGGGAAGAAGGGAAGTAAGGCAGACGCTATAGCTTTCCTCTCCAAGATGGACACAGGTTAAGATACTTCCTGGTTAGCCACCACCTCGTGGTGCTACACTCATTAATAGAAATGGATTAATCAAGATGTGAGAGTTAGCCAGTAAGAGGCTAGAGCTAATGGGCCAAGCAGTATTTAAATGAATACAATTTCATAAAGCTATATAAAAGCTAGCCGTGCAGGATCTGGGTGGGAATGCAGCCTGCCGCTCCACACTACATGTCTGAAGAGTGCATTGTCTTCCACAATATGGAGCTACCTTCAAACACTGGGAGACAACCAAAGGAAATAGCAATACCCTGTATTGTTTTGTGAGTCGCTTAGACTCCCCAGACCAACAACTCAGAAGGAGATTTCTCATGCCTGATACTGTTGCTGCTGCTGCTTTTCTTGTTATTATGATAGTCTATGGGGAAGAATTATCACCCCAAAGTGACATAATTGAATTTAAACTATGCACATATGTGTATACACATATGCTTATATGTAATATATATGGTTTTAGATAAATATAATGTGATTCTTTATGGCTTTTCTCAGACATTCTAGCATTTTTCCTATCCACTTCCTCTCCTTCTATACTGACCTCTCTCCCTCATCCCCAAGTAAAACTCCCTCCCCATTTTTCTATTTCTTCATTCATTTCACCTCTCTAGTGCTCCTCCCAAGACCAAGTCCCTATTTACTTCCTGGTTTCTGCTGTTACTCCAGGTTATATACTAACATCTAAGGATCTGGATATTGGAGCCACAGAAAGAATATACAGTGTTTGTCTTTCTGGATCTTGGTCCCACTCCATATAACATTTTCTGTTTCTATCCATTTACCTGCAGATTCCACGATTTTATTTTCCTTTGCACCTGAGTAGTCTTCCAGCATGTATGAGCTCCCACACTTTCATTGTCCATTCTTCAGGCAAAGGACATGTATGTTGTTCCATTCTTCAGGTGAAGTACATGTATGTTATTCCATTCTTCAGGTGAAGGACATGTGTGTTATTCCATTCTTCAGGTGAAGGACAATGTATGTTGTTCCATTCTTCAGGCGAAGGACATGTATGTTACTCCATTCTTCAGGTGAAGGACATGTATGTTATTCCATTCTTCAGGTGAAGGACATGTATGTTGTTTCATTCTTCAGGCAAAGGACATGTATGTTATTCCATTCTTCAGGTGAAGTACATGTATGTTATTCCATTCTTCAGGTGAAGGACATGTATGTTATTCCATTCTTCAGGTGAAGGACAATGTATGTTGTTCCATTCTTCAGGCGAAGGACATGTATGTTATTCCATTCTTCGGGTGAAGGACATGTGTGTTATTCCATTCTTCAGGTGAAGGACAATGTATGTTGTTCCATTCTTCAGGCGAAGGACATGTATGTTACTTCATTCTTCAGGTGAAGGACATGTGTGTTATTCCATTCTTCAGGTGAAGGACATGTATGTTGTTCCATTCTTCAGGCAAAGGACATGTATGTTATTCCATTCTTCAGGTGAAGTACATGTATGTTATTCCATTCTTCAGGTGAAGGACAATATATGTTATTCCATTCTTCAGGCAAAGGACATGTATGTTACTCCATTCTTCAGGTGAAGGACATGTGTGTTATTCCATTCTTCAGGCAAAGGACATGTATGTTATTCCATTCTTCAGGTGAAGTACATGTATGTTATTCCATTCTTCAGGTGAAGGACAATGTATGTTGTTCCATTCTTCAGGCGAAGGACATGTATGTTTTTCCATTCTTCAGGTGAAGGACGTATATGTTATTCCATTCTTCAGGTGAAGTACATGTATGTTATTCCATTCTTCAGGTGAAGGACATGTGTGTTGTTCCATTCTTCATGTGAAGGACATGTATGTTATTCCATTCTTCAGGTGAAGGACAATGTATGTTGTTCCATTCTTCAGGCAAAGGACATGTATGTTGTTCCATTCTTCAGGTGAAGGACATGTATGTTGTTACACTTCCCATCTACTTTGAATAGATGGCAATAAGCTAGTCTGTGTGGAGTAGGATATGGGTTCTTTTGGACATCTGCCGAGAAGTGGGATAGTTGGATAATACAATAGAATGTTTGTAATCTCATCAAGAGCAAATGTTTCTCTTTCTCCACATCTTCACCATGTTGGCCTTTGCCAAAACAACAATCTTAAAGTTGTTTTGATTTACATTTCCCTAATTCCTAAAAATGATGAAATGATTAGCACTTTTTGAGATGTTTCTTAGCTTCTTTTTTCTTTGCTTTTTTTTTTTTAGGTTGTTTGAGTTTATCTCTGGCTGTGCTAGAACTCATTCTATAGAACAGGTTGGCCTTGAATTTAGACACCTGCCGGCCTCTGCCTCCTGAGTGCTGAGATTAAAGGTGTGTACCACCCTGCACATTTTTGTTTCTATTAAAGGTAGTTTATTCAGATTTATAACCCATTTTAATTGGGTTATTTATTTCTTGACTTTTTATTTTTTATATATTTTGGATGTTAATCGTCTGTCATAAGAGTACTTGGCAAGTAAAGGATAAACACACTACAATTCACAGCCCCAGAGAGGTTAAGTAACAAGGAGACCCCAAAGGGAGACACATGGATTTCCCCTAGGAAGGGGAAATAAGAGATCTCCTGGGTGATGGAAGCATGCAGGATCTGGTTGAGGAGAGAGTACTGAAAGAGGTGTCTTGATAGGGGGACACTTCAGAGTCAGGAAGAAACATGATGCAAAGGAAACTCCCATGAATCCACACGGATAACCCTAGCTAAGATCCTGGATAGTGGACAGGTAGCCTGAACTAGCCTTCTCCTCAGATTGGTAACTACCCCAATTGTCATCAGAGAGCCTTCATCCAATAACGGATGGAAACAGATGCGGAGACCCACAGTCAAACACTGAGCTGAGCTCAGGGAATCCTATTGAAGAGAGGGAGGATGTATTGAACAAGTCAGAGGGTTCAAGGTCATCACAAGGGAACCCACAGAAAATGATTAACCTGTATTGTGACAGTTGTGTAGTTTGGTCTACTTGTGGGTCTTCTAGCAATAGGAGTGGGGCCTGTTCCTAACATTTTGACTGGCTTTGGGGAACCTATTCCCTGTACCTAGTTTCCTTGCCCAGCCTTAACACAAGGGGAGGAGCTTAGTCCTACCTCAACTGGATATGCCATGCTTCATTGACACCCATGGGAGGCCTGTCCCTTTCCAAACAGAAATAGAAAAGGACTGGATGGGAGGGGACAAAAGGTAGGATGAGGGAATGGGAGGAGAGGAGGGAGGGGAAACTGCAGTGGGGATGCAAAACAAATGAATAAAAAATAGTTTGACAAAGATTTCCTCCCATTCTGAGGGCTCCTTCTTCACTGGGTTGAATGTTAAGTATGCTGAATCTTTTTAGCTTTGTGAGGTCCTACTTACCAATTTTTGGTCTCAATTCCTGGAAAAATGAAGTCTTACTTAGAACATACTTTGCCTCACCTGTGCCAAATAGTGTACTGCCCATGTTTTCTTCTAGTGATTTCAGGTTTAGGTCTTTGACAAATTATCTAGCTTCTGTGCAAGATATATACAGTGATCTAATCTCATTCTTTTGTGCACAGCCATCCAGTTGTCCTGGTGCCATCTGTTGAAGATGTCACCTTTTCTCCAGTGTATGTCTTCTGACATCTGTCATAGTCGGTGTCTTATTCCTGAGAAGAGACACCACGACTCTCATAAAGGAAAGCATTTAATTGAGGCTTGCTTACAGGTTCAGAGGTTTAGCCCATTGTCATCAAGGTGGGAAGCGTGGTGGCATGCAGGCAGCATGGTGCTGGAGAGGTAGCTGAGAGTTCTACATCTGGATTGGCAGGAAGCAGGAAGAGAGAGAAAGACACTGGGCCTGGCTTGAGCATTTGAAACCTCAAAGCCCACCCCCAGTGACACACTTCCTTTAACAATGTCACACCTCCTAAAAAGGCCAGTCCTTATGATCCTATGGGAGGGAGGCATTTTTATTCAAACTACCACAGCTTGTTTATCAACTATCAGATGATGTAGCTACATACACTAATATTTGGGTGTTCTGTTTTTGTTCTGCTAGTCTATATGTCTTTTGGTGACAATACCACTTTATTTTTATTACTATTTCTATTCTGATCTTGCAGAGGCTCTGAGCTCAGTTCCTAGCACCCATATTGTGCGGGTTATATGTGGTAATAACTCCAGCTCCAAAGACATCCTACACTCTGGCATCTGAATGCACATACACACACAAACACACACAATTAAAATAAATATTTTTAGAAATGAATCAGAGAAATCTATACTAAGTAAGATAACCCAGACTCCAAAAGACAAATGCTGAGTCTTATTTCTCATAAGTGGACAGTAGCTTTAAAGTTTTAGGTTTGTGTGTTACTAACAAGATTGGACTCATGATCCTCTGGGCTGCAAACAGCCTTGTCAACTAGCTCCACTTCTCTCTGAAGCACGGGCAGTTTATCTCACAAACTCTGACCAGCTTTACTCCACACTTGTTACTGGCCTTGGGGGTTGTCCTAAAGTACTGGGATCCCCAGAATTCTGGGGTCTTTGCTGCATTTGGGCTGAACCTTCATCATTGGCTTCTCCTAGGCTCTCATGAAACTCTGGCCCTGATATACTATGCCAAGCCTCAACTTCTCTCAGCCACCCTTTAATTCTGGGATTGTCACTGCTACTGTGACTGAACCCTCATCAATGACCTCTCCCTGCCTCTCTCTCCGCGTGCATTCAAAATCAATACTTGTGAGATTCTTACACAGCACCGAGTTCACTGCCAGTAGGAGATTCAGCCTTGGCTGCTGCTCGACCATAGCCTCTGCATGCTAACCCTAGGGAGGCTAACCCAGAAGGAGGCTCTCCCTCAGTGATACTTTTCTTTTTTTTTTTTTTGTAGGTTTTTTTTTTCAAGACAGAGATCTCTGTGTAGCCCTGGCTGTCCTAGAATTTACTCTGTAGACCAGGCTGGCCTAAAACTCAGAGGTCCACCTGCCTCTGCCTACAAAGTTCTGATACTAAAGGTGTACATGCACCAGATACTGGCCTCTTCTTAATCAGTGCTGACTTTTCAACTCCTGATAACCAGCATCAATTGTCCCAGCAAAGCAAAGATTTTACTTTAATGGTTTTGGTCTCTGGTCTCTTGTTAAACACAGTCAACTCTTCAGCTCTAGCTGACCAGACACCACAGATTCTCAACACAAACTCCACACACAACACCCCAGTACAATCTTTGTTTCCCACAAAAACTTCAGAAGCTAGGCCTACATTGCTCTCAATGTGCTTATCTTTCAGGTTCCCAAAGAAGAGTCTACTGAGATCTGAGCACTCAGTGGCTTTTCAAATAGTACCACAATCCTCACATAAACACATGATCACTCAGGTCTGTCCTAAAAATAACCTACAACCTAGTACCAATTGACTTACTTAGGGTTTCTATTACACTGTGACCAAAAGAAATTTGAGGAGGAAATGGTTTATTTCAGCATACAATATAATGTTCCACCATGAAGGAACATTAGGGCAGCAACTCAAGGCAGGCACCTGGAGGCGAGAACTGAAAGAGAGGTCATGGAAATGATGCTTACTGTCTTAGTCCCCATAGCTTTCTTATACAACCCCAGAGCCACCTACCCAGGGGTAGCAATACCTACAATGGACCAAGCATCAATTCCACTCAATCACTAATTAAGAAAATCCTCCAGATTGTCCCGTGGGTCAGTCTAGCAGGGGCATTTTCTCCATTGATGTCTTCTCTTCCCAAATGACCCTAGCCTTTGTCAAGTTGGTGAAGAAACCAGTCAGCACAGGCATCAATGGTGTTATCAAATGTTGAACCTTCCATGCCACAATACTGACCTGCCAAGCAAGATGTTCCCGTGGACACAACCGTGATATTAATGTTAGGGGTAACCAACCATTTCCTAACTGAAGCCTGCTCCACAGGAGGATGCTCATCCCTGGTACTGCATGAGGCCATCGGCCACAGTAAGAACCTATGACTGTACTTTCGTCATTAGAGTCACCAATTCTGGCTTGGCCTGAGCTGAAGTATCTAAAAGTCTAGGGAGTTCCTCGGGGTGTTAAGGACAACCATGTGGGGCCACATCTCTGTTCTCTTGACACTAACATTTCTGGGGGGAACTCATACCTGGATCCATCCTGCAGAGTTGATGAGTTGCTTATCACTTGCTAGAAGAGCTTACATCCTACCTCTGTTCTTTTGCTTCTGTTTTGTTTTTTGTTGTTGTTTTCTGAATAGATATATTTAATGCTTGATAAATGCCACTGGTACTAAAGATAGAGACCCCCTAGACTCAGCCACACCATGTTCCTGGGTCAAATGAAACAGAATGTGGATTTCCAGGGGGGTTATCATCAGAAGGGTTGATCTTCAGATGGCCTAAGCCATTCTCTTACCTCCCAGAGAGAACTGAGACACAGCGAGAAAGTTATACCCGCATAGTAGCACATTCAGGATCCAAACGCAATCAGCTGGAAATAAGCGCCTCAGCAGCTTCTCTCTCTTAGGCTGGCTTAGCAGTGAAGAGCCCTGGCTGCTCTCTCACAGGACCCAGATTCAGCTTGCAGCATCCACCTGGCAGCTACCGACCATCTGTAACTCCAGTCCCAGAGGACCTAATGCCCCTTTCTGGCCCCCACGGACACCTGACCCAAAAGTGGTTCACAGCATACGTGCAGGCAAAACACCACTTCACCTAAAATAAGAAATAAAGAGCTTCCTTCCCTGCCTGTCTTCTCTGCTCTCCATAAAGACGAATTCTGCCAGCTTCTGTTTCTAGAATGCTCTGAGAAAGAAGCTGACTTCTATTACTTTTAAGGCCAGAACAGATGAATGCAGACCTCAGTTGCTGTACATATCTATGCCTTTAAACTTTATGCTGGTGCTGGACAGGCAGATAATGCCTGACCAGGAAATCTATATTTTTTATTTCTTTCCTTTTCTTATTCCTTTAGAAAAAAATGGAAAACACACTTAGTCTAAGTATCAATGAAAAGGATGAAAGGTTTTTTTTAATTTTTTATTTATTAAAGATTTCTGTCTCTTCCCCACTGCCGCCTCCCCTTCCCTTTGGTCTAAAGTCACAGTTAGGAAGACATTTTCACCAGTAAAGGCACGCCTCTTCTTCCTGCTTTTTATAAAGTGGTCAGGAAGGCTTGTCCTTAAGTCTACATGACAAACACCACCTTTCTGACATTTTGTGCTAGAAATCTTGTCACAACTCAAGGAAACAGGCTAGAAGCTTCTTCACAACTTGTATTCCAGGTACAACTATGTTTCATGGACCTTGTCATTTGTGTCTATGACAGTTTTCCCCACATGTTGTTTTGTGTCCAAACTTACAGGCAGCTCAGACTTTTTTATTATGTGCCGTTGTTTTCATGTTTCTGGAGGGGTGTTTGGAATTAAAGTGCACATGCGCATATTTGTAAATGCGTTTTCATGATATGTTAAAGTGCACACATGCGTATCTGAAAATGCGTTTTCACGATATGTTAAACAGCCAGATAAGTACAAAGTGCATTATAAGCACGGGTACTCTGAATTTCTTAAAACCTGTTGCAACAATATGTTTGTGTCTAGTATCTCATAAAACCTTAAAACGCTATTAATTTACACAAATATGTAAATTTTTGTGTACATTTGTGTATTTTTTACACAAATATGTAAATTCCTAGTGTTATAAGATAAAGCTGTCATTAAGTTATTAAAATCTTTTCTTCTTTGAAGTTTTATACACATATACAATATACCTTTATTCTATTCACCCCTCAGTGCACCATGCAACTTTCAACAAGATTCACCACCACATCTCCTTCCAACGTCATGTCCCTTTGCCTGTCTGTATATGTGTATATGTGCATGTATGTATGGTGATGGATGGATGGATGGACAGACAGATGGACGAATAGACAGACAGACGGGTGGATGGATAGACAGATAGGTGGATGGATAGATGAACGGACAGATGGATGGATGGATGGATGGATGGATGGATGGATGGATGGATGGATGGATGGATGGATGGACGGACAGAGAATGGATGAGTAGGTGGGTGGATGGATGGACGGATGGACAGTTGGATGGATGGTGGAAGAATGAATGGACAGATGAATAGAGGATTTTTAACCCACCGAGTCTAGTTTGTGCTGCTCATATACAGATGAGTGTAGGGTCATCATCTGCTTGGGCACGTGGAACCTAACAGAAATCACACCACCAAATAAAGGTGACTCTTCCCCATTAGCTACTACCTGACAATTAAGCTATAAAAATTAAGACCAGATTTTGACAAAAATGCCCTTCAAAATATATTTTAAATTTAAAATTGATTAAAATTTTATTTCATTTATGTAATACTCATGGGTAAAAAAATAAATAAAACCACCCATGTTTTCCAAAGATCTTTGTGTTAGACTCCTTTTCACAGTGAGAGTCATAGAAGATAGAATCCTAACAAACAGTACTCTATAGGTTCTTATCTGACTTAAATTTTTTTAAAGATCATTTTAAAACCAAGCTATTGGTACCTATTCAACCTGTTTAAAGTTAAAATCAGATTAGGCTCTGTATCTTTAAAATCAAAAGTCTGGTATTTTATTAATATAGAGTCGTATTTTATTTTTTTGTTTTTGTTTTTGTTTATTGAGACAGGGTTTCTCTGTGGTTTTGGAGCCTGTCCTGGAACTAGCTCTTGTAAACCAGGCTGGTCTCAAACTCACAGAGATCCACCTGCCTCTGCCTCCCAAGTGCTGGGATTAAAGGCGTGTGCCACCACCGCCCGGCTAGAGTCATATTTTAAGATTGATAATTGTTTAGTACAGTGAGAAATAACCCGCCCCGTGAAATCTCACCAACATAGATGCCTGAACATGATCTACCCAAAGGTGGCACCAACAGACATGCTGACATGGAAGGGAGAGGCCTCACCCTAGACAAAGAAGTGCAGGCAGCTAAGGAATGCTGAGAACAGACGAAATCATCTTCCCAGGGAAGAGCAGGCAAGTGACTACACAATACCGAGCAATCAGCCCCGGAAACACACACACACAATAACATTATACAGGCTGTTTAGGTATATATATATATATATATATATATATATATATATATATATATATATATATATATATACACACACACACAAAAACATTATACAGGCTGTTTAGGTCTAGTTTTTTATATATATATATATATATATATATATATATATATATATATATATATATATACACACAATAACATTATACAGGCTGTTTAGGTCTAGTTTTATACACACACACACACACAATAACATTATACAGGCTGTTTAGGTCTAGTTATATATATGAGTATATATATATATATATATATATATATATATATATATATACACACACACACACAACAATAACAAAGAAAAAGGCAGGGCTTGGAGGGAGAGGGGGAAGAGGCAAATGATGTAATTATATTATAATCTAAAAAAAATAATAAAAATATTGCCCAGTGGGCTGGAGAGATGGCTCAGAGGTTAAGAGAACTGACTGCTGTTCCGGAGGTCCTGAGTTCAATTCCCATCAACCACATAATGACACACACCCATCTATAATGAGATCTGGTGCCCAGAACACTATATACATAATAAATAATTTTTTTAAAAAATTGCCCAGGCAGTGGTGGCACAAGCCTTTAATCCCAGCACCCAGGAGGCAGAAGCAGGCAGATCTCTATGGGTTCAAGGCCAGCCAAGTCTGCACAAAGAAAACCCTGTCTCAAAAAGACAAAAAATGAACGAATAAATAAATAAATAAGAATTTCAAATAAAAAAATGCAGGATTATCTATAAAAAGTTGACAAGTGATAAATATAAATGAGAACTATAAATTCTTCATTTTTAAAACTATATCTTTAGAGGCTAGAAAGAAGGTTTAGTATTTAAGCATTGGTTGTTCTCCCACAGAACCTGGGTCCAATTCCAGCACCCACACAGCAGCTCACACCTGCAGACCCCCAGCCCAGGGCTCCTGACACTCTGTTCTCTTCTGTGTGGGTTAAACTGATCAAACTCAGCCACACCTCCCTTTCACAGGGAGACTCTTCTCAAAGACATCACCACCTGTCCAGATACAGTTCACACTGTCCTTTGCTCCTCAGGGGTTAAATGTGATCATGTGTGAATATGCTGCTATCTTGTTCATGTGTCACAGCTGTATGTAAACTGCCCTTATGTAGCAAAATACCTTTGACCACCATTAAAATTATAGAGTGCTATGTACTTGATTTTAAGATGTGAGCCTGTGAGTAGAAAGGAGATAGATAGATGATAGATAGATAGATAGATAGATAGATAGATAGATAGATAGATGATTAGATAGATAGATAGATAGATAGATAGATGATTAGATAGATAGATAGATAGATAGATAGATAGATAGATAGATAGATAGATAGATAGATGATAGATAGATAGATAGATGATTAGATAGATAGATAGATAGATAGATAGATAGATAGATGATTAGATAGATAGATAGATAGATAGATAGATAGATAGATGATTAGATAGATAGATAGATGATAGATAGATAGATAGATAGATAGATAGATAGATAGATAGATAGATAGATGATTAGATAGATAGATAGATGATAGATAGATAGATAGATAGATAGATAGATAGATAGATGATTAGATAGATAGATAAATAGATAGATAGATAGATAGATAGATAGATAGATAGATAGATAGATAGATAGATAGATAGATAGATAATGGATAGTGATAGATAGATAGATAGATAGATAGATAGATAGATAGATAGATAGATAGATAGATAGATAGATAGATAATGGATAGATGATAGATAGACAGACAGAAAGAGAGATAGAAAATTTTCTAGGGTGATTTGTTTTTTAACTACATATACAATTCTCTTTTTCAGCATACTTAAAATGACTGTAATAGAAGAAAAGCAGTCAAATCTGTGAGTTTGAAGCAAGCCAAGGCTACATAGTGAAACCCTGCCTCAAAAAACTAGTTTTGCGGGCTGGAGAGACAGCTCAGTGGTTAAGAGCATTGCCTGCTCTTCCAAAGGTCCTGAGTTCAATTCCCAGCAACCACATTCTCACAACCATCTGTAATGAGATCTGGTGCCCTCTTCTGGCCTGCAGGCATACACGTAGAAAGAATATTGTATACATAATAAATGAATAAATATTAAAAAAAGCATACATAATAAAAACTAGTTTTGCAATGGGCCTGGCAGAAAGGAAGATATGCTAAAGAGACACTGTGTCTTTCAATCTGACAAAGAAACGAAAATCTCCCCAGGGACCAGAAAGGGCCAGAGAGGAAAAGAGAAGTCACACAGTTCTGACAACTTGTCAGAAAACACTACATCATGGAAACCGAAGCCAGACAATGGTGGCCACTGTGGGCAGGAACACGCCTGGACTGCTTAGGTGCGCCTATCCTTAGCTCTTGATTTAAGCTTCAGTCTCACTTCAGAGCCCCAAAACTGGGTTTGAAGGGTCCTGGCTCTCGCCCTCTACCGTCCTCACGTGGCCACGGTGAGCACCCTTTTCTGCCCTCCACTATTAATTTGAGTCTTAGCTTACTGAGGATGGGTGGACAGACCTGGCTTAGGGCCCGGGTTGGAACTGCAAGTTCAGTAACAGTTCCACTTTGTGAAAAATAAAGCGTAATTTTAAGTGTAAAGATAAAATTAATCACCATACTCTGTTTATATTTGTAATTGTTAAATATTTAAGATATTTTCTGGTGTTTCAAATATGACTTGATAAGTTATAAAGTATAATTGGTTTTAAGTTTTATGTACACAATTAGCTCATTAAATTTTAAAAGATCTAAAATACAAAGTATATAGTTGATTAAAATATTAAAGAAATGAGAATAATTCTTCATTAAAAGAGTTTTATAAGCCAAGCCTGGTGGCACATGCCTTTAATCCTAACACTCAGAAAGCAGAAGCCAGTGGGTCTCTATGAGTTCAAGGCCAACCTTGTCTACATAGTGAGTTCAAGACCAGCCATGGCTACATAGCGGGGCCGTCTCAAATAAATAAATCCTGTGGAAAATAAGAAAGATTTTGATATAACAGTGTAAGTAATGATTATATAGCAATTAATAATAACCCCTGAGGTCAAGATTCTGCTACATCCAAATCAAATTTATGCCTGATTCTCTTTTACAACAATAAAGTTTTCTTAAGTATTGGTTTGCTCATGGTAACATTTACAAAATCTTAGTAATATTCACAAAAACTGGCCTTAAAACAACAAAGATTTTTCTTTATACTTCTAGTAAATGAGACATTTAAAAACCTGAAGTGAGATTTCTCCAAATACTGTTTGCTTGTTTTACCAATGAGCAAATTACAAGTGGCCATGGGTTTTATTTCACTGGAAAAAAATTAAACCTATCCTTAAATTTGGCCCATTATACAGAATTTCATCATTGCCGTGGTCTTCAGTCATCTAGATTAATAATTAAAATTTTTAATGTCACTAATAAACGGTGGCTCCCAACAGTCTGCACTTCTATATTCTTTATATCGTGCTGTATTTACAGAATGTGTAAAAATTTTGCTGGGTTATTCCTCAGTGATCAAATGTCTACTCTTAGTTCTGATAAGAATACAAGTGAAGGCTGGGCAGAGGTGGCGCACACCTTTAGTCCCAGCACTGGGAAGACAGACGCAGGTGGATCTCTGTGAGTTTGAGGCCAGCCTGGTCCACAGAGAGAGTTCCAGGACAGCCAGGGATGCACAGAGAGACCCTGCCGAACAAGAAAGAATACAGGTAAAGATAATATTAAGTATTTCTGGTATGTTTTCTCAGACCCAGATTCATCAATATTTACTTGCAGGGATTCATACTTAAACTCTTTTGATATGAACTAGAGCACCTACATCTTCAATCTGCTGCCTTTGCTTCTTTAAAACATAGTTTGCTGTTTTGATAGCAAATATTATACTTCTTGCTGCATCTATTTTAAAACATCAAGCTACATCATGTTGTTAAAAAAAACTCCAACCAGAAACCTGGCACTAGAATCCACAAGGATGACCCCAGCTAAGACCCTAAGCAATAGAGGAGAGGGTGCCCGATCTGGCCTTGCCCTGTAGTCAGACTGATGATTATCTTAAATATCACCATAGAACCTTCATCCAACAACAGATGGAAACAGAGGCAGAGACCCACATAGGAGCACTGGGCTGAGCTCCCAAAGTCCAGTTGAAGAGTAGGGGGAGTGAAAATGTGAGCAAGGAGGTCAAGACTATGAAGGGGACACCCACTGAAACAGTCTACCTGAGCTAATGGGAGCTCACCAACTCCAGCCGGACAGGGAAGGAACCAGCATAGGATCAAACTAGTCCTTCTGAATGTGGTTGACAGTTGTATGGCTGGGGCAGACGGAGGGGACACTGGCAGTGGCACCAGGGTTTATCCCTACTTGTACCGGATGTTTGGGATTCTATTCTCTTTGGATGGATACCTTGCTCAGCCTAGATATAGTAGGGAGGGCCTTGGACCTTCTCCAACGCAGTGTGCCTTACCCTCTCTGTGGAGTGGCTGGGGGTAGGGGGTGGAGGGGATGGGAGGAGGGGGAGGGAGTGGGAACTGGGATTGGTGTAAAATAAAGAAAAGATAACCCGGTGCTGCAGTGAGGATTGTTTTTGGAAACGCTGTTGCTCCTGTCGAAAGAGTAGATTCTGAAAGAAGTACATGATGTAGAAGGAGAGCAGGGACAGATTTGCAGAATCCTTGGCATGTTTAAGTCTGCAGAGCCAGCCTTACAGAAGGTCACGTGACAATGGTATGTGTAACAGATGGCCACAGTAAAACGAGGAGTGGCAGGGGTGGTTACATGTGGGTGGGGTGTGGGTGGGACAGAGAGGGAGGGAGGCTTTGTGGCGGGGGAGGGGGGGCAGGGAGGGAGGGAGGCGTTGTATCAAGGGCCAATGATGATGTTTTGATATTTATTTCCTGCTACTGAAATTTGAATTTGAATGAGATGCCTCTATTTCTGATGATGTTGATACTGTAAAGCAACAGATTCATAAAGTAATGATCAAACCTTCATTTTCTTCTGTGTGTATTTCTAAGAAATAGAGCCAACTATTTCATATGTAAATACCAAGAGCCCTCTACAGCCTCCCTGCCCTCCAGCCTCCAGTCCTAGAACCTGCCACCATTATGTGATCCAGCCCTGGCTCTGGCTGTGGTCAGCAGAGCCAAGTGAAGGGTTCCTTGTCTTTTTCTGACTCTGTTGCGGGCATTTGCTGATTTCTAGTGCATACTCTGTAGTCTCAGTTGGTATTTGATTTCATTTCATGGAAATAAAAAGTATGTTGTACATACTTCCCAAGAATTGTCTTGCAAGTTAAGGCTTCCCACTTTACTATAAGAATATAAATAAAAACTTATTTTATCCTTAAAAATAAAATAAAATATAAAAAAGTCACAGGCCCAAAGCCATTACACACCTGGGTATATTGTTGTATGAGAGGTCATTTATTTGTTCCTGGCTTCCCAGACCTAGAATAATCACTCGGAAACTGTATCATTTGAATCACTGCTTGGCCAATAGCTTAAGCATATTTTTAGCTAGCTCTTACATATTAACTTAACCCATTTCTAGTAATCTGTGTATCACCACGACGCTATGGCTTATCAGGTAAAGTTCTGGTGTCTGTCTCCATCAGGGATACATGGCTTCTCCCTAACTCCGCCTTCTTTCTCCCAGCATTCAGTTTAGTTTTCCCTGCCAACCTCTATTCTACCCTATCACAGGCCTAAGACAGTTTATTTTTTTATTAACCAATGGTATTCACAGCATACAGAGGGGAATCCCACATCAGGTATGTGACATATTTTGTGACCAAAACACAAAACTATCTAAGGGGATTAACTTTAAAGAAATCTGTAACAACCCTATTACAGTGTATCTGTACTCTCCTTACACCTTCCCTACAACAGCCTCTAAAACAGTTGTTCTCAACCTTCCTAATGCTGTGACTTTAATACAGTTTCTCATGTTGTGGTGACCCCAGCCAGAAAATTATTTTCACTGCCACTTCATAGCTGTGATTTTCTACTGTCATAAATCGTATTGTAAGTATTTGTTTTCCGATGGTCTTAGGTGACCCAAGTGAAAAGGTTGTTAGACCCCCACAGGGGCCAGGAACCACGGGGTGAGAACTGCTGATCTAGAATGATCGTTGAGCATTGATGAAACTATGTAGAGACAGGCAGATCTGTTCAAGGCCAGCCTGGTCTACAAAGCAAGTTCCAGGACAGCCAGGGCTGTTACACAGAGAAATCCTGTCTCGAAAAACCAGAGAGAGAGAGAGAGAGAATCATAATAGAAGTTTGTGTCTTTTAAGAATATAATTCAGGGGCTGGAGAGATGGCTCAGAGGTTAAGAGCACTGCCTGCTCTTCCAAAGGTCCTGAGTTCAATTCCCAGCAACCACATGGTGGCTCACAACCATCTGTAATGAGGTCTGGTGCCCTCTTCTGGCCTGCAGGCATACACGCAGACAGAATACTGTATACTTAATAAATAAATAAATATTTAAAAAAAAGAATATAATTCAGAATCAACCAGCAAATATTTTGTACTCTGTGACTACAACTTCATATTCATGAGAATATAAAGTGGTGAAGGATTAGGAAGGAGAAATGGCTAAGCAGGTCGAATGCAAAAGATTTTAGACAGTGAAACCATGCTTTGTGCCATTGCCATCATAAAACCTTCCTGCACACATTTACAAAGCCCATAAAATATCCATGAAGGGCATAAATTGCAGACTTTAAGTGAGCAAGCTCTGTCAGTATTATTAAAAATGATCCACTCTGGTAGTGGATGCCAATTGGAGAGGCTGGGAATTCAGCAGGAAGGTGGACACATAGGAATGCTATATTCCATTCAGTGTTGCTGTGACTCTAAACCTGCTCTAAAACATAAAGTCTATTTGAAAATTATTAACCAAATATTTTAGCCAAATTATTAGCCAAAACTTCAAAACTCCTATTCACTCTGCTCTGGGCAATGACAAACAGGAGTCAGTCAAGTTCCTCACAAGGTATTTGTCAACAGAAGCGACGTATGGACCACAGTGCCAAGGCTCAGAGATTTGCCTTTCCACCTACTCGTTTCTCCTACCATTCAGCTGGCTCACTGTGAACAACTCAGTCGGAAACCATCTCCCTTCTCTGCTAACAGGAACAAAACCACACGTGCAGAATACAGCAGTTGGCAATCCTGAAAGAGCCTGGCAGCATTCAAGCTGCCCCCGAAGACAACTCCCAAAGGAATTCTCTTCTCCCAGGCCCAATCCAAAGTTGTTTTAACAAATTAGAAAAGAAACTTCATGCAGCGAGTGGCATCAGAAGAACCCAGGGTCCCCAGGCACAAGTCTGGAGCTCGCTGCAGCAGCTCTGCTTGCTTGGCACAGGAGTGGGGGACCCCTGAGAACTAATTAGAGAAGGAAATGAAGGTGAAGAGAGTAAAGTGATTATAGTAACTCCCAATTAAAAGTGCACTGGATCCCACAGCACTGAGGAACAGTGACTCACACAGTTGCATCAGTATTGACTCCCTGAACAGAAAGAGAAAGCATTGGGCGGGGTGAGGGGGGAGCCCATACTTTGGCAAGCTTCCAATTCCAGTTCCAAGTGAAGCCACGTTTGACAATAAAGATGAAAACGATTAGCTAGGGTCTCAGTTTCCTATTGCTGTGGTGAACACAGTAGCCAAAAGCAATGTGCAGAGGGCAGGGTCTACTCCAGTAACTCTCAGGCCAACCCCATCACTGAGCAGAAGCATGGAGGGACACTGCTTACTGGCTTGCTCCCCTAACTTGCTGAACCTGCTTTCTTATGCCGTCCAGGATCACATGTCTGTTGAAAGGAGCTGCGGGTTGCATTCCGCCACCCAGCTCCCGCCACCAGCTAGCTTTACCCGAAATAACAACACACAAACTGTATTCTTTTAAACACTGCCTGGCCCATTATACCTAGCCTCTTCTAGGCTAATTCTCACATATTAATTTAGCCCATTTCTAATTATCTGTGTAGCACCACTAGGTGCGCTTACCGGGAAAGATTCAGCATGTCTGACCTGGCAGCTTGCCTCATTGCGTCTGGCTCTGAGAGGAGCTGCATGATTTCTGAGCTCGCTTCCTCTTCCTCCCAGCGTTCTGTTCTGTTTACTCCGCCTATCTAAATTCTGCCCTATCAGATAAGCTAAGGCAGTTTCTTTATTAGCAGAGCCAGACGCAATGAGGCAAGCCGCAAGGTCAGACATGCTGAATCTTTCCCGGTAAGACTGATGCTACAGATTATTAGAGATGGGTTGAATGGAATATGAGAATTAGCCTGTAAGGGCTAGAGTTAATGGGCCAAGCAGTGTTTAAATGAATACAATTTGTGTGTTGTTATTTCGGGTAAAGCTAGCCAGTGGCGGGAGCTGGGTGGCAGAACGCAACCCGTGGCTCCCCACAACACATGTCCAGGGGTGGTGCCACCCCAACAAGCTGGGTCCTCTCACATCAATCATTGATCAAGAAAATGCTCCAAAGACTTGCCTACAGGACAATCTTATAGAGGCAGTTTCTCAATGATACATTTAGGTTTCTGTCAGATTGCCAAACCCAACCTCGGGCAGTCATAAAGAAAACTCCATCATGTAATAAGAGAGATGTTTTTCATTGGTTCCATGTAAATTTATTGAGAACTTCTGTCACATAGGCATCCAGGAACTATGACTCCAAAGATGAGAATACTTCAAAAGACCCACAGTCCAAAGGAGCAAGCAGATGATTAAAATAGTTACTGGAGCTCCAAGAGGATGGAGCAGCATCAAAATCTCCAGCACGTACTCCACCACATAAACTGTCCAAGCTGGACACTGGGAAGCCGCCTGGGATGATTGCTTCAGCACCAACACCAAGTCTGCCGTCAGACACACTGATTTCATCTCCTATATCTCTGGCTGTGAATCCAGCCTTAGACAGTTGAGCCACGTCTGCAGCCACTGATTCTGTCCCCTAAACACTCCGTGGACTCCCTTCCATTCTCAACACAGTGGCTCGGCATTTCCCACCCTTTCCCTATAGCTAAAACTTTCTCCAATTTTTTAAAGATTTCTTTTTATTTGTGTGTGGATCTGTGTTTATGCGCATGCCTGTGCTGTGGAGGCCAGAAGAGGGAGTTGGGTGCCCTGGAGCTGGAGTTACAGGTGGATGTGAGGTTCTGGGGTCTGCAAGTGCAGAACAAGCCGTAACCAGCCCTGCTTCTCCTTTTTAACAATGATGAGCACTATCTGTTGTACACCAATGAGCAGCAAAGCCAGGCTCTGCAGCCTTAACTGTTCCAAAGGCTAGGACTTTTGTTGTTTTGTTGCAGTTGATGGGGGTGGGACCCAGGCGCTCACACTTACTAAGGGAGAACACTGCCATTGTGCCACATCCCCAGCCCATGGGCTTTCTTGTATATACTAGTTAAAGTGGCAAGGATATATTTCTATTAAGTAATATGTTGTTGCAGCATGACTCAAACATTTTAAACTTCAGCTTGCCCAGCAGTGAGGGACTCTTACAGGAAGAATGAGGGAACGTAAGAACAGAAAAGGCTGCTCGGCAGTCAGGGGATACAAAGAGCAGGAAGAAAGCTGGCCCACGACTAACTGGCACTTATCAAATTAGGCCCTTCTCCTCCAAGAGGCTGGGAGACAGGGAGCCTCAGGAGAGACAGGCAAGCAGAAGACTCCTGCCACAGTCTTGAGTTTTCTCAGTGGGACTTTCAAGGAGACTGGCGAACAGCAGACACCATCTTTCCTCACATGCATATCTTGGATTTTATGTCACGTGCATATATGGGGAGAGGTATGGATGTAGGTATCAATACTAGAGAGGAACTGCAGAAGGAATCTGAATGGGGAGGAGAGAGAATACATGGGATATGGCAGCTAGAGAGATGGTTCAGTGGCTGTACAAATAGGGGTATCAGACCCAGAAACTAGACATATACTAATTGAATCTTTGGCTTTTGAGAATGCCAACTTAGAATGTTAAAAGATACTTGAGCCTTTAAAGGTCAGATCAGCACCAGTGGATGAATGGATCTTGCATACAATGAATGTTGAGACACTTGACTATAGTACTGATGCTTGGGTAGAAGGAATTTCCAATGATATGAGGAGACATCAAAATACCTAATGTTTTAATTGTGGTAGAATAGGACATCTGAGAAGGGATTGTACACAGGAATTCCTAGGAACAATGTCTCCTCCGGGAATGGCAAAAATAAGAAGACTCCGCCTTCAGGTATATGTAGGAGGTGTGGCAAAGGCTGACATTGGACCAATGAATATAGGTCAACAGAAGACAGACAAGGCAACCCAATATCATGGAGAAACTCCTTGGGGGGTCTCTCATAGGCCTCCATGACAAATGTGGTCCAATCATTCCCAGTTACTGTGGAGAACATGTCTCACCAGAATTAAAAAAATCCAGTGCCTACTGTAAAAAAACCATACTGGTCTGGATGATAGAAGAGATATGGAGGACGAATCAAAAACTCCAGTAGGACAAAGGAAATGTATATTCTGGCAGATTTCTATAAATGATCAAAGACCAAAGCTGAGAGTACGTATAAATGGCATTTTTTATTGAAGTCTTATTAGACACGGATGCAGATGTAAGTATCATTACTCCAGAATCTTGGCATCCAAATGGCCTCTTCAAGAGGTAGATGTTCAGTTCCTAGGAGTTGGAACTCCATCTCAAGTGAAACAAAGTATGGGATGGGTTGAATGCATAGGGCCAGAACAACAGAGAGGGAGGCTGAGGCCATATGTAGCTAATATTGCAGTGAATTTGTGGGGTTGTGACCTATTGCAGCAATGGAATACCTAGATTAACATTCTTGCAGCCCCAAAAACTTATGTTTCTGGGGAAGATATTAGAAGACATTATAAACAAAGGTCACCAGCCTTTCAGGCTGTACAAGAACACAAAGCAATTGGCAAACCTTCAGAGGTAGTAATGGCCCTGTCTTTAAAATGGTTAACTGAGAAAATGGGTTAAACAATGGCCTGTAACAGAAGAAAAGCTGAAGGCTTTAGAACAGCTAGATGCTCACCATATTAAAGAATATATCAGTCCTCGGAATTATTGTGTATTTGTTGTTAAAAAAAAATCTGGAAAATGGAGAATGGCGAAATATCTTAGAGCTATCAACAAGGTTATTCAACCTATGGGCCCTCTCCAATCTGGAATTCCTCTGCCTTCTCTGTTACCAAAAGCATGGCCTCTCATTGTTATTGATTTAAGAGATTGTTTCTTCAATATACCTTTACAATAAAAGGATAGAGAAAAATTTGTCTTCACAGTTCCTACTTAGAATAATTCTCAACCTACTAGGAGATACCAGTGGACTATCCTCCCACAGGGAATGCTCAATAGCCCCACCCTGTGCCAATACTTTGTCAGTCAGCCACTGGAAATAATATGTAAGCAATTTCCTAAGTCTATAATCTACCATTACATGAATGACATTTTGTTATCTGATTCAAATGCAGATAATTTAGAAAGAATGTTTGAAAAAGTAAAGAAAGTTTTGCCTAAATGGGGATTACAAATTGCTCCTGAAAAGATTCAAAGAGGAGATTCTGTTAATTATCTAGGCTACAGAATAGGTTTACAGAAAATTAGAACACAAAAAGGCATAAATTAGGAGAAACCAGTTGCGGACGTTTAATGACTTTCAAAGATTGTTAGGAGACATTTCCAGTCTATGACCAGCTTGGGATAACACCTGATCTAATAATTCATTTAAACAAAACCTTAGATAGTGATATAAAGACTTGAATAGTTCCAGAGAATTAACAGCTGAAGCAGAAAGGGTATTGACAATTGTTAGGGAGAAATTACAGGAGGCACATGTGGATAGGGTGAATCCAAATCTTAATTGTATTCTAGTCATATTGCTTAAAGAATTTCTCCTACAGGAATTTTAATACAGAGGAATAATATTAAATTAAAATGTATATTTTTACCACATAAACAAAATAAAAAATTAAAAACTTATATGGAAAAAGTCTCTGAATTAATTATAAAAGGTAAATTGAGACTTTGTCAATTAGCATTATAGTGCCTTTTACTACTGATGAAATAAAAAAGTTATGGGAAGACAATGAACTATGGCAAAGAGCTTGTGCTAATTTTTTGGGAGAAATTAATAGCAATTATCCCAAAAGTGATAGACTCAACCTTATAAAGAGAACTTCTTGGATTCTTCCCTGAATTGTACATGATGCACCAATAACTGGACTCCGTACATTTTATACTGATGCAGATAAATTAGGGAAGGAAGGCTACAAATCGAAAGAATTAAGTAAGGTGGAACAAAACCCTTATAACTCTGTCCAGAAGGCAGAATTATGTGTTATTCTAGTATATGTGTGTACTAATGGATTTTAAAGACCCTCTCAATATTACTAATTCACAATATGCAAAAGAGTTGTCTTGCATATTAAAACTACTGAATTTATACCAGATAATGCAGAATTGACTTCATTATTTATCCAGGTGCAAGAAATAAGCAGGAATAGGCTTTGTCCTATATACATAACACACAGTTGATCCCATATGGGTCTACCAGGTCCTCTAGCACAAGGTAATGCATAAATTGATCAATTATTGATTTGAAGTGTGTTTCAGGCCTCAGAATTTCATAAAAAACATCATGTCGATATCAAAGGTTTAAAGAAAAAGTTTTCTATTACATGGCAACAAGCTACGGAGATTAAAAAGAAATGTCCTCTTGCTCTTTCTATAACCAAACACCACTACCTGCAGGGACTAACCCAAAGGGTACTCAAAGAAATGAGATCTGGCAAATGGATGTGTTCCACTTTACAGAATTTGGAAAATTAAAATATATGCACCATACCATAGACATGTATTCAGGCTTTCAATGGGCAACTGCTTTAAGCTCAGAAAAGGCTGACTCAGTTATCACACATCTATTAGAAGTTATGGCATCACGGGTATACCTGCACAAATACAGACAGAAAATGGTCCAACATATATATATATATATATATATATATATATGAAAATAAATTTTTTTATGTATTATAATATAAAGCATATTACAGGTATACCAAATAATCTTACAGGTCAGAGAGTTATAGAAAGGTCAAATTGAACTATAAAGGACATGCTAAACAAACAGAAAGGGGCAGAGATGCCCCCAGAAATAGATTACATAATGCTTTATTAACCTTGAATTCTTTTAACGCTAATGAGAAAGGAACAACAGCAACAGAGAGACATTGGATAATGGAAAAAAAACTCTGAATTGAATCAACCAGTATATTTCAAGGATGTGTTGACCTCACAATGGAAATCAGATGTGCTATGTAAGGGAAGGGGTTTTGCTCATTTCCACAGGAGAAGAAAAACTATGGATACCATCAAAACTAATAAAGATTTGCTTTGAAAAAGAGAAACCTCTTGAGAAAGAGAAATGACAGCTCATCCACAATGGTGACAACCATACAGGTGGTAAGGAAACCACATAGGGTTGGGCAGGGTTCTGCTCTTGTCTTTACAAGAAAATTCACATCTTCAAAAATTCAAGAGACCCTGGATGTTTGGATGCTGACAAAGGAAAAATAACTATTCACTAAGGATCATCGAGAAAAAGGAATACGACTTATGAGGACAGATGGTCAAAATAAATACATTTAAATATATATTTATGAATATATAGAGCTAGCTTTGGAGTTGGACAATGGCTCTGTACTTCTCTAAATCCAAGTGTGTTGTTAAAAGGAACATTCAGAGTTTCTGTCGAGCCATCTGGTATGGGACACAAGGAAGACTTTAGGGAAAATTTTACTTTCTCCATGCCAATTTTGTCTATATCGTATTCTTCATTGAATGTATGTCTATATGAATGTTTAAGTTTGCCAGGATGAACAACAGAGTTTCCTACAAATCCTTTTCCTGCAGTAATCTTTGAAGTTTCCAGGAAAAAGATGGGACCCCACAGCAACAACTCCACCTGGTTGAGACAACATCATGATCCTGATAGCGCTACTGTAAGACTGGTTTTTGGGTACCAGCTGCTGAAATAATGCACATTATAATGACATTCTGGCCAGAACTCCAAATAAGAACTTTGGGAAAAAAAACCCTATCAACTGCTCAGAAATCATTTGCAACTATACTAGACAGTAATCTTGAAATTTTAACCATCACTTTATGCAAAATTCCATAAAGAGAGCATCACCCCCATGACAGCGGGAAGCAATTCTAGAGGACGATATCCCTGCTCCCAAAAAACTTTGTCCTCATTTAGGGTTTGTTGATTATTACTTGTATCAGGTAGAGAGTTGGGGTGGAAACTACGTAGATTCAAAAAAAGGGGGGTATAATAATAGTGGGTAATAGAGTGAATACTTGTGAGCTATTATTCATGGATAATTTACATTGGTATAGTTTTTTGTATATTGATACAGGTTCAAATTATATGTTATTTCTGTTTACAGTATTTGTATACCAATGCAAAGTTATTTTGTCATAGTGTATACATGTACATTTCTACCTTTGTTTAGGACATTTTGTATATTGATATAACTTTAGGATATATTTTCATATTGCATTATCTATTATTCTTACCTCTGATCAAGATATTTACATTGTTTACATTTTGAAGTCATTGTCCTCATTTACTGCACATTTATTTACAGATTATTTAATATTCTGACATGAAGTCTTAGTCCTTAAGTTAAACATGTATTAAATATTATAGGTCAATAGTTGTTCATGTTTGTTATACATATAGTCATATTAATTAGGTTCTTTAGATACATAAATATTGTATTCTGTCTAGACAGGTAATCTTCAGCCACTTCAAGGATCTGCAGAACAAGGCATTTAAATAACTTAGGGTTCTGTTGACATGAGACATGATTGCTCCTGACAGCATCAATCTATTCCTGAGAGAATGTTGAGCACTGAAGACACTACACTCAGAGGTTTTTTTTTCTTGGCACAATTGGCCTTTGGGCAGTTTACCTCAACCACTGACAAAGTACATGGAATCCGGACTGGATAAACAGGACACAAGGAAAAGAACTGCCAAACCTTGCCAAGACAGGTTCTGAAAAATTCCCTGCCTCTGAAAATGGTCTGTCAGTTACACTAGGACTTAGCCAAAGTTGGTT
This sequence comes from Microtus obscurus, assembly GCA_963919715.1. Classification (NCBI taxonomy): domain Eukaryota; kingdom Metazoa; phylum Chordata; class Mammalia; order Rodentia; family Cricetidae; genus Microtus; species Microtus obscurus. Next base: position 1,236,394 of record CAWTZC010000431.1, on the reverse strand, counting down.
GCTTCAATGCTGCAAATGAGACTTTGGGTGACTGCCCAGGTAGCCATCATGGCCTGGCTTTGTCTCCATCATATACTGCTGGACTCTTAAGTAATATTATCTCCCTTCTCAGGCTTTTGATGGGGTTGAAGATTAGACAGTCGTAGTTACCTTCCTCTTATGATTTATCCACGCTTATTTCCGATGCAAGACTTTTTGGAATAGAATGTTTATTAAAAAATTTGTCATGTGTTCCTTGCTTGATATTGTTTATGTTGGTTGTAATTTTATACTTGATATCTGTTCCTATTGTATATAGTTTTGTATTGGATTGCACTTGTTTAGACAAAAGGGGGAGGTGATGGGGAAGCTTTGTTAACCAATTATCTTTAAGAGGTGGGACCAAGTTAGGGTGTGGCTTTCTGGACCCAGAGAAAAACGAGTGCATGGCCCAGGTGTGCTCTCTGTGGCTCCCTTGCAGCATGGCTGAGCTTGGACTTCTCATTCCTGTTTTGTGAGTTTTCCCCTTATAATAAATAAAAATATAATTGTTTATCTTTTAGCTAGCCTGGTTATTTCCCAAATCGAGCTAACTTCTACAGTTAATGAATAAAGAAACTGTCTTGGCCTGCTGATAGGGCGGAGCAGAACTAGGTGGGGAAAACTAAACTGAATGCTGGGAGAAAAGGGGCGGAGTCAGGGAGAAGCCATGGGGCCACCACCAGAGACAGACATGCTAAAACTTTGCCGGTAGGCCACGACCTCGTGGTGATGCACAGATTAATGAAGATGGGTTAAGATGTAAGAATTAGTCAATAAGAAGCTAGAGCTATTGGTCAAACAGTGTTGCAAATAATATGGTTTTTGTGTGATTATTTCAGGGCTGTGCAGCCAGGAACAAACAAGCAGGCCTCCTTACAAGGAAGAGAGGAAGGGAGGGAAGGAAGGACGAAAGAACATACAAACAAACAAATGAAAACACAGCAATGCTAAGAGAGCTTGCTCTCAAGCATGAGAACCCGTGTTCAAATCCCCACCATCCATGTAACAGCCTGGCACAGATGCATGTGCCTGGAACTCCAGCACTGAACGGTAGACACGGGTAGATCTGAATAGTCTGATGGCCCAGGTAGCCAAAACAGCAAGCTTTGGTTTCAGCGAGAGACACTACCTCAAGGCAATAAAGCAGGGGGGGATGTCCACACCCTTCTCTGGCTTCTTCCTCTTCACTCACACATACATCATGTGTCACACAAACAGCTGCACGTATGTCAAACAGCACACACACAAAGTACGAAATAAACATTTTAAGCCTGGGTAGTTGGTTCAGCAGTTAAGATTCACATAAAGAATCTGAGTTCAGTCCCCAGCACCAGAAGCTCTCAATGGCCTGTAATTCCAGATAAACTATTCTGTATTAACACCCAAAAACAGCAGTGTTACTCCAACAGACTTTAGAGATCTTAAAACCAAGAGCCCTTAGAACCCTTATAAAAGGAGAAAATAAGGAGACAAAACTATAATGTCAATTTTTTTCCCAAACAATTTTAATTTTGTTCCAGCCCTAAGGAAGAGACAGAACTTTCTGAGACAGGGTCTCACTAATGTAGTCCTAGCTAGCCTGGAACGCCCTATGCAGGATCAGGCTGGCCTTGAACTCACAGAGATCTACCTTCCTCTGCCTCCCACCACACCCATCAGAACTTAAATCTAAAAATTAAAAAAAAAAAAAAAAATCTCGAAAATGAAGCCATAAAAAAGTTAAGTCCCTCAGCAATAAATAGTAAAGATATATACATACATATGAGACTCAGAAAGGAGGGAAGAACAGGGATCTTGGGAACTGTCAAAACATCTCAGGACTTGAGAAAAAGTCTCCCCTAACGGGTCCATCAGTGCTCGTTCTTCCTGTAGTCAGCACAGCTGAAGAGGCAGGGGAATAAACATGGTGGTAATGGCTCTGAAGAAAGAGAAGTCTCCGTTCACAACACTCCCTCTACCAGGTCATTCACACTGTGGCCTCGAAGCCACGGTGGCGGTGGCTTGGCTGCTGGAGTTCTGTGGCTTTCCATTCACCACCAGCAGGAGGGGGCGTTTCCACGCGAACACTGGAGAAGGAGTAGTTCTAGAAAAGACAGACCAGGTCAGCAAAGCAGCCTAAGCCGTCTACCCCGCCCCCCGCACGTGTGCCCCTTATCTCTGTCTTGCACTGGAGAAAACTGAATCAGCAAAGGAGACAGCCTGAGACCGACAGAGCATCAATAATGTGATTACAAGAATATGACAAAAAGAGTAAACTGTTTGCACCGCCTGAGAAAAGGGAACCATCAGCTCTCTGAGAATCTGCCCTTCTCTTTCTGGACAGAGATAGTAGCCAGCCAGAACCATGGGAATTTGCTAGTCTGTAAAGCCCCAAATTAACCTGCCAAATACAAATTAAGAATACTTCTTTTGCCGGGCGGTGGTGGCGCACGCCTTTAATCCCAGCACTCGGGAGGCAGAGGCAGGCGGATCTCTGTGAGTTCGAGACCAGCCTGGTCTACAGAGCTAGTTCCAGGACAGGCTCCAAAGCCACAGAGAAACCCTGTCTCGAAAAATCAAAAAAAAAAAAAAAAAAGAATACTTCTTTTATGTTAATAAGGAACGAACTATGTAAAGGAATTTTGTTTTTTGAGACAGCGTTTCTCTGTAGCTTTGGCGCCTGTCCTGGAACTTCCTCTGTTGTAGCTGGCCTCGAACTCACAGAGATCCACCTGCCTCTGCCCACCTAGTGCTGAGATTAAAGGTGTATGCCACCACCGCCCAGCTATGTAAAAGAATTTAAGCCTTGCCTTAATAACAGGAAAGGTACCAGCTCAGAAGGATGCTGAGCTGTGTGGCCTACTGGAGACACCTCCTCAGAAAACGCTTGATTGACATTGTGGAACAGGCTCTTTTAAGAAACAGTAAAATTCTCACAAGTATTATTTTTTTACAAAGTCCCAACAAGAATATGGGCAAGTATAGGGGTATTAAAAGCAATTCATATGCAAACATAATCGATAAACTTATAGTAAAATGCATGTAAAAATCAAATGAATACATTTTTGGTGCTATTATCTTCCAACCAGTTTGTCACTAACTGTGTTTCAGTGTTCAGAAGAAAATTACAGGGCTGGAGATGTGCAGCAGTTAAAGCTCTCACTGCTCTTCCAGAACCAACATCAGGCAGCTCACAGCTGTCTACAACTCCAGGTCCAGGGCCTCCAGCATGATGCAATACATACATGCAGGCAAACCACCCACCCACATTAAAATATAGTAATATATGATTATACATATATATATTAGCCAGGCGTGGTGGCGCACACAGAGGCAGAACCTCTGTGAGTTCAGCTTAGTCTATACAGAGAGTTCTAGGAAGCCAGGGCTATGTAGAGAGATCCTGTCTCAAAAAAAAAACTGAGATGTGTTCACTAGTTATCATTAGAATACCCAGGAGATATTTCAGCCCATTCTTTAATTCCTTTTTGTGTATGAGTAGTTTCCTTTACAGTAAATACAGATATATCTGTGTGTGGTCTATTTGCATATTTATATATGTAAATAGATGTACATGTTTATATATACATATTTATGTGTAAGTACAAATACATATTACACATGCAAGGATACATGTGCGTAAATAATACACGTGAAAGCACACATATGTGTAAATAATATATACATATATACATGTAAAGCATATATCGTATACATGTAAGTAACATACATACCACACATGTGTAGATAATATATACACACTATACACATGCATTACTTTTACTTCTAATGGTTTTTTTGGGGAGTGGGGGTTGGAGACAGGGCTTCTACTTCTGTTTTAAAGAGAGTTCCAGGGCCTGTGAGTTACACAGACTCCTGGACATCACTCACCTTTCCCTTGTGCTGAATCTGGTGATGCCGCAGGTTGGGCTCCGGAATGGCGACGGAGTCCCCAATGAGCACGCCCCAGCTCTGCACCACATTATACACCATCACCGCATAGCAAGGCCCGTCTGAGTCCACCAGGCCAAATGTGCTTCCAGGTTGATGTGGGGTAGAGAGAGAGAGGAAAACATTAAAGATTTGTGGGCAGGAAAGAATAGAAACAGTGGTTTTAAAATAGAGCAAAATAACAAGTGCGTTCATGGTCACTTACTTAGAAATCTACCAGTCCTTTATCCACTACATACATTTGAATCCTCATTTATCTTAGGTTTCATGCCTTTAGGAAACAATAACAAGGCCCAATAATCACGTCACTCTACTGAGAACTCAGGACACGTATGCACTGAGGTCATTCAATAAACGTCAATAATGAACTGGGCCATTCTTCCTGGTCTATCAATTTAACTAACGTCTACTTAACCAAACCCTCTGCAGTCACTATCAATGTAGGTTGATTCCACAAACTTTGATTAACTACTACATATCAAGCACTGTTAGCAGTAAGATCCTAATCCAGCCATAAATGACCCATAAATAATCTAGCAGGAGTCAGATAAACACCACCACTTGTGCTGGTCAGTAGCTGGGTGGGAGGAGGCTTGGTGCTCGACTGCTGGGACACCCCTACAATTCCTGCACGCAAAAAGCTCAGCTAAGAAAGGCCAGCTTGAAATATATAGAATTTACAACCAACCTGGACTATGTAGTAAAACCACATTCCAAAAGGCAAAAGGGAAAATAAGAAAATATGGGGAGAAAAATGGAAAACCAGCTGGTTAAAACAGGAAAGCTAAACTCAGTGTGGTAGCACAAGTGATTGGAGAGTGGGAGGCAGGATCCTGAAGGTCAGTGAGACTCTGTCTAACAAGACTGGATGGTTCGGTGATTCAGCATGAGGACTAGAATTCAGAGCCTCAGAATCACACAATCGTGAGGTCTACACTGCCCACCTGTAACTCCAGCCAAGGAACAGGCTGATCAAACATCTAGACTAGCTACAACAGTCAGCTCAGGGTTCAACCGAGAAACCTGTCCCAGTGAACAAAGTGGAGGGCAACTGAGGAAGATATTTAACACCAACCTCAACACCCTACACACACATGCATGCGCACACAGGCACATGCGAGCACGCACACACGCACACCCCACATATATATAAAGAAACTTACAAAGAGACATACGCACAACAAGGTAGGGAAACTGGGAAGACAGCCCAGCTGACACAGAGCTGACCACACGAGCATAAAGACCTGAATTCAGGCCCTTAACCATTTATGTAAAAAGGCTGTGGTCCTACCGCTGAGGAGTGGAAGAGAGGAGGGTCCCAGGGCCTTGCTGGCCTGCTGGTCTTGTTCTGCACATGAACAGCAGATTCAGTGAGAGAGGCTGTCTAAGAATGCCAGGGCTGGGAGCATGCACCTTTGATCTTGGGACTCAGGAAACAGATACAGGAGGATCCCTGTGAGTTCCAGGTCAGCCAAAGACACATGGTAAGAGACTGTCTTTAAAAATGAAGAAAGGAAGGGAGAGGAGGGGAGCTGAAGAGATACCTCAGCCATTAAGAACACTTGTTTTTGCAGATGACCTGGGTTCAGTTCCCAGCACTCACAAGGTAGCTCACAGCAATCAGAAACTCTAACTCCAGATCTGATGCCCTCTTCTGACTTCTGAGAGCACTAAGCACACACATGCAGGAACGTCAGCAGGATGGCTCTGCAGAACACGTGCAGGGCAGAGAACTGGCGTGTTCCACCCAATTGCTGCATCCCTCCTAGCTGAAACACATCCTCCAAGAGGGAAGGGAAGGCTCCCCAGCCTCAAAGTGTCACATGTGCAGGAGACTATGAAAGGCAGAAGCGTCTGAGGGCCACTGCCGTGACTGTAAAGGGAGTGAACAGTGCGGGTGGACCAAGCACACTCAGAACGGGCGTTTCCTCTGAATGCTGCTGCTGCACAGACAGCGCCGCCGACATGGGGTGGTCACGTCTGCTCCTGTAAGCAATCCTTCACCCATGCTCCTGTTTCTGAGCGCAATAGAACAGAAACTCGTTGGCTCATTGAAACTGGACATTGGAGCGATCGCTATTTTGGTCTGTCCTGTGCTCCCTTTCTGGTGTAAATAGACATAAATGTTGTGTCTTGCTAGAAAAAAAAAATCTGTCACACAAGTACCAACTCCAAAGTCGTCCTCTGACCTTCACATGCATGCCATGGCATATATGCACGCATGATCACATGTACACACATAATAATAAGTTATAAAACAGGGCAAATTTAAAAGAGAAATGAGGCCTAGCATGCTGGTGCACATGTGACACTTGAGAGGCAGAGGCAGGTGGCCCTCGTGAGGGCAAAGCCAGTCTGCTCTCACAGTGAGCTCCGGGACAGCCACAGCTGGTACAGAGAAACCTGCCTCCAAAGGGAAGGCGGTAACTGAGGATGCTACAGAGCCACATAGCGGGAGCGTGGGCACAGCAGTAGTCCACTTCATAGATTACAGGCCTGTGGTCCAGAACCTGGGAGGCAAAGACGGGGGTGGGGATAGGGGGTTATCACTGCAGGGCTAAGGCTAGCCCAAATAAGCAAACTACTGCAGTAGAAAAAAGGAACTCAATCAGGGACCAAGAAGTGTGTGAAGAACCAAGCAAGCACAGTACTCACCAAATCCTGAGTTTTCATTTTCCTGGGCTGGGAAGATGGTTCAGTGAGTAAAGCACCTGCCACTGTGGCGGCCAATCCGAGTTCAACCCCCAGGATGCACACGGTGGGAGAGAAAAACACATGCTCCTCGGCCTGTGCACACCTACACATACTCCTCGGACTGTGCACACCCACACATGCTCCATGGCCTGTGCACACCCACACATGCTCCACGGCCTGTGCACACCCACACATGCTCCTAGACCTGTGCACACCCACACATGCTCCTCAGACTGTGCACACCCACACATGCTCCACGGCCTGTGCACACCCACACATGCTCCTAGACCTGTGCACACCCACATGCTCCTCAGACTGTGCACACCCACACATGCTCCTCAGACTGTGCACACCCACACATGCTCCTCGGCCTGTGCACACCCACACATGCTCCACGGCCTGTGCACACCCACACACGCTCCTCGGCCTGTGCACGCCCACACATGCTCCTCGGCCTGTGCACACCCACACACGCTCCTCGGCCTGTGCACGCCCACACACGCTCCACGGCATGTGCACGCCCACACATGCTCCTCGGCCTGTGCACACCCACACACGCTCCTCGGCCTGTGCACGCCCACACACGCTCCACGGCATGTGCACGCCCACACAAGCTCCACGGCCTGTGCACGCCCACACATGCTCCACGGCCTGTGCACGCCCACACATGCTCCACGGCATGTGCACACCCACACATGCTCCACGGCCTGTGCACACCCACACAAGCTCCTCGGCCTGTGCACACCCACACGTGCTCCTCGGCCTGTGCACACCCACACTTGCATATAATATGAGTTATAAATGCCTTTAAATTCTTTCTAAGTAAATAGTCTAACTCTCTTCTTTGCTGGGCTGTGTCCTTTATATTTTTTTCCTCACTCCCTAAACACTTATGCCAAAACCCAAATAAATAAACAATAAATACAAACCCTCTGCTCAAAAAGTTCCCTGCCTAAAAAGACAATTCTTGAACTACAGATAGGAGACTACAGAGTTGGTCTTGTTCTGCCACACAAAACAAAGTGGCAATAAGCCAGGAAACAAGCTGTGTGTTTATAGATATAAAGATATAAATACAGATAAAGAGAGGAGGGAAGAGGAGAAAGAGAGACCCTGAAAGCAAAAGATCCCAACCAGGCCCCTACTCTAACTCAAAGCTCACTTCCTAGAACTATCTAGAAACAGAATCTAAATTTGTCTTTCTTCAACTCTGTGATTCTGAACACTCAAAGAAGATGAAGAATTTTAAAGTTTCTCCATCGTACTTTAAAAACAACATGCCAAGGGAGTTGGAGAGATGACTCACGGAGCAAGAGAACTTGTTGATCTTGCAGAGGACCCAGGTTCAGTTCCCAGGATCCACATGGTTGCTCACAACCATCAATAACTCCAGTTCCAGAGAATCTGAAGCCTTCTGAACTTCACACACAGCACAGAGACGTGCACAAACACACACAGCACACAGACGTGCACACTCATACACAGCATACAGACATGCACACAAACACTCATGCACATTTTTTAAAAATGACCTGTGAGTTTCAGGTATGAATTTAGGAACTGACAAAGCAGCGAACTCAGGGGAAAACAACAGGCAGTGGCAGAACCCACAAATGCCTCTACCGTGAGACTGCTGGAGGCCAGCAAGACAGACAGCTCAGACAGACAGCTCATTGGGTTAAATCTCCTGCTGCCCATCCTGGTGGCCACATCTGATGGGACCCACACGCTGGAAGAAACGGTCCTTCTCTGAATGCCACATGAAGACAGGCACACGTGCACTGCCACACACATACATAAGATAAATAAATATAACAGAACTGTACTACTGTCAGATAACAACAACAATAATAAAAGAGATCGCCTGGTATCTCCTAGACAGGCCTGCACATGGAGCAGTAGTGAAAGCCAATGATGTGTATAATGTCTTTACCAGCCAGAAAGTGAGAACAATTAGTTAACGGGGAAGGAAATGAAACTCACAAGGGGACTTTCTCCTCTGCGGTCAGGCTGAACACCACCTTCCCTAGGACCACAGCACCGCTGTTCACCCCGGGCTGCAGCGAGCTCAGGGGCTTGCGCTCCAAGGTCACCTTCTGCCCAGTGGCTGACTGATAGCGCCCATCACCACAAGGGCCCAGATGGGCTGGACGCAAGCTTCCCAGCATGCTCTGGAGCTTTTTGGGTTTTGTCTTTCCCTGCAATAGAAAGGGAAATAGACCAGCTGGAAGCTGGCATACTGACCGAATCACCTGCCCACTACCACCTAAACGTACTCCTTTTGTAGGTGACTGGCAGCTCACCTTGCTCTCCAGGAGGCTGGTTAGCCTAGTGAGGAATTCCATGAGTTGTTGCTCTCGTTGGCGCGGCTCTGGCCATGCAGGGTCCAGTGCAGCCGCCTGGGAGAAACCCTCTAGGGCCTCCCCGTAACTCTCTTCATATTTATGTAACTGTAGGAAAGTAACCCAGATTATCAGGATAGACAAACAACCTACATGGAAGAAACACTACAGTGGACAACTGTGCACTCTCAGTCATGTTCCCATCAGAGGACAACTGTATACTCTCAGTCATGTTCCTGTCAGAGGACAACTGTATACTTTCAGTCATGTTCCCGTCAGAGGACAACTGTATACTCTCAGTCATGTTCCCATCAGAGGACAACTGTATACTCTCAGTCATGTCTCCGTCAGTGGACAACTGTATACTTTCAGTCATGTTCCCGTCAGAGGACAACTGTATACTCTCAGTCATGTTCCTGTCAGAGGACAACTGTACACTCTCAGTCATGTCTCCGTCGGTGGACAACTGTATACTCTCAGTCATGTCTCCGTCAGTGGACAACTGTATACTCTCAGTCATGTTCCTGTCAGAGGACAACTGTATACTCTCAGTCATGTTCCCATCAGAGGACAACTGTATACTTTCAGTCATGTTCCCGTCAGAGGACAACTGTATACTCTCAGTCATGTTCCTGTCAGAGGACAACTGTATACTCTCAGTCATGTTCCCATCAGAGGACAACTGTATACTTTCAGTCATGTTCCCGTCAGAGGACAACTGTATACTCTCAGTCATGTTCCTGTCAGAGGACAACTGTACACTCTCAGTCATGTCTCCGTCAATGGACAACTGTATACTCTCAGTCATGTTCCCGCCAGAGGACAACTGTATACTCTCAGTCATGTTCCCATCAGAGGACAACTGTATACTCTCAGTCATGTCTCCGTCAGTGGACAACTGTACACTCTCAGTCATGTTCCCGTCAGAGGACAACTGTATACTCTCAGTCATGTTCCTGTCAGAGGACAACTGTATACTCTCAGTCATGTTCCCGTCAGAGGACAACTGTATACTCTCAGTCATGTTCCCGTCAGAGGACAACTGTATACTCTCAGTCATGTTCCTGTCAGAGGACAACTGTATACTCTCAGTCATGTTCCCGTCAGAGGACAACTGTACACTCTCAGTCATGTTCCCGTCAGAGGACAACTGTATACTCTCAGTCATGTTCCTGTCAGAGGACAACTGTATACTCTCAGTCATGTCTCCGTCAGTGGACAACTGTATACTTTCAGTCATGTTCCCGTCAGAGGACAACTGTATACTCTCAGTCATGTTTCTGTCAGAGGACAACTGTACACTCTCAGTCATGTCTCCGTCAATGGACAACTGTATACTCTCAGTCATGTTCCCGCCAGAGGACAACTGTATACTCTCAGTCATGTTCCCATCAGAGGACAACTGTATACTCTCAGTCATGTCTCCGTCAGTGGACAACTGTACACTCTCAGTCATGTTCCCGTCAGAGGACAACTGTATACTCTCAGTCATGTTCCTGTCAGAGGACAACTGTATACTCTCAGTCATGTTCCCGTCAGAGGACAACTGTATACTCTCAGTCATGTTGCCGTCAGAGGACAACTGTATACTCTCAGTCATGTTCCCGTCAGAGGACAACTGTATACTTTCAGTCATGTTCCCGTCAGAGGACAACTGTATACTCTCAGTCATGTTCCTGTCAGAGGACAACTGTATACTCTCAGTCATGTCTCCGTCGGTGGACAACTGTATACTCTCAGTCATGTCTCCGTCAGTGGACAACTGTATACTCTCAGTCATGTTCCCGTCAGAGGACAACTGTATACTCTCAGTCATGTCTCCGTCGGTGGACAACTGTACACTCTCAGTCATGTTCCTGTCCTATACTGGGCCCCGTTCTTCTGGGCCAAGGTGAGGACAGTGCAAAGACAAACTCGTTTCCAGGACACAACTCACAAGCTCTGAAGCTGTGGAGCACGCTGGGTCATGTCATTCTATTCACACTTAAAACCGGAACTCTCCTAAGCCACCTCCTCATCTGCCTCAGTCCCTCCCTTCCCTCAAGTGACTCCTGGGGTCACACTGAGGTCACACTGAGGTCGGACTCAGCTAGCTCTTCCTAAGCAGAATCGGGCTTTCCTCTCATGGCCTGTGCCCAGCTTTGTCCCTGTGTAACTCAGTCAGTTACCTCAGAAGCTAAGGCTCAGCTGTCTTTTTTTAAGACATTGTATTTTATAAGTGTTTTGCCTTTGTGTATGTGTGTGTGCCATGGGTATACTCGGGTTCCCTAGAACTGAATTAGAGCCGCACAAGGCTAGGCACCAAACCAGGTCCTCTGTCAGAGCCTCCGGGCCATCTCTGTGGGCCCTGTGTGTCCTTTGTATTTGATGAGCCCCACCCCCAGGTCTTACCGTCGCCCTGTTGAGATGAAGGTCGGGATTGCTAGATGCTTTCCTGTCAACCTTCTCCTGCAATGGGATAAAAAGATCAATGACATCCTGACTCAATTTTAAGGACACCCGAACTCAACACGTTGCAGACTTCATCTCAGAAGAGACCTGAGGTTCTTCCAAGCCGAAATGCTATCTGCACCCATGTTGCCGCTCAGCTCATCGGTAACTAAGCGTACGGAGCACCACTCCCTCTTGAAGCCTCAGAGATACAAAGCTGACTAACTGTGTACAACTTTAAAATATGGTCATACTAACACACAGTATTACAAAAATAGATAAAAGATAAAAATATGAACGAATTCTGACTTTTCAGAATTAAGTCGTAACACAGGTACAAACAAAGAAAGGCTAAGGCATGACTTATAAGACAGTCATGGTGCTGTCCAGCTCCTTCAGGGACACAGTAAGTCACTTCTGACCCTCAGAGAAACGCGGGGGAAACCACAGTGCTGATGTTTCTAACTATGTTCACTACCTAGGCACAGCATAAGCAAACCAACACGAACTAAGACCACTCAAACAGCTGCTTCAAAGATGTTTTAAATGCAGAAGACGAAGTTAAGAATCAAAAACAACTATGTGCCGGGCAGGGAGGCACACACCTTTATTCTTAGCTCTCGGGAGGCAACAGCAGGTGGATCTCTGTGAGTCTGAGGCCACCCTGATCTACAGAGAGAGTTCCAGGACAGCCAGGGCTACACAGAGAACCCCTAACTAGAAAACCTAAACAAAAATGATACAGCAGAGGACAAACACAGAATTTTGAAGGCATGTTCTTAAAAATGTAAACATTCACAAAACTTTATAATTAGCGTAGAAGGCCGGACGTCTATAACACCGGCCCCCACAAGGCAGAGACAGGGGATCTCAAGTTTGAGGCCAGTCAGGGTTTCACATTGAGACCCAGTTTATAAAATAATAAATGCACAGTTTGGGGTAAACCTCTGGGCAGTCTCTGCATCACGGGTCTGAACTCACAATAGCTGCTTTCTTTCTCTCCAGAAGGGGCAGAGAGCTGAGGAAGGTCAACAGCCGCTGTGTAAAGAACCTGAACGCAAAGGATGGGATGAATAGGCTACGTAAACAGCATTCTGAAAGTAAGAGTGAGCCTTCTAACAGGGAAGAGAGGGGGCCAACCCCCAAGCGAGTGTCCTCAGCATAAGCACAGTTTAGAACACAGAGTAAGTGTGAGCTGCACTGTGTGGCTCCCTGCAAACATGAAGCCTAACCGCGGGAGACCCTGAGCCACTACCTAATCTTCAGAGCTTCCCTTCCCTTTAACATTATGCAAGCAGGGCTGGAGAGATGGCTCAGTGGTTAAGAGCACTGGTTGCTCCTCCAGAGGTCCTGAGTTCAATTCCCAGCAACCACATGGTGGCTCACAACCATCTGTAAGGAGATCTGGTGCCCTCCTCTGGCGTGCGGGCACACATGGAGGCAGAATGTTGTATACATAATAAATAAATAAATCTTTAAAAAAAAAAAATTACGCAAGCATTATTCTACTAAGCTTTTTGCCCTACTAAGAAGAGATGAGCATGCCAGAACAGGCTCCATGCTTCCACTACGGGTGCCTGTAAGAAACCGAGGAAACTCAAGGCCCCATCCCTAACATCTGAAGTCCCCATGCAGACACGTGAGCTGCAAGCCATCTCTACCAGCACTACTCCTGATTCAGTCGCTGCCTCTGCGTCCACCCTGGGGATCCCAAGTACTTACTGCTTGAGCATAGGCACTGAGGGCTTGCTGGGAGATCTTAGGGTTCTGGCCAGTATTGAAATAAAGAGAAAGGTATGCGTTCCCCAGGATATCTGCAAGAGCAACAGCAGTGCACCATCTCAGAGCCCAGTCCAAGATGCAACCGGCAGCTCTCGGGAGTCTGCATGTTTAAAGTGTTTGTTAGCATACATTATTGCATCTAATAATTCATACACACATAGAATATGTTTTAATTGTACGTATGTCTTTTATTATCCCTCTCCTGTCCCACTTCCACATCCACAGATCCCCCTTCTTCCCTATCAACACCTCTTCTTCAATCTGCTTATTTTAACCTGCTGGGGTATGGGAACCTTACCAGTGGTCACAACACAGAAGAAAATGTCTCTCCCTCCGCCAACAACCATTAACTACTATACATCCTCAGGGAGGGGTAAGGTCTTGTAAAGTTTTGTGCTTCCAAACTTTTCTTTAAAAAACATTCACTTACTTTTACTGCCTGTGCATGCGAGTTTTGCCTGTGTGTATGTCAATGCACTACACCACGCAATATGTGGAGGTCAGAAAAGGACATCAGATCCTGTGCAACCGGACTTACAGATAGTTGTGAGTTGTAAAACAGGTGCTGGGAATTGAACCTGGATCCTTTGAAAGACCAACCAGTGCTCTTAACCACTAAGCCATGTCACCAGCCATTTTTCCCCTAAATCAGGATCTCATCAATGTGGCCCTGGCTGGCCTCAAACTAGCAAAAATCCACCTGCCTCTACCTCCTGAGCATGGAGACTCAGAAGTCTATTTCTGAAAAGCCTTACCTCTCACCCAAACCAGGTATTACACTGTATTGATTAGTTCAAATTCCACTGAGATAAACTGAAACTTGAACTCCCAATGATTTTACAAAAGCCCTGTGTGCTAGTTTTAGTGGGGGAAAGGGTGGTGCTTATGTTGATTTTTGTTTGTTTGGTTTGGAGGGAATCACTTGACACAAGCTAGGGTCATCTGAGAAGAGGGGGATTCTTAATAATTCATCTTCAATAAGACGCCTCCATCCAATTGAACTGCAGGTATGTCCGCGGGCCATTTTCTTGATTAATGATTGATGTGGGAGGTGTGCCAACCGACTGTGGGCAGCACCACACCTGGACAGGTAGGTGCTTAACCGTGACACTGGAAAGCAAACCAGTAAGCAGCCTTCCTACTTCAATTCCTGTCTCCAGGTTCCTGCCTCGAGTTCCTGCCTGGCCTCCCTTTACAGTGGACGGTGATAAGCTGAAATAAATCCTTTTCTCCCCAAGTAGCTTTTGGTCACGTTTACTGCAGCAACAGAAGGTAAACAAGGACACTGCTTAAAGGGAAATGTAAGTCTCCAAGAGCTCCAACAGCAGCTCATCAAAACAAGGGGCTGCAGGTCACCTCGGCAGTGAGGAGTGCAAGCGGCAGAATCATAGGGCCAGAGGTTAGATCCCAGCCAGGCATCCATCAAACATCGGTAACTCCACCTAGGGATACAACAGCATCTTCTGGTCTCCACATGTGCATGGGCATTCATACATGCATGGACGTGCACATACACACATGCACACACACAAAGTTTAAAAAAAAAAAAAAGAAACAAGCTTAGGGCTTCACAGCTGGCCTCCCAATGATTTTAGTACATAGCCACAGCTCAGAACCACTGCTGTATTCTAGGACATAGCCACGGCTGAGAACCACTACTGTATTCTAGTACGCAGCCACGGCTGAGAACCACTACTGTATTCTAGTACGCAGCCACGGCTGAGAACCACTACTGTATTCTAGTACGCAGCCACGGCTCAGAACCACTACTGTATTCTAGTACGCAGCCACGGCTCAGAACCACTACTGTATTCTAGTATGCAGCCATGGCTCAGAACCGCTACTGTACAAGCCTGGACGTCTTTTCCTAACACTCACACCAGGAGCGGCCATCAAGGACATCCATCTGCACAGCCAACTTGGCCTGCCGGACGCTGTCCATGACGTGACGAGAATGCTCATCTCCAGAGTCGGTCTGCAGCTGCCGAAGCACCATTGACAAGTTCTGCAGGGAGACTTTGTTCTTGCACTGCAATGGAGAGACACGCATTCAACTGCCATGATCCTCCCCCCCTTTCCAGGTCCACACTGACCTCAGTTTTCTCCTCTGATCCCCATCCGTCCTCCCTTCTGGTTCTATTCTCCGAGCTCAGATTCATTTCCGATCTGCTATTCTTCTTGGAGAGAAATTCAAAGAACCAAAGGAATCCCCTACTTCCCAACTGTATGGGGAACTGGCAGCTCACGTGGGTGAGGGCTCCTGAGAAGCAGGTGTGGGCAGCGGCGACATCCCCTTTCTTCCAGTGCACCTCACCCAGCTGGTTCCAGGCTTCCACCAGCTCAGGCTCCAGCTTCACAGCCTTTGACAGAAGCACCTCAGCCTGAGGGCTGTACTCAGGAGTCACATTCAAGGCCTTCCCCTTCAGCATTAGAGCCTGGGCCTCACTCTGGACAGGACCTAGGAAGAAGGGGTAAAGATCAGGTGATGAAAAACCAGGGAGTGTTTTTCCCTAACAGATACATGGCTGAAGACACCACCTAGCCTTAGTGTGGACCAACTTTGCTCCTTCCTGGGAAGTCTCTTGCGTTCCAGCTCATTCCCATTCCTCTGTGTCAGCCACCAATACCTAGAAAGACCCCCAGTGGGAGATTTTCACTACCTTCCAGTACCATCTCTGCCCTCCCTGCAGGTGCCCCTCCTCCCACCGCCTCCACCTCTGTGTGCAGGCCCAGGGCTCGCCCAGCCACTTCACCCTTCTCTCCAAGGATACTCTCCCTCTTCCTCTTCAGGAGCTCCTCCTCTTATCAAACTTCCAACTCCCTGGGGACTCTTGGTGCAGACCTATCCCTTAGCTTGCTCCCCTGACCAAATCTACAAATAATAGGAAACCTAGATCAAAGGCACAGAAAATATTTTCAATAAAACCATACAAGAAAATTTCCCCTAACTAAAGGAGGTGTCTACCATAGTACAAGAAACATACAGAAGACTAAATAAACTGCACCCGAGAAGAAATCCTCCACACCACATACGTGCTGGCTTGAATGTAATCGGCCCCTGTAATCTCATAGGGAGTGGCACTATTAGGGGGTGTGGCTTTATTGGAATAGGTCTAGCCTTGTTGGAAGAAATGTGTCACTGTAGAAGTGGCTTTGAGGTCTCATATATGCTCAAGCCACGCCCAGTGAATCAGACCACTTCCTGTTGTCTAACAAGATGTAAGAACTCTCAGCTCCTTCTCCAGCACCATGTCTGTCTGTATCTGCCTGTTTCCCACCAAAACAACAATGGCCTAAACCTCTAAACTGTGAGTGAGCCACCACAATCAAAATGGTTTCCTATATACAGTTGCCATGGTCATGTTGTCTCTTCACAGCAACAGAAACCGTAACTAAAACACATAATTATCAAAGCATTAAATATGCAGAATAAAAAAGAATATCAAAACCTCGAGGAAAAAGGACAAAGTAACATACAAAGGCAGGCCCACTAGAATAAAGCCTGACTTCTAAATGGAGTCTCCAAAAATCCAGAAGGACCTGGGAGGATATTCTACAAACTCTAAAAGACCAGAGATGCCCATCCAGACTACTATCCTTAACAAAACTATCAATCACAATACAAGAAAGAAAAACATTCCACATTAAAATCAAATCTAAGCCATATCTATCTACCAGTCCAGTTCTACTGAGGCACTAGAAGAAAAAGCATTACTCTGTAGAGTGTTCTAACTATACCCCAAAAATTAAAAGGAATAAATAATTTCAGAACAGCAAATCAAAAGAGGAAAACCCACACCATAACAACAAAATACAGGAATCAAACAGCATTGCTCATTGATGACTCTCATACCAATTCCCTACTAAAAAGACAAAAACTAACAGACTGGACTAGAAAACAGGCTCCATCCTTCTCCTGCATCGCAGAAGCACACCTTACCATCAAAGAAGACATCACTCAGGAAAAAAGGATGGGAAAATGATATTCCAAGTAAATGGATCCCAAAAGCAAGAAGGTATAACCATTTTAGTATCTGACAAAATAGATTTCAAACCAGACTAATCAGACCAGATTGGGGGGAGGGGGGGAACACGACACACTATCAGAGGAAAAATCCACCAGGAGGACATTGCAATCCTAAACACATACGCACCAAACATAAGGGCCATAAAAGAACACTATCACAGCTAAAATTACATAGTGACCTGCACACAGTGATAGCGGGTAAATTCAATACCCTACCTTGCCAAGAGACAGGCCATCTAGACAAAAAAATAAATAAAGAAATTCTGGAGTTAAATAATGTCATAAATCAAATGGACCTAGCAGATAATTACAGAACACTCCACCCAAACATTAAAGAATATACCTTCTTCTCAGCACCTCATGGAACTGTCTCCAAAATTGACCACATACTCGGACACAAAGCAAATCTCAATGTATGTAAGAAAACTGAAATAACACCCTGCACCCTATCTGACCACCACGGACTAATGCTGGATAAACAACAGAAAGTATGCAAACTCACGGACACCGAACAAATTCACTACTTAGTGAAAGTGGGTCCAGAGAGAGTGAAGAGGGAATCAAAGTCTTTAAGAGCTGAGTGAACATGAAACAAGCAAACTCAAGCTTGTGGGACACAATGAAGGCAGTTCTAAGAGGCGTGCTATAGTACTAAATGTCTATAAAAAAACAGTTAGAAAGATCTCAGGTTAGAAACAACAAACCTGAAAGCTCTAGAACAAAAAGAAGAAATAACACCCAAAAAGAGCAGATAGCAAAAAATAATCAAACTCAGGACTGAAATAAACAAAACAGAAACAAAAACATAAATAAATAAATTACAAAGAATCAATGAAAATAATAGTTGGTTCCTTGAAAAAAAAAAATCAGTAAGACTGATTAACCATTAGCCAAATTAACTAAAAGACAGAAAGAGAAGATCCAAATTAATAAAATTATAGATAAAAAGTGGACAATACAACTGGGCGGTGGTGGCGCATACCTTTAATCCCAACACCTGGGAGGCAGAGGCAGGTGGATCTCTGTGAGTTCGAGACCAGCCTGGCTACAAAAGCTAGTTCCAGAGCAAGCTCCAATGTTACAGAGAAACCCTGTCTTGAAAAACCAAAATATGAAAGAAAAAAAAGAAAAGTGGGCGTCACAACAGACACCAAGGAAATCCAAATATTCATAAAGACATACTTTAAAACTCTACACTCCATCAAACTGGAAAAGCAAAAGGAAATAAATGAATTTCTTGATTTATACGACCTACTAAAGTTAAATGAATATCAGAATAGCAATTTAAACAGAGCGAGGGAATTTCCTAGATAAATAGAAGCAGTAATTAAAAGTCCTCGGCAAGCCGGGTGGTGGGTGCCTTTAATCCCAGCAGTTGAGAGGCAGAGGTAGGCAGATCTCTGTGAGTTCAAGGCCAGCCTGGTCTATAGAGTGAGTTCCAGGACAGCCAAAGCTGTTACACAGAGAAACCCTGTCTCAGGAGAAAAGGAAAAAAAGTCCTCAGGAAACAAAACTTCAGAGCTGAGTTTAGGAAACAGGCAGCAGGGACTGCGTGCCATGGGAAGGGTTAGACTTCAGCCAATCAGAAGTCAGAATCTTCAAGAACACATGAGCATCCAGGTGTGGTGGCACACACCTGTAATCCCAGCCCTGGGAGGCAGAGGCAGTAGACTTAAAAGTGATTTCAAGGCCAGCCTGGTCTAAATTCAAATTCTAAGACAGCCAGGGCAACATAGTAAGACCTTGTCTCAAAGAAAAAAGAAAAAAAAATAGAGGCAGAAGAATCAGGTAAGCATATTAAGATTATTACAAAAGGTATATTCTTTTATGCCATTTGCTATAATCAAACCTTTGCAGTGGAAGAGCACTATCCCACACAGGAACATGGCAGCACTCTGGTCTAACCTACAGCCCCACACAGGACAACACACTGTGAAGGGCAGGGGGCTGGATGCTCACTGGCGCTCATACCCAGTACTTCCTCCATCTGCTGCAGGGTCTTCTCCATCTCATCCTGCACATCCTGCTGCTTCCGTCCTGCATCCTCAACACTGTGTGTCTCAAAATAGCTGTCTCGAAATGAGTAGAGTCGATCCACCAGTTCCTGGAAAACGGAAAAAAGACAAAACAGAATCGTTAAAAAGAAAGATTTTACATCAACTGCACAGCCTCTGGCCTCGCCTCTTATGTCACACGAGGCACAGCACAACAAGAAGGTCCCCAGTCCTATTGAACGCTACAGATCAGGAGGAAGGGCCAGGACTGCAGGATCTCATGGTCATAAACTGTCCCACACTGGTCCCTCAGCACTACATGTGTACCGATCTCATGGTCACAAACTGTCCCACACTGGTCCCTCAGCACTACATGTGTACCGATCTCACAACTCACATCCCAGAAGGGAGAGACACCTGGAGACCTGAAATAAACCAAAACCAACGTCATTCTAGCTTATTCTTGTCCCAAAAACTTTGCAATTTAGCATTAAAGCTGGGCTTCTGAGTAGGAGAGAAGGCCTCGTGGGTAAAGGCAAGTGTCTGCTGCCAAGTCTGACGACCTGAGCTCAGCTCCCAGAACCCACATGGTAAAGGGAGACAGCCAGCTTCTGCAAGCTGTCCTCTGACCTCTACACGTGTCCTGGCATGCACCCAATACATAATTTTTTTAAATTTATATTATAATTTCTGGATATGAGTGTTTTGATGTTGGATTTCCCTCTATGTGCTGTGATTACCATTAATAAATAAAGAACTGCTTTGGACCTATAGCAGGGCCGAACCTAGCTAGGCAGGGAAAACTAAACTGAAAGCTGGGAAAAGGAAGGCAGAGACAGAGAGAAGCCATGTTAGCCCCGCCAGAAAGAACTTTACCTGTTAAGCCATGGCCACGTGGCAATACACAGATTACTAGAAATGGGCTGAATTAAGATATAAGTGTTAGCCAATAAGAAGCTAGAACTAATGGGCCAAGCAGTGATTCAATTAATATAGTTTATGTGTGATTATTCCGGTTCTGAGCAGCTGGGAACAAACTAGCAGCCTTATCTCTACCGTGTTTGCCCTGCAGGCATGTATGTGGACCATAGGAGCGTGCAGGCATGTATGTGAACCACAGGTGCATGCAGGCATGTATGTGGACCACATGTGCATGCAGGCATGTATGTGGACCACAGGTGCATGCAGGCATGTATGTGGACCACAGGTGCATGCAGGCATGTATGTGGATCACAGGTGTGTGCAAGCATCACAGGTGCGTGCAGGCATGTAAGTGGATCACAGGTGTGTGCAGGCATGTATGTGGACCAAAGGTGCGTGCAGGCATGTATGTGGACCACAGGTGCATGCAGGCATGTATGTGGATCACAGGTGTGTGCAAGCATCACAGGTGCGTGCAGGCATGTAAGTGGATCACAGGTGTGTGCAGGCATGTATGTGGACCAAAGGTGCGTGCAGGCATGTATGTGGACCACAGGTGCATGTAGGCATGTATGTGGACCACAGGTATGCGCAGGCATGTATGTGGACCACAGGTGCGTGCAGGCATGTATGTGGATCACAGTTGTGTCTGGTGCCTAAGGAGGTGGGAGCCTCCATGCCGGTGCTAGGAATTGAACCTGGGTCCTTTCCAAAAACAGTAAGTCCTCTTAACCACTGAGCCAATTCTCCAGGTCCCATAAAAAAAATTTTTTTTTAATTGTTTTAAATCTCAGTCATGGAGGTGCACTCCAATACAGACAGAGCTACAGTTTCAAAAAACAAAGCTGGGAGAGTGTGGTTTCAAAAGGAATGGCCACCACAGGCTCAGACTGGAAAGCCTGGTCACCATGTGAAAGGATTAGGAGGTGTGGCCTTGTTGGGGGAAGTGTGTCTTTGGGGGTGGGCTCTTAGGTTTCAAGATGCAGAAATCTCAGCTACTGCTCCAGCACCATGTCTGCCTGAGTGTCCATGCTCCCTGCGAGGATGATAAAGAACTAAACCTCTGAAACTGTAAGCCAGCCCCAAGTAAGTGCTCTCTCCTTTATAAGAGTTGCAGTGGAGATGGTGTCTTCTTCACAGCAATAAAACAGTAAGGGGTGGGGGAGGTGGTACCAATAAAATATACTTTTAAGCACTGTTTACTCGTGGCTACAGATAGCACACATAAGGCTCTCTGGGTCTCATCCCCAGAAACACACACACACACACACACACACACACACACACACACACACGCGCGCGCGCGCGCGCGCGCACTTATTTTTTCACAGGCTGATATACGAAGATGCACGACCTTGCTTTCCACCACAACTTGAACTTGATGACCTTGGAGAGTTTGGGGAGATTTTGTTTATTTGGGACGTCCTTCTTGCATTTTCTCGTTGAGTAAACGTTAAAGGCGTCTAAGTCCTCCTGTCATGCCAGAAAACTGTTTCACTATTCTTTCCTGAAGGCAAATAGCAGAAGGCCCACACAGTCCAACATACAGTCCAATCCCATTTAATTATGTCAGCTATCACCCTGAGGTCACCCTCCTGGCTTTATTGTCAGTCTAGACTAAACCAGCTTCCTTATGGGACCGACTACCGCAAGAACTTCTCAGCTGGTCAGTATGCTTCTACTCCCCCAAAACTCGCGAGGAGTTCACCATGCAGACAATAAAATCTCTCCTCCAGTACCTCGAGATAGCACCAGACTCCACCTCTCACCCTCCTTGCCCCCGGCTCCTCAGGCCATGGACTGTCCTCCAGCCCCTGGAGCCTTCGCTACCCCTGCATCTGGATCCTCTCCTTGGTCTCCTCAGTGAGTCTTTCCTCAGCATCACTCGGGATAGGAGCTTAACAGCCAAGTTCTCAGAAAGACTTTACCTAATTATCTGTCCCGTTCGCTTTCCATTTGTATGATAAAAAAAGAAAAGAAAAGACTAAAACCAACTTGGGGAGGAAAGGAAAGCTTGTAAATTATCAAGACCCTTCCAGGGAAGCCGCAGCAGCAAATCAAGGCCGAGCCCTGGAGGCAGGAACTGAAGGAGAGACCCTGGAGGCAGGAACTGAAGGAGAGACCCTGGAGGCAGGGACTGAAGGAGAGACCCTGGAGGCAGGGACTGAAGGAGACCCTGGAGGCAGGAACTGAAGAAGAGACCCTGGAGGCAGGAACTGAAGGAGACCCTGGAGGCAGGAACTGAAGAAGAGACCCTGGAGGCAGGAACTGAAGGAGACCCTGGAGGCAGGAACTGAAGGAGAGACCCTGGAGGCAGGGACTGAAGGAGAGACCCTGGAGGCGAGCTTTCCAGACCCAATCCAGGACCAGTCGCCTAAAGCAGGCACTGCCCACAGGGGGCTGGTCCCTCCCACTTCAATCGTGAACCCCCACAACTTTGCCTGCAGGTCAAATGAGATGTTTCTTCAACTGAGGCTCCCCCTTCCCAGGTGATCCAGCTCACATCTGATTGACAAAAAAAAAAAAAAAAAAGAACCAGCACCCTACCTAAACCACAGCAGCGCTCCCCTTCCCCCACAATTAGTCACTCCTAGTTCCCTTCAAGGTGCCTAGCATTTTAAATTATATGACCTATTCATTCATTCCTCCTGGCATCACCACTGTGGGTTCCACAAGGGAAGGGTGTAAGCATTAGAACAGGGCTGGATCACAACAGGCTCTCATTAAATAGGGCGATTAAACTAATTAACATAGCACTGTGGTACTAACGAATCCACATCTGCTGTGTGTAATTCAAGTGACACCTCCTTCTTTCTACAGTGCTTTTAAACCCAGGAAACACAAGTCCTCCAGAGACTGATCTGAACACATATATAAAGCCAGAATTTTCAACAAGTCCTAGAGTAAAAATGGTCAAACGGTCTCTGGAACACAAGTTTTGGAATTTTTTTTTAAAACAGAGTTCTAAGCAAAAGTCACAACCAACTGTCACGCAATGAGCATGGCTGCAAATTCAGAATGAGGTCTGTTTTTAGTTGATTTGGTTTTTCCGGACTGAGTAGCTTTCTGTGATGGCAACAGCAATATAAATAAGTTGTTACATGCAAGTAACATGTGAAAAGAGGAAGTGATTCATAGCCACTCCAAATAGCCTCAAGAAACACTATTTGGCATAACACTTTGTGTTTTTTTTTTTAATATTTATTTATTATGTATACAATATTCTGTCTGTGTGTCTGCCTGCAGCCAGAAGAGGGCATCAGATCTCATTTCAGATGGTTGCTGGGAATTGAACTCAGGACCTTTGGAAGAGGAGGCAATGCTCTTAACTGCTGAGCCATTTCTCCAGCCCTTTGTTTGTGTTTTGTTTTGTTTTTCTGTACCACCAAATGTACTTAGTGTGTCTAAAGTCTCTCTGAGGATAGGATCAAGAATCTGGTTTCTAGCCAGGCATTGGTGGTGCACACCTTTAATCCCAGCACTCAGGAAGCAGATGCAGAGGCAGGCAGATCTCAGGCAATTCTAGGCTAGCCCTGTCTACAGTGAATTCCAGGACTGCCCAGGATACCCACAGAAACCTGTCTCCGGGAGAAAAAATCTGATTTCTGCCAATCACACTAAGGAATAAGGTTAATCAAGTCCGTGCTGAGTGTTATTTTAACACACCCAAGAAACACAGAAACCTGATCAAGGCTTTAAAAGTTGTTAGAGGGGGCTGGAGAGATGGCTCAGTGGTTAAGAGCATTCATTGCCTGTTCTTCCAAAGGTCCTGAGTTCAATTCCCAGCAACCACATGGTGGCTCACAACCATCTGTAATGAGGTCTGATGCTCTCTTCTGGCCTGCAGACATACACACAGACAGAATATTGTATACATAATAAATAAATATTAAGAAAAAAATAAAATAAAAGTTGTTAGAAATAGCCCAGCATGGTGGCCTACAAAGCCAGTTCCAGAAAAACTAGAGTTACAAAAAAAGAAAGACCCTGTCTCAATAAAAGGAACAAACAAACTGTTAAAAGTATTTAAGGATAGTTATAAATTTCAGGATGTCTTAGAGCACAAACTGAGTTTCTAAGGTTTAAGGAAAATGCTGATTATTAAAACAAGAAACTTGACGAAAAGTCCTTTCAGCTTTTCTACAACAGCCACCTGGGGAGGGGGTGGGGTTAGGAGATTAACAGAGTAAATCCTAAAGCTAACACCAGGGCGTCCGCTCTGCAGTGCATCACCGAGTGCTGCCAAGTCCAAAGCAGAAAGATGCTAAAGAAATGGCCGCTGTGGAGACCAAAACAACTCCGTTAACCGTCAGGCGACCCGCCACTCCATTTACACGCGACTTGTGACCAAGGAATCCCGAGTGGGCGGACTTCCTCCGGCTCCCAGCGAGCAGCCCACGGGGAGCCCCGCTCACCGCCGCCTGCTCTGACCGCGGCGCTCCCCCTTCCAGAGCAACCAGGAAAGTTTTAACTCACAGCCTCACCTGCAGTTTCTGCAAGACGTGCTTCTTCTCTTCCTCCTCTTCATCAGCCATCATTCCAGCCACCATCGGCTTCTCCTCCCCCAACTTTATAACCACAGAGACTCAGCCATTCTCGCGATGAAGCCAACAGCGACATCTAGGGCTGTGGAGGCCCACCTGCCCCCGGAGACGAAGCTGCTGCCAACTTAACCCAAAATTGTGCTGCTCCAAGACATCCTAGACGTTTTGTTTTGCTTCATTTTTGTTGTTTGTTGTTAGTAGTGGTTGTTATTGTTGTCGTTATTGTTTGGTAGTGGTGGTGGTGGGTTTTTTTTGTTTTTGTTTTTTTTTTTTTTGTCTGTCCGTCCGTCCGTCTGTCTGAAGCCGGATCTCACCACACGCATCAGACTGCCCTCATTGTGGTTATGTGGTCCAGGCTGGCTTGGACAGCCCGATTCTTTGGCCTCAGCCTCCCAGCTGGGATAACAAGCACATACTGACTTTGTAATCACTTTGTTTCATAAACTTCCTTGCCAAATTCCGAAATCAAAATGTTCTTAGATTAATTATAATCAAATTTTTGTTTCGTGTATTCTTGTCCTTGCTTCTATCACTCTTGAAAACCGAGAGTGGTTGTGAAAGCACACGTGTTGGGTGGTGTTTTGGAAGGGAAGGTACTACAAGGCTAACTTGTCTAAATATTACCCAACTTTGAAGATTTCTGCACGTGTAATTTTTAGCATGTTTAATGCATTATCCTAATAATTCTACTACATTTGGGATGGCAGGCCACCATAATGTTCTCATATTCATTATTTCCTAAAAGGAACATAAGATACAGTCTGACGAGAGAAACGGGTGGGCCAAGAAAACTCTTTTCACTGTATTTTCCATTTTAAATCATCTGCCTTTTTGAGACAGGGTCTCAGGTATCTCAAACTGGCCTGGAACTTGCTCTGTAGCCAAAAATGACCTTGAATTCCGATCTTCCAGCCTCTATTTCCCAAGTGTTGGGACTGTAGCCATTCATCACTATACCTGACATTTATTTTAATTTTTAAGACAGGATCTACCTATATAGGCTCAGCTGGTAGACCAGGGTGGCCTCAAACTCATGGAAACGCCCGTCTCTGCCTTCTAAGTACTGGGATTACAGACATGCATCACCACATCCAGCTGCAATGAAAAAAAAATTTAATCATTGCTAAAAGGCAATCTCTGCAAAGAGGTATTAGACACTTCCAACAGTAATTGCCTCCAAAGCGGCTAAGCAGCAGAAACAAAGAAGGGATAATTTCCCTCTCCTTTTTTCCAACCTTTTAAAGGAAAAAAAAAAGCCTACTAAGGGATGGTAGAAATGGCTCAGTGGTTAAGAGCACTCACTGGCTGTTCTTCTAGAGGACCCTGGTTCAATTCCCAGCATTCAAATTGCTCCTCACACCTATCTGTAACTCCAGTTCTAAGGTATCTGACACCTCACATAGACATACATGCAGACAGAACATCAATGCACAGAAAATAAGAAATACATCATAAAAATAAAAAGCCTACCATGCAAATTAAACTCTTGAACAATTTTAAAGAAACAATATTCCTGAAAGTTTATATTTTTAGTTTCAATTATACCCTATTTGTATTTCAAAATGCTAAAGATACCTATTTCTTCATACCCTTTTCCAGCAAAATTGAAAACATAGGAAAAAATTCCTATTTTATATTATAATCTGTAAAATATATTTCATTAGTTATAAAATATGGATTTTTACTCTTGGTTCTGGTATTAAGTGCCCCAAGGAGGTAGGCACTGCCATCCGAGAGGCATCATCTTCACCTTTCCATAGTCCCTGTGCAGAAAGGCTGGTGGGGGAGCAAGAGTGGCGAGCCCCGAGCTGTTCCATGCGAGGGGACAGGTTGCTGGGGAACACGAGTGGCGAGGGGACAGGCTGCTGTGGCTGTGCTGGTGTCTCAGCCCTGTCCCGAGAGGCACTGGCTGACTGCTGACCACTACACACCAGCCAGGGGCTGCGCCACCCTGGACAGCGTTGCCAAGGCCACCCTTGGTGCCATCTCCAGACCTGACCTCGGGAAAAAGATTGTGTTCACCAAGTCTCCTTATCAGGAATTTACTGAGCATCTTGTGAAAGTCCACACCAGTTTCTGTTCAGAGGACCAAGTCTCCAGCTGTAGTTACCATATAGGGCTTTTATACAAGAAAAATAAAAGTGCATTAAATCTGGAAAAATGGATTTTTAAATTTTCTTTATTTCTAAATTATGTATATGTGTTCTGTGTCTGCATGTAGGTATGTGCCCATGAATAGGTACCTTCAGAGAGCAGGAGAGGGGATCAGACCCCTTGGACCTGGAGTTATAAGCAGTTACAAAATATGGGGACAAGGAATTGAACTACACATCTCTCAAGCTGGATATGTTTAATCTTTTTTCACTATACACCATTTTTACTTTGAGATTTAGTAAAATAAAGTTTTAAGCCAGGTGGTGGTGGAATGGTGACACATGCCTTTGATCCCAGCCCTCCAGAAGTAGAGGCAGGCAGATCTCTGTGAGTTTGAGGATAGATGTACAGAGTGAGTTCTAGGAAAGTCAAGGCTACACAAAGAAATCTAGCCTCAAACACACACACACACACTGGTCTATTGTTCTAAGGAAGCATGTAATCTCAGGACTTGGGAAGTAGAAGCAGGACAATCTGTTCACAAAACAGGCTAGCCTACCATGAGACTGAGAAGAACCAAAGACAGTAAACTCCGTTGTGTAAAGCAATAGTATTTTCTACGGTGACTAAACATGAAATTTCCTCAAGCAACCTCAATGTGACTCTTACTACCTCAACAGCAATCTGATTTAGCACTTAGGATAATTCTGTAATTCATCCCAGGAAAAGTGTTGGAAATTATGTTAATTACTATATCATAACTCTTAAGGTCAGTAGCACTGGCATGGGAATGGCTTCTGAGAAATGCTGTTTCAAGTTTGCCTTCACAAATCAAACCTTCACCTAATCTGTGATCAAGTTCACACTTTGAAGTCACTTATAACCATGCACCCACTCTAGCTACACTCTACATCCACCCTGTGCAGAATTGACTGACCTAAGAAAACACTGAGATCCATCTTACTGTACTCTGGACTTCCAGCATAACTCCAAACACTCTGATCCATCTTACTGTACTCTGGACTCCAGCATAACTCCAAACACTGTAATCTATGTTACTATACTCTGGACCTCAGCATAACTTCAAACACTGTGATCCATCTTATTGTACTCTGAACGTCCAGCATAACTCCAAGCTCAGCAGAACTGGCAATTTTGATGCTGTTCTTACTCAGCAAAACCAGAAAAACCATTTTCTCTCTTAGGAGATTCACATAAAAGATTAAGACAAAAGCTCCTGATTGTAGCCCTGGCTCTCCTGGAACTTGCTCTGTAGACCAGGCTGACCTAGAACTCATAGATCCACCTGCCTCTGCCTCCTGAGTGCTGGGATTAAAGATGTGCACCACCACAGCCAGCTCCTCATTCCTTTATATTACCACATTTGCTGTGCAGTTCAGCAAAGACGACCTTTGTTCAACATTTTAGATTAGGTGATTAGAACAGTTGAGATCAAGTCTTTGAATTCTTGTGCACATGCCCACACAGAGACATACAAAATTACAAATAAATATAAATCTCACTAAAAAGGAAATTCATTCCCAAATAAACATGTCAACAACTGTTAAAAAGGCTAAGAAGCAGCTTTATTTTAAAACAAATACCAATTAAATCAGCAAATAACTTTTATCAAGGTAAATTCTTTTTAAATAGAAACTGAACACATATTATCAAATTGCACGTTCATTCACTGGCATAAACACACTTCCAAAACAAGCTAACACAATGAAAACACATGACTGTGTATAATACAAGCAAATAGCAAGACACCACTTTCCAAGGCCATCATTTTTACATAATATACTGGTAAGTAGAGAAAATCAATGCACACACTTAACATATGAGTACTAGAATCCAAGGCACCCTTAAATACAACACTGGCGCTCACAGAAGCGTAAGCAATCTTGGTCTGATAGGGATTTATGACAGTCAGGGTTGCGCCTGAGTGAGCAGAGATGAACTAGAGATGAGGTTCACGAAATAAATGAATGAAACCAAACCAGAAGGCACACATCCACAGCAAGCTAGCTCCCCTAAGGTGAACTCGGGAATGCCAGTCACTTCAGTATGCTAACAGGTGGACGACTGGAACGTGACCCGAGCTAGACTAGACTCTCTTGGCTTTAAAGGCCCTGCTGCAGGCCTGCTGCTCTGCTTCCTGGTTCTGAGAAGCAAAACTAAAGAAGCTGTTAGTGGGTTCCGGGGCTGCGGGGGAATCCACAAAAAATGGTCTGAACTGAACATCTTCATCTCCACCACCTCGGCTTCCAACTGGTGTGCGGTCCAAAGGAAA
Source organism: Microtus obscurus (assembly GCA_963919715.1). Taxonomy (NCBI): domain Eukaryota; kingdom Metazoa; phylum Chordata; class Mammalia; order Rodentia; family Cricetidae; genus Microtus; species Microtus obscurus. Next base: position 1,207,322 of record CAWTZC010000431.1, on the reverse strand, counting down.
CTTTGAGCTGTTCACTAGGGGAGAGAATTAGGGAAGAATGTAAGAATATTTCCTAATACATCTTTAGCTACAAAATAATAATAACACTGAATAAATATTTAACACAATTTAACTCCTATGAGATGGATAAAATAATTATCTTAAACTCACTCCTGTGATAAGATAAATAAGACCTAACTCAAGAGCAAAGACTAAGTCACTCAGCTCTTCCCTACCAGAGAATACATGACAGCTTCTGTGAAAAGCAAACAGATTGAACAAACATCTGGCTAATCCTACCAGACTATTCCTTGGCTTTAACAGACTTCATTGAAGAGGAAAAAGCTGATTGTATCCACCTAAAAATAAGAGAGATCAAAAGCTCAGTACAGGGCTAGAGAGAAGCTCAGTGGTTAGGAGCAGTGCTGGTCCTGCAGCAGACCCAGGTTTGGTTCCTCCCACTCACATCGTGGGTCACAACCATCCAGTTCCATGGGATCCAACACCCTGTTCTGGCTTCCCTAATCAGTACACAAGTGGTACACATACTTACACAGGCAACACATATACATAAAAAAAGGAATCTTTTTTTAAAATATAAAAAAGAATAAAGAAACACATACAAGGACAAGAAAACTATGTACAACAGCCATTTGGAATGACTAAATTATTGTGGAATAATCTTTTTGTACACTGTGAAGATGTGTCTTTGCCAAGGCACCTTCTGATTGGCTAGTCAAGAAGAGGTTAGGCGAGACTTCTGGGCAGAGAGAAAGGAAGAGGAGATGAATCTAGGCTGGGGTGGGGAGTGGAGACCCAGAAGTACAAGATGTACAATATGGAAGAGAGGTAAAAAGCCATGAGGCAAAACATAGATTAATATAACTGGGTTAATTTAAATTATAAGAGTTAGTGGGATAAACCTAAGCTATAGCCGAGCGTTCATAATTAATCACGAGTCTCCGTGTCATTACTGAGGAGCTGGCATACAGAGAAAGACTCACTACACAAAACTGTCGTTTATAAATAATGAAGCTAAGCAGAAAAAACTCATTTTCAGACTGATCTCACTCGAGTACTGAAACTAGTTTGTAGACCAGCTGGTCTCAAACACACAGAAATCCACTTGGCTCAGCCTCCTGAGTCCTGGGTGTAAAGGTGCACAACCGCAGTGCCAGGCAGGAACTGAGTCCCAGGTCTAATGGTGCACAACCACAGCGCCAGGCAGGAACTCAGTCCCGGGTCTGAAGGTGCACAACCGCAGTGCCAGGCAGGAACTCAGTCCCAGGTCTAACGGTGCACAACCGCAGTGCCAGGCAGGAACTCAGTCCCGGGTCTAACGGTGCACAACCACAGTGCCAGGCAGGAACTCAGTCCCGGGTCTGAAGGTGCACAACCACAGTGCCAGGCAGGAACTCAGTCCCGGGTCTGAAGGTGCACAACCACAGTGCCAGGCAGGAACTTAGTCCCGGGTCTGAAGGTGCACAACCACAGTGCCAGGCAGGAACTCAGTCCCAGGTCTAACGGTGCACAACCACAGTGCCAGGCAGAGACTTCAATGTTTGTATGCCAATTTATACAATTATATTAATACTGAGGAAAAACTACTGGATCCTATTGCTATCAAGGCAAGAAGTGGGAATGAGTCACCCACCTATCGAAAAAGATCCTGAATCAGCCTAGATTTTAAATTGCCTACTTGAACAATAGTTGCATCCTCACTACTTAGAATCATGCCCAAGAGTCAGGCACAGGAAATATATTCAGTAATTACATGGTGACTGAATAAGCAATTAAATGATCAAAGGGCAGAAACAACAACTGTGCAGTCTGGACCACAAAGACGGTTGGTTCAGTGAGTAAGGGCACTTGCTACCTAGCCTGACAACCTGAGTTCAATCCCCAGGACCCACTTGGTGCACGAAGATTCATACACGTTGTCCTCTGACCTGTCCATGCGCATTGTAGTACGTATATAGTGCCCCACAGACACACGCACAGACACACACACACACACAAAGTAAATAAATGTAATGAAATAGAAACAGATTTTGGCATGTGAGAGAAACTAAAACACGGCCTTATTGGTTAATGACGGAGCTGGTTAAAGGAATCCCATGAAAACACGAAACAGCAGTGCTTAGCGCCCCCCAACGAAAAGTTATAGCTCATATTAATTACTACCACCAAATAGTTAGCAGTGCACAAGTCGAACATTTGTTTTACAGAGATTAATTAATTCTGCTCAAACTGACAATAATTTAAACTAGACATGGTAGCACACTGCTTTAATCCCAGGATTCGAGAGCCAGAGGCAGGCAGATCTGTGAATTTGAGGACAGTGATCCACACAGTGAATTCCAGAACATTCAGAGTTGTGTAGAGACCTTGTCAAGTTAAAAAAAAAAAAATAGATAATGTAAAAGTATGCAAATACAAGTGAGAGCAACAGTGTGCAGAGTAAGCAAGGAATCCACAGCTCACCACAGCTCACCACCCTCAAAGTGTGCAAAATCATAGTTTAAAAACTAGGTGTTGGGTATCAAATCCCTTCTTACCTAATGGAAAGCCAAAGACACCAGACTGTGTGATCGTAGCTTGTTCCTGGGAACCCTCTTGGCTAGCAATAGTGATATTTCGTAGCCTCAGGCTATCATAAAGACCTTGGAGCTTTTGATACTGGCGATTGCGCTCCATAAGTTTTTCAGAGATATCACTAAACTTTTTCTTGTATTCCTCTAGAACTTTCTTCATGGAGGTGACCTCTCCTTTCATAGAGGTCAATTCTACATCCTTGCTCTGTATTTGCTGAGTATATATCTTTTCCATCTGCTTCAGATGGCCCTCAGCCTTGCTGAAATTATACTCTTGATAGAGACGCTCCTGGTGCACCTGTGAATGAAGGAGAAGCAGCACAGCGTCACAGACTTTAACCCCATTCGAGCACAGCTGGAAAGGGTGCTTACACAGGGATATGATTTTTACAGTATTTAAAGCCAGGTTAGAAATATAATCATGCTGGGCAGTGTGGTACACATTTTAATCCCAGTACTTGGAGGCAGAGGCAGGCGGATCTCTGTGAGTCCAAGGCCAGCCTGGACTACAAGAGCTAGTTCCAGGACAGGCTCCAAAGCTACAGAGAAACCCTGTCTCGAAAAAACAAAATAAAATAAAATAAAATAAAATAAAATAAAATAAAATAAAAAAAACACCACAAGGGAGATCCAGACACTTTGAAGCTGGCCATAACATTTACATTATCTCTATTTCTGTTGCCTGAATGTGTGAGTGATGTGGGATTCCCCTCTTTATGCTGTGAATATCACTGGTTAATAAAAAAGCTGCTTTGGGCCCACTGCAGCGCAGAACAGGGCAAGGTGGGAATTCCAAGCAGCTAGAAGAGGAGAGAGTAGACAGAGTTAAAGAGACTAGATGCCAGAACTTTACCTGTAAGCCACAGCAATGTGGCGATACACAGTTTAAGAGAAATGAATTCATTTAAGATGTAAGAGCAACCTAGGAATATGCAGTCATTGGCCAAGCAGTGTTGCGATTAATATGAAATCACACAATTTAATTATATTTATAATTATATATTTATAATATATAAATCACACAATTTCTGTGTGATTATTTCGGGTCTGGGCGGCTAAGAAAGGAACAAGCAGTCTCTGTCTACATATGTGCACCAGTCGGAAGAGCTAGAGCTACGCATGGCTGGGAGACGCTGTGAGCTACTGTGTGCGTGCCAGGAATCAAATCCAGGTCCTCCATGAAAACCACAAGTTCTCTTCGCCAGTCAGCCATTTTCCAGCCCCACCAATGACTTCTAGACAACACCAAAAAAGTCATTGGTAAGATGTTAATAAAATAAAAATCTGTACTCCATGAAAGGCACTGTTGTAAGAAAAAGACCAATTACAGACTGGGAGAACACATTTGTAAAAGATCTGAAAAAGGGCTGCCACCCAAAATAAGAAAGATCGTTTGAATGGCAATAACAACAAAACTACTATATAAATGGGCAAAGTCAGGGTATGGTAGCTTATGCCTTTAATTCCAATGCTCAGAAGCACACTCTGTGTGCTTGAAGCCAGCCTAGCCGACATAGATAATTCCAGACCAGCTACGGTTATATGAGACCTGTCCCAAAATTAAAACAAAAGCCTGAAGACTCCTCAGTTCAACCTCAAGACTGCATATGAAAGAGAGACCCAGTTCCCACAACTTGTTATCTGGCCTATGGACCAGAGCATGCATGCACAATAATAAATGTAAAAATAGGCAGAAAATGAGCATGGGTTCCTGTCACATTTCAAGAAAATGGAAAGTGATTCCACTCTACCTCAATAAAATGATCAAAATGATAACCTGTCATTTTGGGCAGGAATGCAAAGTAGTAGTGCAGGCACTTTGGAAAACATTTGGCAGTTTCCTACAAAACCAGGGTCACCGCTGAAGAAGTGCTTGGCTAGCATATGCAAGACCCTGGTTTGATCGTTAGCATACAAAAATGTTCTCGCCTGGCAGTGGTGGTGCACGCCTTTAATCCCAGCACTCAGGAGGCACAGGTAGGTGGATCTCTGTGAATTCGAGGCCAGCCTGGTCTACAGAGTGAGTTCCAGGACAGGCTCCAAAGCTTCACGGAGAAACCCTGTCTTGAAAGACAAAAAAAAAAAAAAAAACTCAAGGTAGAGTTGAACAAATGTGTAGGTAACTGCCACACAGTATAGACAATAAAGCCAAAGTATGAGTATAGACAGTTTACTCACAAAATATAAAAACAAAAATATCTACTTAGCATATGATGAATACTTGCAATAAAAATTAGGTGAGACTATTTAAACAAAGTTCTCTGTACATTCACGTGTTTATAAGAAATATAACAGTGAAAGGACATTTTAAGGGAATCCCTCAGAAGGGAGTAGGGATTTAGCACAATGGTAAAACACTTACCTTTTAAACACAAAACCTTAGATTCGGCACCACCCCACACCAAGAGAAAAAAGATCATACGTAGGCCTCAGATTATACTTCAGGGTACATGTGTGTTTGTGCACATGGAGACAGACGTCTGCCATCAGGCATCTTCCCCTCACGTGAGAGCCCCACTCTCCGCCCAGTCTCCCAGCCCCTGAGCTCTAACCTGGTACGTCCAGAAGGCCAATGCTCGGGAGCTGATGTCCAGCACAACCTCTGGTCGAAGCCCCGCCAGCACCATCGCTTTATACTCCTCTGACGGACTGAGTTCTGTGCGGACAATGTCTAGCTTTCCAGAAAGGGTGCTGTTGCAGGCAGGGCAGAGAGCTGGTGAACGACTGAACTCACCGCTGCCGTGCTCATCACAGAAGATGTGGGAGCAGGCAGTAACCCAAGCATAGCCAGAGAGCTTGAGTCGACATTTTCGATAATTGCAAAGCAACATGTCTTCGTACAAAGACATGGTAATGGTCTCCAGAAGAAGAATCCTAGCAAGGAATAAATGAAAAAGGTCAAATTGTAATGAATATAAAATTTTTTATATGTACTTTTATTTTGACCAGAAATGGGCATTTTTGTATTTATTAAAATGATATTAGCTGGGTGGTTGTGGCACATGCCTTTAATCCCAGCACTTGGGAGGCAGAAGCAGGTGGATCTCTATGAGTTCCAGGCCAGCCTGGTCTACAGAGCAAGTTCCAGGACAGCCAGGGCTACACTGAGAAATCCTGTCTCGAAAAACCAAAACCAAAAAAAAAAAAATATATTGATCTCAGCCTCAATATTGTGCTCTTTCCTTATACAAAGGCTGAGAATTCAGTTATACACAGATAATTCGCTTATCAACACCAAGAATACGATGAACATGGCAAATTCTTAGAAACATCACAAATAAATAAAAATGAAATCGCCCGTTGTGTCATTTCCAACACCAGAACAGAAGCACTCTGCTTGTAAGGCAGCACCTGAGGTAGGAGCAGGCCGATCTCACAGCGAGTCCCAGGACAGTCAGAGCTGGTACTTCATGCTTGGCAAATACGAGGCTGCACATGACTGCAGTAAAAACTTTAACTGACACTCTTAGGTTTTTTTGTACATCTTGATTTCTCATATTCCTTAACTGAACTGCCTAGATTTTAAAAGACTAGCTGTCTGATGAAATTATATAAAAACTAAGCTAATTCATCTATGATGAAGCCTGAAAATCTACATTAAAATGTTTGCTTAATAAAATAAAAAAACAAGCGTTTGTCTATTTTATTATCAGTTAAATAATATATCTATCAGTATGTGCTATAGTTTAACACATTTGCAGGTAATTCTTACTTTTCAGTATAGGGAGTAATTGCATTAGTAAGTCATGTATTGCATAAAAGCGGTGATGTTTCCTTAGCGGTGATAGCCACACCTGTAATTCCTGTGCTCAGGAGGCTGAAGTAGCGCGTACATTGTTCGAGGCCAGCCTGGGCTACAAGCAAGCTCCTGATTCAAAGGCAAAACGTATTCCCCACGCTGGGATGCCTCGCCCAGCCTGGATTCAGGGGTAGGAGCTTGGCCCTACCTCAGCTCGATGTGCCAGGCTTTGTTGCCGCCATGGGAGGCCTGCCCCTCTCCGAACCGAGGAGCGCGATGGGGGGAGGGGGGGTTTACTGTGGTTGGTATGTAAAATAAATTTTAAAAATTTAAAAAAAAATCTCCCCCAAAACAAAACAAACCAAAACAAACAATCCTACGTCGCCTTAAAGCCGGGTAACGCCGGTGCCGTCTGTCCCGCCTGTGTGCCCGCCCCGGGCGGCCCAGGGTCGTCCTCGGGTCCTCGAGTGGGGAGCCCGGCTTCGGAGGGACAAACAGACGCCCGAGCTCCCAGACACCTGTCCTTCGTTCAGAGCAGACCCGCACAGCTCTCAGTTCCCACAGAGAAACGACGGACAATACCTGCTGCACGGAGAACTAAAGGGCCGGCCTTCCGCGGTGAGACACGGATGACGAGGCCACGCTGTCAGGGCGCATGCGTGGCGACTGCAGGGCCTGCTGGGTAGCGCGAGGGGGCTGCTGGGAAGCGCGAGGCAGGCACGAGGCAGGGTGCTGGGTGGCACGAGGCAGGCACGAGGGGGCTGCTGGGAGGCACGAGGCAGACACGAGGGGGCAGACCCGTCGATGCTGAGGATGGCCGGCTGCTCTAGCCAGCAGTAACTGCTGAGGCGGCCCTCCGGCCCCAGGAGTCATAACCAGATGTCTTTGCTGGTAGTATTCAAATAGTTAAGGGGTTTATTTTGTTTGTTTTCAAGATTTATGTGATTTATGTACGCATCTGCATGTACCTCTGCACACCATAAGAGAGGACACAGAAGCCGACGGAATTGGCTGTGAGCCACCACAAGATGCTGGGAACTGAACTCAGGACCTCTGGAAGAGGAGCAGTCAGTGCTTTTAACTGCAGAGACATCGCTCCAGCTCCTAAATACTGCTGTCACTTTGCCCTTCGGAGGTTACCTGAGTGGTTTCTGTGTCTGTCAATACTTTTTTCTTTTTTTTTTTTAATATTTATTTATTTTATTATGTATACAATATTCTGTCTGTGTGTATGGCCAGAAGAGGGCACCAGACCCCATTACAGATGGTTGTGAGCCACCATGTGGTTGCTGGGAATTGAACTCAGGACCTTTGGAAGAGCAGGCAATGCTCTTAACCACTGAGCCATCTCTCCAGCCCTCAATACTTTTTTTCTAACTGGAAGTTAATAAAGCTGGGAAGACGGACAGAAGGTAGGTAGGATGCAAAGCACACCTTTTTCTCGCAGCCACCTTCTCAGAAGAGAAGACCCTGTTGAACTAATTATATCTACACAATCCCCGGCCTTAGCTTGGCTTGTTTCTGGCCAGCTTTTCTTATGTTAACACATCTACCTTTTTTTCTGGACTTTTACATTTCTTTATTTCTGTATACCTTCCTTTACTTCTTTCTCTGCAGCTTGCCACACTCTGAGTAGCTGGCTCACTGGCCCCTGACGTCTTCCTCTCCTTGTTGTGTTGTTGCTCTTCTCTTTCCTCCCAAGATTTCTCCTTTTATTTACCCTCTCTGCCTGCCAGCCCTGCTTATCCTTCTCCTGCTTCGATATTGGCCATTCAGGTATTAGACCATCAGGTGTTTTAGACAGGCACAGTAATTAACACAGCTTCAGAGTTAAATAAAGCGTAAACAAAAGCGACATTCCCCAATAGGAGTGTGTGCTGGAGATACAGAACCTGGTTTTTATACATGCTAGGAAAAATAACTAGGCTACAGCCATTAAGCCTTATCCCGTCATTTAAAGAAATAGCTCAACAATTGTTCCTCCTAGCAACTTAACCCTACTGGAACAAATTAGTCAGGGGAAACTGGAGAAGTAAAGAAAAGTAAATGTTAAGTTTGTGGGAAGAAATAAAAGGTGAGAAGGTAGCAGCCTCAAACTAGAGTGGGCTTCACTCAATGAGACATGGCATCTCTAGTTCCAGCAGCCACTCAGCGACCGGGATGCAGATTAAATGCTTCAAGATGGGGCTGCTGAAGGTAAGGACAGAGACTGGACAAGTGGAGCTGTTTCCCTTAAACAAACTGGTTCTGATATTGAGGTCCTGTAATCTTATTTACTCACGGAGTGTCTGGGGTTGGGGTCAGCTTTACTACTGTACTGGAAGCTTCCTGCTTCCTGGAATTCAGTTTAGGGCCTTAGCTTGGGGACAGGGTTCCTTTAAAGAGGGTCACGGGTAAACAATACACTACCTACCATGTTTAAGGTAACTGAGCCTTTTGAGTGTCTGCTTTTAACTGCTCCAAGCATAGAGTACAGATAAAGTACAATCTCACTTAAATCTCAGAGTAAAAACACCCAGGTTTCGACAATATTTTGTGAACTTACTTCTGAGTCACTCTTATCAAACCTTTCTTGGACATGCTTCCAGTAATACATGTGTTCCCTTTACTTCTCCAACAGGCATGTACTAAAGCACACAGCCTTATTTATTCTTAGTAGACGTTGGTCCTAGGCTTTTATAATTAAAAACACTACTGACCTAAGCTAAGCCTCTGTGTAAATCTCCTTAACTGGACATGTAAAAAAAAAAAATTACTATAGAATACGAAGGAGCTGTGTTAACATAAAATTAGTAAACTATATGCTGACCCATGAATCCCCTGACAAAGGAGAGCTCACTCAGCAGCATGTAGCGCTATCAAGGTTTGCTTTGTGCTCTTTTCAAATAATATGCAAGTTGATTCTGTGGCACTGTTCTGCCGAGCCAGCTTTCATCTGAGTATGCTCTACCTTGAGTGTGAAGAGTTTACCTGCTTTGAAACTTGTTTATCAACTGGGCCAGATGGTGGCAGCACATCCCTCTAATCCCAGCACCTGGGAGGCAGAGGCAAGCAGATCTGAGTTGTAGGCCAACCTGGTCTACAGAGCAAGGACTACATAGAAAACCCCATCTCTGAAAGAAGGAAGGAAAGAGAATTGGACAAAGAAGTTCAGTGTTTAAGAGCACTAGATTGCTGCTCTTGCAGGACCTGGACTCGATTTCCAGCATTCAGGTGGTCACTCACTACTGCCGGTTAGCTCTAGCTCAGTTACCCTGATACCCTCTCTCCTGGCCTCCACCAGGAATGTAACCATACATTCAAGCAACACACACAAATTAAATTTAAAAAAAAAAAAAGAATTTATTTGGAAAACAAATCATTTAAATCCCAGGATCAATCACTACAGTCCCGTGGAATAAGCACTACTGTGGACAGCCAGCCCATCCTCATGAAGCCCTGAGAAAACAAGCCAGTTTTATATAGACTCAGGCTCTCAGCAGTGGGGAACAAAGCTGGCCTGCAACCATATTATGAAGCATTTAGAAGACTCTGCTAAGTCAGGGATCAGGCACATGGAACAAATTACCTTACAAAATGATGACAGACAAGTTTACTGCCAAACCAAGATTAATCCACTAAGAAAATATTAATTACATAGGGATACACAATGTATCATTCCACAATGTGCCTAATTTTAGAATTTAGTAGTGGCAATCCTGAGTAGGCCACTTGGCAGGAACAGAATTTATTTTAACTGTGTGTATGGGTCTTTCGCCTCCTCAGTTATTTAGGAAAAGCACAGGCCCCCACGTATACAAAGAAACATGGAATATCAAGTTGCAGTAAGACTAAACATCTCCCCTTGTATTAAGGCCAGACAGGTGACCCAGTATGAGTAGGGTCCTAAAAGCCAGAGACAGGCCCTGCTCCCACCCAACTGTCCCATGTATACAGAGGGCCTAACTCAATCCCATGCAGGTTTTCTGGTTGTCAGTTCAGTCTCTGTGAGCCCCTATGAGCCAGCTTAGTCAATTCTGTGGGTTTTCCTGACATGCTTGACCCCTCTGGCTCCTACAATTCTTTTCTTCAGCAGGATTTCCCACACTCAGTCCAATGTATGTCTGTGGGTCTCTGCATCTGTTTCCATCAGTTGCTGGAGGAAGCCTCTCTGATGATAGCTGGGTCAGACACCAATCTGTAAGTATAGCAGAATATTAGGCTCTATCCTAGGTTTCTGGGCCATTCAGCCGGCGGCAGGGTGGGCTCTCAGGCTGACCCAGTCACTAGTCAAAGGTTGATGATGTCCCAGTCCCTCTTGCCTGGTCAGAGCTGGCCAGTTCAGGCTACAGCTAGAGTCATTACTTTTAGATTCCTGAGAACCCCGTACACTAGACTTCTACTTGACCCTACATGACCCCCATTCCTTTCCAGTTGGCTTTCAGTCCTCTCCCTCCTCCCTCTACACCCCCATCTGAACCGCCAGTCCACCCTCAGTGAGATCTAGGTGTCCCCTTTGAGCCCCCCTTGTTACTTAGCCTCTCTGGGTCTGTAGACTATAGCCTGGTTATCCTTTACTTTATAGCTAATACCTATTTGTCATATACCATTATCATCTAAGATATAACACCAGGAAATGTGCTGTTAAGTGACAAGAGCACACGCTTAAACCCAGTCCAGCTAGACGCCTGCTGTGCACCAGAACCACATTGTGTACTCTTCCACCTCGGGATCTTTTGACTTTGTCTGTTTAAAACTAAAATTCAAGCAGCTGACCACAAATTACAAAGCAGTGTTTTTAGACTTTGTGTATGTCAAAATCTGTCTCAGCCTGGAGAGGTGGTTCAGAGGTTAAGAGTGCTGGCTACGGGGGCTGGAGAGATGGCTCAGTGGTTGAGAGCACTGCTTGCTCATCCAGAGGTCCTGAGTTCAATTCCCAGCACCACATGGTAGCTCACAACCATCTGTATTAAGATATGGCACCCTGTCCTGACTGACAGACATTCATGCAGACAGAATATTGTATACACAATAAATCTTAAAAAAAAAAAAAAAGAGTGCTGGCAACTCTTTCAAAGTTCATGAATTCAATTCCCAGAATCCACATGGTGGCTCACAACCATCTATAATGAGATCGGGTGCCCTCTTCTGGCCTGCAGGCAGAATACATGAAGGCAGAACACTACATAATAAATAAATCTTTAAGAAAAAAAATCTCAGTCTCAATCCTTACCATAAAAGAATGTAGACGCTCATCTGTTGTACATCCATGACTTACAGCATGAAGGAGACCAGATTAGAGTTCTCTCTGAATTTCTTGAATCCTGCCTTTAGTTTCTGGGGGGATAAAAAAGCAGGGGGCGGGGGAAATACTGTTCATAAGTTGTGTGTTCTTCTGAATGACGGGGAGACTAGAGAGCTACATGATGTCTCTGAGGTGCACGGCTGCTCTTCCAGAACCCAGGCTCAGTTCCCAGCAGCACACAGTGGCTCATAGCTGTCTGGGGGATCCAATGCCCCTTTCTGGCCTTGGGCACTGTCCATGGCACACAGGAAGGCAAAGTACCAGTATACACAGAATAAAAATTTGAAATGAAACTGTCAAACTCATTAGCTAACAGAATCACACCAGCTCGCAGTGCCTTTTCTGTAGTGATTCAAGCAGGATCAACTACATTTATCTCACAAGATTACAAAGATCAAAACACAAAATGTTGATAGTACAAATCCTTTAAATTATGAATTCCCTGGGAGGGAAGGGCTGAAGCCAAGTAAGCAATCTGTAGCTGGATTCATTTACGTGTTTGCTCAGCACATGTGTATAATCAGTGTGATCAGCTGAAACACGGACTTGACATGTACTTCATCACGGCAAACTGAATGACTGAGGGAAGGCAGGCTGTTGATGCTGCTCAAGCCAGGGAATCCTCAAAGGCCTTTGCAACTAAACTTCAGCCTCTAATAACATTGCATCCCTTATCTTTCAAGGTAAATATAATTATTATAATATTTACCTGTTATCAAATGAATCTAGCTTTAATCTTGGAATCCACGCTGAAATCAGAACTTACTTAGCATCATCCCTGGAAAATAAAGATACTGAGGTTACACATTACACTCACACAAAGCATACCAACATGCTCCGTGTGCCAAGTCACGAGGACTGAGTAACTGCTCACCTTTACCTAGCCCGCTGTTCAGTGCGACGGAAGGCCATGTGCGGCACACACCTGCCATCATAGCAAGTGGTCAGTTAGCTTAGGCCACAAAGAAGGACCTGCAAAATATAAAATTTTCAACAAAACCATAAGCCAACAATAAACTGGGGGAGGAGGACCTCTACACAAAGTCAGGATTTTAAGAATTAAGATGGGGTTAGAGAGATGCTGTTAGAGCACTTGCTGACCTCCCGAAAGCCCTGAGCTCTGCTCCCAATGCTCACAAAAGTCTCACCAGCTCCAGTAAGTCCAGCATTCTCTTCTGGCAGCACACTCATAGGATGGCAGGGTAAGGAGGCTTTAACTTCCTCTGCCATAAGTAAGAGCTTTCTTGTAATGGAAATAAAGTTCATTACCACAAGTAACCTCCAACCTTCCTATCCTTCACCTAATTATGAACTAGAATTTTCCACATTGCTAGCAATTAACATTAAAATCATTGTTAGATTAGTGGCAGGCACCAAAAGTGCTAGGGTGCAGAGCAATACAGGGGAAAAACTCACTAGGTGTGGGTTGCCCAGCATTCTGAGGCTGAGGGACGTTTCTGGATTCCAGATCAGTCTACTCAAACGAAAAGAATCCTTTATCAAGTAAGGCTTCTGAATAAGGTATGTCTTGGGTAAGTATTAAAATTGTGGGAGATGGAGAGATAGCTCAGAGGTTAAGAACACTGACTGCTCTTCCTAGAAGTCCTGAGTTCAATTCCCAGCAACCACATGGTGGCTCACAACCATCTACAATGAGATCTGGTGCTCTCTTCTGGCCTGCAGGCATACAGAGGCAGAAGACTGTGTACATGATAAATATTTTTTTAAAAATTGCATGTGCAGGAGCTGGAGAGATGGCTCAGAAGTTGGAGCACTGGGTTCAGTTCCCAGCACCCACATGGTAGCTCACTGCTTATAACTCCAGGGATCTGACACCTTCACACCAATGCACATAAAAATAGTTATTTAAAAAAGAAAATTGCATGTGTAACTAAACACACACTGCAAGACCACTTAATTAAAATTAAGTTTTTGCTCAGGGCTGTAATCCCAACACTTTACTTGGGAGGCAGAAGAATGAAGTTCCAGGCCAGCCTATTTCAAAGACCCTATCTCAAACCTGTTCAGCCAAGCAGTAATAGTTGATTGTTCAGTAATTCTGTATTGCAATCCTGAACATGCAATATAGAACATTTACATCACTGCAGAAAACTCCACTGGAAATCAGGACCCAAGGGTTCATCTGACTAATAAGCTGATAAGTTGACAGAAAAAAAAAGGGGTTCTCCCTTTAAAACTCCTACTGTAAGTACAACCAAATGTGGTGGCAAACACCTGTGACCAACACACAGGGGGCGAATCAGGAATCCAACCTGGCTACATAATCTGAAAAAAAATTCCACAATCCCATCTTTACACAAGAAGTCTTTGCCTCCGCTAATTCCCGAAGGTATAACAATTCCGACTGAACTCCATGCTGTCCACTTTCACATGGAATAGCTACACGGAGGCTTCAGACTGCGAAAACGGCACACTGGTTCTTGTGGGCAAGGAACGCAGTGTATACGTGTCCCTCCCGTCACATAAAAATGAGATAAGTAAATTCAGGAAGACACAGCACTGTTTGAACAATGCCTATTGCCTCCAAATGCTTTTAAGTTCCTTTAAATGCTTTTCACACTGTTTGAGAGGAACAATCACTATCTCTTAAACACCAATCCAAGATCTTTCCTGGTGTTAAATACCCGCCTTCCACAGTATATGGTTTCTCTCATGCATGCGTGTGCACATACGCCAAAACACATTATCTCCTAAAAATTTTATAAGTATGCCGTGACCAAAGACTATTGGGTGTCGTGGAGCTTTTCTTAATCCCAGCACTCGGGAGGCAGAGGCAGGCAAGTCTGAGTTTTAGGCCAGCCTGGTCTACATGCTAATGAAAGAGTATCATATTATCTTAGTTAGGGTTTCTATTGCTACAAATAGAAACCAAGCTATTGTGACAAAATACCATGATCAAAAACCAAATTAGAAAGTTTATTTGGTCTGCGCTGGAGGAAGTCAGACCAGAAACTCAAGCAGGGCCAGAACCTGAGGCAGGAGCTGAAGCAGAGGCCATGGAGGGGTACTGCTTACTGGCTTGCTCAGCCTGCTTTGGGAACCCAGAACCACAGTCCAGGGATGGCAACACCCACAATAGGCTGGGCCCTCCTCCGCCCTACAGCTGGAACTCGTGGAGGCATTTCTTCACCTGGGGCTCCTTCCTCGGATGACTCTAGCTTGTGTCAAGTTGACACACAAAACCAGCCAGTATGGGTATGAACCTATAATACCAGCCTGAGGTCAGCAAGTTTAAAACAAGCTTGGATAATCTAGATTCTGTTTCAAACAACTGTTTACAGAGCTAGAAAGAATTGCAGCTCAAGTCAGTACCCAGTGCCATAGGAAGGGGACAGGGGAGCAGCACAGACATGCAATGCAGAAAATCTGGGTCAAACGGGCACCTGCCTTCATAATCCCATCAGCCTTGAAACCTTCCTCCGGAGAATGTCCAAATCCAAGACCACTTTCTAGATAGTCTGGGGCGTCCACAGGACGTCTGAGCCGACACACGGAGTGCTCCAGCCCCAGCTCTTTCCTGGAGGTATTTCATCTTCAACCTGAAACCAGAGAACAGAAGAAAGTAAACACCGAGTTCCAGTTCCTACCCACTGCCAGCCGCTGGGCACAAGAAACCGTGCTTTACCAGGGACAGAATACACAGGAGCACATATGACCAGCTAGGCAGCCCATAGCTGGAACTCCCCTGCTGCTAACTCGCTATTTCCCCTTCTATCAGTTTCCCACTTTTAGGGTTTACAATCTACTTTCTATAGATTACCTCATTTTCCAAGTACTTTTTAAAAATATTCAAGGTTTAGAGAAAGCAAGGTACGCTTGATGGTTAAGGAAACAAATTGTCGCTCTTGCCCCAGCTTTATTAAGGTCTAATTGACAAACAAACAGCTTAGTTGAATGGCCAAGTGTTTTGATCAGAGGCAACCATCACTGCCACCCTCTGTGGAGGAAGATGTGGTGAGCAACTTAAGTCCAGACATGCTGAACTTCCCCCACTGGGTCTAAGTTCAACAGTTTAGGCTCAACACACAAGTAAGATCAAGAACTGTCCTTCAGTGTGTGGTTCATTTCCCTTAGAAAACATCCCCCTGATTTCAAGGCTGAGTAGTATTCCAATGTATGTACCACCTTAATCTGCAAATTAAAACAGTATTTTAGCCATTGCTAATGAGACTTCAATGAACGTGGGAATAGTTTTCTATGTTTGTACATTCCATAATATGTTTTGTTGTGTTTTGTTTTTTTGTTTGTTTGTTTTTTTAAGATAATGGTATCGAGGAGCCCATACTAGCCTTAAACTCACTTGGGAGCCAATGGTGATCTTAAACTTTTCATAGAATTTTTTTGTTTTTAAGACAAGTCTAGCTTTTCTTAGGCCATATTGGCCTTAGAGACCAGAAAGGGCTGTGATCAGGAGTGTCACCACTCAAGACAAATCTTATAAGAATCAGACACTGTGCCATTGTGGAGACAAACCCTAGATAGGCAAGCATTCTAGAAGCTGACCTACATTCCCTGCCCAGACAGTGGGTTCTGAAGGCAGACAGACTACATTTAATCAAGCTATTAAGACAAAGCCGCCTCAACTAAGCATTTCTTTAAAGATCAACGAGGTGACACATACTTTACACTGCAGCTGCGTGGAGATAAATGTTTGATGTGGCTCTGTCACTCGTAAAGATCAACACACTAGTAACAGATATTCTCCACGAGAAACGCCATTGTTCACAGGAACTCTGAAGTCAGAAAGACCCTCTAGCTTTAAGATCTTGTCTTTTAGGATTAAGGGACCGAAATTTGCACCTCTATTTCTGCTATCCCCTACTTAACACACATTCCTCTGTGCTGGGATGGCAGGCTTGGTCCTCTTACCCACTAAACCTGCTTTCCAATCCCCAATGTCCTCCCTTCTTCTGTTTCTGAGATAAGGTCTCACCATTTAAGCCCTGGCTATCCTAGAAAAATGCCCAAAGTCGTCTTCCTTATGTGGTTTAGTCTACTTTTCCTACCTTAGTCCTAAAATATGACTAACACCAGAATTATCAATTCTCCAGTAACTACAAAAGCATGCCCCTTCTGCCCCTGCGACCATGCAAGAAGCACATGGTTATTGAGTCCCTTCCCAACATTAATGTGCTCACAAGATAAGCTATCACCACCCTACCTGAATTCAGGCTAAGTAAGGATTGTCAGCATGGTCTTCACCTATGGCATAAAACTCACTACTGCTAGTCAGGACTGGCTCCAAGGCAGCACCATGCACAAAACAGAAACAGGAAGCACTATAATATCTGTATCTAGATATCATAGAAATCTTTTAATACTTATTTGTGCATGAATGGTTTGTCTGCATGCACGTACGTGCACCATGTGTGTTCCTGGTCTCCAGATCCCCTGGAACTGACTGGGTCGCTGATAGTTGAGACACTGTATAAAGGCTGGGAACTGAATGCAGGTCCTTTCTGCACGTGCTCCTAACTGCTGAGTCGTCTCACCAGACCTCAGACATCTAGAACCCTCTCAAACAGAATACACTAAAGCCCAACTCTAATGCCACACACACCAACTGACTTAGAGACTCATTTGGGGGGAAATAGTGAGACCATAAGCTATTTAAATAACTACCAGTAAAAACAATAAATCACGGCAGACACATGTGACAAGCATGTGGATGCTCTTTATGAACATGGAGCAAAGCGCGGGCATACTTCTGTACAGAAAGGAGAAGTGGGCATGAGCACACACACTGTGCACACAACATCCTTAGCTACACAAGCCTTCACTGTGCACTCAACCTATTCAGTCCCCAGCATTCACGTGGCTGGTGTCTCAAAGCTGTCAGTAACTACAGTCCCAGGGAATTCAAGTCCTCTCCTGGATTCTGCAGGAAGCAGGCACACATATGGACTTAAAGACAAATGAGGCCAAGTATAAGGACATCGGAGCCACCAATGCCGATTAGTACGTTAGTTAGGCTAGGATTTCACGTTCTCACCTTTCCTGCCCAAAGCAGCAACCCATGGGCCAGGTGTGATGCCCCAGGCCTTGGATCCCAGCGCTCAAGACAGTTATAGAGGATCGAGAGTTGAGGCCACCCTGGTCCACATAGAAAGTTCCAGGACAGCAAGAGCTACCTACATGAGACTCCGTCTCAAAAACTTAATACAATTCAGCAAGGATGCAGAGATGGATCAGCAGTTAAGAATGCTTACCACTCTTGCTGAGTACCTGAGTTCAGTTCCCAGCACCCATGTTGAGCAGCTCACTGCTGTAGGTAACACAGTTCCAGGGATCTAAAAGCCTCTTCTGGCTCAGAGAATACCTGCATACTGTCTGCATAAACCGTCCCCACACATGTACATACATAATTAAAAACAAACCCGTAAAAAAAAATAACCAAGTTTACATTCTGACTAGCATTTAAAAAAAAAAAAAAGCGAACCTAGTGAGATCACAGAGAAGGTCATGAGAAAAAGTAGCCACAGTATGTTCTGTAAAGTCACCTCTTACTTTACAAGGTAGTTACCAGCTACTGTACACCAACAAGGGGCTGGACTTTATACTTTTGTTGGCTCTTCGAAAAGGATGCCCAGAATGGCTCAGACAGTCTCCGACGTAACCGGAGCTGTCTCACAAGAACGGACCGTGGCGCTGCAATTTCAATTTGCACTAAGCTGAGATCCCTGGTCCTTCTCAATGTGTCTTATGTCTTATCCTCACAGGGCCTCAGAGTTTGCTATCTAGTCTCAACAATGCTCTGAGCAAATTCTACAGCAAACACTTCAAAAAGGATTTTCAAATCGGCCAAGGTCGTGGCCCCCAGAGACATTCACCAGAAAAGTAAAACACGGGCTCAACTCATCCTCCCGGGGTCGCCCGAACAGATGAGCCAACAGCGCTGGGGTAATAACGGTGCCTAGCAAGCAAAACGAAGTTAGGATTTCCCGAGAATGCACGCGGGATAATCTATTTCTGGGTCACCAGGTCTCCGGACCCAAGACTGCCGAGACCCACGTGGAGACAAGCCAGGTAGTTCACCTTGCTGCCGGCCCCTAACCTCCCAAAACAGAAATCAATCTCCTTTGAATTCACAGACTTCAGCGCCGACCTGAAATAAAACCCGGGACCCTGGGTAGACCGCTCAAAGGAAAGAGAACTTGAAAACCAGAGAACCAAATTGCTTGCGCACTCACCAGCCCACCAGACAGGAGAGGTAGAGAAAGAATAAGGCGAGGAAGCGACCTAAGTAATGGACCTCCGAGTTTGATTGGTTGAGTCCAGGGAGCAGCCCCGCCTCCCTGACCTTAACGGGTGCTGCCGGGCTGCAACTCTCTAGAAGAGAGCACAAAACACAAGCTATAAATACTTTATAACCGTCCACGTTAGAAGCTGCATTCAAGTTAATATGCAAGCTAACAAACAATGATTAACATTTATTAACGGGTGGTTTAGTGTTTATTCTTTTTTTTTTTTTTTCTATTTTCGAGACAGGGTTTCTCTGTAGCTTTGGAGCCTATGCTGGAACTCGCTGGCCTTGAACTCACAGAGATCCACCTACCTCTGTCTCTGGAGAGCACGGATTAAAGGCGTGCGCCACCACCGCCCGGTTTAGTGCTTATTCTTTAAATTAATATTTGAATACTAAGCCTCCATTCCCTCGGGTTAAATTATTGTGGACGCCAAGAGGGAGGATTAACTGAATCACGGTTGCCCTGACGTTAGGTTTGCCCTGGGTGAAAGCTTTATTTACTCCCAGTCAAAGCAGCAGCCTACAGAATGGGAAAGACCCAAGACCATGCTGGTCTACAAGAGCTAGTTCCAGGACAGGGTCCAAAGCTACAGAGAAACCCTATTTCAACCCACACACACACACACACACACACAAAAAAAAAGATTAGGAAGGATCTTCACCAGCACATCCAACTGAGGATTAATGTCTAAAATACACTGAAAACTAAAAAAAAAAAAAAAGACATCAGAAAAACAAAAAAATCTAAACAAAGAATACTTAAAATGCTAATGGCTAAGAATCATGTAAACAATGTTCAACATCCTTAGTTCTCAGGGAAACACAAATCAAAACTTTCTTAAGATTTCTTCTTACCACAGTTGGAGTCAGCCAAGATCAATAAAACAAGAGTTCATACTGGCAAGGATGTGTTGTTGGCGGGAGCGCACGCTTGCACAGCCACTATGGAAATCAGTGTGTGGTTCCTCAGGAAGCTAGGAAGCATATGCCCAAAGGCCGCTTTATCCTACTACAGAGACACTTGGCCATCCATGGTCATAACAGCCAGGAATTAGAAACAGCCTAGATATCCATCAGCAGATGAATGGGGGGGGGGTACTATACAATGGATTATTAGTCATCTGTTTAAAAAAGGAAGACATTACAAACCAGCAGGTATGTATGGTGGCACATACCTGTAATCCCAGCACTCAGGACAAAGAGGCAGGTGGAACCTGAGTTTGAAGCCTGGGCTACAGAGTTAGTTCCAGGAAAAACCAGGACTCCACAGAGAAACCCTGGAAAGAAGAAGGAAGAAGAGGAGGAAGAGGAGGAAGAGGAGAAATAATTATGAAATTCACAAGTAAATGATAGAACTAGAAAAAAAATCATCTGGAGTGAGGTAGCCCAGACCTAAAAAGACAAATATGTAATATGTCTTCTCTAATATGTGAATGTTAGCTTTTGTAGCCCAGGCTGGCCTCAAACTCAGAAATCCACCTGACTCTGCCTCCAGAGTGCTGTGGTTAAAGGCATGCACCACCACCCAGCATGGATATTAGCTTTCGAGCTTTCAAGAGTCATACTACAATGCGTACAACCACAGAGGTTAGCCACTCGGAGTGGGAGGATCCCCAAGGAAAGGGAAATAGAATATATATGGAGAAACAAAGACTGCAACAAAAGGATTAAAGGGGAGGGGGTGGAAGAGAGAGGTAAACAGGGAATATAGGCAGGGACAAGCAACTAGGGGCATATGGAGACCTACTACTGTAGACGCTTCTTAAAGTGCATGCATGTATGAAAGAAATCTAAATGGAGTTACCAAATAACAGGGGTGAGACGTCTCTCGCAACCAAGAGAAACCTCTAGGGCCAGGAATGGGTTACATGTAACCGAGTCCTTGGCCAAAGGGGCTCCATGGAAACCCCAAACAACCAAGTCTATTGCCAAGTATTGGTTGCTATCTGCACACAGATGGTAAGGCCCTATTGCTAAAAGTACTTAGATACAGCACTGAATACGGAGGAGTCGAGCTAGTGCCTAGCTTAAGGCGTGCATCCATGGTACCGGAAGGCACTCTGCATGCCCACCGTTGCAGGTTAGGGGTCCTGAAACGGTGGTCCTGGGGCCTTGATCAGGCGCGCTTTCTCTGCCAGTTAAAGAAAGGCGAGATAACCTGAAGTCTAACAGGCAGCAGCAGAGACATCTCGAGCACCACAGACAGAGTCAGCAACTGAAGAGAAGCAGAGGGGGGACTTGGAAAGTCAAAAATGCAATCTCTTCCCTAGGGCGGGGAGTTTGAAGAAAGCCAGAATGGCGGACTGGCTCAGAACCGCTGTGTGGCATGTCTTGACGAGGTCTTGAACGTATTAAGGCAGCCCAGCATCATGGAGCCTTCTGGTGGGAAACAGAAGCCTACAGAACACTTATTTTAAGGTACCAGGCTTTTGTCTCAAGCCAGGAGGGTAAGAAAGAAGCTAGCCATTCTAGAAATTTTACCATATTTATTACCTAGCCACGCTCCCTCTCTATCTTCCTGCCTAATAGTGAGTTTCATTCCTAGTCTTTCACTCCCAGAGGAGAGAGGTGACAAACCCAGCTACAAACCCTTCAGTTACAATAAGTGATCTCCATGATGTGCTGGTGCAACAGTGGTACAAGAGATGTTGGCGTAGCCAACCACTCTTCAGCTAATACAGCTGATACAGGGCCACTGCACCAGGCAGACCCATGCCTAACACTGCTTAGACGGTCAAGAACTGAGACTAGATCTAGGACCTAGGGGAAAACCAAATGCCATTGTTCTCCTAAAGGAATATAACAACAAACAACTCCTAACGACATTCTAGTATACCCATAGATCAGTGTCTTCCTCTGCCAACATCAGAGACGGGAAATAATACAGAAACACGCACCTGGACAATGTGCAGAGACTGTAAAACATCCAGTCCTAAATGAGGGTCTTCATCAAACTCCTCCCCTCAGAGTCAGGGAACTATGCAGAAGAGGAAACAGAAAGACTGCAAAAGCCAGTGGAGATGGAAGAGACCAAAGAAACAGCAGGACCAGTGTACGCAGGAACTCACAGAGACCAGGGCAGGATGCACAGGGCTAGGCCAGAGGGGGGGCCCAGCTCAGGACACAAGCTCCTACCCCTAACCAACAGGGTGTCTGTAATGACACCCACTTACTGGTTATAGTTAACCACATTTGAGGGCAGGCCCTGTGCCCAGCAGTAGATGTCCACAACACAAAACAAACTCTGGTATTTTGGGGGTCTTTTCTGGTCTCATATTGCTTTGTTTGCTCCCTTTTCACTTTACTGGTCTTTTGCTTGTATGTTATTGTTTCCAACCTTGTGTTTAATGAGGTTTTTGTATGTGACTTTGCGTGTATATGTCTCTTATGCTTTTTCTTCCTTTTTTTATTCTGTTTTGTTGTTTTGTTTTTGAGAGGCTCTGTCTCTGTAGCCCTGGCTGTCCTGGAGGTAGGCATGCCTCTTCCTCCCGGAGTCTGGGTTTAGAGTCGTTCACCACTACGCCTGACCTTTCCCTTTTTTAAGAAGTTTTTGGGTTTGTGTGTGTGTGTTTGGCATGTGTACATGTCAGCTGTGCCTCTTATTATTATTATTATTTTAGGTTTTTTTTTTTTTTTTAGTTTTTCGAGACAGGGTTTCTCTGTAGCTTTGGAGCCTGTCCTGGCGCTAGCTCTTTTAGACCAGGCTGGCGTCGAACTCACAGAGATCCGCCTGCCTCTGCCTCCCGAGTGCTGGGATTAAAGGCGTGCGCCACCATCGCCCGGCTTTATTTATCTTTTAAATACCTGGTTTCTAAGTCAAGAGCGAGGAGACGTGGAGTTGGATGGATGGGGAGATGGGGAGAAAATCCTGGCTATCCAAGCATTCCTAGCTCAGTGCTTGGTGAATTCCCCAGCCTGCTCTTCTGTGCAAAAAAAGACTGCAAGCTTTTCCTGAGTCCTTGTTCCAGCTACAGGCTCATTTCCTTTTGCTAAAGAAACAATGGATAAAAATGCGGGCGGGGGAGAGTAGTCTGAATTGGGTTATGAGGCTCGTGCCTCACCTCAGCCATTGAACTCGCGCCGCCGGCCGTGAGTCTGTTCCAAGCTCCGGCGAGGGGGGCATCCGCCCGCCATGGGGGTGCGGGCCTCTCCTGCCCAGTCTGCCCGCGCACGGAGCCCTGCTCTCTGGGAACTCACCTCCCCGCTCGGGGAGAGCCCGGTTAGGGCCGCGGGGGGCCCCAGTCTCAGACCTTCCCAGGGGCCGGGGAGTGACGAGCACTCAGCGCGTGGCCCCGCCGATGAGCTTCCTCCGCCCGCCGGGAAAGCGGGGCGGCGGCGCTAAAAGAGTCCAGGGCGGCCCGGACTTATCAGTTACGGTGGCTTCCCGCGAGGCGCAGCGCCGCTCATTTGCATGGCCCCACCCCAGAGGGAAGCCCGCGCCGCTCATTTGCATGGCCCCGCCCCGGACGGGAAGCCCGCGCTGCCTGGCCGCGGTGGTGACGTCGGCCTCTCGCGCCATGGCGCCTCGGCGGCGGAGAGCGGGCTGCAGGAGGCGAGGTGAGCTGCACCGTAACGGCAGACGCGACTGTCCAGTCCTGTTGGCAGCTGGTGGGCATGCAACTAAAAGCAGGTCTTCGTGACTGAGTCTAGCGCTGCCAAAGGACAAACGCGTACAGCACAGGGGTTAACTGCTTATGTCAGCTTTTTAATATACATTCGATTTCACAGAGAAAAAAATCGGATCTTGGAATTGTTGGCTGTGGGCTGCATACTGTGTTCTTAATTGTACCCTGTTAAATTACATACTGTTACTGTACACGATTTTACTTTTTGTACAACGAACTCCAAGGTTCTGAAGCTCCAGTGAGCAAAGCTGGCTGTAAGCTGGTCCAGACTGTAGGACAATTTACTGACTTTGATTATATGATCCAAATTGAAGGTATTGAAGACCCGAGATTACGAAACCCATGCCGCAAGTAATGAACTTTAAACATCTCTGCAAATTTATTTTGTCCTGTTTTATTAATATATGGAGAGGATAGCAATTTAGGAAGGATTGCTCAGTTTATTTCAGGACTGGTGTGACATTTATTTGTAAACGCTCAAAGAACATCTTAAGTTATTTCTTTTAAAAAATTATTTAATTTTTATGTGTATTTTGTGTGTGTGTATAATGTACATCAAATGTGTGCCTGGGAGCCAGAAGGGGCCATTGGATACCCTGGAACTGCGGTTACTGACAGTTGTGTTCCACCTTGTGAGAGATGGGACTTGAACCCAAATCCCCTGGAAGAGTTGGGGAACCTCTTCATCACTGACCCATCTGTCCAGCCCCTTTAAATTCTTCAAAAGAATTTGTCAGAATTGGTCATATTGGCTCATGCTTTTAACCCCAGCACTTGGGAGGCAAAGAAGCAGGAGGACTCTGTGAGTTGTAGGCCAGCCTGGTCTACATAGTGAGTTCCAGAACAGCCTGGGCTAAGTAGACAGACCCCTGTCTCAAAGTAAAGAGAAACTGTCACGGTGCTGGAGCGTTGGCTCAGTGTTTAAAACACTTGTTCCTCTCGCAGAGGACCTGGGTTTGATTCCAATTTACACACACAGCTGTTCATAGCCGCCTTACCAGATTTTATGCCCTCTTCTGATCTCCCGGTGCGCCAGGCATTCGCGTAGTGCACAAACATATTTACAGCAAAACACCCAGACACACAAAAATAAAATAATAAGCCGGGCGGTAGTGGTGCACGCCTTTAATCCAAATACTCATTCAAGGCCAGTCTGGTCTACAAGAGCTAGTTCCAGGATAGGCTCTAAAGCTACAGAGAAACCCTGTCTCGAAAAACAAACAAATAAACAAAATAAATAAATAAAATGATAACTTTTTAAAGTTCGTCAGCAGATTGGAGGGCAGGAAGACCTCCACTCAGGCAAAGCTGGTGCTGTGGCTTTAAGATAGGAAGGAATTTCAGAGTATGCAGGATGAACCAGAGCTGGGAGTTTATTAAAAGAGGTGTCCACATACGTCTTAAGCACAGGGGTTAAAAGAGAAGGAAATACCTGGGAAGAAAGATCACAGAACATGAGTGTGGGCTTTGTAAAGAATTGCCTTTCACTGTCTTTATAATATACGCAAGATTTGCCATGTTTTACTCTTCAAAGAGTTGTTAAAGAATTTAAATGAGGTCACATTTTCTGAGGTGGATCTACAGAATCAGAGCGTCAAGGTCTAGATTATGAGGGGTGCAGAAAGTTATCTTTATGTAATGTTCATGGTCTGTATAAGACTCCATAGAACAGGAGAGAAATGAGCCCCAGTCCCATTACCTTGCACGTTTAGGTCATAAGCCTGATTCATTGTCATTTTACCATAAAAATATTTGAATATCTGTGTCAGCAAACTTCTCGTCCTCCTAGTTTTTCTTCTGTTTTTATTTTGCTTGAGTGTTGTTTAGCTATTAGATCATCTTCGTTGTGTAGTAATTCTTTGCTTGTTCTTGCCTTTAGCTTCTGAAGTGCTAAATGATGCCAAGAGAGCAAAGAACGGCAACAAAGCAGCGGAAGACTCTCCTCCCGACAAGAAAATCCGCACATGCCAGGGAAAGGGGCCTGTGGCTGGAGGAAAGGGTGCAGATGGGACAAATGGCAAGCAAGGTGGCGAGCCAGGGAACACATGGGCCAGCTTTCGGGTCTCTGAAAGGAATGGGATATATTTCTCCATTTCCCTGTCATTTGGGCATTCTGCAGTACCAATCTACTGTGCCGAAGTATTTTTGTTTTCATAGATTTGCTTTCATAGAAGACCCAGAGGGAAGGGCAGAGCTAATTTTTTTTTTTTTTTTTTTTTTTTTTTTAGTTTTTCGAGACAGGGTTTCTCTGTGGTTTTGGAGCCTATCCTGGAACTAGCTCTTGTAGACCAGGCTGGTCTCGAACTCACAGAGATCCGCCTGCCTCTGCCTCCCGAGTGCTGGAATTAAAGGCATGCGCCACCACCACCCGGCTCGGCAGAGTTAATTTTGACAGCAAGTCAGCTCTTCTGATTCCCACATAAGTAATGCTCGTGCTTGTGTGTGTCCCTCAGAGTCTGTGAAGGCCTTGCTGTTAAAGGGCAAAGCTCCTGTGGACCCGGAGTGTACAGCCAAGGTGGGGAAGGTGAGCGCCTCAGGAACAGGAAGTAAACGTCTTTGCTTCTGTGATTCCCAGCTAGAGTGTTGCTGGTGTTCCTTTTAAAGATGCTTTCTGAATAATGCCAGTCACTCATTTTCTCCAGTGTTGAGAAATACGAGTGGTGGGGTCTCAAATTAGCAGAATATTGGGCCTGGAGAGATGGCCCAGGGGTAAGAACATTTGCTGCTCTTCAGGAGGCCCTATGTGGGTTTGGTTCCCAGCCCCCAAAGGACACCCCTCAATCATCTGTAGCACCATGTTTAGGTGATCCGATGCCCTCTTCAGACCTCCACAAGTACCAGGCATACATGGAGCATGCACATACATGCAGGCAAACACTCATGCATTAAGGAATGAATAAATTTAATTTTTAAAAATTTGCAGGGTATCAACATGGTTGCCCAGGTTGCCATCAGCTTTCCCCGGCTTGTTTCCTTTTCACCCAGGATTGTTAGCTTGTTCAGGGAGGACAACATGGCTTTGATGAGAAGCTGTCGTGGGATAGCAGAAGTTACTGATGAAGGGGAAAGGATCTAGAAGGAAGCCTACTTAGAACAGGTTCTTTTGAGTTAGACTCCTTTAGGCCTCTATAGTTAGAAGAATTAGTGTGGTTTCATTCTATGATGACAGGCTGTGTGTACAGCATCCATTTCCTTTCTCTTCCGGGAGACAGATGTTGGATGTGCTGGAGAATAAGCCTTAATTATTGAAGAAACAAAGAGGGTCTCACTTTGCTCGTGAGTCTGGATACCCTGACGCTGTTTTCTCTCTTCCCAGGCTCATGTGTACTATGAAGGCGATGATGTCTATGATGTCATGCTAAATCAAGTAAGAGGAAGTTATTTTAAGTGTGGGGATTTCTTTTTTATTATTTTTAATTATGTTTATTTAATGAATATATTACATTTATTTATTAATTGTATGGAGGTCAGAGGACAGGTTAAAAGAGTCATTTATTTTCTTCTGCCATGAGGGTCCCTGGGGACTTGGCAGGGAGTGCCACTACCCATCGAGCCCTCTTGCTAGCCCAGGCTATCTCAGAATTTCTTTGTAATATAAACCACTCACATTTTTCCAGAATTGACATTGGCTTTTTGATTATTACAATGTACTTTTTGCCCATGTTGAAGACTTTTTGTTTGTTTTGTAGGCTTTTCAGTATGTGTATTTTTTCTTTGTTTTGTTTTTTGAGGCAGACTCTGACGAAGCCCAGGCTGGACATACAGTCTAGGATGACCTTCAACCCCAATCTTTCACCTCTTCCAAGTGTTAGGATTTCAGACATGCACCACCACATCTGGTTTTATGTGCCACCTGGGATCAGACTCAGGGTTTTATGCATGCTAGGCAAGCTAGGTGTTCCACCAACATTGGTTGTTTATTCCTTTATTTATTTTGTCATGGGTTCTCACTGTGTGGCCCAGACAGACCTTGAACTTGCAGTCCCCTTGTTTCCGTCTCTGTGGGACTTGGATCTCAGGGGCACAGCTGTCTCACCCAGTCTGTCCTGACGTTTTAATATGTTTCATTATTACTGGGAATGTGTGATAGGAGGCACATCCCACAGCACCTGTGTGGAATCTGTTCTCCATGCTACTGACCCTAACCCACCCCTTGTCTTTGTGCATGTGTGTGTGTGTTTCTAAGTTGTCCTTACTAGCCTGGTAGTCACTCTGTAGACCAGGCTAGCCTCATGCAGACAGTAATCCTGCTGCCTCAGCCTCCTGGATGTTAGGATTACAAGTATGCACTAACAGTTTCTGGTTTTTTTTGTTTTTTTTTTTTTTTTCCTTTTTCTCCCAGTTTGAGAGACCAAGTCCAGTGCCTTGTGCGTGTACATGCCAAGCAAGGCTCTCGCTGAGCTGCATCCCTAATCAGTCTGTTTATCTTCTCTGTCCCTCTCTCTCTTTATCTCTCTCTCCCCCCTCTCCCTCTAACCAGTCTTCTGTTTATCTTCTCTCTCTCTCTCTGCCGCTCTCTCCTCTCTCTCTCACACACACACACGCGCACACACACACACAGTTTTGAATAGATACTTGCCCTGTTCATTTATTTCCCAGAGATGACTCATACTTGAATTTGTTTACCTTTGTGTGTCTGTACATGAGTGGGTGTTGTTATGAGTGCACATGTATGCTTGCATGGAGAAGCCAAAGGGCAAGTTCACATGTTGTTCCTAGG
The DNA here is from genome assembly GCA_963919715.1 of Microtus obscurus. Taxonomy (NCBI): domain Eukaryota; kingdom Metazoa; phylum Chordata; class Mammalia; order Rodentia; family Cricetidae; genus Microtus; species Microtus obscurus. Next base: position 1,179,114 of record CAWTZC010000431.1, on the reverse strand, counting down.
TGCCCTTGACTAGTTTCGCTTTTCTTTTTTCTTTCTTTTTTTTTTTTTTCTTGAAACAAGTCCTCTTGCTAACCTGTGGCTAACTTAATAGGCTAGGCTGGCTGGCCAACGAGCAGGCTCCAGGGATCTGCCTGTCTCTGCCAGGCAGTGCTGGGATTGCAGTGTGTGTCACCATGCTTAGTCTTTTACATGGACTTTAGGGACTGAACGCAGGGTCTTGTTTGTTTAGCTAGTACTTTACTGATTGAACTTTCTCACCAGCCACATACTTCAATTTATTGATCTAATATATATAATTCTAACAGCTAATGAGTATTCTTTTTTAGTACTTCTACCTTAAAACTGTTTTAATCTGGGTTGGGGAACTGAGTCAGTAATACTTGCAGTATTAGCTCGAGGACCCGAGTTCGGATCCCCAGCATCTAAGTAGGAGGCTGGGTACTCTGGGGCATACCTGTAATCCTAGCACTGGGGAGGCTAGGAGACAGGAGGACACATGGGGCGAGAGACCCTGTCTCAAACCATAATGTAGAATGAAAAAAGTACCTTTGAAGGGAGCTTTCAGGAGACTTCCATTAGTGTAGGCTAGGGGTTTTCAGAAGAATCCCATTAATGTAGGATGTTGGGGTTAGGTGTGGGGGGGTTTCAGGAGGATCCCATTAATGTAGGATATGGATTGGGGTAGGGAGTTCCAGGGGATCCCGTTAATGTAGGGTGTTGGGGTTGGGTAGGGGATTTCAGGAAGATCCCATGAATGTAGGGTATGGGGTTGGGTGGGGGGTGGAAGGAGTCAGGAGAATCCCATTGATGTTGGGTAGGGGGTTTCAGGAAGTTTTCAGGATCCCACTTTTTTTTTTTTTTTTCAGGATCCCACTTTTAATTCCTAAGAACCCATCATTAAGTTCCTGTTTCTATCCTTACTCTTTGGGATCTATTTGTTTTCATCACGCTCTGCTTTTCTTTTTGGCAATTACTGGCGAATTATAACCAAGAAAGCATCAATGGTTTGTGTGACTTCCAACTGTAAAACTCTCCTTTTATGGTATTATTCTCCCCTTACCACAGACCAATCTCCAGTTCAACAACAACAAGTACTATCTTATTCAGCTGTTAGAAGATGATGCCCAGAGGAACTTCAGTGTCTGGATGAGGTGGGGCCGAGGTAAAGGCTTTGTGATGGACTGTGTGAGTAGCCATTCAGAAACATCTGCGAAAGGGCTCAGGAACCCACTTGGGCTTTTGAGGTTGGGGAGTGGCCAGCATCCTCATTAGGAAGCTTTGTGAGGCTGAGAAGACTCCATCCACTGGGCAGATGGTCCTGCTTACAGGCTGTGACACTTGGCATCTCGTGTCGATAGGATCTGTTGCCTGGCCTTTGCACCTTTCCTATCCCCATTCCCTGCCTGTTGTCACACCTCAGGGAGATGCCTCGTTCCTGCTAGGGCTGTACTTGGGGTCACGGGCACAGAACCATCTGTCTATGGTGTTTCCTTTGCAGTGGGGAAAACGGGGCAGCACAGCTTAGTGACTTGTTCTGGTGACCTCAACAAAGCAAAGGAGATATTTCAGAAAAAGTAAGTGCTGAAAAATGAGTTAAAAACGTACCCTTCTTGGATCTCTCTTGTTGAAGAATTTCATGTAATTGGGCCTAAATGTGGATTCCTTTCTATCCAGTGCCTTGTGATTAGAACATTAAATTGTATCTTTAGTGACTAAGTCAACCTAAAACCTCGAAGGTGACCATCAAGCAAAGCTAAGAAGTTAGAAACACTGGAGACTCTCTGCCTGGGGCTTTAAACTGTTCATGGCAATTCAGAGAGTGACTCTCTGGAGTCTAGACACAGGTTTCTCTGTGGGAAAGCCATTGGTTCTCTATCTTTGTTTCCTATATCAATGGCTTCTGTGTTTTGGGACCTGGGAAACCTTATTCTCAATTTTGCTTGATTTCTTTGTTCCCGTTTTTCTGTTCATTCAGTGTCCTAATTTACAGTCACACTACAGAACGCTGGTGTGTGCCTGAGCTATGAGGGGACACGGATTGTTGGGAAATCGCTGTGTGCCTCCCTCTGGCAGTGGGCCTTGATTTGCGTGGTTTCCCCACTTCCTTGGACTTCACAGATTCCTTGACAAAACGAAAAATAATTGGGAGGATCGTGAGAACTTTGAGAAAGTGCCTGGGAAATACGACATGCTGCAGATGGACTATGCTGCCAGTGTGCAGGTAACCCGATGCCAAAAGCTGTCTGCCAAATGAGCGCTGTCTAGCCAGGTGGTGGAGGCCAGTGCAAGAGCAGAACAGTCTGGGGTATTAGGAGTCACTGCTATCCCCACCTCAGATAACTCTCCCTCATCTTCAATCCCAAAGGGCTGGAAATGCCTTTCTGTGTCTGTGGTCCTAAGACTGCAGACTCCCCTGCTGTGTACTAGAGTTTATGAAACCCAAGGCCCTGCTTCCTGAAGTTCCGTGTTATAGACCAAGAGAGGGCATCAGATCTCATTTCAGATGGTTGTGAGCCACCATGTGGTTGCTGGGAATTGAACTCAGGACCTTTGGAAGAGCAGGCAATGCTCTTAACCACTGAGCCATCTCTCCAGCACCCTGGCTTCACTTCTACACCGCTGTGAGGGGAGCAAGGGCTAGAGGTGCAGGTCAGAAGGAGAATATTTGCCAAGCACACATGAGGCCCCAGGTTCAAATGTGAGAATCACAAAAAGAAAGAAAAATAATTTTGACAAACTAAGGTTTCCAAGATACTAAGAACTTTCCTAAAACCTCATAGATCTGAAAATGAAGAAGCTTTGTATTAATTTGATCAGAAGGGTGTGGCCTAAGCCTTGTTTGCATACTTAATGACTTTGTTGAAAGGGCCATTTGTTCCTCCTCTGAGTGCTTCCCTGTGCAGGTGCTATAACAAGATGGGGTGGAAATCACCCTGGCTGCTCCAACAAGATTCCTAACAGGCAGGACGGTGGTGGCGCACGCCTTTAATCCCAGCACTCGGGAGGCAGAGGCAGGTGGATCTCTGTGAGTTCGAGACCAGCCTGGTCTACAAGAGCTAGTTCCAGGACAGGCTCCAAAACCACAGAGAAACCCTGTCTCGAAAAAGCAAAAAAAAAAAAAGATTCCTAACAACATACCAGCATGCAAACACACCGAGGATTACTGCTCCTGCTCCCTATGGGGGCTCTAACACACCCTTCAGATATTAGAAGTTGTGTTTACTTTGCTACAGGACGAAGATAAAGCAAAGCAAGAGGAGTCTCTTGAGACTTTGAAGCCAGAGTCACAGCTGGATCTCCGAGTCCAGGAGCTGATAAAGTTGATCTGTGACGTGAAGACAATGGAGGAGGTGATGGTGGAAATGAAGTATGACACCAAGAAAGCCCCACTTGGTAGGACCTGTAAGCTTCCGCAGCCCTGTGTGTCTCCTGGCTGCTTTAGTGAGCAGTCACAGATTGCTCAAAGCCCCGAGTGAGGCAGTGGGATCTGAGGGCTTGAGAGGGTGACGCTGTTTTGAAAATTGAGTTTTAACTGGGCAGGGGTGGATAGTTTATAGGCATGGGACCCTGTTTGGGGTCTGATCTCTGACTGGGCCTCCAGGAAAGCTGACGGTGGCACAAATCAAGGCAGGCTACCAGTCTCTCAAGAAGATCGAGGACTGTATTCGGAGCGGCCAGCACGGGCGAGCTCTTCTCGAAGCATGCAATGAATTCTACACCAGGATCCCACACGACTTCGGGTAAGGGTGTGCTGTTTCTTTCTTCTGCTACTCACTCTTATTCCGTAGGCAACTGCAGCAGCTGTGGTCCTCTTAATCTTCTATTCCTGAGGAAATTGTTACCTTAAATAGAACTGCCTCCAATAAGATTTGTAGCTAGCTTAGATATGGGAAGTTGGCACTCAGGAAGTAGAGAAACGCCAGCCTAGAGCCTGTCGCAAGAAAACTGTAAAAACGAAAGAAGTATGAGACGTAATCTCCCAACTTTATTAGAACCATATTCCTGACCTAGTGAAAGTTAGCTAACTCACGAGAGAATGAGTCCCCACCCCTGAAAAAAAAAGAGAATGCGTCTAGCCACTAAGTAAAACACTTTGACACTTTGCAAATCATCCCTCCTCCCATTCCTTTAAGATGACCCACCCACACAAATACCACTTTTCTGAAACCAAATGATTGATATCAAATGAATAAAACCCATTACCACCCTCTGTGTCTGTGCGTGTGTGTGTCTCTGTGTGTGTCTGTGTGTGTGTGTCTGTGTCTGTGTGTGTGTGCATGTGTCAGTGTATATCTTCGTGTGTGTCTGTGTGTGTGTCTGTGTGCGTGTCTGTGTGTCTGTGTGTGTGCGGTTCTCAGTCCTGGGGCCTTGTACATGTTTCCCTCTGAGGTACATCCTAGCCCAGTTCATTTCTTCATTCTGGTCTTCATTGTTTCCATTTTCTCTATTGCTTTCTGTGAACTCCATGACCTCAAAATTGCCCCGAATAGTCAAAGGGCTTTCCCCTTCTAGGTTGTCTTCAGACTGCCTTATTAACAACAGTGTAGCTTATTTTGAAAAAGGATCCCATAGAAGAATTTCAACTCTAGTCCTGATCATGGAAATTTTGATTATTCATGATATGTTTATTTGTAGAAAAGCTAACGATAAATAACCAAATATCCTTAGTATGTAGATGTTTGTGTGTCGTGTGACATCCATAGTGGACAAGTACTGGATTAATAATTCATGAAAAACTATAATGGCCTCAAGGATGAGAATTGGAATTAAATGAAATCAGTCCCAGACTCATACTGTGGGCTTCCATTCAGTTAAGATTCCTGAAGTGATGAAGTCACAGAAATGGAGGTGAAATTAAGGGAAGAAAAGGGGAAGGGGTGGGTTTGGAGACAATTTTCCTGCCCCTTCCTGTAGTTACAAAAATACTCTGAAGGGACAGATTAGGTTGTACAGAATTAAATGCAAACATTGAGTTAAACCTTGAGCACTGAAACAATTTAGTTTGTAGCTTAGATACAGTTATACACTTTGTAGCTGAGGTACAGTCATACACTTTGTAGCTGAGGTACAGTCATACACTTTGTAGCTAAGATCCAGTCATACACTTTGTGCTGAGGTACAGTCATTCACTTTGTAGCTGAGGTACAGTCATACACCTTGTATGAGATACAGTCATAACACCTTGTAGCTGAGATACAGTCATTCCTTAGGGAGGACTCCATGAGTCTTCTGAGACAATACAGAAATACCTAGGAATCTCAAACCCAAACATGAATCTAAAAAAATATATTCTTGAGAGAAGACTATAACAAAATACTATTTTATATTATAAATGATTTGAACCAGTACTTAATAATTCCAAAGTATACAAACAAGGGTTGTGTATATATGTACGGATATGTGTACCTATAAGGAGAGGCTGTGAAAGGCAGATTATAAGCTTTTGTCAAGTTTCCTATGTGATTGCAAGAATCATTCTTTACTATTGAAATTTGTTTAAAAAAATCCAATTTGAAGAATTTCCTTCCTGACTCCTGTAAACGGAATGTTGGTGTGGTGTATTAGTGGTAGATTTTACTGTTTGTGTCACACCAACACAATACAAACAGTGTGTACTCACTAGTGGATATTAGATGTAAAACTGAATAGGTGTTTTATCCTACTTAGAATGTGCATTTAATATCCCTTTATGTATTTAGTCTTTGAAGTCTTTTCACAGGACTTTCTCTTTCAAATAGGAAATCTTGATTTTATGTAGTCCTGGCTGCCCTGGAACTCATTCTGTAGACCAGGCTGGCTTCAAATTCACAGAGATCCTCCTCCCTCTGCCTCCTGAGCACTGAGATTAAAGGTGTGCGCCACCAAGTCCAACTTTTTTCCTTTTCTTCAGTAAGAAGACAGATACCCGTTTCCCACAGTACCTGTTTTTGTCCCGTACCGTCTAGCCACACACCAGACACCTCACACTGGTTGTCTCTCTGTAGCCTCTCTACCCCTCCAGTAATCCGGACGGAGAAAGAGCTGTCGGACAAAGTGCAGCTGCTGGAGGTGAGCCGTGAGTGCCCGGGAGGTTCTCAGACTCAGCCTGCGCTCCTTTACATCGCTTCTGCGTCTCATTCTCTTAGGCGCTGGGAGACATTGAAATCGCCCTTAAGCTGGTGAAGTCAGAGCGCCAAGGCCCCGAACACCCGCTGGACCAACACTACAGAAACCTACATTGTGCGTTGCGCCCTCTGGACCATGAAAGTAACGAATTCAAAGTAATGAAAATTGTCATTTATTTTCAGTCTTACTCCAGTGAAGCCCTTCCTTCCCATCCCTGTATTTCCCCGGGAACTTTGGAGTGTAGAGCTCTTTCTTACTGTGTTGTGAGCCCTGCAGCCTTCAGCCCGGCCCTGTACAGGGGCTGCACTTGCTGCTCTTCACTCTTTCCACAGGTGATTTCTCAGTACCTGCAGTCCACCCACGCGCCTACTCACAGGGACTACACTATGACCTTGCTGGATGTGTTTGAAGTAGAGAAGGAAGGGGAGAAAGAGGCCTTCAGAAAGGACCTTCCTAACAGGTCTGAGTCCAGCTCGGGGTCGAGCAGACATTTCCTCGCCTGGAGTGTGATGAAGGAGGTTGGACGGTGGTGGGGGCAGCTGGTTGGTTTGTGTGTTGTATTCAGGAGAACAATGGAGTAGAATAACGGGTCTTTCTTAGGATGCTACTCTGGCACGGTTCCAGACTGAGTAACTGGGTGGGAATCCTGAGCCACGGGCTTCGAGTTGCCCCACCTGAGGCTCCCATTACAGGCTACATGGTAAGTAGAGACTGACCTCTAGAGAAACCCAAAGGAAAAAGTTAGAGTGATGATCTTGGTTCCCCAGCCCATATTAGGATTAGGTGGTGCTTCTCTGAAAGAGTTCAGACAGCTCACTGATAACCACATCACCTCTTACCATGTCCTCTCTCTAAGTTCTGAAAGGAATTGTCTCTTAGAGTCTGAAGGCAGAGCTGTGTGGCCGTCCTGGTGTCTCTGGACTGTGTAGGAAAGGGCAATGGGGGAGGAACCATGTTGTGTTTATGAGAATGGACCCTCACGGTCAGCACTGAGTTTTCTTCTCTATAAATTTCTTATCATTTTCTGCTGCTGGTTTGAGGCAGGGTCTCACTGTGACCTTGGGTGGTTTGGAACTTGCTGTGTAGACCAGGCTGGCCTCAAACTCAAAGACCTGCCTGCTTCTGCCTCCTGAATCCAGGGGTAAAAGGTGTGGACCACCATGCCAGGACCTTCTCATAATGGATTAGACAGCTGATCTCCACTTTTGTTGGTGTTTCAGTTTGGGAAAGGCATCTACTTTGCTGACATGTCTTCCAAGAGTGCCAACTACTGCTTTGCCTCTCGCCCGAAGAACACAGGACTCCTTCTCCTGTCAGAGGTAGGCAGGGAACACAGCTATGACCGCTAGTTCACTAAGAGAATTTGACTTTGGATTCAAGAGTTACACCCAGAATGGTGTAAGGGAATAAAATAGAAATGAGGATGTTCTGGTCGGCTTTGGAATCGCCTACTCTGAACCGGTATAGACATTCGTGGATCTTTTCCCTTGCAGGTGGCTCTAGGCCAGTGTAATGAGCTACTAGAGGCCAATCCTAAGGCAGAAGGATTGCTTCAGGGCAAGCATAGCACCAAGGGGCTGGGAAAGATGGCTCCCGACCCCGCCCACTTCGTCACCCTGTGAGTACCCAGAGCTAAGGCTGCTGGCAGACTTCTTTCAGTTTGTTAAGAATTACTTGTCTGTTTCAACTTCTGGACCAAATGCTGATGTGGACACATTTTCTTCCATTTGGCAGGAATGGGAGTACAGTGCCCTTAGGACCAGCAAGTGACACAGGAATTCTCAATCCAGAGGGGTATACCCTCAACTACAATGAGTTTATTGTCTACAACCCCAACCAGGTCCATATGCGATACCTTCTAAAGATTCAGTTTAATTTTCTGCAGCTGTGGTAAATGCTGGTCCGATAAGCAAGATACAATCTTCAAACAAAAACCATATGTTGTTAACTTTTTGATAATTTGTTTAATAAAATAGTGTAGCTTTATCTCTGACTTTGTGTGTGTGTGCATGCTGGTGTGCACACGTGGAAGCCAGAGGACGATTGCCGGAGTGTGCCCCAGCACTCTACGTACTGCCTCGTCTTGTCTGTTTGCTTGGTTCCCGGAACTCACTCTGTAGACCAGGCTGGCCTCCGGCGCAGATCCACCTGCTTCTGCCTCTGCAGTGCTGGAATTAAAGGTGTGCACCACCGTAGCCTGGCCACACTGTCCTCCTGAGACAAAGGCTCTCACTGAATCTGAGGCTGCTGGCCAGCAAGCCCCAGCAATTCAGTCCTTTGCACCTCAAAATGCTGGGATTACAGATATGCGCAGCCATACTCAGCTTGTCCTTTAGATTTATTTTCAAGTAGGTGTATGTTTCTAAAGTGTGTGTGGTTATATGCACATGAGTGCAGATGCCAGCAGAGGGAGCTGGATCCCCTGGAGCTGGCCTTACAGGGCCCTGGGATGACTGATCTTGGTAAATCAGCTTAACTACACCTGGAATCAACTAAACCAAGCAGCTGGGCGTACCTCTGAGGGATTTTCTTGACTGGATGAATCACCTGAGATAGAAAAAGTCATCCTACAACTGGGCCACAGTTTCAGGTAGCAGTCCTGTTGTGGAATATCAGCTTATGTAAAAATGTGTTCCATTTGTTTATGTCATGGAATATTAGTGATATAAACATGTGTTGCATTTGTTCACCTATATGCCTAAGGAATCTGATTAGTGTAATAAAAAACTAAATAGCAAGAGGTATAGGTGGGACTTTGAGGCTAGAGAGTAAGGAGGAGGAGGAGTCAGGTTTGAGAGAGAGAGAGAGAGGGAGACATCAGAGGCCAGCCAACCAGACACAGGAAGCAGGGAAGCAGGACATACAGAGTGAAATAAAGGTAAGCAGCCCCCAAGCAAAACATAGGTGAAACAGGTTCAAGTAAGTTGCAAGAACTAGTGGGACAGGCATAAGCTAAAGGCTGAGCTTTCGTAATTAATACAAAGTCTCCATGTTGTTATTTGGAAGCTGGTTGGCAGCCCAAAGAAAATTGCAGCTACATAGCCCATGAAAGGGCATGGGGAAGGGAGCCTTTACTTTTGGCTGCTCTTACACACTCTCTGGCGAGCTCATCTCCTGTTACTGAGGCATTCTTTGACTGGTCTTTGGAGCTCCAATGTAGACTGAAGACCAGGAGCATTCTAGGTGTTTCCTGGGACTCCAGCACCTGACTGAAACTCTAAAACATGCAGCTTCACGGACTGAACAACCATTGGATTCTTGGCCAGTGAGAGATAGCTATAGCCTGTAAGCCATTGTAAGTCTCCTGAAAATAATAAAAATACATAATTATATGTATATATTCATATATATTCACTCATTCATTTCTGTTGTTCCTTTAGAGAACTCTAATATAAGTTCTCTGCAAGAGCCATCTCCTCAGAACCCAAACACTTATTTCTTCTGATATCACTCCATATCATTTCCAGAAAGAACCCGTTCTCTCTGTATCCCACCGCTGTGGCAGGTTACTCTGGATTCTGTTCTCACTGTATGCAGTCCCCTCACTGAGGGACATTAAAATGCTTTATCCTGCTAGATCCATTTTTTTCTGCCAACCTTTGTTAAATGTTACTGTAGACAGAGTACAGGTTCTAAAGACTCACTCTTCCCTTCAATTCTATCTGATATCAGATCAGGTTCTAAAGACTCACTCTTCCCTTCAATTCTGTCTGATATCCTAGTCGTCATCAAATGTCTTATATCTATTATTCGTGCTTTTGTTTCTGATTCTCCTTTCAGAAACAATAAATAAATTTCCTAGCCAGGCATGGTGGTTCACACCTTTAATCCCAGCACTTGGGAGGCAGGGGCGAGCATAACTCTGAGTTGGAGCCAGCCTGGTCTTCATAGTGTCTCAAAAATAAATAATTTAATCTCCCTCCCTCCTCAACATTAACATAACCATATGACTTCTCTGCTAACGTTTGTGAAGCAATGCATGGGAATTGTGTCGTATTTCTGTTATAATTGTGAGATAATGAGAACCGTGTGAGTTATTGCCCACGGTTGATACACGAAACACAGATCAGTGACGTAGGTAGAGTTTCTTCTTTTCTCTCACTCATAAGAACAGCATTTTAGGAAACCAAGGAGGTTCAGAGAAGGTCTGTCTTCATTATTTCCCACTCTGTATTTACTTATGGGGACAGGGACACACACATGTACATTCTATGGTGTGCACGCAGAGGTCACAGCACAGTTTGCAGAAGTTGCTTCTCCTCCTGTTGTGGGCTCTGAAGATCTAACTCAGGTTGATAGCAGGTGCTCTTACCCGCTGAGCCATTTCACTTGCCCCTTCATGTTGTGATTGTGAGGCAGGATCTCACTCTGTACCCGGCTGTCTGAGAACTCACTATGTAGGAAAGGAAGACCTTCCTTCCTCAGCCTAAGCACAGAAGGCAGTCATAGACCACTATGCTTCACAGTGACTTTTACAGAGCTGGGAATGGTAGCTCACACCATTAATCCCAGCACTCAGGTGAAGGAGACCGGCAGATCTCCAAGAGTTCAAGGCCAGAAGAACTTGGTAGGTCAGAGTCTTGAAAAGCCATGGGCATGGTCATTCCACTTGTTATCACGTTGTAAGCTTTATGGAATCCATGCCTCCCAAATGCTGGCATTAAAGGTGTGCACCACCACCAGCTTTTTTTTTTTTTTTTTTTTTTAGAACTGTTTAAGATCTACTTCTGTTTTATGTGTATGAGTGTTTTGGTTTTGACTGCATGTATGTCTGCACCACATGCATTGTCTATGGAGGTCAGAAGAGGGCAATGGAATTCCCAGAACTGTAGTTACAGCCATTTGTGAGCCACCATGTAAGCACTGAGAATTGAACCCCAGGTCTCTCTATGAGTGGCCAGTGTCCTTGACCATGGAGTCATCTCTCCAGCACTGTGAACTTCAATTTGAGGGAGAAATGGTCATGATTTCTTCCAAGAGTGTCAATTTGTCTATCAATGAGTGCTTGCAAGTCAACTACAAAGTCAAAAGACTCATTCTGCCTTCAGGGCCTTGGTTTCTCTCTCTGGCCAGTTTAGCTCTGAGAAGGAGCCCAGCCCTGCCCTGGGTCTATCCGTTTTTCTTTTTTTCTTTTTTTTTTTTTTTAATATTTATTTATTATTATACAATGTTCTGTCTGTGTGTATGCCTGAAAGGCCAGAAGAGATCTCTTTACAGATGGTTGTGAGCCACCATGTGGTTGCCGGGAATTGAACTCAGGACCTCTGGAAGAGCAGCCAGTGCTCTTAACCTCTGAGCCATCTCTCCAGCCCCTCTATCCGTTTTTCTAAATGCTCACAAATCTATTGACTTTAATTCATTATTTCTTGCTTCCTTTCATGACCAAACAAGGTTCCTCCATTCTGTTCAAACTAAGTACCGTTCAACAATGCTCTCGTTCTACCTCCTGGCAGGAGTGGGACTTAAGATCTCGATGAGAAGGGGGCACAGGACTCCAACCTGCCCATAGAGATGTGGTTTGTGTTCTTGCAGTTCTAAGAAGAACAAACGCTAAGTTAGAGAACATCCATATCCCTCCCTGCTGACACAAATCCACAACAGGACTCAATCAGGGCATACTTAAGATCTTCCAACACTTTATTCTCATAGTCTCATCAAGAATGTAGACACTGGTGTCTTCTGGTTAGCATCATCCAGTACAAGTGGTGTCACCTTTGTCCTGAGAACTGCATTCTCGTTCCCAAGATAGGAAATACAAGTTTCCTTGTGTGTCACCCACGGCAAGCTGCAGGGTAGAGTTGGGCCCCAGGCAAGGTTCCAGGCAGCTCACTGGCCCATCACATCGGAATAAACCCAACTAAAGCAGGAGCAGAAATGGGAGAGAGGTGAAGCTACAGGCCTGGGATCTCCCTTAGAAACAGGCCAGTGCAGGAGCACACACACACACACACACACACACACACACACACACGCACTTACCAGCTGCATACTGGGTCTCGCCCACAACTTAACATCTCTATCCTTCGAAGCAGTCAGCAGCAATCCAGGAAGTACGTGGAGGGCTGTGACTGGGCCCAAGTGAATCTTATAAAGGAGGGGAACAACATGAGTTCTCCTTTCAATCAAGGAGGCAGCGAAGGCTGCCGCATTGACAGGTAGGACCCCCCCACCCCCAACACACCCAATGACATCCCGCAGCTTACCTTTTTACCCTGGCGTGCCTTTAATTGTCTGGGTTCTGGCCAGCTCTCCATGCAGGAATCTGACTCACAGTTTGTCCCTGGAGTTTTAGGTGTTTCTGCTTTTGTCTGCCAAATGTTATCTGCAATCCATTCTCCTTCCAGGGTGCACTCCCCTAAGCTCCAGAGCATTCCATCAGAGGTGGCACACAGAAATGATGACTCTGCCATTTTGAGAGCGAAGTTAGAACACCAGGTCTCAAGTCTTTAGTATCCACAGCCTCCCAAGCCATCCCAGAGCTCCTCTGGTCTTCCCACTCCTACTAACCAGACTCAGGTTTGGCCTGAGTGATTGATATTGGGGATCCATTAGGATTCTTTAAGTTCAGACTGAAGAGCCTTTCAAACTCCCCTGACTCCTTCGGCTCCTGTGAAAGGTAGGTGATTAGGTAACTTTGTTCAGTCTGTCCATAAGACACAACTCTACTAACAAAGCCATGATGTTCCGCTCTACAGTGCTCAGGACATTAAGAAAATCCCCAAGTCCAGCCCAAGCGTCGAATGGATGCGTGTAAGAATCTGTCCCCCAAGAGAAGATGCAGAACATGTCTGCCATCTTGCCGTTGCCACCACACCTGTCCCCAGCTGGTGGAGCCCCCAGGGCTGGCAGCAGATTTTAGCGTCAGGATGTATTCCACCTGTTCGAGTGAGATCGCCCAATTGTGGACATGTTTGGCAGAACAACGGCATGTCTGTATTTCCCATTTGTCAACACTTCTGCCACACAGTTCTACACTGAAGCTACCTGTCTTCTTTCTGGCCCGGGCACTTACATTGTCTTGACTATGTTGAATTAGGCTGACCCAGAAGTGACTTGCCTGGCATTTGGGGACCAGGTACACTTCTTTCACTGAGGTACATGTTTGGGGACAGAATCACTGCCTCCTAGACAGCCTTTGTAGATTACCTTAGAAGGTATCAGGTTAGAACTTCATAAACTTTGCAGAAAAAAAAAAAAGAGACCTCAGGAATCTTGGAAATGAAATCTCACTTTGACATTCCAAATCACTAAGTGTAAAAACCTATGAGGTAACTGCATCATGACCGAGGCACGATGCAGCCCTTGCCCTCAAATGCTAATGCTGACAGAGTCACTACAGAAAAAAAAAATCACAGTTCAAAAAAACTAGGGGACAGGCTGGGCGTGGTGGCGCACACCTTTAATCTCAGCACTTGGAGCCAGAGGCAAGCGGATCTCTGAGTTCCAGGCCAGCCTGCTCTATGGAGTGAGTCCCAAGACACCCTAGGGCTGCACAGTGAAAGCCTGTCTCAAAAAAAAAACAAAACAAAAAAAAACAAAAAAACAAAACAGGAAAGGAAAGAAGAAGAAGGAGGAGGAGGAGGAGAAGGAGAAGGAGAAGGAGAAGGAGAAGGAGAAGGAGAAGAAGAAGAAGAAGAAGAAGAAGAAGAAGAAGAAGAAGAAGAAGAAGAAGAACAACAACAACAACTAGGAAGTCAAAGAGATGGCTCAGCAGGCAGGTAGGAGCAATTGCCACCAAGTCTGACAACCTGAGTTTGATCTCTAGAACCCACATGGTAACATGGTAGAAAGAGAATCAACCCACCTGGTTGTTTTCTGAGTTCTACATGCATACTATGGCATACAAGTGCCCATACAGACAGATGGACGGACGGATGGATGAACACACACACACCAATGTAAAGCAAAAATTTTAAAAAGACAAAAAAGAACCGGCACAGCGGCACACACCTCCCAGCACTCACGAGGCAGAAGCAAGCAGATGCCTCTTGCTCCAGGCCATGTGGTGGGAGGGGAGGAGAGGGAAGGGAGGAAAAAGGAAGGGAAAGGGAAATTAACAACAATGCAAACCCTCCCAGGTCCCTGATTTTAAAAATTCTACAACCTTTTCATGAAATCTTACATGGAAACTCAGCATCCAGTGATTTAAATTAGCGTTGCTCCAGGGAAAGGAAGACAGAGGACCGCAGCCGCTTGCCTTTCCCTCCCTGATGTGGGAGTGATTTCTTATTAATAAAGAAACTGCCTAGGCCCATTGATAGGCCAACCCTTAGGTAGGCGGAGTAAACAGAACAGAATGCTGAGAGAAAGAAGCTGAGTCAGGGAGTCGCCATGATGCTCCCACGCCAGGCAGACGCAGGTTAAGATCATTCCTGGTAAGCCAGCTCGTGGGCTACACAGATGATTAGAAATGGGCTAAATTAATATGTGAGAATTAGCCTAGAAGAGGCTAGATAGAAATGGGCCAAGCAGTGTTTAAATGAATACAGTTTGTGTGTTGTTATTTCAGGCATAAGCTAGCAATGTAGCCGGGGATGCAGCCTGCCGCTTTTAGGACAACACCTCCCCTCTGTCCTCCATGATGGGCTCCAGTGTTTAAATGCACTGATTCTAGAGACTAGAATTTGGACAAATGTCTACTGTAACACATCCAAACAGGACTCACCAAGTAGGAAAGAAACCCAGGGTCCCCCTGCTGCAGGTAGAACACGCCGTGCTCCCGGCTGGTGCACAAAATTGAAGAATGTACTCCATACTTCTTGCTGTTTATAAGAAAGTGAAAGACACCTCTCTTTAAGATGCTGGTGCTGTACCCTGAGTCTGACTGGGTCTGGGGTAGTCACTAAACTGCCTGTCTTATTTTCAGCTCAAGAGGTTTTCATTTTGTATCTTACCAGATCGAAGATGGAGGACACCCAGGCTTCATCTGTAGTAATTCCACATTCTCTTTCATTAAGATGAAAGACTGGCCATCAGGGGCCAGCGCCAGGCCTGTCAAGACCCCCAATCCCTCCTGCAGAATTCGCTTCATGTGAAGACTGTAGCTCAAAAGACAAACACAGACAGGAAAGAAAACTTCTTTAGCTCCTCCCCACACACTTCTCATGAACGAAGTATAAAACACAATGCCTGACCGTTCCCAGACATCTGTGTGCCTACTCGTTTGTTTTTGCTGTAGCGGGGATGAGGCTGGAGCCTCTGGCAGGATCCAGACACTGAGCTATATTCCCAACATCACCATCACCTCCCGTACCTGCTCAAAGAGGATTCTCTGCCACTGCTGGCTTTTGCTTCCTCAGTTAGCTCTGTGGTTATCTCCTTCTGTAACAGGGCCACAGACCTTAGTAGGCCTCCAAGCCTCAGCACAACCAACTCCATGATGAAAGTACATTTATAACTCAGCCAAAAACTAAAACAAAGACTTGATCCATCAAAGTTCATGGCCCTGGGCAGGTCTCTAAATGTACTAACCTTGCCGGGCGGTAGTGGCGCACGCCTTTAATCCCAGCACTCAGGAGGCAGAGGCAGGCGGATCTCTGTGAGTTCGAGACCAGCCTGGTCTACAAGAGCTAGTTCCAGGACAGGCTCCAAAGCCACAGAGAAACCCTGTCTCGAAAAACACCAAAAAAAAAAAAAAGTACTAACCTTGCTTTTTGGCCTTGAACTCACAGAGATCTACCTGCATCTGCTCCTGAGTGCTGGAATTAAAGGAGTGTGCCACCATCTCCTAACTTCTTCTTGGCCACCATCTTCCCCATCCCCTCTAGGAACCCTCAATCTTGGCTACACTCAGAATTCTGGCCCTTCACGCCAAGAAGAGCCAGAAAGATGGCTCAGCAGGTAGTCACAACATGTAGAAAAGAATTGACTCTAAGAATTGTCCTCTGACCTCCACATGAGTGCCTTGACCAAGCACATCCCATCACACACACACACACACACACACACACACACACCATCATCATCACACATACATACACACACACACCATCACACACACATCATCACACATACATACACACACACCATCACACACATCATCATCACACATATATACACACACACTATCACACACACACACATCATCATCACACATACACACACACCATCACACACACATCATCACCATCACACATATATACATACACACACACCATCACACACACACACACTAATAAAAAAAAAAGCAGAATACTCTGAGAACTCCCACGTGTAAATTTTGTTAACACAATTTACTCTTCTGGGTCATGTTAACACCTTTGGCTTTTCTGGAACGTCATTCCCCTCCTTTACTAGCCCAGCAAATTCTTCACCTTTTTATGTCTAATCTTAAAAGGCTTTTTGCTAACATTTCTCAAATTTTGCAGACCTATCAGCTACTGGAGACTTTTTAAAAATTCAGCTGGGTTTGGTGCCACCTCTAATTCTAGCCTTTCAGAAGCTCAGCAGGAGGACTCTGAACCGCTGGCCTGAGCAATATAACAACACTCACTCTGCCTCAAAAAAAAAAGTAATAAATGCCAGGCAGTGGTGGCTCATGCCTTAAATCCCAGCACTCAGGAGGCAGAGGGACGGGGATCTCTGTGAATTCAAGGCCAGCCTGGTCTACAGAGCCAGGATGGGTTCCAAAGCAACACAGAGAAACCTGTCTCAAAAAAACAAAAAACCAAAATAATAAATAAAAACAATTCATGTGTACCACACTCTCCGGTTCAGAACCTGACACCAGGTAGGCATTTAGGAATTACTCATTTAGCTGGGCGGTGGTGGCACACACCTTATTTAATCCCAGCACTTGAGAGGAAGAGGCAGGTGGATCTTTGTGAGTCTGAGGCCAGCCTGGCTTACAGAGTGAATTCAGGGCCTCCAGGGTTATTACATAGAGAACCCTGTCTGACAGTGACAAGACCAGAGGCTGCTGTGAGCAGGCTCAGTGGTGAAGATACTTGCTCACAAGCCTGATGCCCTCGGCTTGATTCCCAGAACCCACATGTGGCTGAAGGGAGAGCCAACCCCCTCGGGTGAAGATTACCTCAGACTCCTCCATTCCACAGGGTATTACTCACAAAGCAGCAGGAAGCAAAACAACTTGGCTGCCCCACACACCCAGATCAGTAAATGTAATCTGAAAACGACTGATAAAGCCAGGGGTAGCTGACATCCTAGCAGTCTCCCCCAACGCAAGGACAGATCATAACAAAACCCTCGGCACATGGAGACCAGCATCCCAAGCAGCGGCTGCTCGTTTCACCTGCGATTCCTCAGCGCTGAGCCTCCCATCGGGTCCACCTGCCACTCGCTGACTTTTTCATTAGCACTGAGAACAAAGAACGAATGTGCCGAGTACCAGATCACATGACTGATACGGCCTGGAGCCTGTGTAGGAAGCAAGTTCAGTTCAGTACCTCTGAGGAACAGACATAAACCTTTCCCCTCCAAGGCGTGCAAGCAAATTTCTAAGCCACAGAAGTTCCATTAAACACACAGAATTTAAAAGGTACAGAATCCACCCAGACTCAGGCACCTGTGCGGTGGCCACAGCTTGGCCTTCCTGCCACAGTGTCAGCTCCCCTGCTTCATCTCCAGACACTGCCAGGGAACTGTCTGGTGCCCACGTCACAGCAGCGACGGCCACAGAACTCCTAGGCTTGTACGTATCATCTGGTGAAGAAAGGAAGGGATACTCCAGCTAAGACCTTAAGCAATAGAAGAGGAGGTGCCCAAACCGGCCTTGCCCTGTAGTCAGAATGATGAATATCTTAAAAATCACCATAGAACCTTCATCCAGCAACTGATGGAAACAGAGGCAGAGACCTGCAGCGGAGCACAGGATTGAGCTCCCAAAGTCCAGTTGAAGAGTGGGAGGAGTGAGAATATGAGCAAAGAGGTCAAGACCATGATGGGGGCACCCACTGAAACAGTTTACCTGAGCTAATGGGAGCTCACCAACTCTAGCTGGACAGGGAAGGAAACAGCATAGGTCCAAACTAGTCCCTCTGAATGTGGGTGATAGTTGTATGGCTGGGGCAGACTGTGGGGCCACTGGCAGTGGCACCAGGATTTAGCCCTATTCTTGTACTGGTTTTTTGGGAAACCATTCTCTTTGGATGGATACCTTGCTCAGCCTAGATATAGTAGGGAGGGCCTTGGACCTTTCCCAAAGCAGTGTGCCTTACCCTCTCTGAGGGGTGGCTGGAGGGGGGGGGGTTAGGTAGTGGAAATGGGAGGAGGGGTGGGAGTGGGAACTGAGATGGGTATGTAAAATGAAAAAAATATTGTTTTTTTTTTTTCAAAAAAATAATAAAAAAAGAGCTCTGCTACTGACCTAGGAATAGCGGCCATGCCTTTAATCCCCATTACTGGGGATACAGAGGCAGGCAGATCTCTGAGAGTCTACGGCCAGCCTGGTCTGAAGTTCCAGGCTAGCCAAGACTACAGAGTGAGACCTGGTCTTAGAAGGAAGGGAAGAAATATCTAGGCTGCTGGAAGGGATAAAGAGGTATCAGGCTGCTCTTGGCATCTTTGTCCCAGGCTTCTACCACGCTACCTTCTTGGCCCCTCACTTACCTGCTTCCTCGGGAATCTGCCAGAGCTGGACAGAGCTATTATCTGACGTCAGCAGGAGGCCCGAGGCCTCAGAAGCAGCAGCAGCCGTGACTGGACCACTGTGTCCCTGGAGGGTGCTGATTTGGCACATCTAGGAGAAAGGGGGTTGCAGAGGTTGCGCTGCATGCCTCCTCGATCTCTTCCCTACCGCAGTTCTTACAAAGAACTCACCAAGAGGGGATGCCATAACTTTGTGGCCCCATCCAGTCCAACCGTCACCACCAGAAGCTCCGATCCAGGCTGTCCAGCTGAAAAGACAGAAAAACCAACTCAGGAGGAAAAGACCAGGCCCAGAGGGAAAGGTTTGAAATGAGTGCCAGGGTAGCGAGCGCCAGGCATGGGTTTAATCTCTAGTACTGAAAAAGAAGAGAAGGAAACAAAACAAAAATGGTAGCAGCAGGGAAGGGGAAGGGCTGAGGGACCAATCAATACCTGGGCGGGGCTCCAGGGCAGCTGCGCATTGGCTGATGGGTCCCGGGTGAGCAGGGATGCTGGTCAGCTCCACGCCCCGACGGTCCCACACCTTCAAGGTCCCATCCCGGCTCACAGATGCTATGTGTTCCTCCTGTCCAGGATCACAGCGTCGGAGGACAGTCACAGTGTGCGGGAGGTGGGAAACAGGAAGGCAAGCAGAGGGAAGAGTTTAGCAGTCTTGGACTGCACTCGTCTGGAGTATGAACACCACCGTCTCACGCTAATTCATCTGGCAGCCTGGGACCCTGGCCTGCATGTGCCATGCAGACCTCCTCTACAAACAACACACCTAACCACCCGCCAGCAACCTAAGTCCCCTCTATAAACAACACACCTAACCACCCGCCAGCAACCTACAACCCCTCTACAAACAACACACCTAACCACCCGCCAGCAACCTACACCCCCTCTATAAACAACACACCTAACCACCCGCCAGTAACCTACAACCCCTCTACAAACAACACACCTAACCACCCGCCAGTAACCTACACCCCCTCTATAAACAACACACCTAACCACCCGCCAGCAACCTAAGTCCAAACAACACACCTAACCACCCGCCAGCAACCTACAACCCCTCTACAAACAACACACCTAACCACCCGCCAGTAACCTACACCCCCTCTATAAACAACACACCTAACCACCCGCCAGCAACCTAAGTCCAAACAACACACCTAACCACCCGCCAGCAACCTACACCCCCCTCTACAAACAACACACCTAACCACCCGCCAGCAACCTACACCCCCTCTACAAACAACACACCTAACCACCCGCCAGCAACCTACACCCCCTCTACAAACAACACACCTAACCACCCGTCAACAACTTATACCCCCTCTACAAACAACACACCTAACCACCTGCCAGCAACCTAAGTCCCCTACCTGCAGAGCTCTGCACACATCCCTACTTTGAACAATGGAATAAATTTCTCCTTCCCCTAACATGCATCAAACTAGACAGACTTCCATCCAATCATATCCTCTCTTCCCTCTGGGTATGAGGGCAGGGGCTATGATCTGGCCTGAACTGGCTTTGGATACATGTGCAATAATTGTGTCCCTATTTGATATACATATAATTAAAAGTAGATGCACTGCGGTAGAAGACCTGTGCAGAGAGCAAACAGCTTATTTAATACAAGTCTATGAACAGAAATAGAGAACCCTGCAAACAATACCCTATGCCCTAGTAACCCCTAGTGACCAAACTCCTTCCTTCAGACCTCAACCTGGGCCTTTGGGTATTCTTTCACTTGTGTGGCCTGCTGTCCTTGTTGATGTGCTATTGTTTTGATTTGAATAACATTACCTCTCTGCCCTCACAATCTGTGTTGCTTTAAAAATTAAAAAAAAAAATAAGTGTGTGTGTGCATGTGAGCATGTGCGCGCAAGTGCGCACGCATGCAGGTGTGAGTGGGCATGAGTGTGTTCATGTATGTGCATGTGTGTGTTGATGTGTATGTGCGTGTGTTCGTGTGTGTATATGTGCATGCATGTGTGTGTGTGTGTACAGGTGTGTGCATAAGAGTAGAGGTGTCCAGGGAGAGTAGAGGCTTCAGATCTCCATGGAGCTGGAGATACAGGCAGCTATAAGCTGCCTGACATGGGTGTTGAGAATTGAACTCGGGTCTTTAGGAAGTGCTCTTAGCTACTGAGCCCATGTGCTTTTAATTCCTGATTCAGACACCAAGAACCTGGAAAACACCTGGCCAAGACGTTACCTCCCTCCAGAGGGGGGAAGGCAAACATCAGAGACTTGGGAGACACAGAAGGATGAGGGACTCAGAACTATGGCGCCAAGGGACCCAGTCCTGCAGTCCTGCCAGAAATTCACAATTTTCTGTGGCACCCATCACATCTGACTCAGCACTGTAACACAGTCCTAAGTATCACAGCTTTACCATTCGCCTTTGAGAGTAGACACCTAATGTGTCCAGTCTCCCGGATTCTCCTACCCTTCCTAGAGCATGGTAGTGAAGTCCATTGCTTACCACAGCAACCACAGAGCTCACGGCACTCTGGTGACCCAGGAACTGACCAAGCTGCTGCCCTGACTCTGGATTCCAGAGTCCCACAGATCCATCACTAGAGCAGGAGACCTGCAGTCAAAAGTGAAGGAAGCAAGATCATGAGCATTCCCCTAGCGTTCTGCTGTGTGCCTCCCAGACGGGGCCTCACTAGGCAGCTCCGGCTGGCCTGGAACTCACCACACCAGGATTAAGGGAGTGCGGCACCATACATGGGTCCTTTCTTATCTCTCTGTTCATTTTAAAGAAACAACGTAAGCGGTGCTAGAGACATGGCTCGGGGGTTAATAGCATGGTCTGCTCTTTCAGAGAGCCCGGTTCAAGTCCTAGCACCCACATGGCAGCTCACGCCTGTCTACAAGTCCAGTTCCAGGGCTTCTGATACCCTCATGCAGTCATACATGCAGACAAAACAACAAAGAATATAAAATAAATTATATATTTAAAAAATAAAACAACATAAACATTCTATGTAGGGAAAATGTATTTTACAAACCCTAAGAAGATACTCTGAGATCTCTAAATCAATCTTTCACCCTCAGGCATTCCAGAGCTAGAGAGATGTTACTGTGTTCTTGTTGGGAACATGGGCTTTGGGGCTGGAGATGGCTCCAACTGCAAAACTGCTCTGTTCTAGAAGGCAGAAATTCGATGACCTGGGACTCTGGATTCCGGGGATCCATTGTCCTCTTCTGGCCTCCACAGGCATGGCACTCACATGCACAAACCCACACACATACATATTAAAAACAAAAAGATTTGAATCTTAAAATAAAAAAGGCATTGGCTAGAGGGATGTGGCTGGATGGTAGAGCCCCTGCCTGTTGGGCAAAAGGCCAACACTAAAGGCAAAGGGGCGTTTTATCAGGATGTTTACCGGCTCAGGGATGGTGGAGGGACTCAGCAGGTAACTTGCTTGCCACCAAGCCTGAGAAACCGCAGTTCAGGTCTAGAACCCATGTGTGAAGAGAGCACTGACCCCCATGTACACCCTGTGGCACCGTGGCACACCCACGCACATATAAACACACATGCACACAACAGTGTAAAGAATTAACAAAGAATGCTTATTGGCTCAGCTTTATCACTGATATGACTTTAGAAATGCTTATTTTCTTATCTGCGAAGAAGACAAAGTAGTGAGTACTTTACAGGGCACTGTGAAGAGCCATCACGGTAATCAGTAAGATTGATCTCGTGTCAAGCCAGCAAATACTGTGTGCCCAGAAGACGCTACCGAGAGCGTGAACCAGAGATGGCTTTCCTCCAGGTTGTCTGCTGGGCTCTGCCTCACCCCTCCCGTCACTCACCAGCACTTTGTCTTTGGTCCACGCACAGCCAGTGATCCAGTCACGGTGACAGGAAGAGAAGGAGCGAATCAGAAGAGGGGCTTGGGCCGTCTTCACGTCCCAGCAGAGAAGATTCTGGGTAGGCAAGCACAGGGATAAGGACCCAGACCACAGCAATGCCAAAGCCACTTCAGATACCATGGTCGTTTGGCTTTTGACAAAATCTCATTGTCCTAAGTGGGCCCTGGCTAGTGATCAATGAGTTTCTGATCCTCCTGCCTTCATCTTCTAAGTACTGAGATTACGGTCGGGGCCACCACATCTGGTTTCAAGCAGGAAATTTTAAAGAGAAGAAAAATGTGAGGCACACAGGTAGACAGTACCCGGGGCTCCATCCTTCTGCAGCTCACCCGATCCCTGCCCCCAGTAGCCAAAAGGCCTCCATCAGGGCTGAAGCTACAGCAACACACTGGGCCCTCATGTCCCCGGAGCTCAGCACCGCAGGGAAAGTCTTCTCCCTCATGTGGCCGTGTCAGCAGCCTCCTGGGCCACAATCGTACTGTGAAGTCCTCTGCATTGGAAACAGAAAGGGAAGTGCGTCCTGAACACCAGGATGTGCACAGGTCCTGCTCCCCAGCTCCTGCGTGGCAGACTCAGGCAGGAATGTGGCTTCTTATATCAGTTTCCTGCCACACTTCCCACAGCAGCTGCTACAGAAGCTTCGTTTCTCAAGGCCTCAATGTTGCCTTCACCTCGCCATCTCTGAGGACCAAGGCTATCCAGCACTTCTCTCCTCTCCTCTCCTCTCCTCTCCTCTCCTCTCCTCTCCTCTCCTCTCCTCTCCTCTCCTCTCCTCTCCTCTCCTCTCCTCTCCTCTTTCTAGAAACCATCTAGAATAATTGTGTAGGAAGAACACACTCAAAAGCATTGTGAAAGTTGTGAATGAGAGCCGCCTGTGCACGGATTTTGATGAGCGTGTGTAATTGATCACACACTGAAGGGTGACACCAGCAAATAAATGATTCGGAACACTGCTCAGTCGTACCCGAGGCAGAAGCCAAGAGCTCCTGGGAGGAGGCCAGTCCACGCACAGGTTTCTGGTGTCGGGATACCAGCCACAGGGAATGAAGGGAACATCCCTTGACCACCCAGCCACACAGGGAGCCGTCTTCTGAACCGGTCACCAACACGCTGGGACTCAGCCAGACAAGCGCCGACACTGCTACATTTAGCGCTTGACACGGAGTCCCCTGGGGACCTAGAAAAGGGAAGATCACATGAAAACAGACATTTGAGAAAAGAAATGAGGTAGCAGGTACCTTCTCTCCAAGGGTGCAAATCCATCTACACCCCACCCCCTCTGATACCTGAAGAAGTGTTGTAGATTTTAATACCGTCTTCTCGGTACCCAACAGCTACCTGGTCACCGTCTGGGTTGAGAGCCACGGAGAGTGCAGCAGACAAAGGAAGAGAGCCCAGGCAACCCCTGGGGCGGCCAAGAAATCCTGACCATAACTGAGCCTAGGATGCCAGAGAAGAGTTTAAAGATGCTCCCCTCTGCCGCCTGGTGGTCCTTACATCACCTTCCTTCAAAGTCTCTGTCACCACCCAGACTCCCCCAGGACCCTCAGCAGAGGTGGCCAGCATCACCTGAATACACCCCTACTTTTGCTGCTCCCCTGAACCTACCACAGGCCCTCTGTAAGCTCACCTTGCCATCTTCTCCAGCCGTCAGGAACCGGCCTCCAGCATGCAGGAAAAGAACAGCAGCAACACAGCCACCGTGAGCAGTGAAGGCCGCCAGCCGTGTCCCCTCTTGCCAGGCCCACAGTTCCACTGCCCCATCTATCCGGCCTACAGCCACAGACTTCCCGGGAGCATTGAATGCCAGAGTGCGGACAGAGGTTCCTGGGGCTCCTAGCTCCTAGGCGTGGATGCAGAAACAGAAACAACAGGGTCTGTGCTCAGCCCCGGCTCAACAGGACACGGAACGCTCCTGCCCTGCACGCTCTCCCCAGGAGCTACACAGGACCTTCTTACCTGGATGACTTTGAGTCCATCTGCCTGGAAGAAAGTAATTCTGCCAGCCCAGTTGCCTGTGGCTACCATCTGCCCCTCTGGGTGGAAGGCAATGCAGTTCAGGGACTTGGGACCGGTGTGCTGTAAAGCCAGCACTCCACGGACTGTGTCCCACAGCTGGAGGAGAGAAGAGGAATCGGGACGTTGGGCACCAATGGCAGAGTTTCTCAGGCCCAGAGCTCCTGCGAGTTACCTTATCCAGTCCCCTGCCTCAGCAGAGCTTCCCCAGGACAGGCAGTCAGCAGTTCTGCCATGCTGAGCAACGAATCAGGTTTGACTCATGGTTTAGGGTCACTTTTTGTTACCTTTAGGTATCCTCCCAAACACACAGTGGCCAGCAGGCGTCGGTCTGGGCTTAGGCAGCAGCCAGTGATTTGGTGCTGGTGGGCCTTGGACTGGAACACCCTGTCCCAAGAAGACAAAGCCAGGGTCCTGGCGTCATCTGGCTATTAGGCTCCTTCCTCACTGCTTTCTAACATGAGGGGGAGTGCTTACCAGCAACCATGCTGCAGGTCCCAAAGCTCCAGGAGCCCATCAAAGGTAGTAAGGAAAAGGGCACTGTCCGAGAGGAATGCAAAAGAGGAGATCCCGTCACAGCCGCTCACCAGCGCCTTCTCCTCCTGCAACGGCCAGTTGGGAAGTGTGGCTCAGGTGATCCCCTCAGTCCTCCAGGACCAACCCATTCCAACCCAAGTGCTGGGATTAAAGGTGTGCAAAAGGGCACGGCTGTCTACACTCCCAGCCCAATCACAGGTACAAGGCACTTCATAATCAAAGCCGGGTCACCATTCCTCACTCCGTGTGTGTGTGTGTGTGTGTGTGTGTGTGTGTGTGTGTGTGTGTGTGTGAGAGAGAGAGAGAGAGAGAGAGAGAGAGAGAGAGAGAGAGAGAGAGACATGCATGCGCAAAGGTGAGGGTGACGTGACTGCGTCTCCCCTCCCTAGCCTGGTATTGCCAGCTGCTGCGGTCATTCACAGCGGTTTATAGAAACATTCTCTCCTGTGTCTTTGCGAGGCTCATGTGCAAGTCATAAGGACTGCCCTTTTCCATCCAAGGCCCTCCTCTATCTACACAACTCACACGGATCTTATCATGAGCCCTGTGTTCCTCAAAATGCTAAACAGCGTGCCCGAGTGGACACTGGACAGTGGTGGCCCATAGTCATGTCTGCTGTCTGAGCTTCATTTTGTTCTATGCCTTGAACTTAATGGACAGCCCAGGTTGGCCTTGAACTTAATGGACAGCCCAGGTTGGCCTTGAACTTAATGGACAGCCCAGGTTGGCACTGAGCTTGCAGTCCTCCTGGCTCAGTCTCCCTGACGCTGGGGTTACAGACGTGAGCCGCCACACCCTTTGACCAGGATGTCTAGTTTGATAGGAGGTAAATGGTGCTGCTGAATGAAGCAGGGTTTTAAGGATAGCTTGGCTTGCCTAGACCTTCAGGGCAGTCTGTGAGGGTTTTCTGCATCATACCTGCCAGGTTCTCAGGTCCAATAGATAAATTGTCCCACTGGCAGTGCCCACGGCTGCTCTTTGCCCATTAGGGGATAAGGCCACCGCGGTGGGGGAGGAAATTGCCAGAGACAAGCTAGAGAGGGAGAAAAAAACAAGAAGAGTAAGTGGGGAAAGTCGGTGGGAAGAGGAAGTGGGGAAAGTCAGTGGGAAGAGTAAGTGGGGGAAGTCAGTGGGAAGAGGAAGTGGGGAAAGTCGGTGGGAAGAGGAAGTGGGGGAAGTCGGTGGGAAGAGGAAGTGGGGGAAGTCAGTGGGAAGAGGAAGTGGGGGAAGTCGGTGGGAAGAGGAAGTGGGGGAAGTCGGTGGGAAGAGGAAGTGGGGGAAGTCAGTGGGAATCAAGGTCTGCAGTTCTATGCCTGAGCCCGCTCCGTGGCAGCTCTAGTCTGTCCTCTCTCTTGGGAAGGAGGGCCTTACCTTTGCTGGCTGTCCGAGGTCTGGGGTTTATTAACCCATCGTAGTGTGCACTGGAGGTGCCATCGCTGGGTGAGCAGGGGGGCCTGGCGGCAAACAGGTGACTCTACAGGCTGGCTGTCTGCCTGCTGACGCAGGAGCAGAGGATACTGGGCAAGCAGCGAGGCCTGCTGTCTCAGGAAGGTATGGAACACAGCGACATCTGCCTCCAGGGGCTTTGGGTTCACTTCAGACGTTGAAGAAGCTGTTTTAAAAGAGGAGAGACAGAAAGTAGCTGAGGAGGTGACTCAGAGGGTTGGAGAGCTTGCTGTGCAAACAGGCGGACCTGAGTTCAGATCCCAGCACCACGATAAAAAGTCAGGAATGCCACATGCACTTGTAGCCCTAGTGCCAGTGTTGGGGTTGGGGTAAAAAACAGAAGAACCCCTGGATCTCGTTGGCCATCAGTCTACCAAAAAAAAGTGAGTTCCAGATTCAGTGAGAGACCACACCTTAAAGGAGCAAGTGGAAGCAACAGACTACAACCAACAGCAAGCAACTCTAGCCTCTAGATGAGATTGTGTGCTGTATTCACACACTCATGCACACACTCAATACACACACAAACACACACTCATACACATACTCACATACAAACACACACATACACACACAAACACATACAAACACTCACAAACACATGTACATATACTCACACACATGCTCACACACATACACACACACAAACACACACTCATCTGCAAACACACACACACACACACACAACATTGAGGGAGTGGAGGTCAGAAAGAAGCACAGTATCATTAGGAAATCAGCCTAGACTCCATTAACCTCAGCACCAAGTAAAATTATATTGTGTATTTAAAATTCACAATTTAAAAGTCTCAAAGTGTGACCTCTGCATATCACATCAGAAACACCTATTCGAAGCATAAAGCTTTGGGCCTCACTGCAGAACTAGAGAGGTGGAATCTTGTGACCTCAGAATCTGCAATTTTAACCAACTTCCTAGATAATTCACTGTTCAGTCTACCTAAGAGGTCAAAGCAAAAGGGTCCACTAGGAGTCTGTGCTTACATCCGTGGCATTTTCAGAGCTTGTTCCGCCTACCCTTGAGCAGGATATCCCACATCACAAAAGAAACATCCGTAGCTTATCTCACCATAGAGCACGTGCGCCTCCAAGAGGTCAGAGACCAGACCCGTTTCCAGATATGCAGCTACCACGTGGAGATTGCTGAGAAACTTTGCTAGGACAGTGTGGTTCCCGCTCTGGAGCTGGGGAGAACATATTGGGCCCATGAGATGACAAAGCTGGCAAGGAGGATTAGGCCAGTCTTCGAGCATGCCTATGCTAGCAGGACAGAGAGAGACACGGGGGGGGGGGGGGGGGAGCGGGAAAACTCGAAGAAGTCAGAGGAGTCTGTAAGGAGACTAGGGACACTGGCGGGACTGGTCAGAATGGGGAGAGGAATGAAGGGCAGCCCAGGACTCTATGAGGTGTGGGGACTAACCAGATGGTAAGGTAAATCTTTCAGAGCCTCGGGAGGACAATTTCGGAAGGTGCTGGAGGCATCAGGATCACACATCTTCCAGAGGTGGGCTGCAAGAACAGACGTTGAGAAAGGCTTATCCCTGGCATCTCCTAGGTCTCGGGCTACAGCACAGAGGACAGCGTGTGGTCCTGACCTCCAGGTCCCGCCCATGCTGATCTGGGCTGCAATCACCTGCAATGAAGACATGCGCAGTCTTCTCTAGCGCCAGCCTTTTCCCATAGCGACGTTTAACTGCTGTCCTCAGAGGCCCATCAGAGAGGCAGAGCCGGGCACCAGGGCGCTCCACAGGGCCCTCCCCTAGTAAACTGTCCTCGAGAGAAAAGGGGAGAGAAGTAAGGGAGGAGAAACAGTCACTCGTGAGCTCACTGGCATTCCCACGGCAGAGTGGGAACTGCATGGGCGGCATTCAGGGAGGCAAGTGCTGGGGTGATACTAAAGAATCATGAAGCCGGGCGGTGGTGGCGCACGCCTTTAATCCCAGCACTTGGGAGGCAGAGGCAGGCGGATCTCTGTGAGTTCGAGACCAGCCTGGTCTACAAGAGCTAGTGCCAGGACAGGCTCCAAAACCACAGAGAATCCCTGTCTCGAAAAACCAAAAAAAAAAAAAAAAAAAAAAAAAGAATCATGAGATGTCCTAACCGGAGAGGCGATGAGGCTGGTGGGAGCTCAGCTGGGGCAGCATTACCTTCGTAGGCTCTGGACAAGGTAGGCAAACGGACCCAAAGGGTAAGGGCTTCCATTCTGACCAGCAGCCACTGCTTCTTCCCAGCTCTTCGTCTCTTTGGACAAAACCAGCCACGTGCTCAGCACTGCATGCAGCTGGTCCACAGTCAGACCTGAAACCATAAACTCTCTGACAACCCGAACCACACAGGGAATCCACCTGCATCGTGCACGACCCCTCCGATACCTCTGGCTAAGATCCCATCCCCGCCCCCACACCACTGACCGCTCCGCGTGGCGTCAAGGGCAGCCAGAGCTCGCGGAAGGACATCCGGGCCATGCTCTTGCTCCAAGGTACTCAGGATGTGCTGCAGCAGCAGTGGCAGAGTGGCGGGCAGCGTTCGCAGCCTGTCAGACACCTGGGGGTGGGGACAGCAAAGGATGCCGGGTGAGGCCTCGAGGTGAGCCGGACCTGGGCACGCCTGTGGGGAACCGTCCTGAGGTGGGAAGACCTGCTCACTGTGGGCAGCACCAAGCCCTGGACGGAAGCTGAGGGGAGGGCGTAGAGGAACAGCTCAGCAGTTAAGAGTACTTGTTGCTCTGGCAGAGGACCTGGGGTTTCATTCCCAGACCCACAACCATCAGTAACTCCGGTTGCGGAGGATCGGACGCCCTCCTCTGACCTCTGCGGCACCAAGCCTGCACATGGTACATGTACAGGTCAGGCACTCACACATAAAATAAAATGAATAAATCTAACACTTTTTAAAAGTACGGAAGCTAAGCATCAGCATGCATTCATCCTCTTGCTTCCTGATTCCAGCTCCTCGTGGCTTCCCCACCATGGTGGGCTACACCGGGGGAACTGTGAGGCAGAAGAAGTCCTTACACCCTTAATTAAGGGTGTAAACGCCTTTGCCAGCATTTTCTCACAGCAAAAGGAAGCGAAAGTATGAAAAAGAGTGATTCCAGAGTTTCAAAGGCCAACAGGACTTTATCAGGAGCCTGGATAAGGCCTATTTGCATGATTATTTTAGCCAAGAATCGGGTTTCATTCTGATCATGTCCTGAGAATTTGAGGTAGGAAGACCTGCCTACTGTGGGTAGCACCATTCCCTCGGCTGATATCCTGCACTGTATTAAAAACCGAAACTGTGTTGAGAACAAGCATTTATAGCTCTTTGCTTCTGGACTGCAGGTGCAACGAGACCAGCTGCCCCAAGCTCCCGCCACTACGGCAACCCTGTGACAAGGGACTATACACCCGAAATGTGAGCCAAATAAACTCTTCCCTCCTAAGGGGTTTGTGTCAGGGAACACAGCCCGAGGAGGCTAAAGGCAGTGGACAGGAAAGACCAACCTGCTCGTAGAGAGTGAAGAGCCTCAGGTGGTCAGTGACGAGGTGCAGGTACAGTGGCAGGCCCGACCCCCGCTTTACCAACAGCAGCTGCATCTGGAGAGAACCGGAGGATTCAGTGCAGGGACGAGGGAGGTCCACCGTAGTTTGCCTCTGCTACGGCGGTGCCTCCCCTGAGAGTCCAATTAAGGGATGAGCACATAGCATCACCACCAAATGCAGCCCGGCTCCTACTTCCCAGCCAGATCCTGTCAGAAAGACTTCCACGGCTCAGCCCCACCCACCTTACCCATGATTCCACTCACCCTCCCCAGGGAGACTATTCACCATGGAAAAGTCTGGGTGGTCTTAGGAGAAATCAGAATTATCTTATGAACAATTTCCCCTGGCAGAAAGGTCTGGAGAAATCTACAGAGCAGCCCCAGCAAGGCAGCTACTGGCTTCAGCAGCTGTACCCTTGTGGCGCCACAATTCACACTACATCCCTTCCATTCTGGTCTGGGTCCAACCTGGTTGTTAAAAGGTGACTCCTCCAGCCGTTTCCCATACAGTGCCAGCTCTTCTCTCACAAACTGAGCCCTCGAAGATGGCACCAAAGGCCCCAAGGCCACCACTGAGGCATCCTGACTTTGCTGAAGGGTCTCTCCCAGGCCTGAGTCGCTAGACACACTCAGCACCAGGTGCACTCGCTGTGACAGAGAAAGGAGCAGCGTTAGCGAGGTCCCTCTCCCTGCACCTCCACTGCACCCTCCTCTCCAACTTCCTTCCTCAGCCCGGCCTCACACTCACCCGCGGAAGGGACTTGGGGACCCAGTCTGAAGTCAGCTGTCCGTTCTGACCCACCAACTTATCCGCCCCGTCAATAATAAGGACCAAGGTCTGACCAGGTTTCAGTGACTGGGCAGATTTGAGGAGCAGCCTTTGCTGCAGTTCCCACACCAGGCCTCTGTGGGTGAGGAGGTCAAGGTCAGAAATGGGGAAGCAGGGAAGGCAGCAGAGCCTACTAATCTCGGGGTACGCACCTGTAAGAACTGGGGAGGGCACTTGGCTCTTGCAATTTTCGATGCAGGTAGGTACAGAGGCGTCTGAGAAGGTTGAGAGCAAGACACTGGTCGGGGCGGGCTGCAGAAAAGTGGAAGAAAACCACGGGGGGCACGTTGGGCTGGTCGGGAGCCTGTAGCGCTGACACCAGGGACGCCTGCGTGGGGCAGGACAAACACGTTTACATTTTAGGATGCACACAGTCTCCCCGCCCCGCCCCCTCAGCTCTGCAGCCCCTCCTCCTGCCTGAGATGCCTACCAGGAAGGCAGTCTTCCCCTGTCCTGCCTGCCCAGTCACCAGAATCAGCCTCCCACGGGGCAGCATCAGCTGCTGCACCACGTCCTGCAGAAGACGTGGCCGCAGAGGACTGGGTGGCTCCTTCAGCTGCTGAAAGCTGGTTTGGATCAAGTCATCATCATCCAAGATGGATTCCGGCTGCTCCAGCTGGGCTCCAGGCTGAGGGTCACAGGTCACAGTTATGTTCTCATGCTGCTCAGGGCCTCCTAGCCTACAGCCCACCCTCCACCTGCTTGCTTCCCAACCAGGACGACCACGCTGATTCCCCCGTCATGGGCACGCCTGTTGACCTGCAGGTAAAGCTTCTGGATCACGGTCCACACATCCTGGAGAACCAGCTGTCCAAACTCCTCCAGGCCCCCAGTATAGGGCCGGCCAGCAGCCACACCTCCCCATTCACAGGAATACCTGTAGGCAAAGTAGACACAAGCAGTCAGAGGATGCCTGGCTCACCTCATTACACCTCACCTGGATAGGTGCCTCCACCCCCCTCAGCTCACCTGCGACAGGTAACTTCTTTCTGTTCGTGTAGGTATCTCCTCAGTTCTGAGACCCGATGTGCAGTCTCTTCCGACTCAGAAATAAAGTCAGGTTTCCAAGCATCTGGCACAGAGCTGACCACCAAAGACACCCAGGGGTAGGGCCAGATTCAGAGCCTAGCCTCTGGAATCAGCCAGGGAATAAGGCTCTGGCTCCCTGAAACTCTGCCCTCAGTTTGAGATATGACTTGAAGTGGCAAAGACAGACTCTCAGAGGCCTCCTTCAGCACTGGGTGCTGGGGGCCAAGGACTGGACCTGCCCGGCTCTCTGGGAAGGGAAATTTGGCTGGGTAGCAAGAGAAGGTACCTGAGGAACCCAGGGTCTCGGAAGTAGACAAGAGCTTGAGCGGAGGGCTGCAAGCGTCGGCTACGATTCAGGAACTGCATCACCTCCATCTCTGTCACGGAACGCCCTGAGGGGTACTGCTGGGCCTATGTGAAGAAGGAAGACATGGGCAGGGTCAGCCTCAAGGGTCACTCCATCTCTGGAAGGCTTCAAATGCCCGAGACCACCCTTATCTCAGGAAACTTGTGTCCTTCCCGCAGACACAGGCAGTAAAATGTAGTTACCAACTAACAGTTACCAAGGTGATTGGCAGGTACTGGGTGTTTTAAAATACATTTCCCCTTCCTGTTAGAGACTGAATTCAGAATCTTACATATGGTAGGCAAGTAAGCTATATTCCCAGATGGTGTGTGTGTGTATGTATGAGACAGGGTCTCACTACTCTGGCTGGCCTGAAACTCACTCTACAGACCAGGC
Source organism: Microtus obscurus (assembly GCA_963919715.1). NCBI lineage: Eukaryota > Metazoa > Chordata > Mammalia > Rodentia > Cricetidae > Microtus > Microtus obscurus. Next base: position 1,146,384 of record CAWTZC010000431.1, on the reverse strand, counting down.
TGGCCTTGAACTCGCAGAAATCCTTCCTCTGACTCCCTGGTGCTGGAATTAAAGGCCCGCACCACCACGTTCCACTTCCCTGACATTTTTCATTATATTCTGAGATAAGGGATAAGGACACTTGGTTGTCCAGGATGGCCTGGAACTCCTGATCTGTCTACCCAACCTCAGGCATACATAACTACACCCAGCTAAATAAAATTCTAATAGTAACATTGAAATGTAGATATTGTTTCTATTTAATGTGTTGAAACTGAGACTAATTTAGATCACTCTGTTTCTAAAAAGTTACAGAACCTACAAATGTCCAAAGGGAAGGCAGAACCAGACCTGTCTGACAGCAGAAGCTAAGCAGACCCTCTGAGAACCCAGGCCAAAGCTCCTTCCCAAAGAAACTGCTTCATCTAGACTACGGCCTTGTAGCGTCTTCTGCTTGTGTTTCACTCCAATGTCCCCATCAAGCTGGCTTTCCCCCACTGTTTCTTCCCCAGCCACTCCAACCTCGCCTGTCTTACCCAGTGGAAGTGAGGATGGTCAGGTAGGTCATAGCTGGGGGGGATGTAGCCATAGCGGGAGCCCAGAATCCCCACAAACAGCTGTGAGTTCTCCACCTCCCCAAGGCACACTTCCAGTTGTCTGTGGGGACAGGAAGAAGTCACTGGGTGCAGTTCCAAGCAATCCAGGCAAAAATACAGAGGAGGAAGGGCCCTGACTCATTCGGGCAAAGTGGACACCAACTCTTGTTGGTGTGTAAAGGGCAAAGCTTGTTCTTGCAGTCCCACCATGATTTCTTGAGTTCACACTCAGCCCCCTCATCCCTGACCCAGCCTCTCTTCCCTGTGGCCCTGTACCTGTTCCTCCTGGTCTCTTCCTCAGTGACACCCCAACGCAGGTCAATGGCATGGAGACTGATACGGTGGGGGAAGGCTCGGGCCTGCAGTGCTGGCAGCACAGACCTCATCAGCAGGTCTCGCTCCCCGTGCATGTCGCGGAAAGTGGATGAAATGAAAAGCCGGATGTTGCGCCACCTGGGGGAACGGGGAGGATTGGGCCCGACCTAGGAACCAGTCCCCACCTCAAGTCCACGGCCATTAAAGCACAATCACCCTTCTGCGCTTGACACAAACCCCACAACAGACAACAGAAGGGTGCCTGCCTTACAGGGCTCCGGAGAATAACCTCGCTGTGGGATCAACTCAGATACCTGAGATTTGAGCCCCACACACCTCTTCTCTGATGTTCCTCTCTCTTCAGAAAACCATTACTCCAGTCACTACTTGACCAGCGCAATACTTGAAGGCAAACTTTAACCTTATCCTTAACTATATCTTTAAGGAATTAAACAAACAATCTAAGCTATCGTTTGGCAAAGCCCCTGTGAAAAGCCCAAACCTGTGCTCTAAAGCCCTGGAGTCCGCTGCCTTCCCTGCATTCAAACATTGCTGTTTTCTAGTAAAGCAAGGAATAGTTCCCAATCTGACGGTTTCCAGGAAGCCCTTGCATGGGGAGGAGAACAACTACCTTCCTTAGTAAACACAACAAATGCCACCTTAGCAAAGAGAGTGGCAGTCACAGTATTTCTCCAGGTGCTAATGGCCACCCTCCCAGTGGACACAGAACCTTGACTGACCCATGCTGGGAAACAGGGCCCAAGTGGCCTGGGATGTCCTCTTCCAGGGGCCGGAGAGACAAGGCCTGTGTCTTTCCTGGGAGCGGGGGAATCTTGAATACTTTATCTAGTTGGCCCACATGATCCAGAAGACGAGAGGCTCCATGCTCTGCAATGAACCTAACAAAAGCGTAATGAGAATAGAACATTAGCGTTCAGAACCAGGAAGGTGTCCCAAGAGAAACAGGACCGAAGACATGCTTGCCCAGTTCTGTGGTGCCCCTTAGGAAGACAGACACAAGCAGGCCTCATAGCTCATGTCCACCATTTTCAACCTCACCTAGGAGGACCACAGGTTGAGGTCAGCCTGGGGCCACATAATGAGACCCCCATCTCAAAAGACTAGCCAACAAAACAGATAACCACAAGCTGGGAAAGCACACTTGAAAATAAATGAGACTAAAGAACACTATGATGAAGGAAGACCCAGCCCAGCCCACCCACTGTGCACAGCGACCTTAGGATCCCTGTTAGAACACTGGGTCCCGCCCACTGTGCACAGGGACCTTAGGATCCCCGTTAGAACACTGGGTCCCGCCCACTGTGCACAGGGACCTTAGGATCCCCGTTAGAACACTGGGCCCCACCCACTGTGCACATCACTGTTAGAACACTGGGTCCCGCCCACTGTGCACAGGGACCTTAGGATCCCCGTTAGAACACTGGGTCCCACCCACTGTGTACATCCCTGTTAGAACACTGGGTCCCGCCCACTGTGCACATCCCTGTTAGAACACTGGGCCCCACCCACTGTGCATGGTGATCTTAAGGTCCCTGTTAGAAAGCTGGGGTAAGTTACAGAGTAAAACCTCTCCATCTTAGGTGATCAGCTCTGTACCGATTACAAAAGCTGCCCACTGCTTGAGGCTTTCCAATATGAGCTGAAGAGATGGTGGCAGCCAGAGAAAGCATAAAGCCAGGGAACAAACACAAAGGTTAGACTCCTTGCAGCTCTTCCACCACCCACAAGTCCACATGGATACACCCATCTGTTGACACCCTCTTCTAGCCTTGGCCACAGGCACACACATAGTACATAGACACTTATGTACATATACACATATACACAAAGCACATATATGCATAGCACATAGACACATATGTACATATACACAAAGCACATATGCACATATACATATACACACATAGTACATATATACACACATATAGTACATAGGCACATATGCACATATACACATATACTCAAAGCACATATGCACATATATACACACATACATAGACACATATGCACATATACACAAAGCACATATGCACATATACACAGCACATATACAGATACACACATAGTATATATATATACACACACATAGTACATATGTACACACACATATGCCACAAAACACTCAATCATAAAATAAAAGAAAGTAATGCCATTTCCTGTATCTCTTTTCCTTTTCCCTTGTTTGTTTGTCCTGGTTTTTTGGTTTTTGAGACAGAGTCACATGATGCAGCCTTGGCCGTCCTGGAACTCACTATGTAGACCACGCTGACCTCAAACTCATGAGATCCAAATGGTGGGATAAAAGTTGCACCACCACACTCGGCTGACCTTTCCTTTTTAAAGTTCCGATTATGTGTTTGTGTATCTGTCTCCACATGGCTGCCTAAACAAGAGCTGAGGAAGTGCAACACCAACAGACACACTAATGTGGAAGAGGTTGTCTCACTGGCCCATCCTAAACAAAAAGGAATGAGAGTAGGAGAGAGTCTTCCCCGGGGACAGTGGTCAGACCTGCATGCAACAATACACACAAGTAACACCAAACAAACTGAGCAAACTGTATTCATATATTTATGTGTGTGTATGTGTGTGTGCATGTATATATATGTGTGTGTGGGTGTGAATAACAAAGAAAAAGAGACTATGAATTTTAGAGGAAGCAAGAAGAGCAGGACATGGGAGGAGTTGGAGAAATAAAAGAGAAGGGGAAAGTGATACAATTATAATTTAATTTCAAAAGCTAAAAACAACAAGGAAATAAATAAGGCTATGAGTGAAAAAAATTCAAACAGAAAATAAAATAGGAAACTGGAAAGATCTCATTTTTTAAGAAAAATATTATGTGTGTGTGTGTGTCTATGGGTGTGTGAGCATAAATGTAGTGTCTGTAGAGACCAGAGGCTCCAAACCTCCTCGAGATGCAGGGCTACTGGATCCCTCTGGAGCTGGAGTTTCAGATGTTGTGAGCCACCTGGAATGGGGACTGGGAACCAAACCTATGCCCTCTGCCAGAGCAGTGCTCTTAACCAGCTCCAGTCCTCGGCCACTCCTCCTCCCTCTCACTGAGTGTCGCGCACAGCACTCCCTAGCCAGGAGACAGAGGCTGTGAGGGAGCACAGGCGTCAGTCAGCGAAGGCTGGAGTCCCTGTCACGGTGTTGCTGACGAGCCCCGGCATCTGCCCCAAGCCCATTCTGTACTCACTTCAGTATTCCATCAGTGCAGCCTGAGAGGGTCACATCATTGGGATTCAAGTTTGGTGAGCTGGCAAAAGAAGACACAGTCACTAAACACCAAGATCGATGCCTGGAACCAGGTGTGGTGGCTTACACCTGCAATCCCAGTACCTGCCCTACGAAGACAGAAAGATAGCAAGCTCAAGACCAGCCTAGGCTACCCACCTAGACTATTTCCCAATACCTTAAGACATACACTTCATCTCTGTATAATAGATTTGTGACCTATAGCCATATCATTGAGGGCACCCAATCTTGTCTCTAATAGAATTATGTGTCAAAGCTCTGGGTCCAGCTTCCAATAGCACAAAGGGGTGGAAAGACTTCAAAGAAAGTCCTAGAAACTCAAGTTCTGTAGAATAATAAAGCAAGAAGACAAGAGACGGGAAGTATCAAATAAGTGAGACTTTGGAGGAGCGACAGGAACTACGGATCACTGCCTGCAGACACTGGACAAGAAGGAACGGCGTCCTTACATGTACTGAGTCTGTAGGAGGACACCAACGAAGAGGCACTTGGGATTCACATGCTGCCAGATCATCTCTTTAGCTGCATTCAGCACATCGGTATCCATCGTTCCACCAAACAGGATGACCCTGTCAACCTGTAAGATGGGAAGAGGATGCTGAGACCCGGGAACGAGGCTAGAAGAGGCCTGCGTGAGCTCAGAGCAGCAAGATGTCTAAACAGCGAAGGGGAAAGGAAACTGCTTAGGAGGGACACCGCTGCACCCCAGCTTAGGGTAGCAACAGAGTAAGGACAGCAGGGATGGTAAGAAAATAAAGAGGGGGTGGGCAGCGTTCTGTAGCTCATTCGAACTCAGGAGAGACAACTACTCATTTTGTGAGCCAGTTTTGTCTGCTTGGTTTGGGGGTTTTGTTTTGTTTTTCTGAGACAGGGTCTTTCTATGTACCCTTGGCTGTCTTGGAGCTCACTGTGTACAGCAGCCTTGAACTCACAGAGATCCTCCTGCTTCTGCTGGGATTAAAGGTGTATGCCATCATACACGCTGAGAGTCTGTTCTTACGCTTGGCTATTTTATATTTTTGGGTGTGGGCCTTGAGCATACTAAGCTAAGTACATCCTCTACATGTCCAGTCAGCATGGCCGTTTTGATAACAGTTCAAGGTTAAGCACTCGCCCAGACTCTGACCCTCAGCATACAATATGTCTATTATTTACATTCTCAAAATGCATCGCCTAATCACCTCACTACATTTCGCTATTATCTCGGTTCTGTGGATTCACTGCAACGACAACCAGCTGAGCATTTCTGCGCAGCTCTGTATGTAACGACACGGTGCAGGGCCGCTGAACACTTTACACTACGGGAACCATTGTCAAACAACCCTCCATCATTAAAGCTTTATCAGCACAACCCTGTCTGAGGGACTACACTGAGCAGAGAGCAGATGAGAACACTTCAGAGTATGAAATGTCGTGTTGAAGGGTCAAGAACTGAGAAGCAACCAGACAGCTATCTGTAACGGCACTGGGGAGGTGGAGGCAGGAGGATGAGGTGTGGAAGATGACAAACATGAGGAAGAGGTTGTGGAGGAACTGCTAGAAAGGGGAGTTTCATGGGAACTGAGCAGGACTCACGGGGGTCCTCTGGACAGCCAGAGACAGCAAGTACTTCTCAAAACTGCACACGGACCAATCATGGTTTTCCTCCAACTCCTGATGGAAAGAAACCTGGGTTAGAAGGTCGTGCCCAAGGTATCAGTGCTCATCTGCTGGAATCTGATCCCATGGAATTGGGATCTGGGCCACGGTATTATTGGCAGGTGAGGCCCAGAGGGATGGCCTCGGCTGTCAGGGAAGCGCTCTTGGTATCTGAGGTATCTCTGAGCTCCTGCAAAGATGGTTGTGAAAACCTGAACCTGAACCATAGCTTCCTCTCTAGTGTGTTTCAGGATGCAGCCCTTTCCTTCCACATGTATTTTCCACACCCCATGTGCCATGTGATCCTCTTCGGAGTCAGCCAATGCCAGTGCCGGCCTCTGGCCTGAGAGGGGGAGAAGATGAACATCTTCCCTCTATAAAGTGAGCTTGCCTCCAGCATTTCATTGTGGCAATGACAGACTAATATAATTAGTTTAGTTATGTATAGCTGTGATTCTTTTTACTTTTTCTTTCCCGAGACAGGGTCTATGTAGTCCTGACTAGTCTGGAACTCGCTATATATAGTCTGGAACTCACAGGGATCCGCCTGCCTCTGCTTCTCAAGTGCCGGATTAAAGGCGTGTGCCGCCATGCCCAGCATAGATGCCCAGAAACAGCTACGCATCCCAGGCTGGCCTCACGCTTGCGGTTATCCTGCCGCTGCTCCTGCTCTGGAGTGCTGGGTCGAAGGCACTCACCCTGACTATCTGAAACGCTCTCGGGCTTGGGTCATTGGCACGCTTCTGGGTAGCAGGGGTGCGTTTCTGACCTGGACTTGAGCCTGGAGTTTGATGGCGGTTTTCAGGATACCTTCGTCTATCTCAAGGACTGGTATCTTCATGGCCCCTCTTCCACACAACAAGACAGTCGCCTGCTCTGCCTGAGCCACCATCATCCCAATCAACAGCAGCGCGTAGTTCAGGGGAGGCTGGCGGGGTAAAGCATCATCATGAAACCGAACTTTAGAACCCACACTTGCATAGCCAGCTTTTGAAGCCAAACTCCTGGTTTGGAGAAATGGGGAAAGGAGTGTGGGTCTCTCCGGAGACACCAGCTTCAATAGCCCTCTGGGAGAACTGACTTGGGGGGAGCAGGAGGCCGGCAGAATCCCTGCCCAAGTCAATACGGGGAAGCAGCAAAGTGAATTCGATACACTTGTGACAGAATTTAGAGACTGTTCTTAGCCAGCCGAAGTTGAATGCTAGCATTATGAGGCCTAAGCAAGACTGACTAAAATTGTCCCAGGGAACCAATAACTGGCACTCGGAAGCAAATCCACGCCACTTCTTTCAGCTCGTGTGGCTCTCGGAGAGCCAGAGGGAAACCAGATCCTCTCAAGTCCCTGCGTCCTGCCAGCCCCATGGAAGATGTTGTTTTTGTTTGTTTGTTTGGTTGGTTGGTTGTTTGTATTTATTTACCCCTTGTGAGTTACTCTTGGGACAGAGCCTATTAGCGTTTGCATCTGTGAGATAGGCCAAGAGGGTCCGGCCTGGTAGTGGGGCTAGGTTGTGCTTCACAGAGAGGTTGACAGCCGTTTCCAGGGCCTGGCGATACCGCTCCAGCAACTGAACATCACAATTCCACCGCCTACAGCAAGAAAAGACACAGACACGGGTTTCAGCAGCTCATCCGTCAGCCTGGGGCTCTGAAGCACCACCCTGTCCTTCCTCCATGGCTGCCACAGAAGCTCCTCTTCTCCCCAGGACTGGGAGCCATTGCTGAAATCACCTGTCATGCTCAGCTGTACTTGCTTCAAGAGACACGGCCTAACTGCTATAACTTTATTAGGGGCATTAATTTTTCAAAATCATTTCACTATTTTGTGTGGATGAGTGCTTTGCATGCATATATGTCTGTGCACTACCTATGTGCAAAGCCTGCAGAGGCTGGGAAATGGTACCGGATCCCCCGAGGATGGAGCTAAAGACGCTGTGAGCTACCACGTGGTGGGTGAGGTTCAAACCCAGATTTTGTTTTTCTTTTTTCTTCTTTCCTTTCCTTTCCTTTCTTTTCTTTCCTATGTTGTCCTGGAACTCACTCTGTAGACCAGGCTGGCCTCGAACTCACAGAGATCCGCCTGCCTCTGCCTCCTGAGTGCTGGGATTAAAGGCGTGCGCCACCACCACCCAACTTCTAACCCAGATTTTCTGAAAAGCATCCACTGTTCTTTTCTTTAAAATTTTTATTTGTAGTTTGATTTCGCTGTTGTTTGGTTGTTTCCTTTTATTAAAAAATGGATTATTTTTTCACATAATATAACTATGGTTTCCCCTGCCTCCACTCTTTCCAGGTCCTCTCCACCTCCCTTCCCTCCAGATCCATTCCCTTTCTGACTATTAAAGAACAGGCTTCTAAAAGATAATAAGAAAATAAAATATAAGATGAAACAAGAACTAACTCACCAAAGTTGAACAAGACAGACAGAAGGAAAACAGCCTAAGAAAAGGTGCAAGAACCAGAGCCCCACCTGTTCACACACTCAGGAATCCCACAAAAACACTAAGCTAGAACCAGAGCCCCACCTGTTCACACACTCAGGAATCCCACAAAAACACTAAGCTAGAACCAGAGCCCCACCTGTTCACACACTCAGGAATCCCACAAAAACACTAAGCTAGAACCAGAGCCCCACCTGTTCACACACTCAGGAATCCCACAAAAACACTAAGCTAGAACCAAAATGTAAACACAGAGGACCTGGTGCAGACCCGTGCAGGCCCTGTGCGGGCTGCCTAAGTCTCTGGGAGTTCAGAGAGCTGTGCTCACGTTGATTCAGAAGGCCTTGTTTTCTTGTTGTGCTCCATGTTCTCTGACCCTTACACTCTTTCTGCTTCCTTTCCTGTGGGTTCCCTGCTCTGTGGGGTGTGTTCCTACCCACTGAGCCATCCGTCGCTCTAGCCATGGGGGGTTTTATTTTCTAGATAAGCTCTCATCTAGACCAGATGGCCCTCATATTGCTGATCCTCGGGCCTCCACCTCCCAGTGCAGATGAGGGAATCACTTTTTAGATTTCCAGGTAATAAACACAATAGAATGACAGAAAACTCATTCTCCAACTGCCAATAGCACGGTCTGGCTAAGGCAAAATCGTCAATGAAAAAGCCATCAACTACACCAAGGAGTTTGCCTGAACCTGCTGGCACACAACTGTGATCTCAGTACTGAGGAGTCTGAGGCAGGAGGCTGCACACCTGAGACCAGTTGACACAAGGTCAAGGCCAGCCTAGTCCACATCAAGAGACTCTGTCTCTGGCTAGAGAGATGGCTCATTGACTAAGAGTGTGTACTGCTCTTGCTAAAGACCCAAGGTCAAGCCCCTGACTCCCCACAACCCGCATCAGGTGGTTCTCACCCACTTCTAACTCAGCATGCAGCAAGAGATGATACACATTCAGACTCCATCTGAGCCAATGAGATCGTCCTAAACAACAAAGAGGAAGCTGGAAAAGTTTGGGTTTCGTAATTCTCATAGTTCAATGTAAGTTCTAGAGACTGGGTTGTGCTGTAAAAGTGACAGGAACCCAGTGGGCATGCAGCACGGAACGCCGGCCCCCAGATGGCTCCGCAGCCTGTCCCCGCGTTCCCCCCAGCTGGTAAGCACAGACCTGGTCTTGTGCAGCCTCAGCTTCTCCCGCTTGAGCTGCTCGTACATCACAGGTATGGTCATGGCCGCCCGAAGCTGCCGACGCGTCAGGGCGCATAGGTAACTCCGAACAGTGCGTCTCCTGATAGTTTTTGGGTTTCCGATCACTCTCCTCATCAGCGTTGTATTGGAAGGGAAGGGCAATGCTGTGTGTGACAGGAAAACACCCACACCAGGCAACTTCTGTTAGCTCAGTATTCTAAGCCCTACCCTTAGGGCTGGAGAGGGAAACGGCAATGGGGAAAGAAAGAATACCTTTATTTCTGAGTTGGGCCTCAAGTTTATCGATAGAATCATGAGCATTAAGGAATCTGAATGGAAACTGCCGACTGTGGACCACAGATTTCTGAAAAAGAAGGAAGAACCGTGAGCAGAGGGCCAGGGAAGACGAGGGCTGCAGGGCCTGCAGGACCCGGGGAGACGAGGGTCACGGGGCCTGCAGGGCCAGGACTGTGAAGCAGTAACTCTACTAGGCTTGTAGGAGGATAAAGAGAGAAAAATAGATCTCAAGAAGGAACAGGGAAAAGGAAAGAAAGGTATAAAAAGAGGTTAAAAAGAGGATGTAACAGGAGTCCCACTTCTTTCTTTTATTTTTATCATTTATTTATTCATTCATTCATTCATTCATTCATTCATTTATTTTGGTTTCTCAAGATAGGGTTTCTCTGTGTATCTTTGCCTGTCCTGGAACTCACTCTGTAGACCAGGCTGGCCTTGAACTCACAGAGATCCATCTGTCTCTGTCTCTGCCTCTGGAATTCTGGGATTAAAGGCATGCACCGCCACTGCCTGGCTTCTTTTTATTTTTTTAATTAAAAAATATTTTATGTGTGCAGTACCTAAAGAGGCCAGAAGAGGGCGCCAGATCCCATCAAAATGGAGTCACAGATGCCTGTGAGCAGCCGTGTTGGGGCAGGGACTCCAATCCAGGTCCTCTGGAAAAGCAGCGGTGTTCTTACCCCTTCAAGCCATCGTTCCAGCCCCAGAGCTGCCCCCGAAGTGAGCTAATTCATAGGTGGGAACCTTTCTGCATGTTTTTGAGTTTACAGGGTAATCACAACAGTTATTACTCTCCATTGTAAACTCCTCGCCCTGTCCTCCCCAGCATATCCGTGCTTCCGTACCTATTACACCCCACACAGAAAGCAGCCGGCAGCCATGACCGCTGTCAGCCGTGCAGAGACGCCGCAGCCCCTGCCTACACTCACCTCATGCTGGAGTCTCTGCAGAACGAGCTCATGGTGGCGGGCACTGATCCCGGTGCGTAGCATGTTACACAGGTTCCGGAGCATGGCCATGAAGGGGAGTTTCCCGTTGTCTTCAGACATGGGGGACAGGATAAACAAACTTGCAACCACAGGAGGAAACACAGAGCCACACAGAAGCTCAAACTGGAGAGTGCAATATGTTCTGCTCAACACACTGAGTAGCCTGAGCGGACGATAAAATTTACGGAACTCTGCGTACGGAGTAGCGGTTTCAGGAACAACTTGGGTCGCTAACCATCGGCCCCAGCTGTGGCCCAGCTAGTAAAGTGCACCCCCGTTTTCTTCACCCACCTGACGGAAGGCGACAACTGACTACTGCAAGTTGTGCTTTGACCTTCCACACAGCTCCTCTGTGTAGCCCTGACTGTCCTGGAACTCGCTCTGCGGACCAGACTGGCCTCAAACTCAGAGATCCACTTGCCCCTGCCTCCTGAGTTCTGGGATTAAAGGTGTGCACCACCACCACCTGACTTTTTTCTTTTTAAAATTATTTTGATTCGTGTACATGTGTGTGTCTGTGTGGAAGCATACTCCATTGCAGACGGCTGTGAGCCGCCCTGTGGTTGCTGGGAGGTGAACTCAGGACCTTTGGAAGAACAAGCCGTGCTCTTAACTGTTAAGCAGCAGTATAGTAAAGAGCAAAGCTCAAAATTCCGATCATTTTTGGTTATGCGAGTTAGATGCACCATTTTGTGGAACTTTTCGACACAGGATCTAGGATACCAGAAGCACGAATGGGGAGGAGCGGGAAGGAAGCCGGTGGCCAAGGCTGCCTACCTATGAGCTCCTCCCAGACACCAGCTTTGTTCCCCCGCAAGCTCAGTTCCCTCTCCCAGGTCTCTGGCCGTCGGAGCTTCATCCGCTGCCCGGCTCTGCTAGAATCCCACGGCCCGGGGAGGTGACTCCGAGAGAAGAGCTCTAGGGTGGACGGGTACCTGGGAGAAGAAAGACGGTTCCATGGTTTCAGACAGCCAAAGTTTGGCTCACAGGACTGTCTGCCTAAACCCATACTGCTAGGGCTGCCACAATCAGGGCCATGAAAGACAGGGATGATCACATCCATGCCTGTGTCTGAAACACGGGGTCTCACCTGTAGCCCAGCAGGGCCTGGACATGCTGCGCGGGCTCATGGATATGCAGTCTCTCTACCAACTTCTTCAGGGTGAACCTTGGCAGACTTTTCCTCTCTGGCACTGCATTGTAAGCTGCTTCAAACTGTGGACACAGCCCAAGCACCATGGTGTTAGCTTCATCCACGATTATGGGGATCAGAAATAAAAGCCGTACCATATCAGGAAGTAAAGCATAAAATGATTATATTCTGAGGTGATTTCATTCTCCAAAACTGATTTGACAAAGATCAGAAGCAGCAAGGAAAGCCCTGCGGGGAGGAAGGAGCTCCCAAGGGCAGAGCTGCAACCAAACACTGCAGCAGGGGCAGCTCCTACAGCCCCAGCCACGTGGGAGGCCACGGCAAAAAACTGTACAGCAGATCCCAAGCATGCAAAACAGCATGGCAACACAGTAGGTGATCTCAAACAGAAAAAGAAATAAACGTTAGTTCTTTGGGTTCCAAAAGATAAGGAAGGGGAAAAACAGATTTCTGGGGGTCCCTGTGTTTTATTCACATAAGATTGAACTATCAGGGTTACTAGGGGGCAATGGTTTATAAAACAAGCAAGGCAGGGAATGAGAACAGAGAACATCCTTGTTCTCTCAGAGAAGGAATAAGAAGGCATCTCTTATCTATATCATAAGCCTATAAGAATGGTAGCATCTGTTTGTTTTGAAAACTTTCTGAGCCGGGCAGTGGTGGCGCACGTCTTTAATCCCAGCACTCGGGAGGCAGAGGCAGGCGGATCTCTGTGAGTTCGAGGCCAGCCTGGTCTACAGATCTAGTTCCAGGACAGGCTCCAAAGCCACAGAGAAACCCTGTCTCGAAAACTCCAAAAACAACAACAACAACAAAAAAAAAAACTTTCTGTGAGGGGCTAGAACACTGATTGCTCTTCCAGAGGACCTGGTTCAGTTCCCAGCACCCACAGAGTGACTCACAATGTTTGTAACTCTAATCCCAGGGGGTCTGAGGCCCTCTTCTCGCCTCCAAGAGCACCAGGCACACACGGTACACAGACATGCATGCAGACAAAACACCAGCACCATAAAACAAATAAAATAAAAAGCCTTCATTTGTCTAACTAAATATGTCAGCTGTCAATAAAGTATAACAACAATGACAAAGATGCAAAAAAAAAAAAAAAAAAACCCTTCCCTTTATCCTCTGAACCAAACCTCATAAGCACAACTGAGCCTCCCCGGGTAGGAATAAGTAAGTGTCCTATTTATGGGGATTTATAAATTAATGGGATTCTATTTCTAAATGCAGTTTCAGAGGCAATTGTATGTACGTACAAACAATTCACAAGTGACTCACCGCGATCTGTTCATCTCTAAGGGGCCAAAGGCTCTTTGGAAAACATTTCCCTCTCTCTGAAAGCGGTCGTTCTGTTTTCTGTGGGGACAGGAGAAACAGTTTCAAACAGGGAAACAGAAGTTGCCCCTGCAGATTCCCATTCCAGCAATCCTGAAAGAGTCTCTACTAAACAGGAAGTGAGTTCACAGAGGTGACCCTGTTCTTTCTTGTCCTGAGCCCCACACAGGTCACCTGGACCTCTCTGGCTCCTTTGCTTTCTGATGTGTGAACATGTCAGATACTTCCGTGTGGGTGCCCCAAAGCCCACCATGCTCCTTTATCCTGCCCTTCCCAGAGAAAAGGGGCTGTGACTGCCCAGGGCTGAGGCAAATACTGACTTGGGGACGGGGTGGCTGGCGGGAACGTTTCTTGGATCGGTGTTTCCGTGGATTGTACTTGGCTAGCTGGTACTCGTCAAACTGGGCAAATTTGTCGGTCATGGCAGCACGGAGACAGGCAGGCAGGGGCACCAACTTCTTCTCACCCCCTTCTGCCAGGCTCTGTTGAGGAAAGAGGAGATCAGCAGAAGAGAGAGCCTGCTAACACCTACCCATCCCACCGCTAACACACACACACCCCACAACAGAGGAGATCAGGAGAAGAGAGAGCCAACCGCCCACCCCTAATACACACACACACACACACACACACACACACACACACACACACAACAGAGGAGATCAACAGGAGACCCAATCTCTCACCGCTAACTAACACACACACACACACACACACAATAGAACCCTAGAATCATACAGAAACAAGAATAGGGAACAGTTTCCTAGCCACACATCCAAAATTATATTTCTGTGTACGAGGCAAGACAGTGGTCTTCTCTCTGAGCTCACTGTCATTGTTAAGGATGTTCAGATTAAGGTCAATTATTTTTATCTTAAACCTTGGTCCTGCCCTCGTCAGTATTCTATTAGCCCACTCAGCTCTTATAGAGAAAACCTAGCTCCTCTGGGCACATGGATGGAGGAACCTGAGGGAAGGCTACCCTGTCTGAAAATCTCCTCAGTAAAACAAAGGAAAGGGGGAAAACCATGAGGATCAAAGTGCAGGGTACTAAATACCGTACCTGGTAGAACTCGGCTACCTGGATCCAGTCTGAAGGCAGGTGAACAATGGCAGAGTAATACCGTCGCACATGGGGGCGGCAGGCTGGCAAGAAGGCAGCGATAGCCAAAACTATGTTGGCTACCTCCCGGATGTTAAGCTGCTGCCTGGCGTACAGAGATGCCTGGGATGGAGGGTGGAAAAGATGGACATGTCGGTCACTTATCCCATAGCGCCACGCCCTAAACTATCTTGCTCATTGAGTCTGCCAGTATAACACCTTTCCTGAGCACGCCACAATGCCTACAAAACAGTCGACAGGCCCTGTCCTTGTTTGGAAAACCCTTCACACCAACATCTCTCAAAGACTTACCAATTGCAACATGGATGTTCTGTAGACGTTAAGAGAGAAATAACGAGACAGTGACTAGCTATGATCTTCCTGAAGGCAGTTTCTGAAATCTTTTCAGTGACTTTCAGTTTCAGAATTATGCTAAATTATATTGATTAAGATATTCACTAGATTATTTCTAAGTAAAATAAAGTACTGCAACCTAAAAAAAAAAAGCTTATCCAGGGTTCAAATTGCTGGCTAAACCTGTCATCTTCCAAACCCCATAGAATACATTTCCCTCTAGATCAGACTGGCCCATGGGAATGTCTCAGGGAGATTGTCTTAATTAGTAATGGTGAAGGAGGGCCCACCCACTGTGGGCAGCACTATCTTTAGGAAGGTCACCCTGGACTGTATAACAAACCTATCAAAGAGCCTGGATTGGTACAAATACTTTTAAATTATGGTTGATCAATATTTGTTGATCTGAAATTTTTATTTATTTATTCATTTATTTATCGAGATAGGGTTTCTCTGTGTAGCCTTAGCTGTTCTTGACTGTCTTGGAACTCACTCTGTAGACCAGGCTGGCCTCAAACTCAAATAGATCCACCTGCCTCTGCCTCCCGAGTGCTGGGATTAAAGGTATGCACCACCACCGCCTGGCTCCAATATCTGAAATTTTAAATCTTGGTGCAAAAATATAAAATAAAAGTGCTTGTATATATACACCGAAATGGCATGTGTGTTCATGTCAACATTGTTTGTGATGGCCTAGAAGTACAAATAATTCACTATTAAATTGTAGCTGTGAATAGATAGGCTGTGGTGTATAGATTTATAGCAACAGGAAGCTTCAGCTGCATGCAACATTGTGAATGAATGTGATAACACTGACAAAATACTGTTCTCCCTCCCCATAAGAGCCCAAAGTATAATTCTCTCTATATGTGGAACTGAGGATTGGTGTTTGAAGTGAGTATCCTAATTGTCCCCACCCTTCCCCTCAAGCAAGGAGGATCTAACTGAGGACACTTTCTCCTCACTGGCCACTTGGGCTAAGGGTATTTTTACTGCAGGAGGGAGTGACAGGGGCTGGGTCTGAAGTAGGTTCTGGGAGAGGCTGCGGTTGTTCTGTTACTGGAGCCAGTTAGCCAGGTAAAAGAACTGTGTATGCTAGGCCTGTGTAACCTCAGCATGAGCCTGCACACTAGGCAGGAGCCTGTGTATGCTAGGCATGGCCTGTGTACACTAGGCATGGGCCTGTGTACGCTAGGCAGGAGCCTGTGTAAGCTCGGCATGAGCCTGTGTACGCTAGGCATGGGTCTGTGTATGCTAGGCATGGCCTGTGTACACTAGGAATGAGCCTGTGTAAGCTACGCATGGCCTGTGTACGCTAGCAAGCAGAGTTCTTCCATGGTTCCTCATGTTCCTGTCCTAGCTTCCCCCAGTGATGGGCTGTGACTTGGAAGTGTGAGCCAAAAAGTCTCCTTTCCTTCCCTAAGTCGCTTTTGGTTAGAGTGACTTATCACAGCAACAGAATGAATCTAGAACATGCCTCTTCTCTGGTTCAGACACAGCCATGATCTACTCCACACGTGATATTTTCCACTCCACACGTGATATTATCCACTCCACACGTGATATTATCTACTCCACATGTGATATTATCCACTCCACACGTGATATTATCCACTCCACACGTGATATTATCTACTCCACACGTGATATTATCCACTCCACACGTGATATTTTCCACTCCACACGTGATATTATCTACTCCACACGTGATATTATCCACTCCACACGTGATATTTTCCACTCCACACGTGATATTATCTATTCCACACGTGATATTTTCCACTCCACACGTGATATTATCCACTCCACACGTGATATTATCTACTCCACACGTGATATTATCTACTCCACACGTGATATTATCCACTCCACACGTGATATTTTCCACTCCACACGTGATATTATCTACTCCACACGTGATATTTTCCACTCCACACGTGATATTATCTACTCCACACGTGATATTTTCCACTTCACACGTGATATTTGGAGAAGTGCTTTACTTTCTGGGAGCCTGATCCAAGTCCCATCATGCTAATAGACTTCCAGACCTAACACTGCATTTAGCATGTACAAACCCAGTCCTGGTAAACCTTTTCCCATCTCTCCTTTCTCCATTCCACAGAGCCCTAGGAATCAGGTCCCAGACTCACCCAGAGGAAACACTCTCTCCGCCCCTACCAGGAGCCAGTCACCAGCTCTTCATATGATAACCACATTCATGCCTCCCAGTTCACCTCTTCTTCCCACTCCTTCATTCCACAATACCTTAAGGATGAACTCAGGTTCCAAGGGGGCCAGTTCACGGCAGACTTCAAGGATGGATGTCCGGGTAGGGTCCGATGCACTTTTCACATTTATGTGTGCGGCCAGAGCAGAACACAGTAAGGTCAGCAGAGCCATCTAAGAAGGGGCAGAACAGAAGGAAGGAGAACTCAGGATCTACCCAGACCAGCTTGTATACCAAGGACAGGGGATGGAGAGATGCCTCACTTGCTGTTCCTGCAGAGGACCCAGGTTTAGTTCCTAGCACCAACAGGGTGGTTCATGACCTCCCTTTAACTCCAGCTCCAAAGGCTGCAACGTTTTTAGGAAGAGGAGGCTGAGTCTCAGTGTTAGTCCTAGCCTGAACTCACTATTATAGAGCAGGCTGGCTTCAAACTCCCAGAGATCCACCCGCCTCTGCCTCCCATGCACTCGGACTAATCATCACGTGCCACACCAGGAGGGGTCTGACCTCCAAGCACAAGACACACGGTGCACATTCTCAATGGATTCCAGGTCAGAACGGTGTCTGCCCAACTGGCAGGGTCAAAAGCGAATTGAGACCGGGCGGTGGTGGCGCACGCCTTTAATCCCAGCACTTGGGAGGCAGAGGCAGGCGGATCTCTGTGAGTTCGAGACCAGCCTGGTCTACAAGAGCTAGTTCCAGGACAGGCTCCAAAACCACAGAGAAACCCTGTCTCGAAAAACCAAAAAAAAAAAAAAAAAAAAAAAAAAAAAAAAGCGAATTGAGAAGCAGGGAATGAGAACAGGATCATGTACCTTCTGCCATCTCCCTAGGGAGAAGCCCTGGTTCTGGTCTCTTCCCTCACCATTCCCTGCACCACCAACCACCCAAGTTTTACCTTCTTTTCCTGGAGGATCCGATCAGTGGTTTCCAAATGAGATTCCGAGTCTCCAGATGCGAGTTTTGGGACCGGCGCATCCAGCTCCTCTTCCTCTCCCAAGCTTACACAGTACAGCGGCATTTGGACTTGTGTGATCTCTTTCTGTCCCTGCACTTCCTTTCCTTCAGAGAAGCACCTCTGACCCTAGAGACAGTGGCAGTTACAAACCACACCGAGTACTACAGCCTTCAAAGAAGGATCAAAAGTGTCTCCCAAAGACAATGAAGGCCCATATCTCTAAGCCCCACTAACCACCGTTAGTCCATCCTATCTCAGCTTGGGCTCTTATGCTACCTTTCCCTACTCAGGCTCCTCAACTTTCTGCCCTGGGGCTCTGCAATCTTCCTGGCTGCCATCTCACGACTGCCATTCTGGCAGCCCAAGACCTCTCATACACCTTCTAACTGCAGGATGGTGCTTTCTGAGTAGAAGAATGTCAAGTCCCACGTCAATCCCCCAGAAGCAAAGAGCTTCTCCATTCGCTACCACCTCCCTGATAGGGCCGTTGGAGATTCAGTGGAATTATGTATGTTTGACTCTGCAAATTGCAAAACCCCAAATCACAGCAGGGTAGCAGCAGTTGTGCTTTGAGCCAGAACTGTGTGAAGCACATTTTTACTGGGATGTCAGCTTTGCCTGAGGCTAACTTGTTAGTTAGCAGAGACACCATAAGGTTCAGGTAAACTTTCCCCCAAGAGTCCACAGAGGAAGTATGTTCCTGTCTGCCAATTCTGATCTATATACTAAGTGTGTTCACATAGATCTGTTGAGCGGACACGTGTCAGCACACGAGTACACAGGACATGAGTTCTGATGTAGCAGCTACTGCACATCTAACCTCGGACGCACCCCGCTGACTGCTGTGAAAATTGTGCTGGCCTGCTTCCTGATCCGAGGCTTTCTGGAGACATGGACTGTTCTTGAGATCTATCACCCAGAATCTCTGCACTAGACATTTGGTAAGAATGAAGATGAAGATACCAGTGAAGACAACCCTAAGGTACAGAGTAACTCGGGAAAGGCCATGACTCTGCGGTTCAATTCCTAGAACTCTCCCAGAGAAACAAAGGGCTGAAACCAAAATGCTCCGAGAAAAGGTCTCCAGACACAGAAATCAGAGGAGGAAACTAAGGCACTGAAATCTAGCGATAATAACAGATAAGGCTAGAATCAAGATCAGCATCCAAAAACAATTACCAAAGCTAGTTCCTGAACTCCAGTAGTAGCAGGGATGGGTCTCAGGGTCCTGGAACAAGCTGGAAGGTCCGGATTCGCAGAGTAACATGGAACCTTCTTGATAGGAGACTCAGGGAACAGGCAATTGCTAGTGTTTGGGCTATGCAAATCAGCCTGCATTGTGTGAGCTACATGAAGACCCTGGAGCAAGGGGCTGGTAGATGCGGTGCTCTTGACAGTGGATAGGGTGGCTAGACATCGGTTCTCCAGGGAGAGGACA
This sequence comes from Microtus obscurus, assembly GCA_963919715.1. Lineage (NCBI taxonomy): Eukaryota > Metazoa > Chordata > Mammalia > Rodentia > Cricetidae > Microtus > Microtus obscurus. The sequence continues at coordinate 1,127,090 of CAWTZC010000431.1, read as the reverse complement.
TCAGAGTGGAGAGATGTTTGTCCACATAGCTTCTCCAGGGGCTGGAGGTCAGGGAGCATGGTCAGGCACCGGTTCTCCAGAGAGAGGATGTCAGGGTGGACAGACGTCTGTCCACATAGCTTCTCCAGGGGCTGGAGGTCAGGGAGCAAGGTCAGGCCCCGGTTCTCCAAGGACAGGATGTCTGGGTGGACAGACGTTTGTCCACATAGCTTCTCCAGGGGCTGGAGGTCAGGGAGCAAGGTCAGGCCCCGGTTCTCCAAGGAGAGGACGTCAGGGTGGACAGGCACATGCCTACAGAGTTTCTCCATCGCTGCTGTACCGCCAACATATACCTGGAGGGAAGAGCAGGTGATGAGCTGTGTTAGAAACATACCAACTCCAGATTCACCCGCTTGTGCCAATGATACACAAAGAACAAACCATATTTTTATTTCTTTTTAAAATTAGGTCTGTATGTATTAGTAGCAGTAGTGTTTAGTGTGTGCATGTGTGTGTATGTACTGGGGAAGAGGTATGTGTATAAGTTCAGCCACATGTGTCACAGCACACGTGAAGTTAGAGGACAACCCTTGGGGGTTGGCTTTCTCCTTCAAACACTGGGATTAGGGATTGAGCTCAAGTGGTCAGGACTGCACAGCAAACACTTTTAGCCCCTGAGTCACCTTGTTGGCTTTTTTTTTTTTTTTGATTCATCCAGAGAGAATTCCAGGGGAACAAAGTGGGGAAAGGTAAAGCTTAGCGTGAAAAGAAAGCCTGGCACGGTGGAGACCTGCCTAGCGGAAGAGAGAGGAGGGCATCAAAAAGACCAGCCTGGGCTGCATTGCAAATTCCAGGCCTCTGGGAGAACGTGTCCAGCTTATTCCCCTGTCTCTGTACTAGAATGGGTGGGGGACAGTAAGGGCAGGCGTGGCACACACCAACCCTCTCAGCACTGGAGGCAGAGGCAGGAGGATCAGGAGATCAAGGTTATCCTTGGTTGTCTAGCAAGTTTCTCCAAAAGGGGTGAGGAGTTAGGAAGATGGGTCAGCTGATGAAGCACCCACAGGTGGATTCTTCCAGCGAGCTGGCCAGCCAGCCTACCAAAAGCAAGCTGGGAAGCAACCGAGTAAGGCACCTGACGTGCCCGCTAGCCTGGAGATAGTGTATATACATCCGCACATGTCCATACTATGGCACACACGAACATGTACACACACACACACCCCACACAATGAGTAATAATGAATCCCAGAATTAATCCAAGATTGTTTTATTTTTTTTGCTTGTTTATTTATTTATTGTTGAAAAAGGTTTCACTACATAGGTTTGACTGTCCTGGAACTACTATACAGACCAGGCTGGCCTTGAACTCACAGAGAACCACCTGCCTCTGCCCCCCCCCCCCCCCAGTGCTAGGATTAAAGGCATATACAACCACACCGTCCAACCACATACTTCAAAATTGAAAAACAAGTTCTCAAAATAAAAATTAAGTTAACAGGAAAACAAAGACATAATTTTTTTTTCTTCCCTGGAGTTTATGGAGATTCAGATGAACCAAATCGCAAACTTTATGCCCATGTCCCAGAGATACTGCTATTGATTCAAACACTTTCTGTGCATATATACAAGTATGTACATCTGCCCTCACTTCTACCTCCCGCCCCTTTTCTTTGGCTTCACAACTGGGGCCATACTTCAGACTTTATTCTGGTCTGGGGAAGTCGTGAAGGCCTGCTATGTTTGCACCATAGCGTCCACCTCTCTGTGTTAAGCGCGGTGGTCAGTCTAGCGGGTTTAGCACCCCTCATTTGTGACAGTCACTCCTTCTAGGGCACTTAAGGCAAAAGGAATCTGTTCTCCACCCCACACCCACCAGGCTGCCCGGAAGGACCAGGCGACTGCACTGCGCTCGCCCGGAGGCCCTGCCCGGAGTCCAGCCACTCAGGACTCAGCCAGGGTTCTACCTGCGCTCTGGACTGGAAAAGCTGTGCACAGTGAGGGGCGCGTTGGTTCGCAGCAACAGGGAGCAGAGAGCGGCCTGGGTCGCCGGTGGAAAGGTTGGAAACGGAACTGAAAGGGCGCAGGAGCAAGGGCGAGGCTGGGCTGTGGGCGGGGCGGGGCTGAGGGCGGGACTGCAGCGGGGAATACAATCACAAATGCTGGGAAGGCAGACTTGTGCTAACCACACCCGGTTTGGGTCATAGGGTTCCCTGATTCATACTCAAAGCCAGGCCAACTTTACCAGCTGCTGCATCCCTACCCAATACAGTCGTATTCTGAAGGTATTGTGTATCTTCGAAATCCCCCAAAGGCTTACGTGCTAAAAACATGATTGCCAGCTTGGGCCAGCTATTGCAAGGTGGCGAAACCTTTAGAAAAGAGTCAAAGCTCGGAGAATGTGCTCTTGAAGGGACTATGAGAGTCAGATCTCTTCTCTGCCTCTTCCTTCCTTCCATCCACCATGGAAGTGAACAGTTTCCTCCACCAGTGTTCCCCACCCCACTCCACCCCACCCCACTCCACCCCACCCCACCCCACTCTACCCCACTCCACCCCACTCCACCCCACGCCCTCCATGAACTGCTTTGCCCCAAGCCAAAAGTAAGAGAGTCAAGAGACTGTCAGCAGAAACCTCTGAAACTAAGATCCAGAATGGTGGCACACACATTTAATCCCAGTTTGTTTGTTTGGGTTTTGTTGTTGTTGTTGTTGTGTTTTGTTTGTTTTGAGACAAGGTCTCTCTAGCCGTGGCTGTCCTGGAACTCACCCTGTAGACCAGGCTGGCCTCAAACTCACAGAGATCCACCTGCCTCTGCCTCCCAAGTGCTGGGACTAAAGCTATGCACCACCATGCCCAGCAATAAACTTTTTAAAGTTTTGATTTGGGGGGTTTTGGCTTTTGTTTTTAGATAGGGTCTACCTATAAAGCCCTGGGTGTCTTGGTGTTAGATGAAGCTGACCTTGAATTCACAGAGATCCACCTGCTTGGAAAATAAGAGAACTTGTTTTTTTGCAGAAGACCCAGGTTCAGTTCCCAGTACCCATACTGTGCCACGTGCCACACAACCACTGGAAACTCCGGTTACCAATGCTGCCCTCTCCAAACCTCCCAAAGCACCTGGTATGCACGTCTCTGGAGGCAAAACACTCATAAACACAAAATGAAAAGATTTAAACTACTCATAGCCAGCACACCCTATAATTCCAGAGATTTTAGAGGCTACAACAGAAAAATCCTAAGTTTCAGCCTGGTAACTTAGGGAGCATTTGTCTCTAAATTAGAAACAAACCAATAAGCAAAAACCCTAAAGATAAATCGTAATCTCAGTGATTTTTTTTTTGTTGTTGTTGTTGTTTTGTTTTTCAAGACAGGGTTTCTCTGTGGCTTTGGAGCCTGTCCTGGAACTAGCTCTGTAGACCAGGCTGGTCTCAAACTCACAGAGATCCACCTGCCTCTGCCTCCTGAGTGCTGGGATTAAAGGCGTGCGCCACCATCGCCCGGCTCTCAGTGAATTTTTAATAAACGTGAAAGACGGGCAGAATCATTCAAACTTGTAAATACAAGAATGCCCCTCACTGTGGACATGCTGTGCACATTTCTAAATGTCCAGCAGTCTTGTGTCCCTCCTATTAAATAGTGGATGCCAAAAATAAGCCTGACTGTGTGCGTGTGCGTGCGTGTGCGTGTGCGTGCATAGAGAATACATCTAAATCATCCCAAGTGTGCAGTAACACCCATATTAATAGCTGTCAATCTCAGTGGAAATCTCCCTATAGGGAAAGAAGTTGAGTTTGCTGATGCTGCAACCAGACCTCAAACACCTAAAAGAAGCAGCTTTGCAAGGTTACTAGAATAGGATGTTCTGTTTTGCTTTCTGTTGTTGTGATTTAAAACAAACAAACAAACAGAAGCCTGTTCTATTCCCCCTCGCAGGGAGAGCCCATGCCCTACTTGGGTGTTCCTTGTTACTTAGCCTGTCCAGATTTATGGATTGTAGCCTGGTTGTCCTTTACTTTCCAGCTAATGTCCAGTTATGAGTGAGTATATACTATGTTTGTCTTTCTGGATCAGGATTACCTCACTCAGGATGGTTTTTTCCTAGTTTCATCCATTTGCCTTCAAATTTCAAGACGTCAGTTTTTAACCAGCTGAGTAATAGTTCACTGTGTAAATGTATCACACTTTCTTTATCCATCCTTTGGTTAGGGCACCTCTAGGTTGTTTCCAGGTTCTGCTATTACAAATAAAGCTGCTATGAAGATAGTTAAGCAAGTGTCCGTGTGGTAGGATTGAGCATCCTTTGGGAATATGCCCGAGTGGTTCTGGGTGGACTGGGGGAGGGGGTTGGGGTTGGGAACTCAAGGGATCAGGTTGGGGATGGATGGAGTGGGAGAGATGGCTGGAAGGTGGGGCATTCGGGGTCAGGTTGAAACCTGATGCAATGGAAACTCCCACGAGTCTTCAGGAGGACCCCAGCTAAGACTCCTAGCAACAGTGACTCTGCAGCTTGAACTGGCGATCTCCTGTGATCAGATTGGTGACTATGCCAGTTGTCAGCAGAGAGCCTCCATCCAGTAAGCAATGGAAACAGATGCAGAGACCCACAGCCAAACATTAGGCTGAGCTCAGGGAACCCTGCAGAAGACAGGGAGGAAGGACTGTAGGAGACAGAGGGATCAAGGTCACAAGAAATGCCACAGAAACAGCTAACTTGACTACTAGAAACTCAAAGTCTGAATCACCAACCAGAGAGCGTGCATGGGACCGACCTAGGACCTCCACATGTATGCGACAGTTTTGGAACCTGATCTACTTTTAGGACTCCTAACAGTAGGAGCAGGGGCTGTCTCTAACACTTTGGCTGGCTCTTGGGAACCTATTCCTCATACCGGATTGCCTTACCTATCCTTACTCTAAGGGAGGAGCCTAGTCTTACTGCAGCTTGATATGCCATGCTTTGTTGATACCCATGGGGACCTGTCTCTTTCTGAACAGAAACAGGGGAGGAGTGGATGGGGGTTAGGGATGGAGGGAAAGAGAATGAGAGGAGAGGAGGGAGGGGAGACTGCTGTTGGGATGAGAAAGAGAAAGGTGGGAGGGAGCAAGGGAGGGAAAAACCTGACAACAACAACTTGGGAGGAAAGATCTATCCTCCTGGGAAAGCAAGGTAGAAACTATAGAGGAACTGGCTTGCTTCCTGCCTCTGCTCAGCCAGCTTTCTTACACATCCCATGCCCATCTGACCAAGGGTAGCACCACCCATGGTGGCCTTGGCTCTCCTCATCAATTAGTAAAAACAACAATAAAGTACCCCACAGACGTGTCCATAGGCCAGTTTGACCAGGTCAGTTCCTCATCCGAGAGCCCCTCTTCCCGCGCGTGTCAAGTTGACAATAAGAGGGCGCATCCCATGGTTCAGCAGTTAGAAGCACTGAGCCCTACTCCTGCTGAGGACCAAGATCCAACTCTCAGTACCCGCATAGTGCTAGCCATGGCAACTCCAGTTCCAGAGGATCTGAATCCCTCTTCTGGCTTCCTCAGGCAATACGCTCAAAACACTCACACACAGAAAATTAGTAAATATGTATTTTATTTTATTTTTTAAAAAAAGATAGCCATCAGAAGAGACATAGTGAGAAAAAGGAACTAAGAGGAGAGACCCATCAATAACCTTCTTTTTCTTTTAGGTGGTGCTGTGGGTGCTGAGCAGGCACTCTGTGACAAAGTTACACCCTCAGTCATTAAAGATCGTCATTAGATATGATCCGAATCGAGCGGCCCTTCAGAAAGTACACACTCCTGTAGGCTCAGCAGGAAACATTGCCTTTGCAGACAGAAAGGTGGGAGAGGCAGACTGGGTATTTCAGATACTTCCCTGACGACTGTGGACAGCAAGACTTAACAGCAGAAAAACGATTGGTTAACTAAGGGTTAAGACAAAGGCATCGTCCCTGTCCCTGCAGCTGAAACTAGGTTGTGACCTTTGAATCCCAGTTCTCAGCTCAGGTGAGGTCTCAAGTTTCCTGGAGCTTTAACCTCAGTAAGGGTATTTTGATTTTTGTTTGTTCGTTTGTTAATTTGTTTGATGGGTTGGTTTGGCTCTTTGAGAAACAGTCTTTCTTACTACAAAGTGCTGCTTGTCCTGGAACTCATCATGGAGACTAGGCTGGCCTTGAACTTGAAGTGATCCTCCTGCCTCTATATCCCCTGTGCTGTGGGCTCATAGGCATGGTCTACCACACCAGTTTCCATTTTTAGTGTAGAAATGTAATCCGAAACAATGGTTTCCTGTGATTTTTATTGAACAAGTTTAATAAGGAATAAAACTTCCATACTGAATTGTAAGTATATACATTAAAAATTTGACAGGCATAATTACTTGTCTGTAATCCAAGCACAGAAGCAGAAGCAAGAGACTTGTTGTATGTTTAGGATCAAACTCCAAGCCAGCTAGTGTTACATACATGAGATCCTAGCTTAAAAAACAAAACAACAACAACAAAAACAAACTACAAATTGAATTGGACTTAGTTTCCAGAGACAGTCCTCAACACTGACCAAATGCCTGCGTTTGCTTCCTTACACCTCACTTCCTGAGCCGCAGTGTCTGTGGGTTGGAGCGTCTGTGGGTCGGAGCGGCAGCGTCTGTGGGTCGGAGCACGAGCGGCAGCGTCTGTGGGTCGGAGCACAGCGTCTGTGGGTTGGAACACGAGCGGCAGCGTCTGTGGGTCGGAGCACGAGCGGCAGCGTCTGTGGGTCGGAGCACAGCGTCTGTGGTTTGGAACACGAGCCGCAGCGTCTGTGGGTCGGAGCACGAGCGGCAGCGTCTGTGGGTCGGAGCACGAGCCGCAGCGTCTGTGGGTCGGAGCACGAGCCGCAGCGTCTGTGGGTTGGAGCACAGCGTCTGTGGGTTGGAGCACGAGCCGCAGCGTCTGTGGGTTGGAGCACGAGCGGCAGCGTCTGTGGGTCGGAGCACGCTTTCCTTCCATCGCTCTCACTGGTGAGCTAGGGGCCCTGACAGTTAAGTCACTCTTCGGAGCCTATGAGACACTCTGCCGTTTTCCACCACGGAGAATTCATTTAATCCCCCAATGTCATATTTTCTTCATTTTCAAGTGCTTAAATAACTGCTCAACTTTAAATTTTATTCTCTTAGATTGACTTTTAACGTCATGTGCAGTGTGTCTGCACGTTGCCCTCAGTGGGGGGGGGGGGGGGGGGGGCAGAGGAACTGGAGTTGCGGTCACCTGGCATGAGCCCTGGGGATTAAACTCAGGCCCTCTGGAAGAGCAGAGTATACTCTTAACCACTGAGCCATCTCTCTAGCCTCTATAATTTGTTTTTTTTTTTTAAGTTAGCGTACAAAGTAATGGATTTAATTATGACATTTTTGTAAATAGTTTTTAATCCTTAGAGATTTCGTTCAATGCATTTTGATTACATTCACCCCCTCTTCTTCCCCTTATTATGGAATTTCCGTATTCACATGCCATCACGGTCTATACCCCGCTCCCTGGCTCCCTCTGGCTCCACTCCTCCCCAGTAGCTGCCCCTACGTCACGTGTCCACCATCATCCTTCCTTTTCCCCCTTTTCACCTCCCTTAAGATCTCTTCCTCCCCAGCGCGTTTCCCTCTCCCAGTTACGTACAGCCCTGACTGTTGCTGAGTGACATTGAGCGTCAGCCCCTATGGGTAAGAATAATACATACACCAGCTCTCCTCTGAGTTGCCAGTATTCCTTCCCTTCAATCTTTGGAAGCCTTAATGTTCTTATCGCAATTTTATCTGGTTAGTTTGTGTGTATGCACACATGCAAGCATTCTCGTAGCGCACTTATGAAGGTCAGATAGCCAGCAGGAAATGTCTTTCCCCTCCAGAAGGCAGGTTCCAGCATCAAACTTTGTGGTCAGACTTAGCAGCCTGTCTCTACCGACAGAGCCACCTGGCAGGCCCGGGAAGCCCTTTTGAAAAGTCTCTTACATCTATTAAAATTGCTTGCAGTAGTAGTCAGTTTTATTTGCCACCCATTGTCCTCCTCCACTTTGATTCAACAAACCTCTGCCAAGTGCAAAGGGCCATGCTACAAGCCATAAACTACAGGGATATATAGTGTGTTGGGTGTAGAGAATTTCCAGCAACATCCCGGAGAAGACAGACTTTGAACTGGGAAGGACAAACCTCTGATAAGACGCTTAAAAGGGAGCAACAAAATCTGGAATGAAAACACCATTGACTTTCTCTGAATATTTTCCCCTTCATCTCCAACAACTTCCTTTCAGAGTGTGTATTTCTTCTGCAAAACCACCAACAACTTTACTATTTTTCTAAAAAAGCCAACTGCACTTGGTTCTGTTACTTTTATTTACAAAAAATATTAGGCTCACATATAAAGTCTTTATATGGAAGAAACAGTAATTAAATTACAAGCTCTCAGGAAACAATCTTGTTCTTCAAATAACGGACTATGCGAAAGCTATGCTTTGTCTGATTTTAGTAGAGAAGCCATTCAGAAAACATGGGTTTATAATAAGCTTCCATCTGTGAGTTGTCTGCACCTTTCCTGATATTTATGAGGCTCTCTCTTTTTCTATCATGTGAACTATTGATGTCCCATAGATTTTTAGAAACACAGGTTTTGCTACGTTCCATTAATTTGCACGAGTTCTCCCTAGTAACAAGTTCTTTGCATATATTGGAATCTGAGTTGGCCCAGAGGGCAAAGCCACTCGCTGCCAAGACTGACAACCTGAGGTTGATCCCCAGAACCCACGTTGTTATGGGGTAGAAGTGGGGTAAGAGGCTCCTGGTTTCTTTTCTGTGGGGCGACAAAGCATTGGACCCCTGGGAAAGACAGTAGACAGAGCTGGAAAGGAACAACGGCAGCAGATCCCAGGGAAATGCAAGGGACAGCCAAAGAATGGAGAGCACAGAAATGACACACTTTTCAGAACAGACAGAAGGATCTCCGTCGTTGTTAGGGTTGCTCGTGCTGTGATGAGACACCAGACCAAAAGCAAGGTGAGGAGGACAGGGTCTGTTTGGCTCACACTCGAGCATCACATTTCTTTTGGTTTTATTTTTCCAGTTTTTGTTTATTGATTTTTATTGAGCTCTACATTTTTCTCTGCTCCCCTCCCTTCCTCTCCCCTCCTCTCTTCAACCCTCTCCCAAGGTCCCCATGCTCCAAATTTACTCAGGAGATCTTGTCTTTTTCTACTTCCCATGTAGATTAGATCTATGTAAGTCTCTCTTAGTGTCCCCATTGTTGTCTAGGTTCTCTGGGATTGTGATTTGTGGGCTGGTTTTCTCTGCTTTATGTTTAAAAACCACCTATGAGTGAGTACATGTGATAATTGTCTTTCTGGGTCTGGGTTTCCTCACTCAAAATAATGTTTTCCAGCTCCACCCATTTGCTTGCAAATTTCAAAATGTCACTATTTTTTTCTGCTGTGTAGTACTCCATTATGTAAATGTACCACATTTTCCTTATCCATTCTTCAGTCGAGGGGCATTTAGGTTGTTTCCAGGTTCTGGCTATGACAAACAATGCTGCTATGAACATAGCTGAGCACATGTCCTTGTGGCACAGTTGAGGATCCTTTGGATATATACCCAAAAGTGGTACTGCTGGGTCTTGAGGAGGGTTGTTTCCTAATTTTCTGAGAAATCACCACACTGGTATCTAAAGGGGCTGTACCAGCTTGCACTCCCACCAGCAATGCAGAAGTGTTCCCTTTACCCCACATCCTCTCCAAAATAAGTTGTCGTCAGTGTTTTTGATCTTGGCCATTCTTACAGGTGTAAGATGGAATCTCAGAGTTGTTTTGATTTGCATTTCTCTGATGACTAAGGATGTTGAACATTTCCTTAAGTGTCTTTCAGCCATTTTAGATTCCTCTGTTGAGAGTTCTCTGTTTAGGTCTGTACTCCATTTTTTAATTGCATTATTTGTGCTTTTGATGACCAATTTCTTGAGTTCTTTGTATATTTTGGAGATCAGACCTCTGTCTGATGTGGGGTTGGTGAAGATCTTTTCCCATTCTGTAGGCTGTCATTTTGTCTTGTTGACTGTGTCTTTGCTTTACAGAAGCTTTTCAGTTTCAAGAGGTCCCATTTATTAACTGTTTCTCTCAGTGTCTGTGCTGCTGGGGTTCTATTTAGGAAGTGGTCTCCTGTGCCAATGTGTTCAAGTGTGCTTCCCACTTTCTCTTCTATAAGGTTCAGTGTGGCTGGCTTTATGTTGAGGTCTTTGATCCATTTGGACTTAAGTTTTGTGCATGGTGATAGATATGGGTCTATTTTCATTCTTCTACATGTTGATATCCAGTTATGCCAGCACCACTTGTTAAATATGCTTTCTTTTTTCCATTTGATAATTTTTGCTTCTTTGTAAAAAATCAGATGTTCGAAAGTATATGGATTAATACCTGGGTCTTCAATTCAATTCAATTGGTCCTCCTGTCTGTTTTTATGCCAATACCAGAGTACTTTCAGTACTGTATGTAGCTCTGTAGTAGAGTTTGAAATCAGAGATTGTGATAGCTCAAGAAGTTGAAGTTCTTTTATTGTACAGGATTGTTTTGGCTATCCTGGTTTTTTTTGTTTGTTTGTTTGGTTGGTTGTTTTTTTTTTTTTTTTTTTTTGCTTTTCCATATGAAGTTGAGTATTGTTCTTTGGAGGTCTGTGAAGAATTTTGCTGGGATTTTGATGGGTATCGCATTGAACCTGTAGTAATTGAACCTTTTGGTAACACTGCCATTTTTGCTATGTTAATTCTACCTACCCAAGAGCATGGGAGATTGTTCCACTTTCTGGTGTCTTCTTTAATTTCTTTCTTCAAAGATTTAAAGTTCTTGTCATACAAGTCCTCCACTTTTTTGGTTAGAGTTACTCAGAGATATTTTATGCTATTTATAGGTATTGTGAGCAGTGATGTTTCTCTGATTTCTTTCTCAGCCCATTTATCATCTGTGTAAAGGAGGGCTACTGATTTTTTATTTATTTATTTATTTATTGCTAATCTTGTATCCTGCTACATTACTGAAAGTGTCCCTGGTCCTGCTTGGGGTTGGCCCTGCAAAGGTCTCTGGCTCTGATCTACTCCCTTGGAGGTCCCAGACCAAGGCCCACACCCGCAGAGGTCTCTGGCTCTGGCCCACTTACAAATGTCCCTGGTCTGGACCAGCTTTGGCTCCTGTGGAGCTCTCCGCCTCTTTTTAAGACTTGCATGTATGCCTGAAGGCCAGAAGAGGGCACCAGATCTCATTTTGGAGGGTTGGGAGCCACCATATGGTTGCTGGGAATTGAACTCAGGACCTCTGGGGGAGCAGTCAGTGCTCTTAGCTGCTGAGCCATCTCTCCAGATTCACACACACACACACACACACACACACACACACACACACACCACACCACACCACACCACACCACACCACACCACACCACACCACATCACATCACATTTCAGTGTGAAAGAAGTCAATACAGGAATTCAAGAAGGGCAAGATCCTTGAGGCAGGAGCCGATGCAGAAGCCCAGGAGGGGGCTGCTTGTTTACTGGTTTTCTCCTCATGGCTTGCTCAGCCTTGTTTGTTATAGAACCCACCACCAGCCCAGGGATGGCACCACACACAATGGACTGGGCCCTCAGCATCAGCCACTAATTAAGAAAACACCCTACAGGCTCACCTACAGCCTACATTATGGAGGAATTTTCTTAATTGAGGTCTCCTCCTCTCAGATGACTCTAGCTTGTGCCAAGGTGACATAAAACTAGCCAGCACACTCCCTAACTACCTTCTAAATATTTGCATTTACACCCATAGATAAGTGAGGTCCTCACCCCTCATCGAGGCAGCTTCTCTTGGCAGCAAAGACCATTACAGAATACTGCACCCAACCAGCATGCAGTTGTGGAGCACAGCCCCAGTGGGCACAGCCAAGGCTCGGGGATCACTGTGGAAGAGAGGGTGGAAAGCCTGAAAGAACCAGGGGACCGAGGCGTTTACTATGAGATTGTGCCTCCTAGGTATGTCAGATGCTACCCCAGAGGTCACACCAAAATGGCTGCCCAAGCATGTCCTGAACTGTGAACGGACACTTAAAAGAAGTCCCACACTCGCTCAGAAATGAGAAACAGATAGTATTTATTTAGGGGTAAAATCACAAATCAGAATTCTCTGCTTGAATGGTGGACATAGATCAAATCCAGCAATCCAACAATCCGAACGAGCAGCCTGCAAAAAGGAGGGAAAAAAGGGCTGGATGCAGGCTCTGCATCCGTGTATATAGTGTAAGAGGCCACGCCCCAGCAGGCGGGTAACCAAACAGGAAGTGCACTCAAGCAATTTGCAAAATGTGCAACAAATGACAGAAACAACTGGCTACCTGGGCAATCACCCAAAGTCTCATTTGTAACGTTGAAGCAACCAACTCTGGCTAAGGCCTAGAGTAACTGACAGACCATTTTCACAGGCAGGAAAACTTTCAAAACTGTCTTACCCTGTCTTGGTGAGATTTCACAGTCCTGTTTTGTAAGGGCCCTGGTCTCCCTTATTCCTGGGCTGCATTGGCAGGGACAGTTTATAATCAGTTAACTAAGCTTCCTGTGTGTCTCCGTGCTATCCCTGCCCACCTGGTGATTAGCTGCAGGTAATCTTCTTCTATTCGGCTGATCTCCTTTCGAATGACCCTGGTCTCTGTCTCTTTTGTTCAATCTCCAAGTCCTTGCCCTGACTAGCATTTCGGTACAGCTGCACGCGAACTGTACCGAAGGTGTAACACCAAAACCGGGTGTTACACTGTTTTATCCATTTCCAGATACTATATATCTTGTCAGTGGTTGAGGCACAGGCAGTTCTTTGCCCAAAGGCCAGTTTTGCCGAGAAGAAAACAAGCTCCAAGTGGAGTGTCTTTGGTGCAAGGGAATAGATCGGTGCTGCCAGTAGCAATTGTGTCTCACTTCAACAGAACTCTAAGTTATTTAAATGCCATTTTTTACAGCTCTTTGAAGTGGTTAAAGATTATCTATCTATGCAGAATATAATCTCTATGTATCTAAAGAACCTGATTAGTCTAACTATAAGTATGACAAACATAGATAATCTATAATTCTTAATACCTATAAAATTTAAAGACTAAGACAATAAACAACTGTGCAATAAATGAGGACAATGACCTCCAAATGTAAACAATGTATAAGTATCTTGATTAGAGGTAGAAATGTACATTGCAATATAATAAATTTATATCAATATATAAAAAGTATTTTAAGCAGAGATTGAAGCATGCATGCATACAATATTCAGTATAATTTAACTTTGTATCAATATACAAGAATCTATACCAATGTAATTGCCTATAAACAATAACTCACAAATATTCACTCTATGACTCACTATTATTATTGATGTTCTAAAAACCGGAGGGGTACCGGCGGGGTTCTAAGGCCGGCGGGGTGTGTGGACGGACACGCGGGACAAACAAACACATATGGCGAAGACAAACACAGACACGCGGCTCCCGCGGGTGCATTTAATGGGAGGGGGATGACACAGGGGGAAGGGACAGGTGCGCGAAACACACGGGAAGGGGAAAAGGGAAGGGCCAGGCCTCGTGGCCATCTTTTAACGGGGACTGCAGGGGTGTTTGGGAAGGATGACCTCACACCTGCACGCACAGGTGTACGTGATACAGGGGGATTCTGGGAGCTGTAGTTTCCAACAGAACCACATTCCGACATCTTTTGATTTATAAAAAATTGGGGGGGGGGATAGGGGCGTAGCCCGGTCTCTCGTAACTGCTTCCTGCTGGCTTTGGGCGTTGAGGGGTTCAGGGGGTGTCCGGTGATCTTGACGGTGTTCCGTTGGTTTTGTTGGCATTTTGGGGTGGTTGTCCTGTAGGTCCTCTTGGCAATGTCCTGTTGGTTTCCTTTAGGTCCTCTTGGCGATGTCTTGTTGGTTTTGCTGGCATTTTGAGATGGTTGATTGAAGGAATCACATCTGTGAGTAAGCTCATACCAATCTATTATCCCATTCAATTTTTTTCAAAGAGATCCTTAAGCCTACAAAATTTCTCCCTCAACTCCCAACCCTATACCAATTATAATCAACTCCTAAATGATATCCTAACCCTGAGGACAACTTTGTTGGGAGAGGGGACATCATCTTCCAGAATTACTTGGAACTGTCATGGGGGCAACATGCTTTCTATGGGATCCGTGAAAGTAAAATAATGGTTAAGTTCCGAGATTAATATCTGGAATAATTGTAAATAGTCTCTGAGTATTTGGTGGAGGTCTGGCCAGAACATTGTAAAAATGTGCACCATTTCAGCTAACCAAGTTGGAACCATCTTGATCAGCTGATACCCAAAACAGGTCTTTTATAGTAGCACTATCAGCATCGTGATGTCATATCAACCAGGTGGAGTTGTTGTTATCGGGGCCCCATCTTCTTCCTGGAAACTTCAAAGATTACGTAGGAAAATTTATTGTTCATTGTGGAAAACTTAAGCATTATTTACATAGACATATATGACATATATATTCAATAAAAGGTATAATAAAGATAAAAATAGATATGAAGCAAAGTAAAATTTTTTATAAATACTTTTTTTTGTCCCATATCATGGCTACTGACATGAGATAGAAACTCTGGGTTTTTCTTTTAACAACTTGCTTGAATTTAAAGGACAAAGCCGTTGTCCAACTCCAAAACCAGCTCTATATATCTATAAATATAAATACATACATTTTTTTAAGATTTGTGCTTAACGAATCATATTTGATTTTCCTGATGATCCTTTTTGGGTAGTTGTTTTTATATCTGTCAGTATTCAAACATCCAGGGTCTCTTGAATTTTTTGAAGATGAGTGTTTTCCTGCAAAGACAAAAACAGGATCCTGTCCCCAGCCTATATGTTTTCCTTACCACCTGTATGGTTATCACTATTGTGGACGAGCTGCCATTTCTCCTTTCCAAGAGGTTTCTCCTCTTCAAACCAAATCTTTATTAATTTTGATGGTATCCACAATTTTTCTTTTCCTGTGGAAACAAGAGCAAAACCCCTTCCCCAACGCAGCACATCTCCTGGCTTCCATTGAGAGGTCAGCACATCCTTGGAATAAACTGTTTGATTTAATTCAGAAGACTTTTCTATTATCAAATGTCTCTCTGCTGCTGTTGTCCCTTTCTCATTAGCATTAAGAAAATTCAAGGTTAATAAAGCATTATGCAATCTATTTTGGGGGGCATCTCCGCCCCTTTCTGTTTGTTTAACATATCCTTTATGGTTTGATTTTATCTTTCTGTAACTGCCTGACCTGTAGGATTATTTGGTATACCTGTAACATGATTAATATTATAATAAGCAAAAAAATTTCATTTTCCTAGAGACATACGTTGGACCATTATCTGTCTTTATTTGTGCAGGTATACCCATGATGACCATAACTTCTAATAAATGTGTGATTACTGAATCAGCCTTTTCTGAGCTTAAAGCAGTTGCCCACTAAAAGCCTGAATAAGTGTCAATGGTATGGTGTACATATTTTAATTTTCCAAATTTTGCAAAGTGGAACACATCCACCTGCCAGATTTCATTCCTTTGAGTACCCTTTGGGTTAGTCCCTGCAGGTAGCAGTGTTTGGTTATATAAAGAGCAAGTAGGGCATCTCTTTAGCTTGCTGCCATGTAATGGAAAACTCTTTCTTTAAACCTTTGCTATTGACATGATGTTTTTTATGAAATTCTGAGGCCTGTAACATGCTTCCAATCAATAATTGATCAATTTCGGCATTAACTTGTGCTAGAGGACCTGGCAAACCCATATGGGATTGGATGTGTGTTAAGTATACAGGACAAAACCTAATTATGATTATGTCTTGCACCTGGATAAATAATGAAGTCAATTCTGTATCATCTGGCATAAATTCAGTGGTTTCAATATGTAAGATAACTCTTTCTGCATATTGTGAATCAGTAACTATATTAAGGGGTTCTTTAAAATCCCTTAGCACCATGAGACTAGCATATAATTCTGCCTTCTGGACAGAATTATAAGGTCTTTGTTCCACCTTGCTTAATTCTTCTGATTTGTAACCTGCCTTCCCTGATTTATTTGAATCAGTATAAAATGTACAGGCTCCAGTTATTGGTGCATCACGTACAATTCAGGAAAGAATACAAGAAGTTCTCTTTATAAGGTTAAGTCTATCGCTTTTTTGGGATAGTTGCTACTAATTCCTCCCCCCAAATAAGTACAAGCTCTTTGTCATGGTTCATTGCCTTCCCATAACTTTTTTTATTTCTCCAGCAGTAAAAGGCACTATAATCTCTGCTGGGTCTATACCTGCTAATTGACAAAGTCTCAATTTACCTCTTATAATTAATTCAGAGACTTTTTTACATAAGTTTTTAATTTTTTACTTGGCTTATGTGGTAAAAAATTTATTCTAAAATAATATGATTCCTTTGCATTAAAATTCCCATAGGAGAAATTCTGGAAGCATTATGACTAGAATACAATTAAGATTTGGATTCATCCTATCCACATGTGCCTCCTGCAATTTTTCCTCAACAATTGTCAATTCCTTTTCTGCTTCAGCTGTTAATTCTCTGGGACTATGCAAATCTTTACCACCATTTAAGGTTTTGTTTAAATGAATTATTAGATCAGGTGTTATCCCAAGCTGGTCATAGACTGGAAATGTCTCCTAACAATCTTTGAAAGTCATTAGCTGGTCTCTCCTAATTTGTGCCTTTTGTGTCCTAATTTTCTGCAAACCTATTTTATAACCTAGGTACTTGACAGAATCTCCTCTCTGTATTTTTTTTTCGAAGTCAAACAGGAAGCACTCTAGTTTTGTAAACTTTATTTTTTTTTAAATATTTATTTATTTATTATGTATACAATATTCTGTCTGTGTGTATGTCTGCAGGCCAGAAGAGGGCACCAGACCTCATTACAGATGGTTGTGAGCCACCATGTGGTTGCTGGGAATTGAACTCAGAACCTTTGGAAGAGCAGGCAGTGCTCTTAACCACTGAGCCATCTCTCCAGCCCCATCCTCTCTGTATTTTTTAGGAGCAATTTGAAGTCCCCATTTTGACAAAAACTTTCTTTACTTCTTTAGACAGTCATCCATGTAATGGTAGATTAGACTTAGGAAATTGCTTATGTATTATTTCCAATGGCTGACTTACAAAGTATTGGCACAAGGTGGGGATATTGAGCATCCCCTGTGGGAGGACAGTCCTTTGATATCTCTTAGTAGGCTGCTGCAGCCCTGTTTCAGAGATGACAATACATGCTTTAGTCAATCAGCTGTTTGGGAAACATCAGTTTATTCATGAGGTGGGTCCTATTCATAAAGGATTACAGTATGTCTTCCCAATATGTCTTATTGCTGAGAAGAGACACCATGACCACAGCAATTCTTACAAGGAAACATTTAATTGAGGTGGTGGCTCACAGTTTCAGAGGTGCAGTCCATCGTCATCACGGCAAGTACTCCAGCAACGGCAGCGTGCAGGCAGACATGGTGCGGGAGAGGAGCTGAGAGTTCTACATCGTGCAGGCAACAGGAGGTGGCCTGAGACACTGGGTGTGGCTTGAGCGTATTTGTGAAAGTGGAGTGATGGTGGGTGTAGGAGTGAGGAAGCATACCAGGACAATCACGCCTTCTTTTGTGCGGTATGCTGCGGTGGTTTGAAATAAAATGACCCCCAGAGGGAGTGGCACCATTAGGAGGTGTGACTGTCCGAGTGTGTGCGTGGCCTTGTTGGAGGAAGTGTGTCACTGTGGGGGTGGGCTTTGAGGTTCCCTATGCTCAAGATACTGGCCCGTGTCTCAGTTCACTTCATTACCTTCTCATCAAGATGTAGTCAGTACCATGTCTGCCTGCATGCCACCGTGCTCCCTGCCATGACGCTAATGGACTGAACCTCTTAAATGTTTTCCTTTAGAAGAGTTGCTGTGGTCATGGTGTCTCTTCACAGCAAAAGAAACCCTAACCAAGACACCCGGGAAGTTGATTTGTGGCCCATGGAGGCTACTTTCCCCCAAATATGCCCCCGAATTTGAAAGTGTGGTAACACTATGGTGTTTATAGTAGGGAACTAAAGTGTGAGCCAATATTATGGATTAGGACATTAGCACAGAACCTGAGTGGATGACCAGTTCATGGCTACCAAGGCAGCAACGGAATTGGGACTTGTGCCCGTGTTTGTAATTCTAGCTCAGTAGACTTTCAAGACTTTATCTGTTTCATTATTCTGGGAGGAAACACAAGTCACCATATTCTGAGTCAACTATGGTAACAATACATGAACATCTTTCAGAAATGGACCCACATGTGTGTATAAACAAACACCTAAGTTCCCAGTAGTTACCAGAAACTGTATAAATTCATAATTATTGTGTACAATCCCAAAGGTTAGCTAGGATTTAGAACACAGTCTATACCATGAGAGAGTGGTTAGGACGGCCCTTTCTTCCAGCCTCCCCAGACATGCAAGACAGCTCAGTGTGTAAAAACACTTCTGTGGAAGCTTGATGACCTACGTTCTTTCTCTGGAAACCACCCCCCCCCATAAAAAAAGAGAACCAATTCCCCAGAGTTCTCATCTGACTTCTGCATACACACGGGGCTGGCTAGATTGTCAACTTGACAAAAGCTAGAGCCGCCTGGGAAGAGGAAATCTTAATTGAGGATGTGCATCAGTTCCTGCCTCAAGCTCCTGCCCTCCACAAATGGCCTATAACGTGTAAGAAGAAATAAACCCTTTCCTTTCCAAGTTGTTTGTGGTCAGTGCTTTATCACAGTAGCAGAAGCACAGCAGAATATGCACCGTGGTTCATGAGTGCTCATATTCATTCACAAAACACACATACACATGCCTCCCAATAATACATAAAATTTAATTTTAAGAGAAGGTGGCCCGGCAAGATGGCTCAGGGGATAAAGGAACTTGTCACCAAGCCTGACAAGCTAAGAGTGATCTCTGGGACCCACAGAGTAGAAGAGAAGAACTTCTTTCCTCTGACCTTCACACACGTGCTGAGGTAATCGAACATGTATGCACACACGCGCGCGTGTGCGCGCACACACGCACGCACACACACACACATAAATAAATAAATAAATAAATAAATAAATAAATAAATAAATGTAGTAAAACTGTTTCATCCTCCAGTTCTACCCAGCTAGGAGTATTATTACTCTGTGAGACCCCCCCATGATCTATGCCAGAGTTCCTGTCTGGCTTGACTCTCTACAATCACAGTTCACGTGAGCTTCTATGTATAGCAGCCCTGTCTTCTCTGGAAAACCCATGCCCATACTGGTAGGGTTGGCTGTGCAAAGGTCCTTGTGCTTTCAGGCCATGAGGGAAACCTGGAAGGTTTGTAGGCTTGTCTTTTTAAAGAAAAGGATATATAATTTGGTTTTCCACCAATAAGACTGGGAATGGAAGGAATTAATAGCCTGGTGATCTGTTATCTGAACCTAGCCATACCAACCTCCTACAACCAGGATCTGCAATACCTAATAGTCTTTGCATTATCTGTGTGACCAGAAGCTCCCCCAAACTCCAACAACCAGGACCAGAGGTGGCTGATATCCCGATGACCTCTATGCTGTAGGTCTGACTGGGGCCTGTCAGTGAATACAGGTTCTATCTCTAGAATGTCTATCTTGGAAGAGATGACATGTTCTTTGAGTTGAGTTTCAATGGAATTATGCCTCATTGTGCACAGGGGATTATATTACACCAGGAAAGTGTTTCCCAAGTTACCCTGTGCTCATCTAAATATGCGTACAATAGACTGCTCAGGTCAGACTCTATAAGTGTGAGCCAGCACAGGCTGTCTTGCTGAACCTGGCTTCCTTCTTGCCTCTCTCAGATCATTGCTGGCCCTGGTAGTCCCAGAGACCCCCGTGCTGGCAACACTAATTGGAATCATTGGATTATAAAAAGAAGACAAGAAATTGGGATGGTAAAGTTGAGGAGTGTGGGAGGGGCTGGAGGGGAATGGGAGGATGGCTCTGAGGAAAACACAGTCTATACATGTTTCAAATTTTCAAACAATAAATTAAGATTTAATAAATCTTAAAATATTTTAATTATGTTATCTTCAAAATCTCTCCATTCCACAATTCTATTAAATAATCTTTCTGTACAGTTTTCTCTTTTAAAAATTATTTATTATTGTACACACGAATGTATGATACATGTTGCTGGGGCACATGTGCTACGGCACACATGTGGAGGTCATGAGGTTATGCTACCTCTGGAGCTAAGAGAAGAGACAGTTTCTGGATGAGATTCAGATCCTGGAGAAAGCCGAGGGGAATGAGGGTGGCCATGGATTGTGCCATTGGGAGCAACAAATGGACGGGGGTTTCATAGACTAATAATAATAATTCATAGAATAATACCCAAGTCAAATTATGGGGACTTTCACTTTGAATGTTGTTTATAGCAGAGACTTCCAAACAAGAAGGATTTCATCATTATGAAACCTTTATTTATAGCCATCTTTATGAACATATCACAAGCAAAATGTCCCTTGATTTCCTTTTCTTCTTCAGTCTCTCTCTTGTACATATTCTACTCAACCTTTTTTTTTTATTATCCACTCTATTCCTTGTCTATTTAAACAGAAACATACAGTTTAACATGGTGGCCCACACCTGTAATCCCAGCACTCTGGTGTTGGAGGCAGGAGGATCAGAAATTCAAGGTCATCTCAGCTATACAATGAGTTCAAGGCTAGAATTGGCTGCACGCAAACTTGCCTAAAACAAACGAAAACCTGAAGAGGAAAACAGGTTCAGAATAATATGTGGGAAGGAACTGACAAGAAGAAACTGCTTTCCCAAGTCCTTGGCCTTCACTTTCCTCAGCTGTGGTCTCCTGCCCTCTTGATCCCACGGGACTCACACAATTGCCCTTTTTCTAGTCCTGATTCTTGAGTTCATCGAAGGGAAGGAAAGACATTGGAGTGGACTCTTCCCGTCTTCCCAGCCTCAGACTTTCCCTTCGCCACCATGGACACCTTGGCCTCTGTCTTGCTCCTCCTCCCCGCCCCCATAAATACCCCCATCTCACCCTGGTAGACCTGCATGGCTTCAGGTCTCTCTGCAGTCCAAGTCTTGTAGGAGGGTTTCCTTCTTGATGCTTTTATTTGTTTTGTTGAGTTTGATTTGGTTCTTTTAAAACAGTCTCGAGTCCTGGTTCTCCTATTTCTGCCTCTTGAATGCCAGGATTTCCAGTGTGCACCACCATGTCTAGACCTAATGGGGAGACTCTACAGGCAGCCTATGGAGCTAGCTATGGGCCTGGCTACCCTAGGAAGAATTTTGTTGGGAAGATGTAGGTATCCTGCAGATGGGAGAATAAACGCTAATTGCCGAGAAGGGGGGGGCATTTAATCCCTCCACATTCCTACATCAATTTCCCAACTGTCCCAATGTCCTTTTCTGGTCCCTATACTTTGACTGAAGTTTGATTTTTGTCGTTCCAGAGTCTTCTGCGTGCTAATTAGGTACTCTATTAATGAGTTCCAGCTTTAGCTCCCAGCGAGCTGTACTTCCTTCATTAAAATTCCTAACTGATCCTTGTAGAGTTCTTCCTGGTTGACTCTCTTAATGGAGTATTTATTTGGCAGTCCCTCTCCCAAGGCCCATTTCCCACGAGTTCTAGAACCACCTGTTCTTTGGTACAGATCATATACACAGAGGGAGTTTATGAGCTTCCATGTCCAGGGTGGAGGAAAATACCAATAAGAATAAAGCATTCTCATCTGCAGTACGTAACAAGACTGCTTCAAAACACTGCATACAGAGCTGGAGGATGCTCGCTGGTTAGGAGCTCTGGCTGCTCTTCCAGAGGACCAGGGTTTAGTTCTGAGCACTCCACGGCTGCTCACAGCCATCTGTAACTCCAGTTCCAGAGGATCTGCTGCCTCTTGGCCCTCTGCAGGCACCAGATAAACATGTGGTTCATGGTATACATGCAAGCAAAACACCCATACATATGAAGTAAATAAATATTAAACAATGTATAAACAAAATAAGCAAACAAAAAAGAATAAAGCCTTCTTTCAGGGATAGGGACGTAGCTCAGTTGGTAGAGTACCTGCTTGGTGTGCAGGAAGTCTTGAGTTTGATCTCGGCCATCAATCAGGTGTATATGCCTGTGAGCCCAGTGCTTTCAAGATGGAGGCAGGAGGATTAAGAGCTCAAGGTCATCCTTGACTATACAGGGAGTTATAAACCAGCCTAGAATACAAGAGACCCTGTCCTCAATCAAGGTGGGGTAGTACACACAACCCTAGCACCTAGGAGACGGAGACTTTGAGTTTGAGGCCAGCCCAGGCTACACATCCAGTTCAAAGCCAACCAGAGCAGCAGTAATAAGAATCTTTCTAATGATAACGACTTTTAAAAGCAAGCAAGCAATACAACTTTTCAACCCTCTCATAATTTCTGCCTTTGTCACTGCCATTGTACTCTTATCCCTTCCTCCCTTGAACACGGCTGATCCTCAGTCACCCAGCAGGTTTGTTTTGGTGCTGAGTAGGGACCAAAGCTATGTGCTGCACACTGGGCAATGTCAGGATACAGGCAGGCATCTCGGCGCGAGGCTTGGGCAGAGTTCCCAGGCAGAGCCAGCGGTCCAGACCAGGGCAGTAGGCATGGACAAGGTGGGAGATGGCGTAGGTACGGTGACTGTAGCCCCCCAGTACCAGGAGCTCCCCCTGTAAAACAGCACCTGCAGCCCCGACATGCGAGGAGGGCAGGGGTGCCAGGTGAGTCCAGCTATCTGTCTTCGGTTCATAGACCTCAAAGCTCAGCAGGTCCCCAGTGTCACCGAGTCCACCCGCCACATACAACCTCCCTCCCAGAGCAGCCATCACATGACTAGCCCGTGCTACTCGCATTGGGCTCAAAAGTGTCTCAGGCTTCTCAAGTTTGGGGTCATAGATCATCAAGGAGTCCAAGAACTGGCCGGTCCCACTATAGCCGCCGCTTACATACAATCGACCCTCGAGGATTGCAGCTGCGTGGGCGAAACATGGTACTGGAAGAGCAGGTGCCGGCCTGAGGGAGAGCAGAACGGAAGATCAGGCAACCGGCACGTTCAACTTCATTTCCTTTTATTGTGAGGTAGATCTTGCTATAGCCTAGGGTCCCGCCTTCACCTCTGAAGCGCTGGGATTGCAGGTGTGTGCCACCGTGCCCAGCTTCACTCTCCTGTTACAAATCTAGTTTCTCCCCATGGCGCTTTGCCTGCTTACCTCCAGACGTTGAGTTCAGGGTTATAGGTCTCAACGGAGTTAAGGGCAACACCATTGCCCCGTCCACCCAGGGCATAAAGCTCTCCATCAAACACCACCAGAGGGAAGAAGCTCCGAGCCTGGCACAAGGGTGCCATTTCCTCCCAGTCTTCTTGACTGGAGCTCCACCTGGACACAATGGGAAAGATACGGAAAGGGTGACCCTGGGAGCCTATGGCTCACCAGATTGACACTTTCTTTTGCTTGCCCACATGGGGCCTAATACACATTGATGGTACCTGAGAGTTGAAGCCAGAGTGTTGCTATTGCTGTAGAAATCCTGTCCCCCACAGACATAGAGTTCACTTCCTGTTAGGCTTGCAGCTCCATGGCGAAAGCGCCCTGGGGCAGGCAGGTCAGGCAACCGACACCATTCTACAGTGCGTACCAGACCCATGCCACAGCGGAAAGCCCGGGCCCACCACACTTTGCAAGACGGCTGTCTTCGGTCCATGTTAGGCCTAAGCCCATCCCCACCAATCACCACCAGCGCTTGGTCAGGCTTCCTCCACCTCTCTTGACCTGGTATTTCGGCTTCCACCATCAGCTGGTTCAGCAGATCGGGGGACAGAGGTGGAGGGAGCCCAGCTGCCCGCACCTTTCTCAGCTCTCGGGTAGACATGCGACCGAAGCGGACACATCGCAGCAGGTCCTTGGCCTCTGACTCCTGGGTCTCAGGGTTGGCAGCCAGCCAGCGCCGTGCAGCCATAAAAGCCTCAAACTCTTCTTGTACGTGGAGCTCATCACTATCCAAGAGCTCAGCCAGGCAGGTAGCCGGTAACGACGGGAAAGTAGGGCACAAAGACACAGCAGGCAGATGAGAGAGGAGGTAACGATGGGCTTTTCCCCAGACTTTCTCCAGACCAGGAGCTTCGACCATAGGAAACAAAGCCAGGCAAAGAGCAGGGCAGAGGCTTTGAGCCAAGGCTCTCTGACACAAATCCAGGCAGGAGGAGCTTTGGTACTGCAGCGCAGCCTGGGCGACTCTTAGCAATCCTGGCCATCTTTCTCGTACAACTCCAGAGTAGGCAAACGAAACGAGGAGTCTCAGGTCTTGCGAAGAGATGGTACGCAGAGACACTTTTGTGCCCTGGGACTCCCTCATCCCGCTCAGAAGCATGGCCCCAAAGAATTCGCTGCCACAGGCCAGGGCTACTCGGTGCACTGCAATAGGGAGGAAGCAAAGGAAAGCCACACTGTTGCGAGGCCGCTACCTCCGATCCTAACGTAAGCCTGACTTGTAGCATTGCTATTCCAATGATGTACGTGGGAGCTTTCGTTCTGGGAGTGTAGTTCAGTGCTGCGGCACCCACCTAGCACACGCAAAGCCTGGGTTTCAGCCCCTCACTGTCCATCCCTGGATTATGATTCCATAGGTCTCAATAGTAACTTGGAGAATCTTTGCTTTAATATCTCTCTCTTGCTTTTTGGAAACAGGGCCTCGTTATGTAGTCTTGACTGGTCTGGAACTTACTGTGCAGACCTGACATGCGCTACTGTCCCCAGACTTACTGTGACATGCGCTACTGTCCCCAGACTTACCATGTAGACCTGACATGCACTACTGTCCCAGACTTACTGTGCAGACCTGACATGCGCTACTGTTTCCAGTGCAGACCTGACATGCGCTACTGTTTCCAGTGCAGACCTGACATGCGCTACTGTTTCCAGTGCAGACCTGACATGCGCTACTGTTACCAGACTTACTGTGCAGACCTGACATGCGCTACTGTCCCCAGACTATTGTAAAATTCTCAAGTGCCATATATTATTCTCATGTTAGTGTCTGGAGGACATTTTAGCGTTTTAGGTCCATGTCAGTTAGAAAAACAGTCTTTTCTTTTTTGGATTTTCTGTGCAGCCTTAACTGTCCTGGATCTCTGTAGACCACGCTGGCTTCAAACTCACAGAGATCCACCTGCCTCTGCCTCCCAAGTGCTGAGATTAAAGGTGTGTGCCACTACCACCCAGCTAGAAAAACAGTCTTAATGCATGCAGATGAGAAAATTCTGTATTCACTGTTTGCTAATAGGGAACACAAAACAAACTGAATAGACCAATGGACAACTTTAAAGGCTTCCGTGCACTGTGAACAAAACCAAGAGGTGCTTTTCATTTATAGCTGCAAGAGTCACAGTCATCAGCCACCCCACCAGAACGGCTATAATTCCAGTTCTAGGGGACTGGGCACCTTCTTCTGGCCTCTGTAGGTATCAGGCACACACATGGTACATGACATACATGCAGGTAGTCACATATACATAAAATAAAACAAATATCCCTTTAAGAAAAGAAAGAAACAACAGAGGGCAGGCAAGATGGTTCAGTGCATAAAGGGACTTCTCATCAAGACCGATCAAGGCCTTTTGAGCTACATGGAAGGAGAGAGCCACTTCTTGTGAGCTGCCCTCTGACTCTGGAAGGTCCTGCTACTCACACACACACATACTCTCACACACGCATAATTATATGCAATACTTTTTTTTTAAGTAGAGAAGAGTTTTTGTTTTAATAGAATTGGGCTTTGTGTTGAAGGCTTTGTAGCCCTAGTTACATGAAGGCAAGATGATCATGAGTTCAAAGCCTGCCTGGGCTGAAGAGTGCATTCAAGACCACCCTGGGAAACTTGGTGAGACTCTATCCAAAGAAAAAATAAAACAGAAAGTAAAAACTCAAATATCCCTTTCAAAGATTTGTCCTAATTGTTTTCAGTTATGTCCATGTGTGTGTCTATGTGTGCACTGGAGAATGGGTTCTTATGGAGGCCAGACAGCTGTGGTCTGCCCAGGGACAATGCTGGGAGCTGCACGTGGGTCCTCTTATTTGTTTGCTTTAAAACACATATCCCTCAGTAAAATGCCAAGCAGAAATGATGAGATGAACTAAACATAGTAGCATCCAGTGGGATGAACGTTTGAGTGTTAATTTTTGCTTTGTGTTTGAAGAGTTTTGTGATAGAAAGAGTTTCTGCTAGAACCTCTCTCAGGAGGTCTTAGTCAGGTCTCTGTGTTCCCCATGAGTGAATCTTTTGAACGCCACACTGTTTTTAGACCAGCTGTGGAAAGTGTACCTCTCAGAGGGCAACTGAGGATAATGATGTTTCTATTGTCTTTTTAAGCAGTAGGTAGTGGCCTGGTGTGTCCCAGATAACAAGCACTAGTTAGAGCTTCCTAGTCCATGTTGTCTGAGAAAGTCTACATTCTGGGAAATCAGCTTTCATATCAGCAGCATCTGTATCTGAGACTCAGTTGTGAAAAGCTCACAGCCACTTGGAATCTCCCTCTTACTCATTGCTGTAGTCTAAGATTTAAAGTGATGGGTTCCCATGTAGCATTATGACTATGTGGGAACCCCAAACCTTCATGAAAATGTTATAATTATGAAACTGTAAAGCATCACCCTCTAGCTGATGTCGTGAGGCAGAAAGCCACGGATAGCTCTCCTTCCGGAGAACCTCCGCTAAGCGCTCATGAGTGTGACTGAGCACTTCTGGAACCAGCACAGTCTGGCCCTGAACTCCTGACAACCCTCCCTTTGTAGCTGCCTAAGTGCTACAGGTGTGTGTCACAAGGCCCTAAATTTGTTTTTTCTTTCCTTTTTTTATTTTGGTTTGTGAGATAGGTACTCACAATTTAGGGTTTTTTTAATTAATGAATTTTGAGACAGGATTTCTCTGTGTATCCCCTGGCTGTAATAGAGCTCACTCTGTAGACCAGGCTGACCTCAATCTCAGCGATCCACCTGCCTCTTCCTCCCGAGTGCTGGGATCAAAAGTGTGGGCCACCACCACCCAGCAACAGTAGAAAAGTTACAGTTATAAAGTAACAACGAAAATAATTTCATGGTTGGGGGTCACCACAACACAAGAAACTGTATTAAAGGGTCGCGGCAGTAAGAAGGTTGAGATCCACTGGTTAAAGGAAGCCGACTGGAGTCTGCTGCCAGAGTCAAGCACACCGAGGAGAAAGGACACATTGGGAGACTTCTACCGACTGTCTCTTGTTTGCTGTGTGCTTAGACGATGTCAAGGGCCTCTGGCTAACCTGAGCCAGTCAGTCACTTTCTGCTTGTTTTACTGCCATGGACTGTACTGTAAGCCCCAGCCAGCTGGCTGGAAATCTAGCTACTGGGCAAGGGGGAAAGCGCCTGAACTATCAGTTCAAATTTGTCGGGGCATCTAGGAAAACAATTCAACTGCGCATGCGCATCTCTTGGTGGCGCTGGAAAAGCACCAAAAAGGACATACTTGCTGGAGCGATGATCCAAAACTCTGACACCGGGCGGGGGTGTGTGGCCCAGTATAGAATGGAAGTGAAGACTTAGGTTCCATCCCTAGCACCGCAAAACAAACAAAACCCTGAGACATGCATTCTTAGCAGTTGCTCCCAGGCCCTCACCCCGCAGGCGGTAGCCCTCTGCTTCCAACTCCAAGTCGCACCCGACGCCCTCTCGATAGAGACGCTCAATGCTGTGCAGGTTCTCCCTCAGCTCCTCTGCCTGGCTGAACTTATCTTCGTCTTCGCTGGCTTTGCCATGCCCTTCTGACCTCACCCGGGCCGCGTTCTTCACCCGGGGCGCTCCCAGCGCCTCTGCAGCAGCCAGCACTTCGCCCTGCGAGGCGGGGCCCAGCACCCCCTCATACGCAAAGGTCATTGCAGCCTCCCAGCCCCTCCGGGTCACGTCGAGGCTGAAGTGTGGCTGCTGACCTCCACCGCCCCGCAGCCTGCCTTGGAAGAGGCTGCTGATTGCAGCCAAGATCACCCGATGCACCCCGTATACCTGTCCCCCTACTGACACCTCCTCGTCCAGAAGCAACTTCTGCTCCCGCAGCCTCTGTGCTTCAGCAAAGAACTGACCGGGGTGCTCCATGCTGCACAGCATCTCAGGTTCTGCCGAGTCCGAGTCCTCGCAGTCATCCTGTTCCTTCCCGTTCTCCAGGGATGAAGCTGGAAAGGGAAGGTTTCCTGAAACCAAGGGGCTGGGGTCAGGCTCTGCCGGAGAAAAGGAAAGCAAGCCAGGGTCCTTGTCGGGAGAGGGAGACCAGGAGGAGGTTCTTCGGGCAGGTAAAGGGAGTTCAAGACCGTCCTTCCGAAAAGAAAAGGAGATATGCTCCAAGTCTGAGGGAAAAAGCTCACGGCTCAGGCTTGTGAGATTGCTGCTGGCGAAGGCACGAGAGAAGGATGCCTGAGCTGCGCCCAGAAAAGCAGAGCTGTCTGCAGTTCACAGAGCGATCAGCCCCTCGCTCCACCCCAAGGGGACACGCTAACTTTGGAATAGTAAATATAGGGTTCTCCGAGTGCAACAAAACCGCAAACACCTGTAGCCATCAGGCCAGGGTCAAGCCCGCCTTTCCGCTTGCTTTAGTCCCAGGCAGGAGACGCCCGGCTTCCGCTTGCCCTCACTTGAGTCCCCACTCTGCTTAGGACCGCTGTGTACCGATCCCAGCAGCGGCCCCACTTGGCTAATTATAGCTAGCCCGAGGACTAGGGCTGGAAGCTGACACCCAATGCACTGAGCCAAGTCCTGGGATGACTTCCCCTTTCCTTCCCTTCCACCTGTAGGTCATATGAGGGTGCTGAATGGAGAAATTGCAAGGCAGAGAGAATGCAGACTTGGGTGAAGTGAGACAGGCCAGCACTGTTTTCACGACTGGTGGCAGGGAACTAGTGAAGAGATCTGAAGTCTATACAGTACAACACTTGAGGTTTGGCTTACCTTCCTTCTCAATAGCTGTGGGATTTGGAAAAAAATTTCTAACATCTGCCGGACTTAGTCCTGGTTGGTGATTACAATTGCTGTACGTCCATAACTCCAGAGGGTTAAGCAAAAACCTCCACAGCAGCCTAACACTTTACACATCAGTAAAACCAAACTGAAGGTGCAAATCGAAGTTGTATATTTTTAAAAACTGGTTTTAGGGTTGGGCAGTGGTGGCACATACCTTTAATCCCAGCACTCAGGAGGCAAAGGTAGGCGAATCTCTGAGTTCGAGGCCACCCTGGTCTACAAGAGCTAGTTCCAGAACAGCTAGGGCTGTTACACAGAGAAACCCTGTCTCAAAAAACCAAAACAAAAACAAAACAAAAATCTGGTTTTAGTAGATAATGTCTTTCCTTTAGCCTACGCTTGCCTGCAGTCCCAGTTCTCCCGTGGAAAGGCCCTGAGTGGGGGGATTACAGGCATGCACCACCAGCAGTCAGAAAACTGAATTCTAATGGCTCTTGTCCTTCCCTAACCCCTGAGCCATGGCCTTTAAACCAGAGAGGAACAGAGAAGCGAGGCTGTAGGTCCAGCTGGGCCAGGGATTCTCAAGGATGCATCAGTAGGCTGTCCACGGATGAGAGCTCTCCAGCTGGGCTTCCCCAGCCCCTACCCCCTGTCACACATCCCAGCACTCAGAGCTACCTCCTGGGTACCAAGTGATGTTTTCCACATACCCCACCTTGTGGCTGAAGTCTACCTCAGAAAGGACAGAGTCAGTAACCACGTAGGACCTACAGCCTACAGGGTTACAGGAGCCTGTTGCCTGTCAACTTTCCCATGACTGTCCTCAAATGCTGGTGACCACAACCCAGCTAGATCTCTGATCTGAACTCTGAGCTTTCTCCAGGGTCTGCTTAAATACACTCAGGTAGGGTTAGAAAAGTAATCAAGAAACCCAAATTTCCTACATGACTTTCCAAATAGCTTTCCCTAAACCCAAATCATTCCTGAAAGTTTAAGACTTTAAAACAAACAATTTTATATAGTCATTTCAAAGGATTTTAAAGTTATTTCATTGATTCTGAATGTATTATTTTAACAATTTAACACTAATAACCAAGAATTTCCACTACTACTTCAAACTTACAGGAAATACAGGCAGAGGAAGCTCAAGGAACTTGCCAAGTGTTCTGTATGGTCTAAAGAGTGTTCTGTAACAGCCATGCCATCACAAATGAGATTATCAAATACACAGCAGTTAATGGGAAAAGAATAAATAGCAAGCAGTTGTAGTGGCTTTTTTATTGGGTCGCCAGCTCACAAAAAAATGACAGATTTTTTATTAATTATGAAAGCTCAGCCTACAGTTCAGGCATGCTGCACTACCTCTTATAGCCTACATTAATTTAACCCATTCCTACCCATCTTTGTGGCTTCTTCCTCTCCTGCATGTCCTTGCTCCCTCTGCGTCTGACTGGCAACTTCCCCTTTCTTTTTTCCATTGCTCTCTCTCTGTCCAGAATTCCCACCTAAACCTCCTGCCTAGCTATTGGCCATTTAGCTTTTTATTAAACCAATCACAGTGATGCATCATTACACAGTGTAATCAAATATCTCAAAGCAAGTGATAGATAGACCATTAGACAATAAGACACTATCAAATTGGGCACTTATAATCACCCAGCAGAAAATGGCTAGAGATGTCTCTTTGCGGGAGCCAGCGGGGTTCAAGCAGAGTCATGGGTACAGTAGAGTGTCCTCTTGGATAGGCTGCCAAGTAAAAACACAACAGCAAACAACAGACAAGGAACATCATCAATAAGTCCTACCGGAGAAACTGAGGCAATCGGCCAGAGTTCTTGATTGAGAGAGCTCTTTCCACAGATGAGCTAGCTTCCTATGGCTGAGGCACTGGCTTCCCATTTCCACTGGCAGAAGGAATAAACAATCCTCACTCTTGTGATATTAAGGGATAAACAATCATCACCCTTGTTGGAGATGTAACACCCTTAGCTGTTCTCAAGATCACAATGCTCCTTTCTATTCTGAGATACTTGTCGTTCCTTCTTCCTGTCAGAGACAAGAGAGGTCAGCTCATGTTTAGGTATGAGCTGGGGGTCTCAGAGGACACTTGGAGACAAACAGAATTAAGTTTGAAAAGGGGGTGGGGCCCAACCCAGCTTCTCAGTGAGCTCAAACAGTGTGGTGGTCTGAATGAGAATGAGCCCCATAGGCTCGTGTGTGTGAATGCCTGGTCCCCAGTTAGGGGAACTGATTAAGAAGGATTAGAAGGTGTGGCCTTGTTGGAGAAGGTTTGTCACTGGGGGTGGACTTTGAGGTTTCAAAAGCTCTTGCCATTTCAAGTTAGCTCTTTCCCTGCCTTGTGGCTGTTGTCTCAACACATGAGTTCTCAGCTACTGCCCCAGGGCCATGCCTGCCTGTTCTCATTCTCCCTGTATTATGTTCATGGCCTCTATTGACACTGAAATTATAACCAAGCTCCCAATGATAATGCTTTCTAGGTTGACTTGGTCAATGCGTCTCTTCACAGCAATAGAAAAGCAAGACAAACAGTCTGTGAGTTTTCCAATACAATGTGCATTACTCAAGGGTCCCACAAGAGGCATGACCGCAGATCAAACCCAGGCCAGCAGGACAATTATCCCGTTAGTGTCTGGGTGCATTGTTTCTCTGGTCCTTCAGTGTATGAATGTGATTTCCAGGTGTGACAGGACTCATCAAGAAAATACATCCCATCCCTGTGCCACCTGCACATGAGCTGAATGTGACCTACCATGCCTTTGGGTCTTTCAATTCCTCCTTTATAAGCTCTTGCCTTTGAGAAGGACCCAGGCCTTACAGCAGTGAGAAAAAGATTTTCCCAAACCATTACAGTGATTAGACTCACAGATTGTGTGCTAAACACTGCCAAGAGTCCAGTGTGAGGAGTCTCTGGGATGTACTTGATATTAAAATTGCAGCACAAGCTTTTTATTTTGAACTGGCTGGTACACAGTAAATGAGGCAAGCAGAATCCAGCTGACTTCCAGAGAAACAGAAAACTTGAAAATTTGTCCCTTTCCATTAACGGCATTCTCTTCTGAAGTCTGAGTATTCGGCACTTGCATGTCGTTCTAGTACCCCATCCTTAGAGAACACACTCTAGAAAGGAGAACCAGGCCCTGACATTCACCACAGGGGCCATGGTCCACCCCACCGTGTTGAAATAGGAGCGGTGGGCCCCCAGCTAGCTTTACCCAAAATAATTACACGGAAACTGTATTCTTTTAAACACTGCCTGGCCCATTAGTTCCAGCCTCTTATTGGCTAGCTCTTACATATTAATCTAACCCATTTTTAATAATCTGTGTAGCCCACGAGGTGGCTTACCAGGGAAGATCTTAACCTGCGGCTGTGTCGGGTGGGAGAATCATGGCGACTGCCTGACTCGGCTTCTTTCTCCCAGCATTCTGTTCTGTTTACTCCGCCTACCTAATTTTCTGTCCTATCAGGCCAAGCAATTTTCTTTATTAGTTAACCAATGAAAGCAACAGATAAGATACAAGACCCACCTCCATCACCACTGGCTTTGCTGTTGTTACAAGGTTGCATATCCCAGTTCAGAACAGTGGGGAAGAACACCCAGCCAACCTCACAATTTGCTGTCACCTGACTTTAATTGCTGTAATAGTGTTAAACTGTTAACCTGATGGAGTCCACAGTCACCTCCTGAGGGATATTTAGGTTGAGGTGAACCTCTGACAATGGCTGTGAAGGATTATCTTGGCTATGTGAATTGGTGTGGGAAATCCCATCTTTTTTGGGGTTGGTTGGTTTCTCAAGAAAGGGCTTCTCTGTAGCTTTGGAGCCTGTCCAGGAACTAGCTCTTGTAGACCAGGCTGGGGGAAAACCCACCTTAACGTGGGTAGGACCATTCCCTGGATGGGGATGCTTGACTATATAGTGGTTATAGAACACTCTGGAACTAGAAGTCATCCTTGTCTGCTTCCTGACTGTGGATGTCATGTGACCAGCCATGGCATGCTCCTGTTGCCTTGACTCCCCTGCCAAAGTGGACTGTTCTCCTTGAACAGATGAAATAAACCCTTTCTCTTGAATTGCTTTTTGTTGGGGTGTTTTCTCACAGCCCAGGAGAATGACCTGAGACACATGACTCAACACCACTTTACCTCAGTGTGCTACTCTTTCTGAGTTTTTGGTGTCATAGTAAGTGTTGGTGTGAGCAATCACTATGTGCTAGCAATCATGCTAAACGTTGTATAGCTCTTAGCATTTCTATTCACAGCAGCCCTCTGGGAGAAGTTCTGCTCTGATGTGCATTCTACAGGTGGGGAGTTCCCACGAAGTTCCTTCGATCACGCAACTACAGAGCCAAAGAGAGAGGGTCCAATTTCATAGTCTTATCAAATAAGTCACAACTAAGAAATGGATGGATTTTCTCTTTTTTAACTTGGTCTCTAGACACAATTATAAATTGATACTAAGTTTTCACATCATCCTGAAAACAAAGGCATCCCTTAATAACAGAGCAGGAACCACAGCCACCTTCTCCATATAGGCTTGGTAGAAGAGGGTTCCTGTGATGGTTGGAGTGAAAACGGAACTGTTTTGGGGGGACTAGTGGGTGTGGCCTTGTGGGAAGTGTGTCACTGGGAGTTGGGTTTGTTTTTTACTTATTTATTGATTACGTATACAGTGTTCTGCCTGCATGCACAGTTGCACGCCAGAAGAGGGCAACAGATCTCCTTATAGATGGTTCGGAGCCACCAT
Organism: Microtus obscurus; assembly: GCA_963919715.1. Taxonomy (NCBI): domain Eukaryota; kingdom Metazoa; phylum Chordata; class Mammalia; order Rodentia; family Cricetidae; genus Microtus; species Microtus obscurus. The sequence continues at coordinate 1,093,269 of CAWTZC010000431.1, read as the reverse complement.
GTGGTTGCTGGGAATTGAACTCAGGTCTTCTTGAAGAGCAGCCAGTGCTCTTAACCTCTGAGCCATCTCTCCAGCTCCCATGGGTTTGGGGTTTCAAAAGCCTGTGCGAGGCCTGGGCTCTCTGTCTCTGCTTGCCTGCTGCCACCATGCTTCCCGCCATGAAACCTCTGCCTCCTGAAGTTAAATGCTTCCTTCTAGAAGAGCTGCTTTGGTCATTGTGTCTTCACAGCAAGGGGAAAGCACAGACTTCCACTCAGTTGTTGATGTGGGAGTCTTCTGTTTTGTGTTGATTTCATTGGTTAAATAAAGAAACTGCCTTGGCCCTTTAATAGGACAGAAAATTAGGTAGGCAGAGTAAACAGAACAGAATGCTGGGAGAAAGAAGCCGAGTCAGTCAGTCGCCATGATTCTCCCACCCGACACAGCCGCAGGTTAAGATCTTCCCTGGTAAGCCACCTCATGGGCTACACAGATTATTAGAAATGGGTTAAAGCAAGATGTGAGAGTTAGCCAGTAAGAGGCTGGAACTAATGGGCCAGGCAGTGTTTAAAAGAATACAGTTTCCGTGTAATTATTTCGGGTAAAGCTAGCCGTGCAGGAGCCGGGAGGCGGGAATGCAGCCCGTTGCTCCCTACTACATGTTGGCCGCAGGTATACCATGCACACATGCTTCACACATGCAGTTATACCATGCACACAGGCTGCACACATGCAGGTATACCATATACACAGGCTGCACACAGGCTACACACACACAGGTATGCCATGCACAAAGGCTGCATACATGCAGGTATACCATACACACAGGCTGCACACATGCTGCACACATGCAGATATACCATGCACACAGGCTGCACACAGGTAGCACACATGCAGGTATACATGCACACATGCTGCACACAGGCTGCACACATGCAGGTATACCATGCACACAGGCTGCACACATGCAGGTATACCATGCACACAGGCTGCACACATGCTGCACACATGCAGATATACCATGCACACAGGCTGCACACATGCAGGTATACCATGCACACAGGCTGCACACATGCAGGTATACCATGCACACAGGCTGCACACATGCTGCACACATGCAGATATACCATGCACACAGGCTGCACACATGCAGGTATACCATGCACACAGGCTGCACACAGGCAGCACACAGGCTTGTCATGCTGCCTCATCTGGGACCAGATGCTCTGGGTTTCAGAGCCTTTTCTCTGAAGAGGAAGTCTTTGAGAGCCACTGAGATGGCTCAGAAGGTACAGTTTCTGATACCAAGCCAATGATCTGAATTTGATCTCTGGAAACCAGGTGGTAGAAGGTTAGAACTGACTCCTGCTGGTCGTCCTCTGATCTCTCTCTCTCTCTCTCTCTCTCTCTCACACACACACACACACACACACACACTATTCTTAACAGTAAGTCATTACAGAGTGACTTAAGTTTCTGTCTGCCCCATTACCCTGCAGCAGCAATTATATTGTTAACTTCACAGTCTCTGTGTGTATTGTGGACTACAATATAAGTTCTTCCTTTCAAACCAGTATGTTTTGGTTTCGTTTCCGTGTGTGTGTGTGTGTGTGTGTGTGTGTGTGTGTGTGTGTGTGTGTGTGCAAATTTGGGAGGTCAAAGAATAACTTGCAAGACTTGGTTCTCTCCTCCCACATGTGTGTCTCAGGGATGGAAGTAGGGTCCTGAGGCTTTGATGGCTGGCTCTCTCCTTCCACATGTGTCTCGGGGATGGAAGCAGGCTTTGGTGGTTGGTGTTTTTACTCACTGAGCCTTCCAGACAGCCTAAAATCTTTTTTTTTCATTTATATAAAAAGGGGCTTAAAATAAGTCTTTATAATAATAAAAGATAGGGGCTGGAGAGATGGCTTAGTACCCAAGACCACTTTCTGCTCTTCCTGGGACCCACGTTCAGTTCCCAGCACCCATATCAGGGGGCTTTAATTTAAAGAATTCTGCTCCAAAGGATGTGTTATCTTGGCTTCTGTGGGTACCTGTACTCGTGTGAACATACCACATGCAGATGCACATCTGTACAGGTAAAAACAATACAAGTCAATCTTGAAAAAAATACAAGTTTCAAGCTTTTGTGGGGGGGGCATTGAGACAGGGTTTCACCATGTGGCTTTGGCTGTGGATGAGTCTGGAGCTTATTCTGTAGACTCCACTGGCCTAGAACCCATAGAGATCTGCCTGCCTCTGTCTCCCAAGTGCTGAGATTAAAGGTACGAGGCTCATCTTTTTAAAAGGAAAGAAATTTGAACCCATGTCTCAACATGGCTAACACCAAGGACACTATGATAAATGAAATAAGTCAATTACAGGAAAGGGTAGTTGTGATTTCATCCAGGGGTCGGCAGTAATCTACTCACGGGGAGTGGAGCAACAGCTGCCGGAACTGGGGCTGGGGAGGAGTGGGGAACGAAGAGTCCAGAGCTGCAGCCTGGCAAGGAGCAGAAGCTCTGGAGGGTGGGGTGCAGGACACGAGTCGGCTTCGCACGGCTGAACTATACCCTTGGCATGGATAAGACGGTAAGTGCAGGAAGTCCTCTAAAGCACTGAGCAATCTCACACGCCCCACTATCCGAGTTTTAAAATAAAATTACTGTTCTTTGAAAGGCATTTTATCACGTTTATTGCATGGGGGAAGGGGTGTGCACATGCCACAGCCCACACAGGAGAGAACGACTTGCAGGAATCTGTTCTCTCTTCTACCTGGGGGTCCCAGGGATTAAATCCAGGTTGTTGAGTTTGTTGCAAAAGGGCCTTTGCTGCTGAGTCAGGTCACCCAGGTATGAACCCAAATGCATGAGGCAGCAGCTCGGGGTGGGCTTTCCCTCGCTCTAAGGTAGGCTCTTTAGGGGTTGGATCAGGATGCAGAGAACTCAGGAGAGCAGTTCCAGGAGCTGTTTCCCGACTGCCTTAGGCCAGGGATTTGAGAGGTCTGCTGTGTGAAAGGCAGATTGGGCAGACGAGAACTCAGCCTGGCTGGTGGCTCACAGCACGTGAGGTCCCTGCAAGTCTCGGGCTTGAGGTTTGGGCTCAGGTCTGAAAGAAGAATAAGACAGAAGAAAGGGGGCTGAAAGAAGATGGCCTGGTACCCCAACCTGCACCTCGGGTCTGGGGGGAGGAGAGGGGACTTCTAGGTCGGAAGCATTTGTTAGTACTATCTACCGCAGATGTCACCCTTCTGATTGCAGAAACTGCACCTTTGATTTTAGCGGAACTCGAGGTATGTCGTGCCTTACTGAGATGCTGAGTCCACAAGGTACTGAAGGAACCAGGGCTGTTTGTTCTGTTAAGCAAACCCTTCCCCCATGATGTAGGAGTGTCATGTATCAATCTGTTGATTTCATTGGTTAAAATAAAGAAACTGCTTGGCTGGTCCTATAGGTTAAAACAGGTGGGAGGAGTAAACAGTATAGTATACAGACAGGAAGAGGAAGTGAGGTCAGAGAATTCATGCAGCTCTGCTCAGAGATGTCAGGATCCTGTCTAGCGGGCAGACAGGATGGCTCTGCTCTCTGAGGCACTTGTGATGAAGCTCCGACCAAGATGGACGTAGGCTAGAATCTCCCCGGTAAGCACACCTTGGGGTGCTAACACAGAATATTAGAAATGGGTTAGACCAGGTGCGAGAGTTAGCCGAGAAGAAGCTAGAAATAATGGGCCAAGCAGTCTTTAAATGAATATAGTTTGTGTGTTGTTATTTCGGGCAATAAGCTAGCCAGGCGATTGGGGTGTTGGGGACGAAACCCCACGCCCCAATTTCAACACCCCCAGGCTCTGTGCTGGGGATGAGCTTGTGAATTAGATATGGCCTGAGACTTTCTGTTAGTAGAGGGTAAGAGTCGTGTAAGCAGTCATTACCCCACTCCCACTTGAGAAACCTTCGGGCTTTATACTTTCTCAGCCCCCAACCCCAGGTGGCCAGGAAGACCACTTGTCATCTCTCTGATTATTGTCACAGGACTATGCTAATCTCAGATCTACTGACATTCAAGAAAAAATAGAGGTAATGCCCCTTAGGACTTTTTATAAGTAGCCCTGCTCTGAGAAGCTGCAGAGTGAGCTGGACACAAACACAAAGGTTATGGCCAGAGGCCTAAATGCAGACAGCGAGAGAAGGAACTGAGACATTTTGAAGAAAAGCCACCACCTTGGTTGTGCTTAGAAGGAAGGAGAAATGGGGTTTTAGTTCAATTAACTGGAAGTGAAAGACACACACACCTATCAAAGAGAATGCCAGGCCTGTGTTCTGCCACGAACCAGAGGGGTAGCTATCACTGAACTAAAAGTAACTGAAGGAGTAAGTTGGGGAAAATACAAATTCAGTTTGGATACCTTAAATTTGAGGTGTGTGCTGGCCAGTTTTATGTCAACTTGACAGAAGCTCAAGTGTAGGAAAAGGCAACTTCAACTGAAAATGCCCCCCACATACTGGCCTATGGTACATTTTCTTCATTGATGATTGATGTGGGACTGTGGGCAACGCCACCACTGGGCTGATGTTTTTGGGTGTGATAAGGAAACAGGCTGAGCAAGCCAGGAGCCCGCCAGTAAGCAGAACTCCCCCATGGTCTCTGTTCCGGGGCCGCAGGCTCCTGCCCCAACTCCCTCAGGTGATGCACCACAAACTGTGAGATGAAATACATCCTTTCTTTCTCCAGCTGATTTGGGTCCTGGGGTTTATCAGAGCAGTAGAAAGCTTAACTAGGACGAGCTGTCCAGTGGGTGCCCAAGCAGAGATGCCAAAGAGCAGCTCGGTACTTGTGAGAGGAGTCTAGGTATAAGACCGGACAAAATCACCCCACATGCCTGTGCCAACGTCTGAGTTAGACATGGACAGGCGTGGTGGCACGGGCCAGCACTTGAGACTGAAGGCAGAAGAGAGCTCAGTGCAATGAGGAACAGTATGGAAACAAAGGAACGATCAGCTGGAAGGCAGACAGCCTAAAGCCATCTCAAAGAGCAAGCCTCAAGTCAGACTTGCACACAAACCAGAATCTACCCTTAGATCTGTGGCCAAGTCACCAATGACCCTGGGAAAACAAATCTGTTATGATCATTTTATTTTTGGGTTTTTGCTTTATTTTTTGATACAAGGTTTCTCTGTATAGTCCTGGCTATCCTGAAACTCGCTCTGGAGACCAAGCCGGCCTGAAACTCAGAGATCTACTCAGAGATCTACGCCTCCTGAGTGCATTATTTTTGGTGTTTTGTTTGCTTGTTTGTTTGTTTTGGAGACAGGGTCTTTGTAGCCCAGGCTAACCTTGAACTCACTAGAGACACTCATCTTCCTGCGTCTACCTGCAGAGTACTTGGGTCAGGTGTGCACCACCACTGTAGGGCCTTGAACTAAGCAAGCATTTCACACCTTAAGTTCCATCCTCAGTCACAGAACAGATTTTGATAGAGGACTCAGACAGAAACTGGAGCCAGCTCTTTGAAGTTGCGCTGTGAAGTATAGTCATCCGGTCAACTCACTCACACTCAGTGACACCTGCTGGTGGCTGTTTAGCTATAAGGACATAGCTCAGAACTGCCTTAGTCAACTGTATATGGGTACTCCATAGAGGTCTAAAAAACAAAACAAAACAGTTTTTTCTGCAAGATGGCAGGACCTACATTGCTTTACATTCATGGGTAGAAATATGGGCTGTGTTTGGAGTTTTTCAACCTTGGCACCAATGATGTCTCTGCAGGCTTTGTCTGTGGGGCTTTGTTACACACTGTAGGGTATTTTCTAGCATCCTTGGCTTCCCTTTTTAGGATTTATTCTTATTTCATGTGTATGGTTGTTTTGCCGTGTCTGTGCACTACATGTGCCTGGTACCTGAGGCCAGAAAGCATCAGATCTCCTGTAACTAAAGCTACATACAACTGTGAGCTGCTACTTGGGTGCTAGGAATCGAACCTGAGTCCTCTGCCTGTGCTCTAACTGCTGAGCCGCTCTCCGGGCCCTTCTCGGCTTCTCTTTAGCAGCATCTTCACTTTGTCTTCCTAGGACAAAATCAGACCTGGTTGAGAACCTCTGGCTGGCGGCATCGGGACAGAAATCAGAGTTCATGAGTACAAACGCTAGAAGCTATTCAGGATGAGGCTGGGGACTTGCTTCTACTTTACCGAACCACGGTGTGGTTCAAATGAGAATGCTTGGCCCCCAGCTGGAACCGTTTGGGGAGGACCGGGAGGTGTGTCACTGGGAGTAGGCTTCGAGGTTACAGAAGTCCACACTATTCCCAGTTAGCCCTCTTCCTCTTCCTCTGATTTGTAGATCAGGATGTAAGCTCACTGCTGTGACAGCCATGGACGTTAGTACCCTTAGGAACAGAGAACACTAATTAGATGCTTTTTTTTCTTGGTCATGGTGTATTGTCTCTTCACAACAATAGAAAATAATAACTTATTAAAATACTTAAAAATTGTTGAAATATATACAATATATAAGAAATAGTTGAACAGTAACTGAGACACAAAGGCAATAATGAGCACAGGGAAAGAAATGTTGGGGATTTTAGCATCAAAAACTATGGGAGCAAGTGAGAGGGTTAGGAAGATAACGTGGCTGAATGGCAGGAAGGACACCAAGTGCCCTCACTGTCACTGTGATCAGCCGGTCAGAGCAGCCAGCACGGCCATCTGCTTGCCCTTTCAGCTGCACAGATGGACATGTATGGTAGGTGATGATGGGGGCTGGAGATGCAGCTCAGCAGGCAGACCACTGGGGTCAGTCCCTAGCACTGTGTAGATTAGGTGTGGTGAGGTGTGGCTGTAATCCCCGCTGTGTAGATTAGGTGTGGTGAGGTGCGGATGCAATCCACACGGTGTAGATTAGGTGTGGTGAGGCTGTAATCCACGCTGTGTAGATTAGGTGTGGTGAGGTGTGGCTGTAATCCACGCTGTGTAGATTAGGTGTGGTGAGGTGCGGCTGTAATCCACGCTGTGTAGATTAGGTGTGGTGAGGTGCGGCTGTAATCCACGCTGTGTAGATTAGGTGTGGTGAGGTGCGGATGCAATCCACACGGTGTAGATTAGGTGTGGTGAGGTGTGGCTGTAATCCACGCTGTGTAGATTAGGTGTGGTGAGGTGCGGCTGTAATCCACGCTGTGTAGATTAGGTGTGGTGAGGTGCGGCTGTAATCCACGCTGTGTAGATTAGGTGTGGTGAGGTGCGGATGCAATCCACACGGTGTAGATTAGGTGTGGTGAGGCTGTAATCCACGCTGTGTAGATTAGGTGTGGTGAGGTGCAGCTGTAATCCACGCTGTGTAGATTAGGTGTGGTGAGGTGCGGCTGTAATCCACGCTGTGTAGATTAGGTGTGGTGAGGTGCGGCTGTAATCCACGCTGTGTAGATTAGGTGTGGTGAGGTGCGGATGCAATCCACACGGTGTAGATTAGGTGTGGTGAGGTGCGGCTGTAATCCACGCTGTGTAGATTAGGTGTGGTGAGGTACAGCTGTAATCCACGCTGTGTAGATTAGGGGTGGTGAGGCTGTAATCCACGCTGTGTAGATTAGGGGTGGTGAGGTGCGGCTGTAATCCACGCTGTGTAGATTAGGTGTGGTGAGGCTGTAATCCACGCTGTGTAGATTAGGGGTGGTGAGGTGCGGCTGTAATCCACGCTGTGTAGATTAGGTGTGGTGAGGTGCGGCTGTAATCCACGCTGTGTAGATTAGGGGTGGTGAGGTGCGGCTGTAATCCACGCTGTGTAGATTAGGTGTGGTGAGGCTGTAATCCACACTGTGTAGATTAGGTGTGGTGCGGCTGTAATCCACACTGTGTAGATTAGGTGTGGTGAGGTGCGGCTGTAATCCACGCTGTGTAGATTAGGGGTGGTGAGGTGCGGCTGTAATCCACGCTGTGTAGATTAGGTGTGGTGAGGCTGTAATCCACACTGTGTAGATTAGGTGTGGTGCGGCTGTAATCCACACGGTGTAGATTAGGTGTGGTGAGGTGCGGCTGTAATCCACGCTGTGTAGATTAGGTGTGGTGATGTACAGCTGTAATCCACGCTGTGTAGATTAGGTGAGGTGAGGTGCGGCTGTAATCCACGCTTGAGGTGAGGCAGATCAGCTCATCCTCCTTATTTTGCTCAAGGCCAGTCTGAGCTTGAGGAGATCTTGTCTTGTTTTGTTATTTTTTAATGGCAAAGGAAGATGAAGCATCTGCAACAAGGTGTCTGTTACTGTAATTTAACTGAGGAAGGGAAACAATACAGAAAGGAAGTAAGATCACAGGGTTGCAGGTCCTGGTAAGAGGAGGAATCAGCACAATAATAACCGAATAGCCCAATTATGGCATCAGAATGGGATGAGACCGAGATATGTAAATGTGTTGCCAGAGGCGGGGCATGGTCATGTACACCTTTACTCTCAGCACTCAGGAGGCAGAGACAGAGGCAGGTGGATCTCTGAGTTTGAGGCCAGTCTAGTCTACATAGCAAACTCCAAGCCAGCCAGGGCTACATAGACCCTGTCTCAAAGAGAGAGGGCAGGGAAAGAAAGAAGAGGAAAGAGGATGCGTGCACTAACTCCAGGCCCAGTGGTACAACAGATACGAATGAGTCACACCAGGTGTTAACAGAAGCAGTCTTTCTAAGAAACCAGGTCCCAGAGCAACATTGTGAAGGAAGCATTCAGAGGAGAGGGTAAGGATATATAGACTTCACAAATGGCTGGGAAATTTCAGGAGTTTGGAAGTGGGACAAACAAACAAAATGAAAGACCCCCGCTAATGCCACCTGAGCAAGGCTGGTACTGGTTACAGAGTTCAACTTTAGGCCAGCAAGCTCTCATGAGAACATCCTGCTTTCCCAGGAAAGCAGGATGCCTATGGTCGACACTTATGTCAAACTTAAAATATCAGTAGTTTACAAAGGAAACAATTCCCCTATGGAGAATCCCAGCCTAATTGCTCCAACAACATTGCACCAGGCCCTCTACGAACAAATGTCAGTGCAAAGTGAGGTCAGGGTGTCTGGCTGTAGGGGAGATAAGGAAACATCAGGACCTCTGAGACAAATTTATGGCATACATCTGTGCAGGGGAGACAAGGATATATCAAAACCTCTGACGTATTTGTGACATGCATTTGTACATGGGAGGAACTGAGGCCCCTAAGAGGAATTTGTGACCCTGAGAAGAAGCCGGATCAAACAGTTATCTGATGTGTGCATGCATGGGAACGTGCCCCCCAATCTCACCCCAGTACCACCTGGGTCCCGTTCGAATCATCCAATAGAAACCCTGTAACTATGCTTCTCGCTTTTGTTCCCGCGCTTTCTGCTTTAGGAACCTATATAAACCCTTAGTTCTAGTTTGAGGGGGCTGGAGTCCTGAGAGACTTCAGTCCCAAGTACTTGGTATTCGAATAAACCTCTTGCTGTTTGCATCCGCGTAAGTGGTCTCGCTGTTCCTTGGGAAAGGGTCTCCTTAGAGGGAAGACACTCCTTTCGGAGGTCTTTCATTTGGTGCGTTGGCCGGGAATAAGGAGACGCCCACCCAGGGATCATCGACCCACTGCCGGGAGGTAAGCTGGCCAGCATTTGATTTCTGTCGTCTGGATGTGTTCTGCATGTTCTGTGTTTTGCGTGTGTTCTGCATGTTCTGTGTTTTGCGTGCTCTGTGTTTTGCGCTTGCGATTGTACGACCCAGCTGCGTCGATTTGTATTTGGCGGCTACTGGAGGAGCCGACGGGCTCATACTCCGTCCCGCAGCCCTGGAAGACGTTCCAGTGGCATTTGGAGCTGTGACCCTGTAGCAATCAGACTATTCGGGGCTTTCCCGTTGTCTGAAGGGTGCATGGTTCAATTTGAGTTTGTGAACCCTCGTGGCCCTGTGGCAATCGGACTATTCGGGGCTCCCCCGTTGTCCGAAGGGTACGCGGTTCTTTTGGGGGGGGCGAGGAGTCCGGACCCTCATTTGAGTCCCCATTGGAATGTTTGTTTTCGGTTTTACGCCGAAGCCGCGCTGCGAAATTGTTTGTCCTTTGTGTATGTCTGATCCTTGTGGGATCAATGTCTGGTGTGATTTTGTTTAAAAACCATGGGACAGTCTATAACCACCCCCTTTCTGATCCCCTGGCTGAGGAGCCTCCCCGTGCCCGAGCCGAACCGGCTCCACAAGGGGAGGGAGCAGGGCGGTGATCTCCTGCGGCACAGCCTGGAGCCGGGCCTAGGCAGGGCCACCAGCTTCAGCTCAGAGTGAACTTCTCCGCAGGGCGCGGGGCGGGGCATGGCGGTGATCCTGGCCCGAGTCTGAGAAGGGGGCAGCCATGGCCCCACATCTGCACGTGAGTCCCCGGCCCAGCAGTGGCCGCCTCAGCTGTCACCATGGGCAAAGAGGCAGGCCCCGGGAGGATTCGCCACGGGCTCCAGCTCCAGTTGCCCAGGCAAGAAGCCTCTGCTATGGACACCGATGCAGAGACGCTTGAACTCCTTAGCATTATCACGGGAGCCCAGGGAGCCTTCTTAGCTATGTTAAAACCAAACAAAGGCTTTAGCTCCCTCAGATGCTGCTCAGAAATAAGCCCAGCTGATGACTCGCTGGGCCATGTAATCCTGCCCACCTCTGCTCACAACTAGCTCTCCCTACAGCAGGGAGAGACTGGGGCCGGAGCATCCACAAGAAGGGAATGCTTGTCCCCTCTAGTCCCTATGCTGAATGTAACATCCTCCCTTGCTGACCTGGAGTCCACCCGCACCATGCAGGAGGACTGGGGGAGGAGGGCTGCCTTAGACAGTCCAGGGTGTTCCCTCCCCCTACAGCCAATGCAAAGGTCTTCCCAGCTGCCACTGGCAATGTGAGGGTTAAAAAGAGGAGCCTCCACAGTGACCGACGTGCCATCCCCAAACTGAGTTGAGGCTTCCAGAGGGCCGACCAATCCTGACCCGACAAGTTCCCTGGAGGGAATGCCTCCTGGGGCTTCTGGAATCCCATTCAGAGAAAAGCTGCAAGGTCGCTGTGAGTACTGAGGTGGGGATGGGAAAAGCTTGTGCTAAACAGCCAGGAGTTCACTATGGATGGAACTAAGGCTGGAGCCAGGTCCTGGGAGGATTCCCCCAAGGGGGTTCCCTATGAGGTCTCCCCTCCAAAGAGAAGGCTTGTTTTCCTTGAAAAATAAGATGCTAGGGACTAAATGGCAGCCTTCCTTCGAAGCCAAAGATCTATGGCCCTTGCCCAGGGGAAGTAGCTGACGCTAGAGCCAGGGTCACAGAAATAAGACCTCCTGTGGAGACATACATGCCAGCCTATGGGGTCCAAGTTGGTGCTAATTCCTCCCCACAGGACCCAGTAAGCCTAAAAACCTGCAGTAGGCTGTTTCTCTGTGGTCAGATACCCTATTAGAAAGCAAAGGTCCCGTAAAGAGCCTGGACCTCTTCATTTTGGCAACAGGGCTGGATAAAGTATCCCTATGGCTGTTGGTAAATGGCGAATGTGGATTCAGAAGTGGCAGGTAATGGGGTAAGCCGACATTAGAAGGGCCTACCAGCCCTGATAGCATCTCTCTTTTGGGGATGCTTTGTTCCAGTCATCATATGCTGCATCCAGGGTAAAGCCTCTGATTTAAAAATTAAAAAAAATTAAGCTGAGTCACTCTAAAATAATGTGCTTATAAAAGAACTATAAATTGTTGGTTTCTATATTTCCACTACGCAGTGTGCCCAGAGAAGAATAAATTCCCAACTCTGTTTAGATGGGTACAGGACTACACTGTCTCCAAGAACTATTGCTATAAGAGCCCTGGCCCAGGGCCAGGGCCATATAAACAGCCCAGCTGAGCTTCTAAGCCAGCCCATGTTTAGATCTGAATTTAACATTTGTCTGCTCACAATGCTTGTGATAAGATGGGGGCCCCAAGTTGCCCCACATGACAAAGATTTGCTAAAGCCTATCACCCCACTACAATGACAAAGGGGGTGTTATTGGATGATAAGGTTAAGTTAAAATGACCCTTTTGACTCTTTATAATATGTCAAAGATTCTCATTTATTATTAATTTTTTTTTTAAAAAAGGGGTGCATTTTGAGTTGTTTTCTAATTCTGTCTATGTTCTGCTATATAAAATAAATCCAAAAGGGATATCACTAAGTTTTAAGGTAATTTGTTATCTAATTCTGAAAATCCACCATACTAATGTTCAAAGTAGCCGTAAACGTAAATTGTCAAATAATAATTTTTATCTTGGTCATTTTTACAAGGATAAGATAAAATTTTAGAGTTGTTTGATTTGCATTTCCCTGATGATTAAAAATGTTATGTTTAAACAAATTTCAAATATCTTTTATTTAAGTTCATTTGTTAAGAGTTTACAGTTTTGGTCTGTGACATAAATGTACTAAAATATTTGTTTTTATGAGGATTAAGCTTCTAAGTTCCTTATATGGTTTTAAAATAATTGATAAAGATGCCTTTCCTATTCTACAGGCTGATATTATGTTCTGTTAATTATATTCTTTGTTATACAAAAAGCTTCTCAATTCTGGAGATTTCATTTACTGATTGTTTCCTTTAATGTCAAAGCTTCTGAGGTTATGTTCAAAATTATATTTATATTGTTGGGTTTCTGTTAAGGTCTTTAATTCATTTAAATCTCAGTTTTGTGCATAGAGGTAAATATGGATCTATTTTCATTCTTCTACATGATGATGTCTAATTAATTCTTAAAGGGAGAAACTGACAGTCAAAATGCTGGGCTCATGGCAAAGCTCAGGTAGGGCAAGGCACCCCACTAATTCGGCCAAGGTAAAAGAGGCTTTCCAGGGGCCAGTTAAAATTTGGAGAGACAGAGAAAGTGTTAAACAAAAAACAGAGAAAGGAAAGAGAGAGAGAGAAAAGAGAAAGAGAGAGGTAAAAAGCAAAAGAAAAAAAAAGGCAAAGAGGCAGAGAAAACCAGAAAACAGGACTCAGACAGATAAGGAACCTGGGCAACAGAAGATCAACGACAAACTACGATGGAGAGATACCCCTTGGACAAAGGCCAATATGCCTTTATGACAAGAAAAAAAAGGACATTAGATACCTCTATAGATTTTCTAAGAGACACAGGAACTGAGTACTCTATGTTGAAACAGCCATTAAACAAACTGGACACCTTACAAACTATAAATTTAAAAATTACTCGTTCCTCCCTGGTCACCCGAATGTATGATCAAAGCCTTTTGTTGACCAAACAAGAAACTTTTGTTTTCCCTGCTGTTCTCAGTTCTGCAGAAGGCCAGGCTGTTTGTCTGCCTCTGCCACGCCCTCCTCACCAGGATGACCACCTCCCCCCTGCCGTCACAGTCACCGCTGAAGAAATCCTCACCTCCTAACAAAGGCCTTGGTGCTGCGCTTGCTCTAAAGCCTGCATGAGCCCTGACTGCTCACCCTACAGTCAATGCTACCACAGGTGCCCTGCTGTGCCAGACTACTATTCCTGTGCTGGACTGATGTCAATGGACTATGGATCCTACCAGCATCTGCAGAGAGGGCAGGCGGCTGGCAGAATGGCAGTCAGAGCTGTGCCAGGCAGAGCCGGAAATGATGGCAAAGCTTGCCTGGGGCACAAGGCTGGGGGTTCGAGCCAAGCAGGTACACAAGACTGAAGGTAAGCGGAAGGCGGGGGCAACATTGGTGGACAGGAAGCAAATGATCTGAGCCAGTAGCCTCCCTTCAGGGATGTCAGCCCGACCAGAAAGCTGAACTTGTGGCTTTGATACAAGCTCTACAGATGGCAGAAGAGACGTCTATACTGGCAGCAGGTATGCTTTTGCCCTCACCCATATACATGGAGCAATATACAGATAAAAAGGACTGTTGACATCTGTGAAAATTTTGAGCCTCCAGGAGGCCACACATTTGCCAAAGAAGATAGCCATCATACATTGACCAGGACTGAGACACCCAATATAATGACTAAGAAGATCATAAAAATCTTCCCGAGGTTTGGGATGCCCAAGGTAATCATGTCCAATAATAGACCTGCCTTTGTTGCCCAGGTAAGTTAGGGTGTGGCCAAGACATTGGGGATCAGTTGGAAGTTGTGCTCACCAACCCCAAAGCTCAGGTCAGATAGATAGGACAGATTGACATAATTGGCCCTGGAGACCAGCAAAAATGACTGGACAGACCTCCCTCCCACCTGTCCTGTTCTGGGTTCAAGACACCCCGGCAATCGTTGCCACTAGTTCTGATGCCTGGCTAGTTAGCTGCTGCTCATGTATCCGCTGACTGTGGCTGACCCTGGTGATGGAATCCTGAGCTCAAGGCTTGCACAGGGCAGGCACATCTGCTATAAGATGGGCTTACATCACCTTTAAGGCTCTTCTTTCCTTAAGTCAGAAACCCACAGGGCTCTGTTCATTTTTTTAATGTCTTTTAAAGCAATTCTGTTCTGTTCCTCCTCTAGGTGTCTGGGACCTATTGACAGAAATTATTTTGTACAGTTAGAGATTTTTCCAAATCAGACTGTTTTGTGCAGCTAACTTCAGAGAAAAGCAAACACACCTAAAGCTTCCTTACCTCTTGACAGGTTTTGTTTTTCTACAAGAAAAATCTTGCTTTAATCTATGGGGTTATAAAATAATATGGCTTTCAAAAAAATAAACAAATATGGTTTTATGTTAATGGAATGTTAAAATTTTTTTAATGATATGCTTACAAATGTAAAGCCTGGATAGGGTCAGTCTCAAAAAGGTATTTGTGTCCTCATTGGCTGTCCTCTGTTTTTAATGCTTTTTGTCTTGTTTTGAACATTTGTCATCTTGTATTGCATTTTCTCTCATTGTTTGCTAAAGTTCTCACAATGGACACAACCCTGTACATTTGGATGAAGCTGATGCTACAGGATGCAATGGGAACCCGTGAATGCCATGTGGTGCCGGCTGGACTGAAACTGGCATCTCCGGCACATTCTCTGAAGTTGAGGATCAACACTCCTGGTGTCTACAGCAAAGGAGAATTGTCTTCATAATACTAAACTTGCCTTTTATGAGAAGGCATCCATATGTTTCTTAGGGCTAAATTAAGCTCTTTGTAGTCAATAGGCTATTATTGCCACAATGTTGGGTGCTGTTCCCGGGTCGATAATGGTTCACAATGTCTGCCATGTAGTTACTTTCAAGCCTCATTCAGATGATTTTGCTAAGAGCTATTCTGCATGCCCTAGAGATGTCTTACTATCTTCTCCCAATACTGCTCTGTAAAGTATGAGCTATTTTGTCCCATCAGTTGTACTGGTTTTCATGTGGCTATTGTCTGAGCAAATCTTTCAGAGATGGTGCTCCATAACAGGAGGGAGCTGGATCTGTTGTTTTTAAAGAAAGGGAGACCCCAATTCAGGAAAGAGCCAGTGTTCCTAACTCTGGCCTTATTACTGGGAGACATTACTATGGGAGGTATAGCAGCGGGGGTGGGACTACAACTCTTATGGAAACCAGCCAATTCAGACACCTCCAGGCAGCTGGATACTGAGACCGAGACCGAGATGCCCTAATGCTTAAATAAAAGATTCCATTCAAAAAAAAAAAATGGGGGAATGAAAGACCCCCGCTAATGCCACCTGAGCAAGGCTGGTACTGGTTACAGAGTTCAACTTTAGGCCAGCAAGCTCTCATGAGAACATCCTGCTTTCCCAGGAAAGCAGGATGCCTATGGTCGACACTTATGTCAAACTTAAAATATCAGTAGTTTACAAAGGAAACAATTCCCCTATGGAGAATCCCAGCCTAATTGCTCCAACAACATTGCACCAGGCCCTCTACGAACAAATGTCAGTGCAAAGTGAGGTCAGGGTGTCTGGCTGTAGGGGAGATAAGGAAACATCAGGACCTCTGAGACAAATTTATGGCATACATCTGTGCAGGGGAGACAAGGATATATCAAAACCTCTGACGTATTTGTGACATGCATTTGTACATGGGAGGAACTGAGGCCCCTAAGAGGAATTTGTGACCCTGAGAAGAAGCCGGATCAAACAGTTATCTGATGTGTGCATGCATGGGAACGTGCCCCCCAATCTCACCCCAGTACCACCTGGGTCCCGTTCGAATCATCCAATAGAAACCCTGTAACTATGCTTCTCGCTTTTGTTCCCGCGCTTTCTGCTTTAGGAACCTATATAAACCCTTAGTTCTAGTTTGAGGGGGCTGGAGTCCTGAGAGACTTCAGTCCCAAGTACTTGGTATTCGAATAAACCTCTTGCTGTTTGCATCCGCGTAAGTGGTCTCGCTGTTCCTTGGGAAAGGGTCTCCTTAGAGGGAAGACACTCCTTTCGGAGGTCTTTCAAAACAAGATGGAAAGACGTGGCTGCCAGTGGGTAGAGGGGAGCATGTTAGTTCAGGGCCTCTAGTGGCAATATATACAAGATAATGGGCATGAATCTGTAGTTCTGATGCTTGCACTGGTGCTGAGGTGTTGTATATATGGGGTGCTCCCCAAATTGGGCAGTGAAATGTTTGTAGGAGGACATCAATAAAGGTTATGAAGGACAGGAGTTTTAGTAAAGTTGTGACTTTTTTAAGAGGCATCCTGAATGTCTCCTTCAGTGAACGTGACAATTCCCTAAGCGCAGAACGGTCAGCACAGAGCACAGCACTAAAATACTCTTAGTTAGGATGCTGAGTTAACGGGACAGTAGGAGGCACCCATCAGAACCATCTGCACCATCAACCAAGCTTAGTTAACGGGACGGTAGGAGGCACCCATCAGAACCATCTGCACCATCAACTGAGCGCTACTCTGACCCTCACCCGCTTGTCCACTGCCCTCACCAGTAAGAATTTACCCAGCACTAACTCTGTATTAGTCCAGTTATCAACATACAAAAAGAATTTTTTTTATTGTGGAGTCATCTTGGGGTTCCATAGGGACCCTAAGTCTCATGTGGAATCCATACAGTTGCCAGAGAGGAGCAGAGTCCATAGCATCACGAAGATCACTCCCGCATCAGCACCGCTTGGCAAGCTGATGCCATCAGTCCCTCCACGTCACTTCTACTTCATCTGTCCTATACCTGCGAGAAACAGGAAAACACCCATGACTGCCTCTTAGTATTTTATTTTCTTTGATTTTTGGGATAGCATCTGCAGCCCAGGCCTATCTCAAAATCACAATCCGCTGGCCTTGGCCTCCCACATAGCCAGGACCACAGGGCGCGCCACCATGCCCGTCACCATGGCATCATCTGTTCTCTGACTTCCCGAACCTACTGTCCACACTCTCACAGGAGGACGTGGCTCACCTCTGTGTGATTCCAGACTCTGTGAGAGGGGTCCTATGTCCAGCCTGAAACATCTCCCAACCTGCTTGGGCTATCATGGCTCCATTGTCAATGCAGAATCTGGGCAAGAAGAGATAACAAGACTTGTGGCCTAAACACAGAAACCATTTATAACCGTAATAATGGGAAGAGAAGAACTCAAGACAAAGACAAAGTTTCACCTCTCATCTGTTGCAAAGAGCCGGGCTCCCCGCTCCTGGCACATGGCTGCCATCATCTCCTGCAGCCTCGTGTTACCTGTGAAGAGACAGGAACCACAGAGAACTGAGGTCTGGCTGTCCATTATCAAACCAGCTGTGCTCCTAGGACAGTTTACCAGGAGACCGGGGAAGTATGGGAGAAGAGAAGAAACAGATAACCCTCCAATCTCTGCTAATGCAGAGAGTCAGGAGGAGGATGGCTAGCAGGACTAGGGAGAAGCACTCTTCCTGGTGACACGTACATCCAACTCCTCCTACGATGAGGGCCTCCTTGGAGCCACAGTGTGCCATGGCTCGCTCTGTGATCTCCACTAGCATTGCGAACACCGTTTCCTGGGGAGGACAGACAAGGGGGAGGTGTCAGAGCAGCATCCCGCCTGCGTTCTAGTTCAGCTCTACTCTAGAGCAAGTTTGCACCCCAGCTTTTCACTCTTTTACCTGTAAGGAGAAACACAGGTCTTCAGGAGTACATTCCCCCGTGGCCAGCATTCTCTGCGCGGCATCCTGCAATCAAAGGGTAAACAGCCCAAAAGATGAGCACCGCGGTGCGCGAGGCTTTCATGAAAGCAAAAATCCCTGCCTTCGGAAGGACCGCTGCTGACCTCACGTCACACCCCCACGTCGTCTGCTCCTGTTTATTTTTGTTTTGGGGTCTTTCCCCAAGTAGGGAGGACTGCTTTACCCTACCCTGTGCTCCTATCATCAGAACAGTGCCCGGCACACAGAACCTGCTAACGAATCTACCCAGCACCTATTATGAGTGAACGCTTACGCAGGAAGTAAACTGAGCAGAGCAGATACACTGTTTCTAAGAGCGTGTGCTCCTGTCTACCACTCTCACCTCAATGAAAGACAGAATCCCCGAGAATGAGACATCCATCCCCTTCACAGTGTATGGCAGCTCAACTAGCTTCTTGCCTCTGCGGAGACATGACCTGGAGTCAGCGGGTGGCTCACCCTCTGCAGCCCCCCCCACCCCCACACCCATTAGTACACACGACAGCACTAGTGGCCAGTGCTCTCCACGTCCTCTCACCGCTTTGCCATCTGCTCGATGTTGTAGCCTGGACTTGGGTCATTGGAAATCTACCAGCAGGAGAGAGAGGCAGAGAACCATGAACGCATCGTGTAAATCGCGTTCTTCTACACACATGAACACACTCATCCTCAAATCAAAGTGAAGAAAAGTAATCAGCATTTACTTTCATAATGTACACGTACAGAGGAACAAGCACGTTTGTAACAAGCAACCAATGCATAAACAGAGACATAAACGGTTCATTTTCTCCCTCTGCTAAGTCAAGTGGCAGAGAATAGAACTCGATTTGCAAGAAGCCCAATACCTACTTACTGCTCCCTGCCTTTTATTTCTTCTTGCTCCCCAGAAACACACCATACGCACTCTACAGTCTCAAGGGCCTACCTTCAGCACGCGAGCAAAACGATCCAGGCAGTTTCCCACAGCAATATCAATAGTTTCCCCAAAGATGCGGTAACGATGTTCTGAGTAGGAAATCACCTAAGAACGATGAGAAGGCCCATGACACTTCAAGTCTATAAAGAGGAGTTTTTAGTTGTGTGGAAGGAAGTAGCACAGGGCCAACACTAGATATTCCAGTAAGAAAGAAGGCAAGCTGTCTAGTGTCATACCTGTAATTCTAGCACTGGTGAGGCTCAGACAGGCAGCCATGTTGAGCTACACAGTGAGGTTTAAGGCCAGTCTAGACAGGCAAGACCCTGTCTCAAAAAAAACCAAACCAGCAATTGGTAAAATGGCTCAGTAGGCAAAAACACTTCCCTAGTGAACCTAGAGACCTGAGCTTGATCCTGGAACTCCCGAAGGGTGTTCTCTGATAAGCACATGCTCGTGTCCATACACAAAAGTCACATGTGTGGCCACGTCTCACACATATCATACACACACAAAATAAATAAATCCAAATATGATCAAGAGATTACATATATGTATGAAGCTGCCAAATTAAAAAAAATTATCAAAGAACCAATAAACCAGTGTTTACTTTGCAACATATATTAAAATTATAATGATACAGAGAAGATTAGCAAGACCCATGCACAGATTACACCAACTCATGAAACATCTGTATTATGTAGACTAACCAACAAAACCTGCACAGATGCACACACGCACGCACAGACACATACCAAAAACAAACCCTAAAAATAAGAATTCAAAACAGAGCTTGTTGTGGTGACTCACACAAAGCATTCCATAAGAAACAGAAAAAAACAGGGCCAGGTGTGGTGGTGCAAACCTGTAATCTCAGTACTTGGGAGGAGTTAGGAAAACCAAAATGTCTACCGGTGAGACCCTGTCACCAACAGCACAAAATAGTAACAACACCAACGACAGTAAGCTCGTGACCCCGGCTACTTAGGACCACGAGTCTAGGGCTGGGCTGTCTGAAGACTCTGGCTCACAATTTTCTATTAATTTCTATTATTCCCCAGATCTGACACTCTCTTCTGACCTTCCTTGTGCTCCTACATACATGCAGGCAAAGCATCCAAACATTTAAAAAGGCATTATCTTGAAGAGTTAAATCCACATTCCTTTGCCTTTGAACTGCAAATTCTGGTTGTAGGAATAAAGTTCTAACATTTTAATTCTCCTCCAAAACTTGCAACTTTACACCTATATCGTGTTTGCTATAGTATCTTAGGCCCAAAGAACCTGGTTCTGTCTTTATAGCTCCTACAACTCAGGTAGGATACCTCAGAAGTAGGATGGAGCATAAAGATTACTCTTAAATACCTGAGTATTTCCTCCGCTGACATACAACACAGTTGGGTTCATGGCTCCAGTGACGAGGCGGCCCATTTCAATGTGGCCTATGCAGTGGTTCACACCCAGCAAGGGCTTATTCCATAGCTGGGCCACAGTACGGGCAACAACAGCTACAGAAGCCAGCGGGGCCCCCATACCAGGACCTAACAGGGTACAAACAGGAATTAGGAAGAACAGCTGGAGAAAGCTGTAGGTCCGCTGTACGCCTCCCTCGCTGACTGTTCTCCCAGACTCGCCTTTGGTGTAAGCGATGCAGTCGATGTCCTGGGAGGTTAGCCCAGCCTCCGTCAGTGCCTCCTGCAGCAGGTCTAGGATAACTGCTCGATGGTGCCTGGCTGTGTCACCTGGAAGGAATCCTGAGGAAAGGCATGCAGATAAGAACCGTAAGGAAGGCAGGTATTAGGCTGGTGCAAAGGGAACTGTGATACAGGGCTATGAATTTTAAATTAAATCTAGGTTCAAACACATTTTGTTTTGTTTTATTGATTTTTATTGCACTCTACACTTTCCCCTGCTCTCCTTCCTGCCTCTCCCCTCCCCTCCAACCCTCTCCTAAGGTCCCCATGCTCCCAATTTACTCAGGAGCTCTTGTCTTTTTCTACTTCCCCCAAAACAGATTTTTATTAAACAAAGCAGGAACCATTTTAAACAACACAGTTTGCTAAGACACCAGTTTGTTAGCTGGGCATGGTGGTACATGCCTTTGATCCCAACATTCAGGAGGCAGAGGCAGGTGGATCTCTGTGAGTTCAAGGCTACCCTAGTCACCAAACCCAGGATAGCCAGGGCTTTGTACAAAGACCTTGTTTCAAAATCAAACAAAGATCAACAAAATAAACAAACAAAAACCAAGACAAAAAAAACAAACAAACAAAAACAAACAAACAAACAAAAATACAAAAAACAAACCTGGTTTGTTTATTCCTGAAGCAAACGCTCAGCAAGCCCACCCTGCTGGCTATGGAAATGTTTGACGCCCTGGTTATACCACACGCAGTCAGACACTGTTCTGACTGGGCCCTTTCTGTTTATCAACGCTGACTGCAAGACAGTTCATCTCAATGGCTTGCTAAGTGCACTTTCTCAAGTGCAACGGTTTCGCTGGGAATCAGACAGCTCAGTTCAGGGCCCCAGCAGCCCATCAGTGACTGGGAACTTTTTTTGGTAAAGGTTTGGCTTTGGGGAGAGCTTTGGGGCCATTAAGCTGGTTGTGGCCACTTTGGTATAGAATCAACTCTTTGCCGTTGTTAGTCTGATTGGGAAATGGTTCCTGGATGGGAGCAGAAGACAATGGCTGTTTATGAGCCATCAACTTACTGAGCTCTTTAAAAAAGACGTCCCAGCTGGCTTCAAATATCCAGTGATCACTGAATGGTACACCCCAAGAAAGTTTTTCTGTAGCTATAAGATCGGCTTCCACAGCTGCTCACAACAAACACGTCATAGTCAACTTGTAACAGCCAGCTATTTCTCCAGGGGCCAAAATGTTATGTATTATTGGTGTTTCAAATGTCTCCACTGTCCCCACCCCTGCCATTTTGAACTTAGAATAACTGTTCAAAGTAATTCATTACCTATTTATGTAGAGATAGGGTCTTAGAATGTAGCCCTGGCTGGCCTGGAACTTGCTATATAGACAAAGCTGGCCCCAAACTCAGAGATCTGTCTGCTTCTGCCTCCTGAACTGGGATTACAGGTTTGGGCTCCCGTGATAAATGTATGTTAAAATGAGGTATCATAACACTGCAGAACGTATTCTAGCTAAGCATCATAGTACACCCCTGCAGTCCCAGCACGCGGAGGAGGGAGAGGGAGCATCAAACAACAAATGTCAACAGTACAAAGACTGCAATTACTTGTGTACCGACCTATTAGAAGTAAAAACCAACAAAAATATCTTAATAAAGTAGAAAAAAGAAAATTCCTTTACTCACCTGGGTTACCCATACGCACACGTAGGTTTTAAGACAGTGTCTTTTCAAGCCCCTAATTTTGAGACAAGGTCACACATAACCCAATATGGCCTTAAATTCAAACCGTCTTCTCTCTGCCTCCTACGATAACTATATATTGTACCACTACTAAGTTTTCTTTCCAACCTCTATACAGGCTATGTAGGTTTTCTGGAGATGCCCATGTTCACATATAGCCTTCATAATCAATTCAGTTTATACAGACTTCCTACCCTTCAGTGACTCTCTGCAATCCCACAGAACTGCACACAGGTCACATGGTTGGACTTAGCATATAGTAACTACTGCGCTACAACTGCCAGGAGTGTACCCTTTAACTAAGGGAACCCAGGCCCAGTGCACAAGAGTGAGTTCTAAACACACATACATTTCTACTATGTAACCTGGAACATCACACCTGTTTGGGGAGTCTTTACAGGTACACGCTGCTTATATGCGTGTGGGTGCTTTGGGAGAGGGTATAAGATACAATTTGTAGCCGGGCGGTGGTGGCGCACGCCTTTAATCCCAGCACTTGGGAGGCAGAGGCAGGCGGATCTCTGTGAGTTCGAGACCAGCCTGGTCTACAAGAGCTAGTTCCAGGACAGGCTCCAAAACCACAGAAAAACCCTGTCTCGAAAAACCAAAAAAAAAAAAGAAAGAAAAAAAAAAAGATACAATTTGTAAATAATCTTAATTGAGAATTGTGCAGTGCCTGGTGCTTTTACATAGTTCTCAAAACCCACAGAAACCATTTTCACTTTGAGAGTAGTGAAAAACAGATAGCTACGAAATACAGTAACTTCTGATATCCGCCCTGCAGTCCTTTCGCTCTTCCTAAGCAATGATGTTTATCATGCGGTTTATCAAGCAATCCCTTGATAAACAAAGCGACCTCGGAACACTTATTTTCGAATGCTTAGCATATTAAAAGGTGCTCAATAAAACCATAAAACAACGGGGAGTGGTGGCTCACACCTTTTACCCCAGCACTCAGGAGGCATAAGCAGACAGATCTCTGAGTCCCTTAGCTCGGCCCGGCGGCCGAACCCGCCGCGCGCTCACCCGTGCCCGGGGCCGTGACGTAAGTGCGCCGCGGGTTCGCCAGCACCGCGCCATCGCGCACCACGCCCACGCCGATCTTGTTGGCGCTGCCTTCGAACCCCAGCACGGCGGGCATGGTGGCCGACGCGGGATCCCGGGTGCGGGACTAGTCGGAACCGGCACCACCGCGAACAGCCCCGAACGGAGCGAAGGGGCCTGCGGGCGCCAGAAGTGACGTCACGAGGCGCCAGGCGGACCAATCACCGCGCTCCCGACCCACGCCGGGGGAAAAGGAGGGCCGGGTCACGTGACCGCACCAGGCTCCCACGTGGGAACGGGCAGGCTCCATTCTTTGTGCTGTGAGGGGCTCCCGGGCTTCGCGGGGAGGCCAGGTAGCGGGTTCGGCCAGCTTGCTCGCTGCAGGGCCTCACGGGGCGCGTGGCGGGAAGACTGGGTGAACGAGGCCCCGCGGTGTGCGAACGCCCGAGGGAGGAGGCTTTCCTCGCGTTTGATTTCGCCGTTTCTTATCTGCAGGCAGCGCAGCAAACACTGCTTCGGTGCGCCAGGCGCCTAAGGGCTTTCGTCACCGGGATGCCAAAGCGTGGGAAGAGAGCGGCAGCAGAAGACGGGGAAGAACCCAAGTCAGGTAAGGAGATGAAATGAGCCCGTGGGCACCCCCATTCCCCAACCCCGGCAAGTTTACGACTCTACTGGACCACCGTGAACATGGTAAATATGGTCCAAGTTACACTGCAGGAGCCCGAGAAGTTGGGTAACTAGTGCGCCTCGTGGGACTATAGTTAACACTGGCCCGAGGTTGGAAACTGCCAGCTCTTACTTTGTTTTATAGAGCCGGAGGCCAAGAAGAGAAAAGGGGCAGCAAAGAAAAACGAGAAAGAGGCCGCGGGAGAGGGCCCTGTTTTGTATGAGGACCCTCCAGATCAGAAAACCTCACCCAGTGGCAAATCTGCCACTCTCAAGATATGCTCCTGGAATGTGGATGGGCTTCGAGCCTGGATTAAGAAGAAAGGTTTAGATGTGAGTACAATTCAGGAGGGAAGTAGACTTTTCTTGGTAGACTAGTCTTAAGAATTAATCATCTTGGGGCTTGGGCAGCGGCGGTGGTGCTCACCTTTAATTCCAGCACTTGGGGGACAGAGGCAGGCGGATCTCTGTGTGTTTGAGGCCAGCCTGGTCTACAGAGTGAGTTCCAGGACAGCCAGACTGTTATAAAGAAACCCTGTCTCGACCCCCCCACCCCCCCAAATTGTTTTCTTTGAGTCCAGAGGATGCTGTTTTACTCTTGCTTGTAGTTTGGGGGACGACTGTTACAATCTCCTTGTTTATATCCTTTTTAACTAATCGCTAGAGTATTGGGGTAAAAACCTCTGGGTCTCTAGTGCCGCCTCATTCCCAACTACTAAAGATCTAAGTGGGGGTGGGGCTGGAGAAGGCTCAGTAGTTAAGAGTACTTTGCCGTGCTCCAAATGTTCAACAAGCACTCAGGTACGAGTCCCATTGTCGGCCACATATGTGTATCTGTTGCTTAAATTCCTTATGCACAGGGACTCCATCCTGCGTATGGTATGTAGCATACACGATTTTAACTTTTCATGTTTGCATTCAGTGGGTAAAGGAAGAAGCACCAGATATCTTGTGCCTCCAAGAAACCAAATGCTCAGAGAACAAACTCCCAGCTGAACTTCAAGACCTGCCTGGACTCACCCATCAATACTGGTCGGCTCCATCAGACAAGGAAGGATATAGTGGTGTGGGTTTACTCTCCCGCCAGTGCCCACTCAAAGTCTCTTATGGCATTGGTGAGACCTTATTAGTTTTCATGTCTGAATATTCTTTGGCCAGTTAACTCTGCTGATTCTTAGACTTTTTTTTTTTTTTTTTTTTTTAATGCTGGTTTATTTCTATAGGTGAGGAAGAACATGATCAAGAAGGCCGGGTGATTGTGGCTGAGTTTGAGTCCTTTGTCCTGGTAACAGCCTACGTCCCCAATGCAGGCCGGGGTCTGGTAAGACTGGAGTACCGACAGCGATGGGATGAAGCCTTTCGCAAGTTTCTGAAGGACTTGGCTTCCCGAAAGCCACTTGTGCTATGTGGGGACCTCAATGTGGCTCATGAAGAGATTGACCTTCGAAACCCCAAAGGAAACAAAAAGAATGCTGGCTTCACTCCCCAGGAGCGCCAAGGCTTTGGGGAGCTGCTGCAGGATGTCCCACTGGCTGACAGCTTCCGGCATCTCTACCCCAGCACCGCCTATGCCTACACCTTTTGGACTTACATGATGAATGCTCGGGCTAAGAATGTTGGCTGGCGCCTCGATTACTTTTTGTTGTCACACTCTCTTTTACCTGCATTGTGTGACAGCAAGATCCGCTCCAAGGCTCTCGGCAGTGACCACTGCCCCATCACCCTCTACCTCGCCCTGTGACACCTGCTGAAGTACCTATGCCTGGAAAATAGCCTCCTCTCCCTGTACACTTTCAATAGGTGTCCTTTAGGGTTTTGTTTTTGTATCTGGCCCAGTCCCCCCACCCCCCGGTTTTAAATGTTAAACCAAACATTGGGTTCCTTTGAACAATCAAAGTAAAAATAAAAAGGCCCCACTCTCAACTTGGCTATCTTTGTTTTCCCTTTGTGAATCTACAAATTCCCTTTTTTATTTTTTCATGCACAAAAGTTGTTGAATGGGAAAGGTTAGAGTCATGACATTATTTATTTACAAGCACAGATGAATCCCTAACCTCTCCTGAGACAGCAACCCTACCTCAGCCCAGTTCAGTGCTGCAACTGGAAGTAAGGAGAATCAGGAGGAATTCAGGGAAATACAGAATTAGGGGACCATATTCCATATTAAATAGTTCTATATACATCAGTTCCTGTAGTTCTGTACAGAGCAGTGGCTGACTCCACCCCACAGGACAAGTGGGGAGAAGGGACTGACGGTACTGAGGCCAGAGCCAGCCCCTGGTGAAGTGCAATAGCAGCAGCAAGGTCCTAATGGTGCACAAGAGGGAGGGGAACACCCCCCCACTTCCCACCCCCACCCTGCCCTGGAATGTCTAAGGGTCAGGAATGGTTCTCAGGGAGCACATACAGGAAGGACGTGGCTAGAACCATCTTTAGGATCCAGGCTTAGGGGCAACGTTTTGCCTATTTACCCTAAACAGCAACCCTGGAGGAAAGCAGACAGCCAGCAATGGTCTTACCTACCCTTCCAAACCTAAGTAAGGGACTGGTTCCTTCCTACCTCTCCCCAGGGGAGAGGGAGGCAGCTGCCTGGCTTCCTTGCAGAAGTCCACAGAGAGCCTTTTGTAGTGTTACTGTTGCTGCCAGGCAGCTGCCAGGCACAGACTGGATCAAGGGTCTCAGGAGAAGTTCTGGACAGGATGGCTGACCTTCATACAGGCCCAATAAAGGGCCCGGCCCAAACATAGAACAGCCAGCAAAATGGCAAATGCCCAGGCTGCGTAGATCCCTCCATATTGCTGTGCAGGCTTCCATGTGCCAAACTGACAGACGAGGAAGAAGAAAAAGAAGAGGTTACCTTTGGTGTCTTCTGCTGTAAAGTCTTAGAAAGCAGTAAAAAAAACGCCAACTCTGTCTCTGTTCCCTAGACACCTGTAACCACCTTCAGGGCCCTTTCCAAGGTTCCCTCCTGCCATCCCAGGCATTTGACAACAGTTTTCACTCGCTCTTCTCTCCAGAGAGGAAGACCTACTTCTTGTTCATTAGCCACCTTTAACTTCAGTTTACCTGGAAATGCTCCCCACCGACAAGGGCTTCATGTAGCCAGCCTGAGCAGCCTCAAATCCAGTAGTTGAGAATGACCTTAAAATCTGATCCTCCTGGGTGCTGGGACCCACGTTTGCACCACTACACTCATATTGTAACGGTGCTGAGATCAAACCCAGGGCGTCATGTATGCTAGGCCAACACTTTCATCAGCAGAACCACATCTCAACCGGCAGCAACTCACTCCATTTTCGTATCATAGATGGGGTCTTGATGCCTCTATTCTTATTCTTGGCTTCAAGGCCACACCCCAACACCCAGATCTTTCACCATTCTCAGATCTTAGCCTGCCGATGAGGCAGATACGAGGTCTGTGTCAAGACTACTCACAGCAAGGCCAGTGGCAGTGACTGCCAAGAGTAAACCAAGCAAGAAGCAGCAGATACATCTCTTCCGAGGATATCTGCGCCCAATAGATGACCTGTGGGGAGCCAACAGAAACGGGGATTTGGAATAGCCCTGCTGACTTTATGCCATACATTTCCCAGTTACCAGTGCAATGGCTAACCACTTACACTTTCCTGCAGTGAGGACATCGTGCCAAGGTTCGGTCAGTGAATTCTGTCCACTATGGAAAAAGAAAAACAACCATAGCAAGAAGGCTCTCCTGCAATCAGAACTGAGGCAAGGAGGAGGATGACAGATGAGAAACACGAGTCACTACTATTCCTAGTACTTGCCTCCTCCAGGGTTTCCCATATCCCTCCTCACCAGAAACGTATTCTTGCAATGTCCACAGATGACCCTGACACCCATTGGCTGTGGTTCTGGACTCAGAGGTCCTGGATGCACAGGCCCTAGGTTGATGATTCTTTTGCTATACAGGGGGGAAAAAGTATGTTTTTAAAAGTCCTTAATTTTAACTGGATCTGATGACACACAGAATCCCAGCACTTGGGAGGTGTAGGCAGGACGACCAGGAATTGGAGGTGCTGCAAAGATCGTCCTGTCTCCACCGCACAGGTGTGGGGACTGATCACAGGCATGCACCATCTTGCCCAGCTTCAGGTTTTATTTTGTTTTATTGGTTTTTTTTCTGTACAGTTTGCCCAAGTATAGCCTTCCCACCTCACGTCTCTTACCAGTAGGGCCGAGGGCAGGCAATCCGCTGGGAAGTCACCTTGCAGATAAGGAGACAATTACAGGGACATCGAACATACTTCTTTCCTGGGGGTGCATTCTTGATGGGCTAGGGAACAATGAAAAAAAGAACAATGGGTATATCAGCAAAAAAGCCCAACCCTCTCCAAGAACGTCACCGAGAAAGGAAAAGTTAGACATTTAAGAGAAACAAATGTTGCCAGCATAGTCTGTCTGTGACCTCAGCACTCAGGAGGCTGCAAAGTCTGAGGGGAGCCTGGATCATTGTGAGACTGTCTCACAAAAACAAACAAGAGACCCCCAAAATACAAGAATCAAAAGCCACTACAACAACTGCCAATGAGAACTACACTTCAGGATCCAGCAAAGGTGTGAAAGCGAGAGCTGGTGGGCACTTTCTCTGGTGATGGGTGTCTGAGGAAATGGCTTGTGAAGATCCAGGAACTGAAAGTGGGTTCAGGAAGAGGTCTTCAACAGGGTCTAGAGTCAGAAAGAGGATCCCGGAAACAAGGCCTGCTTTTGCAAACAGGTATAACTCACGGTGGCTTCGTTGCAGACACCACATTTGACTACATGCTGATGCATCTTTCCTTCCACGTTGATCGGAGACTGACAGACTCGACAGGTAATCATGGGGGCGCTCCCACTATCCGGGCTAGTCAGGGGTGAGTAGGGGGGTGGGTCCTCTCCCGGCAGCACAGCTGGGTGCCCCTCGGGGAACGGGGGGAATGCTGAAGAGGAAGCAGATAAACCCACTCATCATGCGGACACTTCCCACGGATGCTCCACGGAGGAAGGATGCCTCGTGGGTGACAGGTGCCACGGGGCCGCACCTGGCGCCGGTGCAGGCTCCGCCCCCGGCCCGATCCGCCCCTAGGCCCCGGTGCACCTCCGACCGCCGGCTTACCCTGGGGCGGGGCATGTTTACCGGCTCCGTACGGAGGTGCGGAGGGCGTCAGGCCTCCACCGGGCCCGGTCGCGCTCCCGCCCGGGCCCGCTAAGCCGTTGCCTCCAGCGCCGCCGTCGCCGGGCTCGGACAGCAGCGGGGAGCGCTCTCCGTCCGCCGCCATGGCGTCTCGCGCTCTGCCAGCGACCAGCAGCCGCCGCCGCCGCCGCCGCCGTCGCCGCCACCGCCGCTACCGGGTCCTCACGGCGCCTGCGCGCCGCCCCGCCCCGCCCCGCTCACGTGACAGGTGGGCCCCGCCCCTCCGCGCTGCCATTCGTGGAGGGAAACTAGTTCCCGGTTTGCGAGGGAGCGCTGCTGCGCCATTGGACGACGGCGCGGCGCGTCACGGTCACGTGACCCGCCCGTAGCCGCCGAGTCCGTAAACACCGCACGTGACTGGAAGTTGTGCGAGCCATTGGAAGTGCGGCCATCGCGCTACCTGCGCCCCAGTGGGCGGCTGCCCCGCACGCGTCACGTGCCCAGCCTGTCGCGTGTCTCCCGGGGGACGCCAATCGATTGGCCCGAATTTAGCGCCACAAACGTGCGGCCGGGCTGGGTGTCCCGGCCTGCAGTGGGCCTCGGGGACCGCCCCATTCTGGGCGAGGATGGAGAGCCACCGGGAGCGTGGCCCGGGCGCCGTGGAGATTGGTGACATGGAAGCGCGTGCCTGTAAAGGATGAGTTAGGAAGCCAGAAGCAACGAGACGTCCTGGACCAGACGAGGTGAACCGGAACGCAAGTGGGCGGGGCACCGGAAAGATGTCTTACTACTGGACAGCACTTACTGCCAAGTCACAGGAGCCCAGTTCTGTACCGAGGACCCTCCCAGGGCGGTTGCTGCCTGCTGCCCTATGCGGGCACCCAGACACATACGGCTTGTGTGAGTGTGCACGTACACATACATAAAAGTCAAGCCACCCAAAACTTAAAAAAGAGCAGGTCACAGTGTAGGGCTGACAGGGCGATCAGACGTTGAGCTACAGGGAAACTGCCTCAAAACCTATTAAGGTGGACGTATTGGTTAGGCCCGCTTCAATCCTCTGGAGGCTGAGCTTGGCTGAGGCAGGGGGATCGTGAGTTTGAGACCAATCTGATACACATACAGAAATGAGCAATGCTGTTCCTGCAGGCTGGTGGTGATATCCGGTGCTCAGTGGTAGCCATGCTGGAAGCCCTAGGCTCCCTTTCAGCACCTAAAAAAAAAAGTAGTAATAACTGATCCTTTTTTTTTTTTCTTAAATGGAAATTGGACCCAGGGCACAAATATGCTAGAAAAGTGCTCGGCTACCACTGCTACATCCCCTGTCCTTTTTTAATTTTGAGACAAGGCCCTGGCTTGGAACTTGGTGATTCTGCCAAGGCCTTCTGGGTAACTGAGATTGCAGGCACTTGCCACTATATGTGGCTGTGAAATTATTATTTCTACAAATGTCTCTACCAGGATTCAAGTTGGAACTGACTTGAATGCTGCCTCCTAGAGGATTAGCTCTCATAGTGTCTCAAGGTGCCATGCAAGCTGCCAAAAAAAGCAATTAAAAACCCCAATCAGCTGTAAAGCCTACAAGCAACAGTGACCAACCCGGCACGATTAGGGGCAGTGGTGGCATTTGTATCTCAAGGGGAACAGCCACCTAATGGACTTTAGGCCTGGAATTGTGTGGTCAACTGCCTGCGGCCCGTGAGTCACGGACCCTAGTGGAAAACCTTTGCTACTGCCCTCCTAAGCCAGTACAATTCCTAGCAGCATTCTAAATACCTACCCAGATGTCCGCATACGCTGCTCCTTCTCCCCTATTAAAGGAGCTTCCCTTTGCAGCAGATGGACGCCACTATAGTGATCCATAGTTGATGAAAATGCAAAGAACTGTGGTCTGTGTTGTGCCTCTCTCCAGCGGATACATCTGTAGCACAACCCTTGAGAGGACCAGGATGCCGTACAGTAGGGTCTTCTGTATATGATGTCGGCACCCATGAAATCTCAGCAGTTATTGTCTAAATAACTCCTGCACATTGCCGATGCCAGCTGACGGCAAAGCATAGTTGGGAACCTCGCAAGGCCCCACCTCTAGATGAGGAGCTACTGGAAAGGAATAGGGATAGCAGCTAAGAGAAGAACAATCAGTCTTCTCCAGGGATGGGCTCTCTGCTAGACTATGCATCCAGTTCCCAGTGGTTATTAGTAAACACATACACAGATCAGCAACACAGATTGACTCAGCAGGTTGTACTTATATGGAGGTGTGTGTGTGTGTGTGTGGCAACAAAAAAGAAGATGAAGTCGTGAAGATGAGTTTGTCCAGGGACATGCGAAGAGTTGGAGGGGGAAGAGGTACACATGTTTGACTACTCAAAAATGTCTTTTAAAATTACCCACGAAAACAATAAAAAAATAAATGTCTCCAAGAGTGAAATGAAAATTGTATTTTTGAGGGTGTTCACTGATGGAAGGAGAGCTCATCCTTTTCCTCAATGTCTAATGACCCCTTAGGTACAAGTGTTTGTTGATTCACTTGGCAAATCCACTTGTTAGGGGAAGTCTCTAATTGCTTTTTTTTTTTTTTTTTTTTTTTTTTTGTCTTCAGCCCAGAAACTGAATGGAGGTTATTTTTTAGTTTTGGTCTTTGTTTTGTTGTTTAAATAGAGTCTCATTCTTAAACTAGGCTGGTTTTCAATTCATGAGAAGCCCCATTCTCTCCCCAAAGGCCTGAGCCACTATGTCTGACTCTAGATTCTGATATTTTTAGACACAGTTTTCCTAGATCAGTTTCGAACAAGATGACCTAACCCCCGGCACATACTTGAAGAAATAAGGAGTCTCCAGACATGATGTTAGAATGGGTATAGTTCTGCATGGAGCATGCCAGTTTGCTGATGAATTGCTACAAAAGATTCTCAAGCATTAATTCTGAGTTCAGAATAGGTTTCATTATTTGAGCCCTGGTTATGCATAAAACCTCAAATCTACCCTTTTGTGATACCTCCATCCTCACTGAAGTTGTAGTTTATGACCACTTAAATCTGGTTCTAGCTATGCCAAAAGGGAAGACTAGAACCGAGGCTATAGCTCAATGGTAAAGCACTTGACTAGCATGTACCGTGCCCTGGGTTTCACGTAGAGAAGATGAGTAGAATGGTTTATGTATTAACTATTCATTCATCTTTTATTTGGCCTGTAGGTGATGCTTTTATTATAGGTTAGATGTAGGGATGTGTGGCTAGGAATAAAGTGAGGGAAGTGCCAGCCAGTAGGTGGGATATCTTCCGATGTCAGCTGGTAGGTGGGATATCATCTTCTGATAGATGTGTGAAGTGTTGAAGGAGATACATGATGGATGAGTTCCTCAGTATATATTTTACACCCTTTTTTTGCTGTGTTTTGAGCCAGGAACTGGTGATTCTGCTGCTTCAGTCTTCCAAATGCTGTTATTACAGATTGAGACACAATACCTAGTTTAGGTAAAACACTGTCTCCTTGTCTGTCTTTAAACTGCTCAGTCTTAACTGACCTTTGCCGGTTCAGCAGTGGGAAAGGCTCAGAAAAGAATGGCTCAGTAAGTGTTCTTATGACAAAACTGTTGTTTGAAAAAGAAAGTCTTGGAAGTTTTTTTTCATTTTTTATTGATTAAATAATCAATAATCTCATATCATGCACCCCAATTACATTGACCTCTCAGTCTTCCCATGTACCCTGTACCCACCTCAAAAAAAGTACATTTGGGGTTGTGTTGGGAGAGACAGCTTATTTGTTTCCCGACCACCCAGACTACCGAAATAATCACATAGAAACTATATTATTTGCAGTACTGTTTGGCCAATAGCTTAAGCGTATTTCTAGCTAGCTCTTCTATCCTAAACTAACCCATCTCCATTAATCTGTGCATCGCCACGAGGTCATGGCCTATCGGCAAAGTTTCAGTGCGCTGGGCTGGGAAAATGGCTCAGTGGTTAAGAGCACTGCCTGCTCTTCCAAAGGTCCTGAGTTCAATTCCCAGCAACCACATGGTGGCTCACAACTATCCGTAAGGAGATCTGGTACCCTTTTCTGGCCTGTAGGCACACATGCAAACAGAATACTGACAATACTGTATACATAATAAATAAATCTTTAAAAAAGTTTCAGTGGGCTCCATCTGTCTCCTGCAGTGGCTACACAGCTTCTTCTGACCCCACCTACTCTCTCTCTATATCCTTTCCAGCCTGACTATATTCTGTTAAGCCATTGGCTGAAAGCAGCTTTATTCATTAACCAATAAAAGCAACACATATACAGAAGGACCTCCCACACCAGGAATGTATTCACTGGAACATGGTCGCATTCCTCTAGGGAAGCCCTCTAGGGAAGGATTAATCTTTCTCTGCCTATGTCCACATCAGAAACCATCAATTGAGGAGAGCCCTTTGGTGGGAGCAGGGCAGAGCCAGCTCTCCCATGCCATTGCCACTGCCTGTACCACAGTGCTATGTGCCCGCAAGGGCCAGGACCAACTCTTCTTAGATGGACAGGGCAAGCTCTTGTGAGCCTTCAGGGCATTAACATGGCTTCAGGCAGTAACCTAGACCACAGACAACCCTATGAGCTTTAGTGGTAACATGGTCCTTGGCTGTATCAGGACCACTGACCCACTCATGACCCTCAGCTGTTGCACGGCCACAGGTGGTTGCATGTGCTGCTGACATCAGCATAGTATCCCAAGGCAGCAAAGCCCAATGACATCAACAAGGCCTCAGGCAGCAGTACAGACAGCATTAAGACCATAATCTCAGACTTCACTGTGGTCTGGGACAGGAGCATGGACCACAGACACCATCAGGGGCCACAGTGGTCCTTCAGGGAGGTCTAATCCAGAATGTGAGCCTTTCCTCATCTCGGTCCTGGTCCTCTGTCATCGCCCAGAGCCAGGAGGATCCCGAGGCCAGGTGGCAAGTTCAGGGACTGAGTCTGCACCTGCTTAAGCACTAGGCTGTTGTCATCACCCCAGTGAACCGACTGGGGAATGGTAGCATACAGACCTCAGCCCTGTCCCCTGCCACTGTCATCATGTCTCCAGTTCTGCCTCTCTCCACAGTGCACACACTGCTCTGTTCTTCTCTCTCCCACCTTTCCATCATGTGTTTGTTCTTCGTAGTGATGCCCACTGCGGGGGTGGGGCTTGGCTGTCTTTTGCCACCACCCTGGGTCTTTCTTTTTTAAAAAAGATTATTTTAAAAGTTATATTTCATTTATTGGTTTGTTTGTTTTTGAGACAGGGTCTTACTTTGTATCCCTGGCTGACGTTTTATATATATATAGTGTGTGTGTGTACTCATTTGTGTGGATGTCAGAAGACAACTCGGGAGTTGGTTCTCTCCACCATGTGGGTCCTTTGACAGTAAGCACCTTTACCCTCTGAGCCCTCACACCACCTCCTATGTGTTTATTATTATGCGTATGTGTGTGTGTATGAGTTTACGTGCATTGTGTATGCAGGAGCCTGCTGAGGTCACAAGAGGTAGTTGGAGTTCCTTAAACTGGTGTTACAGGCATCTGTAAGGTGCTGTGCAGATGCCAGGAATGGAACTTAGGTCCTTCCCAAGAACAGTAAGCATTCTTTACTGCTGAGCCATCTCCCCAGCCCCTTCTGTAGACCTTGATTGCCAAAACTTTCTTGGAAGGAGCCAGTACTTAGTCTGAAGATGGCGTGATCACTCACTACCATTTTTAAGAATAAATGGGTCGAGAGGGTTCTCTATTAGTCAGGTCTTTTATTATTGCCACCACCCAGAGGGATAAGCTGGGATGGAATATCTAACAGAACTAAGAACAACGTGGATCGTTTACTTTGATAGACGTTAGGAGGGAGAGGTCTCTGAGACTATAGGAGAGGAGTTCTAATTGAACAGATTGTTGATACTGGGCTGGACAGCCCACAGTTTAGGAGGTTAATCCTGTTGTCACACGATACCTTGGGGCTACTGTGATAGCAGATTAGCGGTTTTGGACAGAAGGTATGGCTGATCCCCTCTAGAGAGGTGTCTGTGACCTAACATTACCTACAGTTCTGGGCATAGCACTCTAGGAGAACCCAGGTCAATAAAGTCTGTCTTTCCCTCAGGTGACAGTGTGGTTTGGTAGTGATCAGAAATTACATACCCAGAAAATCAGGGAATTTATGACCAAGGCCATAAAGGTTGTATAAAACATACCAACATTGAGGGATAGTTCTTCATGGCTGTCTGTGTACCACTTTCCTGCCTGGTGCCTGCAGAGGCCACAAGTGGGCATCAGATCCACTGTAAGTGGGTTACAGGTGGTTGTAAATCACCATGTGGGTGTTGGGAGTTGAACCCAGATCCTCTGGAAGAACATCCAGTGTCCTAACTGCTGAGCCACCTCTCCAGCTCTGCTCTTTTGGTCTTTAGTCCAAAGACAGTCCCCAACAGTGACATAGTCTCTTGATTCTGTGACATTCTCTGAGTGGTTCTGTTAACATCTCACTCACAAACACACACTCAGATGACTGGAAACAGCTCATTGGCCAGCGATGGCCTTACTCACATAGATGACCATTTCAAGTACCAGACTAGCCTCGCTTCTGTGGAGCGTGGAGCTGCCGCGGGTGATGGTGCAAGAGTAATAAAGAGACTTTACCAAGCCTCCTTAGGTTAGGCTACAGCACAGCCACAATTGCTTCAATGTTACTATATTTTAGTGTTCACAGTAAACCATGTGCCTGTCTATAGTCAGTATGATATAGACTCCACACCTCCCCGCCCCCACTGTTTTTGAAGTAGAGTCTTACTGTGTAGGCCAGACTAGTGTTGAATTCTTGGTGATTCTCTTGCTGGGATCACAGGTGTGACCACCACATCTGGACAGACTTTACTTATTGATGAAAGCCACTCTATTTTTTCTCCAGATCTTATTACAGGTGGTTGTGAGCTACCATGTGGGTGCTGTGCTTTAAACTACTGAACCATCTCCCAAGCCCCAGAGTCCTTAAAATTAGAAAAATCATTGGGTGAGGTGGGTTGATGGCACACACCTCTAATCCTGCATTTGTGAATGAGAGGCAGGTGGATCTCTGTAAGTTCAGGGTAGCCTGATATGTATTGTGAGGCACTGTCTCAACTGATAAATAACTAAAACATTAATAAATTAGACTATTATGCATGAGTAACTCGAAGTTGACTTATCTACAATAGGTCAATAGGCAGAGAAATACAAAACCATTTCTAATTTGCTCACAGTTATAAAGCTGTTTTCTCCTGGTCTCCCTTTAGGTCTTCTGTCTTTCCTTTCTTTAATAATTATTCTCACTGGTTTTTGGATGTATGTGAGTATGTGTCTGTGCACACCCAGGTGTCAGTGGGATCCAGATGAGGGTCTTAGATCCCTTGGAGCTGGAATTATAAGCGGTTATAAGCTGACTGGTGTTAGGAACCAAACTTGGATCTTTTATAAAAAACAGCATTGCTCTTGTTTAAAAAGATGTTTTTTCAACATGTGTGGATGTTTTTGCCTGCATCTGTATCTGTTTACCATATGCATGCAGTACCAGAAGAGGTCAGAAGAGGGCCTCAAATCTCCTGGAATTGAAATGAGCTATCATGGAGGTGCTAGTGATGAAACTCAGGTCAGGAAGAGCAGCCAGTGCTCTTGTTGGCTTTTGTTTATTATTTGTTTGTTTGCTTTTTCAGACAGGGTTTCTTTGTGTAGTCCTGGCTGTCCTGGAGCTCACTATACAGACCAGACTGGCCTCAAAGTCACAGAGATCTACCTGTTTCTGCCTCCTGTGTACTGGGATTAAAGGCACACACCGCCATGCCTGGCTCAGTTTTTAACCATAAGCCATTTCTCCAGCCTCGACCTTGGTTTTCGAGACAAGGTCTCTCTCTCTCTCTGTCTTGGCGCTTGCCTATTAGGAACTGGGATTACAATTGGGAGCCGCCATAGTTGACTTTTTTATGTGAGTCCTGGGGATCAGTGTGTGTCCTCATGCTCGAGCAGTAAACCCTTCACTAACTGAGCTATAGCCTCAACCCAAGTGCTTCCCTGCCTCCGTATCACAAAACTCCCCGTGGAACTCCAAACTCTACAAAGTATAGTCATTAGAACTGAGATTGAGTGGGGATAAAAACCCAGGTTTAATGTTTTATACTCATGTAATATGATAGACAGATTGAAAAACGTAGAGGTCAGACATTGTGACACATGCCACTAACCAGGGGTACACTGGGCTCCTGACCTGGAGGCCCTCGCCTGGACAACTCAGTGAGATGCTGTCTCAGGAAGAAGGGAATGGGAACAGTGAGGGAAATGGACAGAGGTAAGTTAATTTCCTACGGTTGCCTTAAAACACAGACCAAACTGGGTTTGGTGAACCTTACCTGTAATACCAGCATTTGGGAGCCGTGGAAGGAAGATCAAGAGTTCAAGGTCATCCTCTGCTAATATATAGCAAACTCAAGACCTGCCCAAGAAACATTGTCTCAAAACAACAAGCAAATCCCCAAACAACAAAATACCCTAGACCTTCAGTTGTCCCATTTTTTTTCCTCATAGTTTTACAGGCTGAGAATCCAAAGTCATGGGGTTAAAGGGTTTAGTTTTTTTTACATTTATGTTTTGTGTGTGTGCAGGTATCCTCTGATGTCAGAGGAGGTTGTGGAGTCCTTTGGAGCCAGAGTTATAGGAGGCTGTGAAGTCAACAGACATGGATGCAGGGGACCAAGCTCAGGTCCTCTGGAAGAGCACCAGGTGCTGTTGTCTGAGGTTACACAGATTTCCCAAAGAAGTCACAGAGAGGTCTACATTAATTATAAACTGATTGGCCTGGTATCTCAGGCTTCTTATTAACTCTTATAACTGATATTAGCCCATAATTCTTGTCTGTGTTAACCATGTGGCTTGGTACCTTTTTAGGCGAGGCACTCACATCTTGCGTCCCCTGAATCTGGGGCACAACTGTAGACTGAAACTTTCCTCTTCCCATAATTCTCGTTACCGCACCTCTACTTCCTGCTTGGTTGCTGTCACCCGCCTATACTTCCTGCCTGGCTACTGGCCAATCAGCATTTTATTAAAAATAATACAAGTGACAGGGTACAGACCATTGTCCCACAGCAAGGTGCTTATAACCACTAAGCCATCTCTCCAGCCCTGAGGTTTGGCTTCTTTTAAGACAAATTTATATTACCATGTATGAGTAATGTATTCATTGAAATTGAGTAATTTTCACTAGGCCAATAGGTAGAAAAATGCAAAACTGATGGTATTTGTAAACTGCTCACAGTTGATGAAGCTCATTCTCCTAGGCTTGAAGTCTGTTTCCCTGGTTTCTCTTCCTCTTCTTATAGAACAAAGCT
Source organism: Microtus obscurus (assembly GCA_963919715.1). Taxonomy (NCBI): domain Eukaryota; kingdom Metazoa; phylum Chordata; class Mammalia; order Rodentia; family Cricetidae; genus Microtus; species Microtus obscurus. Next base: position 1,054,783 of record CAWTZC010000431.1, on the reverse strand, counting down.
CTTATTTATTATAGCCATGTTTTAAATGATGAAGATTCATTCCAGGGTAGCCAGAGCTACACAGAGAAACTCTGTCTCAAAAAACAAAAATGAAAATAATAATTAATAAATAAATGAAGATTCTTTGCAGGTTCAATAGAGAGATGTGCTGAGCCTGAGCTCAGGCAATAGGGTCCTTTAGTAATGCCAGGCGCTCACAGTAGTGGCGGGAGAGAGGTCTGGGATAGGAGATAGAACAGCAACCGCAGTAGCAAAGGAAATTCCTTTTTTTCTGAGTTTGGAAGATTTGAGAGGGCACTAGACTGGACAGACAGAGCAGTAACTCGGGAAGCTGATCCTAGTGTCCCGCCCTACCGTAGGACTGTTGCATGCTAGTTCAGCAACCTGTGGGAGGTACTAGATGGGATATGGGGTGTCTGGGTTACTGTTCCATTGCTGTGAAGAGACACCATGACCGAAGTAACTCTTGGAAAGTATTTAATTAGGCTTGTTTACACTTTCAGAGGCTTCGTCCATTATGACAGGAGGCCTGGCAGCAGGGAGCATGGTGGCAGGCAGGTGTGGGGCTGGAAAATAGCTAGCTCCCTAATGACTAAGCATTCAAATAGATGAGACTATGGGGCTTCTTATTCAAACCACTCTTCAGTTCAGCCTCAGACAGATTTTTAGGACAAGGGCAAAAAGAAGCCACACTCTTTCCCAGAATACCACAAGAACAACCTCTAGGTCACTCACTCATATTCTCCCGTTCTGGAACCCATTAAGCTGGGCCGTCACAGTCTACGCCGCACTCGGTCACTCTCCTCCATGCGTCTACTAGTGTGGTTCTTTCCGCCTTGCTGAAAGCATTTGGCTCCTTCCTAACCCAGAGTCTCAAAACCCACATTTCACCAACACGGAGCATAGTTAGGCATGTCACAGAAACACCTCTTCTGGAACCAATTTCTGTCTTAGTCACTGTTCTGTTGTTGTGAAGAGACATTGTGACCAAGACATGACAGAACGCCTGACCACAGCCAGGTGTGGTGTAGGACAGCTTCATCACGATCCTCAGGTAGACAGAGAGCTTGGGCCTCACATGAGCCTTTGAAACCACAAAGCCTGTCACACTCAGTGGCACACTTCCTCCAGTGAGGCCACACCTATTCCAACAAAGCCCCACCTTTTAATTCTTCTAATCATTCCAAACAGTTCGGTTCGTGGTGTGAAGCATTCAAATCTAGAGCCTATGGGAACCATTCCTACTGAAACCACCCCATGGAGTGTGGCTGATGCCCTCAGTAGCAGCTGCTTCTGTGAGCTAAAAGTCCCTCTCACCTTGTGATTGTATTTAACTTAATTCCTTCTTTATAAGTGTTCTCCTGGTGGTGCAGACCCCATACTTGAGAGCCTAAGGCAAGAGGATGCAAGTTCAAGACTTGAACGAGCTTCATAGTTATTCCAAAGCCAGCATGGGTAACTTAGTGAAATGTCTCAAAACAACAACCCAAAATAAGTGCATGGGGATGCAGTTCAATAGAAGAGAGCTTGCCCAGCACCAAGGAGATGTTAGGTTCAGTCCGCACTAAGGGTTTGAGGGTGAGAGTGAGGAGGTTGGGGTGGCAATGAGGGTGCGGAGGGGTCATCCTCAAATACAGGATTAAAAGGAGCTTCGCTCTATAAATTTGTTCATAAAAGGAAAGATAAAGAAAAAAACAATAGCCGGGCAGTGGTGGCACACACCTTTAATCCCAGCACTCGGGAGGCAGAGGCAGGCAGCTCTCTGTGAGTTTGAGGCCAGCCTGGTCTACAAGAGTTCCAGGAGAGGCACCAAAGCTACAAAGAAACCTTGTCTCAAAAAGAAAGAAAGGAAATAAGGGAGGGAAGGAAGGAAGGAAGGAAGGAAGGAAAGGAAAGGAAAGGAAAGGAAAGGAAAGGAAAGGAAAGGAAAGGAAAGGAAAGGAAAGGAAAGGGAACAATAAACTTAGCAGGAAGACATAAAGAAAGAAACTGCAAATACTTACAAACATTTTCTTCACATTACCAACCAAATGGTAACTAGTAACTAGCACATGGCTTGCATGGGCGCAGCAGGGGCAGTATATGTCTGACATCTGTAACTCAGAATGTTATACTTTTTATTTATGTTTTTTAACTTTTAGATTTATTTTAGGTTTACGAGTTTTTTTACTCCCATGTATGGCTATGTATCTTGTAAATTCCTGGTGCCAGAGGAGATCAGAAGTGGGCACCAGATCTCCTGGAACTGGCGTTGGAGATGGTTGTGAGCTGCAACATGGTTGCTAGGAACCAACCCTGGATCCTCAGCAAGAGCAACAAGTGCTTTTACCAGCTGAGCATCTCTCCAGCCATGTGCTCCACTCCTTTTCTTCTCTGAGCTGGTGGTTTATCAGCTTCCTCTCCAGACTAAAGGACGCTTTTGAGGAGCTAGAGGAAGGGAGCAGTACTGCAGAGCAGTGTACTGCTCACGCGGAGGACCCGGGTGTGGTTCTCTGCACCCACATCAGTGCTGAAGAGCAGTGTACTGCTCACGCGGTGGACCCGGGTATGGTTCTCTGCACCTACATCAGCACTGAAGAGTAGAGTGTACTGCTCATACGGAGGACCTGGTTGTGGTTCTCTGCACCCACATCAGCCGGTTCACAACTGCTCCGGGGGATTCAACACCTCTGGTTTTCATAAACACCTGTATGGGTGTACACTCCCTCCCCACAAACACATACACATATTTAGAGTTAACACATATATGCTTTGGAGACAAAGTTTCTCTGTGTAGCCCTGGCCATTGTAGAATTCTAGAAGATCAGGCTGACCTCACAGAGAGCCACGTGCCCCTGCCTCTGGAGTGTTTGGAGTGGTAGCATATGCTACCATATCCAGCATAAAGTAAATATTCAAAACACGATTTTCATAACATGCAGAGTAAATTAGTCCAGAGAGCGGGGTTGGGTAGGGTGGGATAGCAGTGGGAAAATTTCTCTGGACTTCTGTTCCCTTGTGGTTCGTGTCTTCCATGAGCCCTAGTTCCTCGTTTTTTATTTAGGAAGTAGCCTCTATCCCTGGAGCAGTTCTTCGGGATCAAAGCTGTTAGATGACTTCTTAATGTCTACCCAGTTATTCCAAGTATTAAGGGATGCACAAATGGAGAAATGGAAATGAAATGAAAGAACCAAAGTGATACTTTAAACAACAAAATACACTTTAAAATATTTTAATAATTAGAGAAATATTGTTGGTAGTAGGAGTAAATATTTCAAGTGGAGAAAACTCCATTTTGTGATCTAGAGAGAATGAGCGATAACAGTTAAGGACAAGTATTAAACAGGCTTCCCACCCAGAAACATGGAGATTTTTACCTATGTGATGGGATCTCATATAGGCCAGGCTAGCCTTCATCCTACTGGTGGCTAAGAATGACCTTGAATGTCTGAACCTTTGAGCTTTACATTCCAAGTTCTGGGCTTCTAGACAGATATGCACCACCATACCCAGCTTTATGTGGTGTTGGGGACTGAGCCCAGCGCTTTATGCAAGCTAGACACACACTCTACCAAGCACATCCCAGCTCTTGAGGTTCCGCAAGAATTCTGTTTGGTTTTTTGAGACAGAGTCTCTCTGTGTCGCTCTGGCTGTCCTGAAACCTACTCTGTAGAGCAGGCTGGTCTCAACCTTAGAGATCCTCCTGCCTCTGCCTCCTGAATGCTGGGATTAAAAATGTGCACTTGTGACGATATTGTAATTTTATTAAGTGTTAATAACCACATGTGACTATTCTGAGTATTGTGGGATTCTAGATGATGATGATAGACTAAATGAACTGCTAATTTTTATTTGATCCCATTTAAAGTTACGTGGCTATTAAAACATAAAAAGAAGCAATGGGAAATAGTAAAAGCCAACATTTAATGTGTGGTTATAATTATAATTATAGTACCAGGTACTTAACAAAACACTTAACCGTATTTTATATGATCCTTGCAAGAGTAGCAAATAAATTACTCTAATCATTTTCCAGATGAGAAAATTTAGGCACAGAAATTTTCTTGGGGATGGATGACATGTACTGGTATATTATTTGTAGTTGATAAATAAATCTTGCCTGAAGGCCAGAGGCAAAGCTAAAGCCACTAAAGGTTATTAAAGGCGTGTGCCACCATGCCTGACCCTAATGATTCAAAAAGGCCTAATAATGATAATAATAATGTAAACCAATTAAAAATAAAAAAAAGTAAAAAGAGCAGTCAAGTCGGGTGGGAGTGGCAGAAGCAGGCCTGTCTCTGTGAGTTTGAGGCCAGCCTAGTCTACAGAGCGAGTTCCAGGACAGCTAGAGAGAGAAACCCTGTCTGGAAAGACCCCCTCAAAAAAAAAAATTAGATATTTCCTTGAGCTGTTTCTCTCTCTCTCTCTCTCTCTCTCTCTCTCTCTCTCTCTCTCTCTCTCTCTCTCTCTCTCTCTCTCTCTCTCTCTCTTTCCTCCCCACTCCTACCCTCCCCGCCCTAACTGCACAGACTGGCCCAGGCTGGCCTCAATCGTTACTACTACTGTTACTATTTAGACAGGGTCTCACCATGAGCCGCCCTGGCTGGCCCGGAACTCAGAGATCCCCTGCTTCTGTCCTGATCTCTGGGGTTAAAGGTGTGTACACCGGCTTTCCAGCTATTAAACTGGTGCGTAGTTAAGGCTCAATAGATATTTTTAAGTAAATGAGAAAAATAGGATTGAGAACAGCGACTTGAGTTGTAGTAAAACAGCAGGCAGGAGAGAGCTCCCAGGAGAGAGGCAGAAGAAGGATTTTGAGATCTAAGTAAGGTTTGGTTAAGGAGGAGGAATTTCGAATGCTTAGCACAGCTGTATACTGTTTAGGTGTGTGGGGTGCGTGTGTATAATTCTGTTGCGTGAATTTTCTTCCTGACAGTTCTCAGGGTTGGCAGAATTGCCTGGACCCGGTATGGTGCATCCATTCCATTTGTCGCCAATCCTGTCTGTGTCTAGGAGCCAAGCAGTCTAGACCCAACCTCGAGCTGTGTGTTCCCGCAGATCCGGGAGGCACCAAGTCAGCCCCTGTCTCCCGCGTGGCCCCACTTCCCTATTCCCGAAAGTAACTTAGTCAACGTTTTGCTTCATTCTATTCTAGGATTGCACAACCTATGGCTTGAATTTTTTTCGCTTTCCAAATTCTTACACAATAGCGCAGCGGAGAATGGAGTTGCAGGTCGGGGGTTCCGGGGCTCTCCACCCTGCGTCTAGTCCTCTGCCCACACAGGCCTACTTTCCTGGGTGGAAGGACCGTGACTGTGTGCGGGTCGAGATGCCGGGTGCCCTAGACTCGGAGAGGACTCCGGCGAGGCTTCCTGCCACACCTCTGGATGAGGGTGTGTCACCATGGAGACGAGGCCGCTGCCATTGGCTGGCGCCTCCGGCCGGGGTTATAAAGCCGGGCCCGGAGCACCGTGCACTAACAGCGTCAGCCAGACTCGGGCGGTGTCGCCCGCGGAGCGGAAAGGGCAGGATCTCGGCGCGGCCGTCGGTGACACCATGGAGAACAACGAGTGAGTGTGGGGCCCGGGGACGGGACGCTCTGCCGAGGGGACGGGCAGTCGCCGAGACCTGGGAGCTTAGCGGGCTGGGCCCAGGCAAGGAGCGAGCCCGCCGCGGGGGACGCGGAGAGGCCTGGCGCGGAGCCCGGCGGCGGACTCGGGGTTCCGGAACGCTGGGGCGGGCGGGCGGGCGAGCGGGCGCGGGAATCCAGCTGCCCGGCGCCCAGAGCAGGAAGGAACAGGTTAGCGCAGAGTAGGCGACTCCTGTCGGGAACTGGTGCCTCTGTGTGTGCTGGGATGCTTGTGGAGAAGCGGGTACAGCCCTGGCCACTTCATAACACAACTTTGCATTCTAGAGGTCCAGGTAACCAGACCATTACTCTCTTGTGCTAGCCCGTAGTTCCTCCTCTAGAAGGAAAATTGCTCACTTTCCAAGACAGCCCCTCTCTTCCCTCCAAACTAGACGTCGCATTAACAAGTTGGGAATGGAGTCTTTGAAGGCTGAGAAATATTTATTGATCTGCTCAGAAGACTTCCACTCTTTTCTGTCCAAAAAACAAACAAACAAATAAACAAACCCTTCCGTTTTGCGTTGGGAATTTCCAGATTAATTCACCAGCAAAGCTGTAAGGATAACCACGGGGTCGGATGTTCTTGAGAACTGCACTGTGGCTGGACATGGCCAGTTGTCATGCCCCGTTTCTTCCCGCCCTTCGGGTTGCGGTTTCTTTCATTTCTTGCTATTTTTGTCGCCTTGTGACTCGCTCTCTCCCCGCCCTAGCTGTTTCGTCGAGGGTAACCTGTTGTGTTGCCATCCTCTTTGTCTCCTATAATTATTCTTGTGACTGTGTGTGTGACAAAGACCTCCTATACTTCCAGGCTGGGCTCCTTATCCTAAAGTCTGGGGCTGCCACTGGGACTTAAGACTTTCTTGCTGGAAGAAAAAAAAATCTTGTTGAGGTTTTTTTAGTTGTGCTCAATTTTTTTTTTTGGGGGGGGGGAGGGTGGTGGTTCAAGACAGGGTTTCACTGTAGCTCTGATGCCTGTCCTGGAACTAGCTCTTGTAGACCAGGCTGGTCTTGAACTCACAGAGATCCGTCTGCCTCTGCCTCCCAAGTGCTGGGATTAAAGGTGTGAGCCACCACCGTCCAGCTAATTGTGCTCAATGTATGGTCCATGTCAAAGAGCAATCTTAATCTTTACAGTTAGTTGTGATAGAACTGGACTTGGGACTGTTCTGGTTTTTTTTTTTTAACCCTTTGGTTTCTTGAGACAGGATTTCTCTGTGTAGCTCTGGTGCCTGTCCTAGAACTCGATTTGTAGACCAGGCTGGCCTGGGTCTCACAAAGATACATCTGCCTCTGCCTCCCGAGTGCTGGGATTAAAGGTGTGCACCACTCCTGACTTTTTAGCAAGTTTAACAAAAATGTCCAGAGGAACTAAGGCTCTTAATAGACTTCTACTAGGAGTGTTCTCATTGCTTATTAATAAGTAATAAAAATAAAAAGCTCAGGGCTGGTGACATGACTCCAAAGGTGAAGGCAGTCACTGCAAAGCCTGCACGTTCCGTCCTTGGGACCCATCCACTGACACACACACACACACACACACACACACACTCCAACTAAATCAAACTTTTAAATTAAAAATTAAATTTAAAAAAATTTCACCTGTGCTGGGTGGTGGTGGCGCATGCTTTTAATCACTCAAGAGGCAGAGGCAGACGGATCTCTGTGAGTTTGAGGCCAGCCTGGTCTACAGAGTGAGTTCCAGGACAGAAGGAGCTACCCAGAGAAATCCTGTTTCAAAACAAAAGTAGAAAAAAAAAATTCATCCAAAGAGCTGCCTTAAGTCCTAGTTACTCTAGTGGTAGGCTGGGGTGAGAAAATTCACTGAGCCCAGGAGTTGGAGATTAGTGTAGGCAAAGTAGGGAGACTTTTTTGTTTGTCTCAAACAAACAAAAAAAAAAAAAAGCAAAACAAAAGGCAAGAAACTGGCCTTTGGGAAGGCCTTAATTCATTATGAGTCCTCTCTGTGGTTTGATTCTGCATCATAACTCTGAAACCTGGTTCCATGTCTGTCACCAGGAGAGGTATGGGCCTCCTAGTGCTGGGTGCAACTTAGTGGCAGAGCCCTGCGGGGTGCATTAATGAAACAGGCTACATTAACTTTTCTCACGCTCTGGGATGAAGGGTGTTTCACGTTGGACAGTTAGTGGGCCGGTTCAAAGGAGAGATGGGGAAGTGGAGGAGTAAACAGTCCTCTGCTGCGGTAGAATACCCGCCAGGTTTTCTGCGCTAACAGCCATTTTCCTATGTACTTGGAACAACAGGTGAACTCACTTTGTTTCCTTCCCCCCAGATTCTCTTACGAAGATTATCAGAGCACCGCTGAGTGGCTTCGGTCTCACACTACGCATCGACCTCAAGTGGCGGTGATCTGTGGTTCTGGGTTAGGAGGTCTGACTGCTAAGTTAACTGAGGCCCAGGTCTTTGAGTACAGTGAGATACCCAACTTTCCCAAAAGCACAGGTACTGGCTGGGACTGGGAGCTGTTGGTGGGTGAAGAGACGCGATGACCAAGGAAACTCTAGGGAAAGTAAGCATTTACTTTGGGGCTTTCTTTCCATGTCTGAGATTTAGTCCATTACCGTGTCGTGCGGCATAGCAGCATGCTTGACACTAGAGCCACAGACAAGAGCTGCGGCCTAAGGCCAAGCCCAGCCCCAGTGACACACTTCTCCAACAAGGCTACACTTCCCTGGCAACTAAGAGTTGAGTCTATGCACCTTGGGGCCATTCTTTTTTTGTTTGTTTGATTGCTTTGTTTTGTTTTTTTGTTTTTGGAGACAGGGTTTCTCTGGGTTGCTTTGTAGACCAGGCTGGTCTCAAACTCACAGAGCTGCCTGCCTCTGCCTCCCATTGCTGGGATTAAAGGTGAGCACCACTATCAACCAGCATGGGGGCCATTCCTATTCAAACCACCATAATGAACTTATGTGGAATCTAATCAAGGAGATGTTTCTACTTTTGTCCTATCATTTGACTACTGTGGAATCAGAATGACTTTAGAAAGAAATTGCCCTGATTGCAATTCTACAGTGTGTGGGTGTGTGTTAAGGTGGTGAAATTCTACAGTATGTCCTGTGCGTGAGCTGCCTTGGTGAGATTGCTCAGCAGGAAAAGTTGCTGTAGCAAGGAGCTGCATGTTCATCCTGGCCACCCAGGACTGAAATAACTACACAGAAACTATTAATTAAAACACTGCTTGGCCCATTAGCTCCAGCTTCTTATTGGCTAACTCTTATATTAATTTAACCCATTTCTATTAATCTGTATATCACCACATGGCAGTGGCTTACTGTCAAAGATTCGGCACATCTATCTCTGGCAGCAGATCCATGGTGTCTCAGACTCCGCCCTTTCTTCCAGCATTCAGTTCTGTCTTCCTCACCCTCCTAAGTTCTGTCCTAGCAACAGGCCAAGGCAGTTCCTTTATTTACCAATGAAAGCAACACATAGACAGAAGGACCTCCTACACCAGTTACCTGTCCTCAGACATGATGTTCAGTCTCCAAGATCCATGTACTGAAAGGAAAGAACTGACTCCCTCCAGCTGCCTTCACACCACAATGCTCCCGCGTGTGTGCACACACACACACACACACCTGTTTGCACACACACTCTGTCACGCTCTCTCCTCCAGTCCGTGGCCCCGGACAAGGACCAGTCCATTCCCAGTGTCTCCTGCCATCTGTCATCTCCATCCACAGCATAGATACACATGACAGTAACACTATGGCCACCGTGTGGTTATGCGCACACAGGGATTAGTATAGAGAACACGTGATTACAGCAGCTTTGGAAAGGGACCCATATGCCCCATTATTATGGAGCTCCAACATCTCAGTGTAGCCCTGTGACCGCAGCCTGGAAACATGGGCTCAGGTTAGAAAGGCCAGGTGAAACAGGGCAAGCAAGAGTACTTGATTTTTGCTTTTTTAAAAAATTTATCTCCTTTGGTGCAAGTTTGGAAGGCCAAAGTAGGGAGGTATGGGGATAAGGAGTAGAAAGGTAACGTTAAAGAGAGAAGAGCAAAGGAAAATAGTAGTGGCATCGACCACGTCTGCCACTCCTTCCAGACGAGAGCCCAGTACTAAGTGGTGAGTTGCTTTGAAGTTGATTGACTTACTTTTCATTTGGGGGAATTTTCAGGTATGTCAACTTGTTCTATTACTAGTATTTTCTTATGATTCTTCTTGGTTCTAGTTCCTCTTCCTGGCAGATAGATCCATTCCTTCAAGAAGTTTAGCTAGAGGACACTGTCAGATGGGGATGGTGATAACGGTTAATCTTGCTCCCTAGCCCCCCGTTCTCCGCATGGGTATTGTAAGAACAAGTTGTCTGGGTCTCAAACGGACTCTTCCTCCTTGTTCGACTTTGGGATGCCGGCATAATTAGAGTTGATTATCAGACACAGCTTAGAACTTGGGAAATCTCAGGAAAGGCCTATAGTTACTGAGTCCACTGATTCTAACTTTGGTTTGTACTCACTTGCTCCTTCACATATGAGTTTCTCTTTGACATGCCATGTTTTGTTGATACTCATGGAAACCTGCCCTTTGCCAAACAGAACTGAAGGAGTAGAAGATTGGGCCTGGGAGCAGAGGGGGTGGGGAAGGGAGTGGGAGGAGAGGAGGGAAGGAAAACTGTGACCAGAAGAATGTAAGAATGTAAAACAAAGAAACAAACACACAAGTTTCTCCATCTTTGGAAACATCTTTTGAAATCCTTTCTGTTGTTTTGTTAATGTTCACATCAAATATTCTTACCTCACACCTAGTTCCGTTTGTATGATTATGACGACCTGGTCACCAGACTTCTGTTGTCCTGTGTTTAATTATATCATCTTACATTAAACACAACGAGTGGTTTCTAGTAAGTGCCAGTGTGTGTGTTGCAGGAAAGAATAGTCACGGTTTGAGGCTGGCTCTCACTGTGCGTCCCTGGCGACCTGGAACTGACGGGGATCTGCCTGCTTCTGCCTCCTGAGTGCCATCACGCCTCTGCCTGCGCTGCCTCCTGAGAGCCATCACGCCTGCCATCATCATTTTGCTTTTCCTTTTCTGTTTGCAGTGCAGGGTCACGCTGGCCGCCTGGTGTTTGGATTCCTGAATGGCCGAGCCTGTGTTATGATGCAGGGCAGGTTCCATACCTACGAAGGCTACTCACTGTCTAAGGTGACATTCCCAGTGAGGGTTTTCCATCTTCTGGGTGTGGACACGCTGGTAGTCACCAATGCAGCTGGAGGCCTCAACCCCAGCTTTGAAGTTGGAGACATCATGTTGATCCGGGATCACATCAACCTACCTGGTTTCTCTGGCCAAAACCCTCTCCGTGGCCCCAACGATGAAAGGTACGTATCTGTGCCCTTTGCTCTCGATGCAGGGGTCCATATTTGTCCAAGAGTTGGGGAAGAAAGCCCACTTGGTGCCATTTCTCTGTGTTCCAGGTTTGGCGTCCGTTTCCCTGCCATGTCTGATGCTTATGACCGGAATATGAGGCAGAAGGCTTTGAACGCCTGGAAACAAATGGGGGAGCAACGGGAATTACAGGAAGGCACCTATGTGATGCTGGCGGGTCCCAACTTCGAGACTGTGGCGGAGAGCCGCTTGCTGAGGATGCTGGGAGCAGATGCTGTTGGTGAGAAGCGGGATTTGGCTGGCTGGGGACTGGAGGCAAGGATCTGGTCAAATAGCGAAGGGGGGGACAAGGTGATGGATCTGGGAAAGGAGGAATTGGGTTTCTGGAAACGTGGTGGACCAGCTTGAGTTTCAACAGCGACAGACATCAGCACAGCTGCCTTCTGTGGTCAACCTGGAAGTTGACCTTACATCCTAACTGAGACGAGCACCAGAATATAGAAACTAGTCGGGCTACTGGAGAGACGTGGTCAGCACGTGCTCCACACTCATTTAGCTGCTTTCTGAGCTTTTGTGAATTAGGAGAGTGGCAGGTGAGGAAACGCACATGATGGCCCTCTTCTCCCTCTCCCCGTCAGGCATGAGCACGGTCCCAGAAGTCATCGTCGCCCGGCATTGTGGGCTTCGCGTCTTCGGTTTCTCACTCATTACTAACAAGGTCGTCATGGATTATGCAAACCTGGAGAAGGCCAATCACAAGGAAGTCTTAGAGGCCGGGAAAGCAGCCGCACAGAAACTGGAGCAGTTCGTCTCGATCCTCATGGAGAGCATTCCGCCCCGCGAGCAGGCTGCCAGCTGACTGGAGTCCACGTAGGAAAGAGGAGGATTCCTGCCCTTCACCTCCCCCTTGCTCTTCTTCCACTCTTCTGATATCTCTCCCTCTTGCTCAGCTGCCTTCTCAAAACAGTCACCTTCCAGTCCTGGGAGAGCTGGAGCCCATGCCCACCACACTTGGGGGGTATGTAAGACAGTACCTTCCAGTCCTGAGACAGCTGCAGCCCATGCCCACCACACTTGGGGTGTGTGTAAGACAGTACCTTCCAGACCTAGAGACCATACTCGTGCTCGCCTGGGCCAGTCTGGCTCCCCTACAGCACCAGAGACCAGAGACTAACCTAACACCTCTTGGATTTTATGTAGCACCATAATGTTTTGAGAATAAAGAGATCAAGTACTTTCTTGTTTTGTGTAATTTGGTATGAAGTTGGGGCTTAGGCCAAGATAGGCTTGAGAAACCGTGGGACCACATGTCTTGTCTGATTCTCTGATTTCCAGAAGTAGCTAAGGATGGAGAAGAGGTGGCCGGTGGGGAGCAAAGGACGAAGGTGGAAGAACGGGGATGTAAGGAGCAGAGTGACTTTAAACTTGCCCCTGTCCATCACTCTGCTTTGCTCCAGTTGTGTTCCTGAGCATCTGCATCTCAAGGCTCTCACTTCTTGTGTCTTAGCTGCCACTTTCTTATTGCATTCCTTTTTAATTTTTCTTGTTTTTATTGTGCTATACATTTTTCTCCATTACTGCATTCTTTTTATCCTGCTAGTTTTTCAGCCATATTATTTTCCACCCCATCCTGACAGTGAAGCAGCAGCTACCTTTTGCTGTTTTTCACACTGCTGGCCAAGTTCTTTCCAACCCCAGCCAAGCCTGTGAAGTTGGGTCGTACTCAGTTTCTCCTTAAGCACTATGTGATGGCTATTCTTGGTTGTCAACATAACTACATCTGGAATTAATTAAAACCCAAAAATAGATGGCCCAGCTGTAAGGACTTTTGCTTATTTGAAATGGAAAGGTCTGCTTCTAATCTGGACACCTTGAATTCAGATCTTGAGTTGGGAAGACACCTTTAATCCAGATCTAATCTGGACCACTCCTTCTGCTGGAAGCTGATGAGGACATGGAAGAAGGAAGCTTTTGCTCTTTGCCTGCTTCCCTCTCCTTGCTAGCAAGTCCACTCCTTTACTGGCTTTACAGTCTACTTCTTCAGGATTCCAGCACACTGAAAACCAGATGAGACCTCCAGCCTCGTGGACTGGGCAACTACTGGATTCTTGGACTTTTTGTTCATAGTCAGCTAGTGTTGGATAAGCCTGTAAGTCATCCATCTATACATCCATCTATACATCTATCTATATATCCATCCATCCATCTATCCATCCATCCATCCATCCATCCATCCATCCATCCATCACCTTGCTTACACGTTAAGGAAATTGCACTACCCAAAACTAAACAGATCTTAAGAGACAAAAGAAATGGCTCAAAATCAAGGGAGCTAGGTCTGGGAGGATCCCCAAATCGAAAGAATTTCTTGGAACAACTAATGATGACTCACACTCTTATGTGAGAGGACCAAGGCGCCTGCAATGGACTGGTTTTCCCTGCTTCATGGAAGGCATCAAAATATACGCTCAAATTGTATTTTTCCCTTGAGTTTACCGAGGTCAGCTTTATCACCAACAAATCCTCGTGTGTGGAACATTGTCCTAAACAATTGTAACATTAATTGGTAAAAGAGGAAGTAGGTGGGAAGCAGAAAATGTATATAAAAAATAAAGAGCAAGGCTAAGATAATCATGCCGTTTGTCTGCTAATGACTTTTTACTAATCTTGTTTAACTTTATATTGCTATGATTCAGAATCATCTCTTTCCACTAAACTTTGGGGACAGAGAGGAAAAGGAGGAATACAATAATATGTGGGAGTCAATGATCCTGCCGGCTTCTGGAATGCAAAGGAGAACTAACTTGGGGTGGGGGAAGAGACGTGGAAACAGACTCATGAGACTTGAGTTAAAGATGGTGGCAAAGATAGCCCAGAAGGCACTACTTAAACACATTTGGGAATTTTTTTTTTTTTTTAATGGCTAAACTGAAGAAATGAACAGAAAGATCAGAGGTAAAGTAGGAAAGGCAGAAGTTGTTCAGGGCTGATCTAGGCTGAGGTGTAGAAACTGCATCTCCTAGGCTAATCGATGGCCTTTCAAGTCCAATAAGCTAAAGACCTACAGCCAACACCTGCACTGATTATTTTGTCTGCCTAAATGAAACGAAAATGCTATTTTTTTCAAATACTAATTTTTGCAATAGAATCTTGTAGCCCTAACTAGACAGTAACTCAACTGACTGTAGCTCGGAGTTACAGGTATGAGCTACAGCTTTTAAGAAGGCTTTCGGGGGGGGGGGCAGAACAGTACAAAAGGGTGCATGAATGAGAAAGATGCATCAGAACATATGTGTGCTAACAATCTAACACACTGGCTGGGGAAGACAGGAGGATCCCTGGGCTCAGCGGATACTGGCAAACCTGCTTGGTGAGTTACAGGCCAGTGGAAGACTTCTGCAGGTGTCATACACGCCAGTTAGCATGTTCGATGTACTGCAGGCACATACATGCCAGTTAGCGTGTTCATGTTCTCTAACATGTTTCTTTTAATCAGCACATTTTGAGATATTTTACACAAGTAGAGTTCCTTGATAATTTAAGTCAGTGCAGCCAAGAATACATTTCATGACCTTAATTTTTTTGGAAACCAAGGAAGTTTGAACAAAACTCTCCAGGAAGAAGCTGCTCCTCAAACCGAACCTTCTGCAAGGCTGACTGTTGGGAGCTGCGGTGACTGGACTGTCACAGGTCCCTTCAACCCTCTCAGATCTATTCACCTCCCTCCTCTCGCTGACTGAAAGCTTTGTGCCAACCAGGAAAATCAACTGGAATGTATAGACAGCACCAGATTCCCTTTGGTGAACCCATATCTTCCACCGACCAAGAGCTAAAAGTGTCCGCAGATAACATCTGAGCCTGTAGCAAAGGTTTCCTCACTTTTCTGCAGCCTGCTTCTTGCATGTCTCAACCAGTGGGTTTGAGAAGTATCTTTTGGGGGAAAATTATTTATTCATTTCCCTATGCATCTAGTGGTGCTCTTTTCCCACAAGGGTCACAGGGATCAAACTGGGATTGTTAGGTTTGGCAGGAAGTACCTTGATTTGCTGAACCATGGAACCGTGATCACTATTAACTAACTATATTAACTACTACTACAAAAACTTCATGAAACTGCCATATTGGAACATAGAATTTTGGATAACCTAAATCTGTGCCACTTGGTCATGGGCACTCATATTTGACTCCAGGATAAACTATGTCCTATCCACTTTGAGTTGGGAGCTGTGGTTCTGCCACAACAGAAGATTATGACATTAATGTTTTTTAAAGCTGTTACCTTATACTTAGATTGACCTCTATGGGAACAAAAGAACAATGTCAGCACACAGAGGGTACTTAAAGAAACGTTACCTCCCCTCCAGCATGGCCAGGGGGTAGGAAAGAGACACTGTCAGCCTCCTTGGCACAGCCAGAGAGAGCTCTTGACTCTGCTGTGCCTCTATCTAACTTTGATTTGCCTGAGATCTGTGTGGCCCTTTTCCTGGTAAATTACGTATGCCTTTTGTAATAATATTTTGTTTCTAAGGGACATCTTTTGAACTAACACTGGCTGTATGCCTGGTTTTTCTGCCATTACTAATTTGTATTTCAATAAAAATGGAAATTTTCTTTCTTATAATCTGTCCACCTCATTTTTAGGTTTGGCTTAAATTAGATTTGATACTTTCCCAGAGTTACTGCCTTCCTTCTCCTGCGTCAGACAAAAGAACCCCTCCTCCATTTTGGCTTTCACTTTCATTCCCGTTGTTGGTTTGCTGGGTCCTTGCCTGGTTTATTTCACTTGCCAGTTTCCTCCTCCCCAGCTCTGTTCTCTGGCTCCTTTCTCCAGTGCCTTGGGGGAGGGACACCATTTTGCTTGTTAGCAGTGGCTTTGTTTACCCAGTTTCTTTCTGAGTGCTGTTCCCGGCTCCTGCTGGGGCTTGAAACCAAGAGTGAATGACTCGCTGTTCTGCACTGGGGCCTGACCTGCTTTGATTCCTCCAAGTATTCCTCACTCACCCAGGGTTGCCTCGGGCCATTTCCAGCTGGAATGACTGCAAATCCTTGCACCACTGGAATAAACAGTCACTGTCCATCTATTGCCCAACTCCAGCAAGCATGGAGTCATTTAGGTGCAATCAGGGAGTGAAGATGGTATATTGTTTTTGTTTGTTTGTTTGTTTGTTTTAAATCACATTCATTGATTTGGTGTACATGTGTGCCTGCATGTGACTGAGTGTGTGTGCGCGCGCACCTGTGTAGACAAGTACAAAGGTGTGGAGATCAGGGGACAGCTTGAGGATTTCAACTTCTACCATGTGACTCCCAGGACTCAAAGGTTGTCAGCCTTGGCAGCAAGTGACTTTACCCACTGGCCCTTCATTCTCTCGCCTTAAGCCAAAGAACCTCTTTCTCCATTTGGCTGGTTTCTTGGGCTTAGCTCATGAGCAGATGCCAAGCCATTATGCCTGGCTTCGGTTGTTGTTTTTAGTATAGGTGTGTTAAATATTCTCACTCTAGACATAATAAATGTTAGGGAGCCCATCGAGCCCCTGAGATGCAAAGCCAAGTAAAACTGTGTCTGAAATTTCAGGATGTGGCCACAAGGACCTGGGAGCCTGTTGCTCTTCCCTCACAAAGGAACAGAGATTGTTAATCCCAAAGGTGTGAGGAGTGAGACTGTTAACTCAAACCATCATGGCCAAATTAATTAAGGCAAGCTTTTTTTTTATTTGCATACACATGCTGCCTCCCCCTGTGGGGGGTTCAAGAGGTCAGTATTGGATATGAGAAAGACAAGGCTTTTATAGCTAGGAGTAGGGGTTCAAATTTGGAGGAGAAGATAGGTGGGGTCACAGAACCAAACATTGGCATATTAAGTTAGTCCCTCCAGGAACAAAGACATGGTTGCCATTCCTGGAACAGCAGAGCCCAATCCTTGAGAAACAGGTTTAATCGTAAACAGGAATGAACCTAGCTTGCCTTTACTATAGGATGACTTTAAGCCTAAAATCGAAGCAGGCTGGTTCTTCAGAATCATGCACCGTCAGACTTAGAACGTACCTTTGCCCTGATGAACCCGCCTGGCTCCAGCAGCTGGAGCAGAAGCTAAGTGTTTGTTCACCTCTTAAATTGCAAGTACAAAGCACACATATGTGTGTGCATGTGTGTGTGCACATGTATACACAGGGAAGAGAAACAAATAATTGGGAATAGCCTGTGACTTTTGAACCCTGAAACCTATCTCCAGTGACATATCTCCTAGAGCAAGGCCAGATGCCCAAACAGTGCCACCGCTGGGGACCAAGTGTTCAAATGCTGGAGACTGTGGTGGACATCTCCTTCAAACTACTACAGAGGAGGAGAAAAAAGGATAAAAAAATAAAGTGTTGTATTAGGGAGTGGCGGGCCTGCTGTGTCTCCGCCACCCAGCCGCCCACATGGTTAGCTTATGCCCCGAAATAATTACACGGAAACTGTATTCTTTTAAACACTGCCTGGCCCATCAGTTCCAGCTTCTTATTGGCTAGCTCTTACATATTAATCTAACCCATTTCTAATATTCTAGGTAGCCCACGAGCTGGCTTACCAGGGAAGATCTTAACCTGCATCTGCCTGGCATGGGAACATCATGGCGACTCCTCACTCAGCTTCTCTTTCCCAGCATCCTGTTCTGTCTACTCCACCTACCTAATTTTCTGTCCTATGAGAGCCAAGGCAGTTTCTTTATTAGTTAACCAATGAAAGCAACAGATAAGATACAAGACCCACCTCCATCATTTCCCCTTTTTCTGTTTAAACAAAAAAGAAAGGCTTTAACTTTAACATAGTAAAATTACATATAACAAAACAGTTATCAAGTAAGAATTACAGTTACAATATTTATATCTACTTTATCTTTTATCATAACTAAGGAAAACTACAACTATAACTAACCATTCTTCAACTCCATCAAAGACTCCAGAAGGATATAATATTACCTAAGCAAACAAGAAATCAAAAGCTCTAGAAATGACAGAGACATCTCATTGCCTGGACAGTCACCCAAAGTTCCTCTGTACTGTTGGGGCATCCATCTTCAGCCTACAGGCCTATAGTATCCAGCAGACAGTTTTCATGAAGCAGAAAATTCCAAAGACAGTTCAGTCACTTTCTGCTGTGTCCTGCAGAATGTCTCGTAGACCTTTTCATGAATCAGGAACCCCAAAAGACCATCTCACCTTTAGGCAAGTTCAGCAGTCCTCTCTCTGTGGGTTCTTTGTGTCCAGTTTATGCAACAGTCCAGGCAAGAACAGTCTCTTGCCCAAATGTCTATCCAACTCCATTAGGAGCCTCTTCAATGCCCATCTTCCTCTTGAAGTAGCTGGTGCTGCCAGGAGCAGACATGTCTCATTGCCATGAAAAACCCTAAGTTATTAAAACATTTAAATGCCATATTCTGCAGTCCTTGAAAGATATGAAGAATGCCTATCTAACTGAAATATATCTCTATATATCTAAAAAATCTAACATGACTACAAGCTTGACTATTATTTACGATTATTTAACAACAACCTATATTTCCTAATTATACATTACATTTTAAAAATGAACTACACAATCACAATACCTTAATCAAGATCAGAAATACATATACATATAACAAAATTGACTTTAAATCCACACCAATGCAAATTATTTATATCTATATCATATCCCCCTTTAAATGTAAAAGAACATTTATAAACAATATTTTGGGAACATGGGTGCAGTTTCTCTCTCCAAACTGCTTCCTGCTGAATGGGGGCGTCGTTAATTAGGTCTTTCATGGTATAACCTGTGTTGCCAGAGTCATCTCAGTTGGCAGTTGAGTGAAGTAATTTTTTGAGGGTGTTTACAGCAACTTTTCAGGAGGGCATGGTCTATCATACCAAATTGGAATAGAAGAAATCCATAGGGTCTGGTCCTCTGTGAAAACAAAAGAAGACCCTCTCCAAAGCATCATATCCTTAGACCCAAATTTTGAAATCGTAATACCCTTATATCCATTTTGGTTTAGCTTGGCAGCCCATGTAATGAAATGTCTCTCTGTACTTAGCTCCTTCACAGTCAAAAATTTTAAAGAAAATACAATGTACATAATCCAGATTCTCTGTGAATTTTCCATTTTTATGTGGCTTATTTTTACTTTATTTCTCTTAACCTATAACTATCTGTATTCTGTCTCTTTAAAGACTTTATCTTTTTTTTAATATTTATTTATTATGCATACAATATTCTGTCTGTGTGTATGTCTGCAGGCCAGAAGAGGGCACCAGACCTCATTACAGATGGTTGTGAGCCACCATGTGGTTGCTGGGAATTGAACTCAGGACCTTTGGAAGAGCAGGCAATGCTCTTAGCCACTGAGCCAACTCTCCAGCCCCCTATCTTTTTTTTTTAAACCATTAACTTTTTTATATTCTTTTTCTTTTCTCTCTCAAGCCTACGTACATTCATCCAACAGTGTGGTCTTTTATGTCTGAATCTGTTTTATTGTGCATCTGTAACATTTCTTTACTATCCAGGAGCACTTTGTTTTGCGCCTTTAAATCATTAAGCGCTTAAGAATCTAAGCTGTGACATTCCTAGGTCAAAAACAGGTACTGCCTGCTTGCCCCACCCAGTCCAACGTGGCGCAGCCACTCATGCCTCTGATCCTTGCACATTGCACCAGTAGCATGGTGGAGCTGCTTGTGCCTCTGAGCTGCAGTACGCAATGTCCCCCTTTTAGGCACACAGCAGTCTAGTTGCCATCAAACAAATCGTAGCACTTTACTCCAAATGCTCCATGTAAAAGCTCTGTCTCCCCCAGGAGCAAGACAGAGATCGCAATGGCGGCACAGCCCAGAAAGCCGGCATTTTAAAACAGCCAGTTTTTTCCTGTTGCTGAGTCAGGACAATTTCTTTGCAGCACGCAACCCACAAACAGCAAAAAGCTGTCTTAAATTCTCTCTCTCTCCTTTTTAAGCCCTCTCAGGTGATGTGGGAGTGATTTCTTATTAATAAAGAAACTGCCTAAGGCCCATTTGATAGGCCCACCCTTAGATGGGTGGAGTAAACAGAACAGGATTCTGGGAGAAGGAAGCTGAGTGAGGAGTCGCCATGATTTTCCTACCAGAGGCAGAGGCAGGCTAGAATCTCCCCGGTAAGCACACCTTGGGGTGCTACACAGATTATCAGAAATGGGCTAGTCCAGGTGCAAGAGCTAGCCAATAAGAGGCTGGAACTAATGGGCCAGGCAGTGTTTAAAAGAATACAGTTTGTGTGTTGTTATTTCGGGGCATAAGCTGGGCCATGCGGGCGGCCGGGTGCAGGGACACAGCCGCGCCGCTCCGTATTACTACACTCAGGTTTTATGTGGAGTTCATTAGCACGTTGGGTGCCATTATAGATATAAATAATTTACATTGGTGTGGATTTTAAGGTCATGTATTTCTGATCTTGATCAAGGTATTGTGATTGTGTAGTTCATTTTTAAAATGTAATGTATAATTAGGAAATATAGGTTGTTGTTAAATAATCGTAAATAATAGTCAAGCTTGTAATCATGTTAGATTTTCTAGATATATAAAGATATATTTCAATTAGATAGACATTCTTCATATCTCTCAAAGATTACAGAATATGGCATTTAAAATATTTTAAGAACTTAGGGTTTTTCATGGCAATGAGACATGTCTGCTCCTGGCAGCACCAGCTACTTCAAGAGGAAGATGGGCATTGAAGAGGCTCCTAATGGAGTTGGATAGACATTTGGGCAAGAGACTGTTCTTGCCTGGACTGTTGCATAAACTAGACACAAAGAACCCACAGAGAGAGGACTGCTGAACTTGCCTAAAGGTGAGATGATCTTTCAGGGTTCCTGATTCATAAAAGAGTCTACGAGACATTCTGCAGGACGCAGGACACAGCAGAAAGTGACTGAACTGTCTTTGAAATTTCCTGCTTCATGGAAATGTCTGCTGGATACTATGGGCCTGGAGGCCGAAGATGGATGCCCCAACAGTACAAAAGAACTTTGGGTGACTGTCCAGGCAGCGAGATGTCTCTGTCATTTCTAGAGTTTTGGACTTCCTGTTTACTTAGGTATTATTATATCCTTCTGGAGTCCTTGATGGAGTTGAAGAATGAATAGTTATAGTTTTCCTTAGTTATGATAAAAGATAAAATAGATATAAATATTATAGCTGTAATTCTTGCTTGATAACTGTTTTGTTATATGTAATTTTACTATGTTAAAGTTAAAGCCTTTCTTTTTTGTTTAAACAGAAAAAGGGGAAATGATGTGGGAGTAATTTCTTATTAATAAAGAAACTGCCTAAGCCCATTGATAGCTCAACCTTTAGGTAGGCGGAGTAAACAGAATGGAATGCTGGGAGAAGGAAGCTGAGTCAAGGAGTCACCATGATGTTCCCATGCCAGGCAGATGCAGGTTAAGATCATTCCTGGTAAGCCAGCTCGTGGGCTACACAGATTAATAGAAATGGGTTAGATTAATATGTAAGAGCTAGCCAATAAGAGGCTGGAACTGATGGGCCAGGCAGTGTTTAAAAGAATACAGTTTCCGTGTAATTATTTCGGGACATAAGCTAACCATGTGGACGGCCGGGTGCTGGGAACACAGCCCGGCCGCTCCTCTTTCAACAATAAAGTTAAGACAAATAGAAGAAAAAAAGCAAAACAAAGCAAACACAGAGGCGTTTGATTGCTGCTTTGAGCAACATTATTTTGCTGAGCTACCATGGCTTTTCACTGGGCAGCAGGATCCTTCAGGCCAAGACACACAAGAGAAAGGCCCTCTATCCACCGGCTTGCTGCCCCACAGCTGACCAGTGACGCTGTCACAGAGGGTCCCTGGGCCTGCCTACCTGGGGTACGCGAGAGGTTTCCAGAGCCTCTCCACAGTGCTTCTCCTGTTTGGTCTATTAACTCAGGCTTATTATTAACCAGCTCTTAGAATTTAAATTAACCCCTTTCTATTAGAGGCTCCAGGCTTGTTACCTCCCATCTTGCTTCTTCGGCAGCTGCGGGTGTCTCCCCCATATTCCACTTGGTTTTCCTGCCTAGTTTTATTCCGCCCTGCCACAGGCCAAAGCAACACATATTGCAGCATACAGAAGGACATCCCACGCCACTGGGCTCCATTCCAAACATGCACATCAGCTAGCTCACATGGCTTGCACCTCCAGCTCTGGGGATCTGGCACTCTCGCCTCCTTGGGAGCCTGCACTCACACTCACATACCCACACTCAGGCACACATACACATAATTGCTCTTAATTTAATCTATTAAAAAAAATAAAAGGTTACAATGAGCTAGCACTTCACTAGGGATGTAGCTCAGTGTTATGTTTCCTAGACCCTGAAATCCATCCTTAGCACTGAAGTGATGATCCGTGAGATAGCATTTGCACTCACTAGAATGGCTGTGATAAATAGGATCGATATAAACAAGTGGTGTCAAAGATTCCAAGAAACAGTGCATGACTGAAGAATGGTTTGACCATTTTAGAAAGCACAGGGGTTGGAGACATCTCAGTGGCTAGGAGTACTGGGTGATCTTCCAGAGGACCCAGGTTCAAGTCCCAGCACAGAAACCACGCATCCCAACCATCTTCCACTGTAGTTTTAATGAGTCTTGATTCTGGCCTCTGAGGGTACTTCTGGAGTGTGGTGCAAAAACCATACACATAAAATAAAACAAAACCAAATCTCAGCCTGAGGATCACTCCTTGCTACATATTTTTAGTTTCTTGGTAAGGTAGCCATAGATCAACATGTTAGGCCAAGCCAGCTGGTTAAAAGATAACACCAAACCTGATAGGAAAGAATCCCCGGAAGATTGCCCTGGCCACCACAAGAGTATGCTTTAAAGGGTCAATGACATCTTTGGGAAGCTATCCCCGTGCCTATTGCGCTGTTGTAGGTGCTGTATTTCATCCTGGGGTCTAGTGAAGAAGCGAGGTGTGAGAGGCTCATGAAGTCAAACTTGCTTGCATATTTTATGTTTTCCTTCTCCCCCTCCTCCTGAGATCTTTCTCTTTCTATGGTTCATATATCTGAACATTTGGCTCCCAGTTGTCAGAGTGTGTAGACACTCTCTGACACACACCTATCGGAGGTGTGGTCACCGGGGCTGGGCTTTGAGGTCTCCCAAGCCCGTGCCAGCCCAGTCTCACTCTCCATCCTGCAGACGCAGGTGCTCAGCTTCTGCTCTAGGGCTGGGCCTCCCTACCTGAGGCCATGCTCCCCGCCATGATGGTCACAGATTAAGCCTTTGAAACAATAGGCAAGCCTCCAATTAAATGCCTTTTTCAGTTGCTTTGGTTATGGTGTTTCATCACAGCAGAGGAATAATTGTGATACACATCCAGAAAAACATCCGCAGTAGCACTGCTCGCAATACATGGGGCAGCCTGCGTGTCCACTGCTTGCAATAGATGGAGCAGCCTGCGTGTCCACTGCTCACAATAGATGATGGGACAGCCTGCATGTCCACTGCTCACAATAGATGATGGAACAGCCTGTGTGTCCACCAGCTGGTGAGGGAATCATGTCTGCGTAGGTGTATCAGTCTGATGGCGTAGGAAACCACTGACACAGATCTCAACAGACACTATCTAAGTGACCATAAATTTGTGGTTTTATTTATATAAAATGTTCAGAGAAGGCATTTACAGAGATAAAAAGTAGATTAGTGGTCTCTGTGGTCAGAGTAGAACAACAGTTAATATAAATTAGCCTGGAGGTTTTATCTCTAGTGTTAAAATAGTCTAGAACCACCTGATGGTGGCTGGAGGTTTTATCTCTAGTGTTAAAATAGTCTAGAACCAACTGATGGTGACTATTGCAGCTTTGAATAAAGCGTCTAAAAACCACTGCGCTGTACACATGAAACAGGTGGATTCTATGGCATGCAAATATACCCCAATAAGATGTATTATATCCAATCAATGCCCTCTTCTGGCTTCTCTTGTTGGTGGGTGCACATGTGTGCGCATATACGCGCACACACACACACACGTAAGAAAAGGAGAACATAATCTTAGCAGCCCTTTCACATACGAACTAAAAACCACCAAAATGGTAAACATAGCTACGGCTAAGACAACTCTTGAGAAGCCCATGCTTGAATATATGCTACTGTTTCCCCAAGCACCTCACTTTCTCTCCACATCTACGGTTAGAATTTAAGAACATCTTTTAGTGGACGGCAACGCTGAGAAGCCCACGCCCACGCTTTCGTCACGCCGTACTATTCCTCGAGCAACTTTCCATTTTTCATGATGGCTCCATTCATATTGGCTCATCCTGATTTTTTCTTTTTCTTTTTCTTCTGGGTTGTAGCCAAGACCCCTAAAAGGTTAAGAGAACTTCCCAGACTGCTGGAGGCGGCAGTGTGGGGCTGTACCTCTGCTCCTGCTACTGTTCCCCAGATGCACGGTGGTAAGCAGAACTGTGTGCACTGGAGCATGCGCAGGAAACCCATGGTATGCAAATGAGCCAAAAGTGCTGAGCGCATGAAGTACAAACTGGTGAGCCAGTTTTAGGGCAGGAACTCAGGAATCAAGCAGCTCTAATTCTTAACAGAGGCCAGAAATATCCTTGGTTAGGACTTGGCCAGAGGCGAAGCATTCCGGAAGAGAGCGCCCCAGTTCCTTGTCTGGTTTCTTGTTCATCTTTCTCTTTCCCTTTTACACAAGAGATGAGCACCCCCACTCTTGTCCTGGAGACTGTGTGTGAGAGGCACCTGAACACCTTGTTCACGAACAACTGATTTGGTGGGCCTCAATTCTGTGTCCCCCACTAGCTGCCTTGCCTCACAGACAACATTCTATGAATTTCATTCTTTGAGTTGGTGAGACAAAGAGACACCACTGGGTTCCTTAACGCTGTGGATGAGAAAGCTTTTTTTTTTCTTTTGACAGTGTCTAACTATGTAGACCTCAAACTCAGAGATCAGCTGCCTCTGCCTTCTGTATGCTGGGTCTAAAGGTGAGTTAGTTCCACCATGCCCAGCGTGGACCAACATTCGATTCTCCTGCTTAAGCTTTGCCTTCCTCATCTTCCTCTTCCTCTGACCAAGGGCCTTAGTCCCTGTGTCTCCCCTTTGATACACTCCCCTTTAACACCTATTGTGAGCTGGTTTGAATGAAAACTCCCGAGAAGAAGCCGCGCCTGCAGATTGGCCGGTTAGGATTCCAGTGCTGTGGAGAGATTGGAATGTTGGCAGCCCAAGGGGCCAATTACCTTATCTAGAGCTAAACTTTGGCCATCCTTCTACTCTCCTTCGTTAATAGGCGTCCCTAGCCCACCTCTGCCTGAACTTACACGTTGTAACTAATAGACAACCTTTCGGAATCTATTAACTTAGCAGACCTAAGAATGTCATCCGAGAGCATCTCGGGCCGATAGGAAAGCTACCTCCCTGATGTCCCCACCACTGCATTTTAAACTTGTCTTGATTTATGACTTTCCTCCTTCTGTGCAGCTTTAAAAGTTTATGAAACTGCTTCCACATCGGAACATTGAATCTGCGCACCCAGGCCGCGATCACTTAAAATGATCCCTTTAAGATAAGAGCTGTGGTTTTGCGTCTCCCTGCCTTCCCTTCCCTCTATGGCCAGGGCTAGTGAGTGTAGGCAGAGGGAACATGGGTGGGAGAAGGTTGCCCAGCGCCTACATCTTCAGAACCACTGCCCCTTCGAGTACTGTGTGCGGGTACAGGAACAGGTTTCTTTTCTTTTTTCTTTTCTCCACCAATGAAACAGGACAAGTTTGAAAGTCAAGCAAAGCCAAAGTTTATGAAAAGGGGACACATTTTTTTAGAGCTTAAAAGAAAAACACTCCAAGCTGCAAATCTCAGCAGCTGCCTGGAGGAGGAAAACTGAGGAGAAAAGGAGAGGCCATTTGTGCTAAGCAGGTACAGGGGTCGGCCACACGGCTGCAGGCAGCTTTAGAGACTGAGCACGGAAGCCCAAAGGACCAGGAAAAGGCAAACAAACAGAAACAGGAAAAGCTGCAACTTTCTGAGTCAGGACGAGGCGGAACCTTATCGAGCCAAGCAGCAAGACCCAGACTTTCCTCCTTTCCCATTCTACAGTCAAACTACAGGTCAGGCAACCCCTGCACTGCACTGTTCTCGAACTCACCTTAGGCTCCTGCTTTCCACCCATCCCCCACCCCACCTGACCTTCTGGGATGTCCCACAGGGAAGGAAGAGCTTACCCCCATCCCAAGTCAGTGCTCACAGCCCCACTAGCCCTAGCTGGCCTGGGACTCACAGAGATCTGCTTGTCTCTGCCTCCATTAATACTGTGAGGAGTAAAATCACAGACCCAAAGCATCATAGCCAAGTTAATTAAAGCAAGCATCATTTAATTTTTTTGTTTGTTTGTTGTTTGAGACAGGGCTTCTCTGTGTAACAGTCCTGGCTGTCCTGGAACTAGCTCTGTAGACCAGGCTGGCCTCAAATTCTCTGAAATCCTCCTGCCTCTGCCACCACCACCTGGCACAAGTAATTAATTAGAGCAATCTTTTTTATCCGTGTACCCAGTCTGCCTCCCCCTGAGATGGGATTCAAGAGGTTAGCATTGGACATGGGCAAGATAAGGGTTTTTATAGCTCAGGGGAAGGGGGCTTCCAAATGGCAGATTTGGCAGACAAATGGGTGGGGTTACAGGAACAGCAGAACAACCTTTGAAACAGGGAAGACATGGTTGCCATTTCCTGGAACAGGCAGCACGGAGCCATTCCTAACCTTTGAAAAGCAGAGGTTTAATCAAACAGGAATGAGCACATCTCTGGGATCTGTCTTCACTTAAGATGGCTTTGAAGCCTTAAGATGGAGGCAGGCTGGTGCATGGTGCCACCACACCTGGCCCAAATTCATCTTCTGCAAACTTTGGAGAGCTGTGTCAAGACAGGAAAGAGATTCTATGAAGAGTAGGCGAGCTCTACAAAGAAGAGCTTGAAGGAGCTGGAGAGATGGCTCAGCGCTTGGCACTGGCTGCTCTTCCGGAGGACCTGGTTTCATTCCCGGCATCTGTGTGGCAGCTCACTGGCCATCTCCAGTCCTGCGGAACTGGTGTTGTCTTCTGTCCTGGGTACATAAACTTCCCATGCCTACAAACGTTTCTTTGTAAAAAGAAAACGTTGTTGGTAACATAGTGAGGAGCTGAGTCAGGGACTAGGGAATTAGTGGTTCAGCTTTATAGGGAAACTTTTTACCCGTGATGTCTAGAATATTTTTCAAATTGAGTCATCTAAAACCCTAGGGCTGGGATGAGGCACTGATCTGGATGTCACAGCCCTGCTGTGTTACAATAATTACATGACCTCCGTTTCTTCTGACCTGCGTCAGGGTGGGATCCAAAGGCTGGGTCTCTAGGACAGCAAGGTAAGGAGTGCCGTAAGTTCCAGAGAAACCTGGAAGCGCAACCTCTTAGCTTCACCACTGAGAAATCCTCAGCTTCTAGCCAGCGTTCTGTGAGGCTGACCTGGGTGGGGAAGAGGGGATGGGGGCGGGGAGTAACTCACCTGGCGGCCGGGGAGGCGCTCTGCAGGAGCAAGGGAGGCTTGTGGGACGGAAGTCATTTGTTCTGGTAGAGCAGTTTTAAGGGGCCTGATCGTGTGGGCAAGAGTTTAAGAAGAATGTGTTTGGGGGAGGCGTAAGGAACTAGTGAGTCCCATTGAGAAGTGTGGTTTGCTGAGGCCCAGACACAGGGTGTAGCAGGAAGCCCCAGAGGGACTGAAGAAAAGGCCTTTGGTGTAGCTTAAGTTTATATATATATACCATATGGATACAAAAGCAACGTATATGGATGCAGAACAATTCAAAATATAACAACAACAAAAAACCCATTTTGTGAGCCAAACACATTCTTATGAGTTCTATAGGTGGGTTTAAGGTAGATGCTGTGTCTTTGGGGGACAGTGCCTGACGTTTTACACGGAACATTATTCAGCTTGGAGAAGACCGGGTGGTGAGCGCTATTGTGCCTTTCACCCAATCCACCACCTCTCTGACCACTCACTACTCCGCTGGTATCCTGTCAGTTTGCGTTGGAACCCCTCGGCGCGCCTCGCGTGCGTCGTAGGAGGACAGCTGTTCTCTTAGATAGCATCACTGCTAGCCTGCGCACGCGCCCGTGTGTCTTCATTATCAGTCTTATAACAATTCTAAATGTTCCTCTTTCTTACTTCGCTAATTCTTGTCTTTGCAAGGTGGAACCTGGGTTGTTTATCTAGGCAGTCAGGGAAAAACAGTTTTGTACCTCGTACCGGGGGATTAGAAGGAGACTGAGAAGGTGTGTCCGGCAGCCTGAGACCACGAGCCGAGGGAGGGAGACAGAAAGGGTCTGCTTCTCAGACTTGGATGCCCAATATTTATTCCCGCCCCGGAGGGAATTCATCTCAGCTCCCTTTCTGCAGAGTTTCTCTGGGATCTCTGGTGTCCTTCTCTGCTATTCTGACTCTTGAGTCAGTATCTGCCAATCAAGCGAATTTGACCTTTGGTGCCAATCAAGCGAATTTGACCTTTGGTCTCAGTAAAGTTCTGGAAAGGTGGCTTTTCATTGATAAATTGTTCTTTTCCTAGGCTTTGTAACCGACTATCAAGCTGATAGGAGTGAGCGACTTGTTGTCCAGGTGCCCTTACCTGGAAGCTCAGGGCCTTCCCAAGGAAAGGGCTAGTTTCTCAGATGATCAGGGGCCTTGACGATCGCTGTTACCGTCCAGGACACCTGACGGTTTAATGAAGAGAAAACGCCTCTCCAGCCTGATATAACTCCTACTGTGATGATTCTTTGTGTGGCAAAAAGATACGACTACAAATAAAGGCGTATCTATGCCTTCTTGACGTGCATGGTGGGTTGCTTTTTTTTTTTTTTTTTTTTTTTTTTTGTCGTTTTTAGTTTCTGCTGCAGTATCTCATTATGCAACCCCTGTGGGCATGGAAGTCACCACGTGGATCAGGCTGTCCTCAAGGAAAACAGCCTGCCTCTGCCTGCTGAGTGCTGACACCAAAGGTGTAGCCCTGACTGTCCTGAAATTCCCCCCACAGACCCGCCTACCTGTCTCCGCAGTGCTGGGACTGAAGGTGTGGGCCACTGCCGCCCGGTTTTTTTTTTTAGAGGAGATCTCACTGTGTAGCACAGGCTGACCTCAGTAAGGTGATCACATACATAACATCAGCATTATTTTGCCTATTCAGTTGCATCTTTGTGCCTTAGTTATTAATCTGTTTTATGACAATGCTTAATGCTCTGAAATACTCCTCCTGCTTCAGCCTCCCAGGACTATGGGCATGTGATACTATGCCCCTCACCAGTTCCCGCCCCTGTTTCATGCAGCCTAGGCTGGACTAGACTCATCGTATGAATGAATTCGTGATCCTCCTGCCTCTACCTCCCCAATGCTGGGATCACAGCAACTGTGCTGTACTGTTGCTTCTTGTTTTTCTAACATGAGGTTGCATGTCGAGCCCTGGATTTGAGGAATGCCAGCTGCTTGTCTGGGAACCCGGATAGAATAAGATGGCCTTGAACTCCTCTCGTCCTGGCAGTCGGGGGACAAGGAAACCACGGACTCACAGCCCACAACTAAACTCACACAAGAGATTTATTGGGAAAGACCCAGGAGGGTAGCTGTCTCTGGGTGAGAAGCAGCAGGGAACTGCGCAGAAGTCAGACTTTCTGCAGAGCTCTTTCCAGGTGGCCTGGGATTGGTGGGAGTTTTCCAGGGTGGCCTGGGATTGGTGGAAGTTTTGTGACCTAATCCTGGGGCAAACTGGGGGTTGATGGGATTTTTTTTCCCCTTGGTCCTGGTCTTGGAGTCAAGCCAGGGTCAGGTTCTTTCCTTGGCCCTTTTACCCTGTACAGGAAGGGAATGGTGTTATCTTTAGACTACTTCCTGTGGATTGGGGGCATGGAGGTCCTTGGGGCAAACTTGACCTTTCCATCAGGGCGTAGTTGGGAGTCAAAGGCCTCTGGCTCCAGTGCCAGGAGCTGGTAACCCTGTAATGGACACTGAATAAGTCTGGTTAGAAATCTTTTGGCTGCCTAATCCTTGCACAGTTCTTTTCACTATCCCCCCAGGAACCTCCCACTTCTTAGTTCTAGATCTTAAGGATGCTTTTTTCTCTATTCCTCTCAGCCCTCAATCTCAAAATGTCTTTGCCTTAACCTGGACTGACCCTGACACTCACCTCTCCACATAGCTTACCTGGACCCCCCAGGGATTCCGGGACAGCCCACACCTGTTTGGTCAGCTTTAGCTTCTGATCTACTCTCACTGTCTCTCCATAGTCTAAACTCATACAATATATAGATGACATTTTACTTTGCAGCCCATCCTTGGAGATCAGCAAAACTGATATCTCTGCCCCTTTTAAATTTCCTGTTCAAAAGGGCTATAGAGTCTCAACTTCTAAGGTTCAACTGTCTACCTCTCAGGACATTTACTTGGGATTAACTATTACCCCAACCCAAAAAGCTAGACATAAAAAAGCTAATTCAGTCCCTTGCGGTTCCTTCTACAAAAGAAAAGGTTTTGTCGTTCCTAGGAATAGCTGGCTTCCTGTGTTCCTGGATCCCCTCTTTTTCTCTCCTCACCTTCCCCTTATACGAGGCAGCTCTCAGCTCTCCACATGAGCCTCTTCCCTTTCCCATTACTAAACCCTTCCAGAGGCTCCAGAAAGCCCTTTTCAAGGCCCCAGCTCTTCATCTCCTGGATTTAACTCATCCTTTCTCCCTCTCTGTAACAGAGAAGGAGGGATATGCCCTTGGGACCTTCCTTTGCACCTGAAGCATACCTGTCAAAGAAGCTGGACCTCACCACTCAGTGCTGGGCACCCTGCATATGTGCTTTAGCGGCCGCTGAGCTTCTTATTATGAGTCAAAGAAACTAACTTTTGGGTCACCTACCACAGTCTTTTCCCACCACAATCTGTCCCATCTCTTAACTTACAAAATTGGATGATGGGATAATAGATAGGTATTTGTGAGTTATTGTTTATAGACAATTACATTGGCGGAGATTTTTGTATATGGATACAAAGTTAAATTACATTGAATATTGTATGCATGCATACTTCTACCTCTGTTTAAAACATTTTTATGTATTGATATATATTGTATTGATATGTATATATTTACCATATTGCAGTGTACATTTCTACCTCTGATTAAGATACTTATATATTGTTTATGTATTGATATACATTATTTACATTTGGAGGTCATTGTCCTCATTTATTGTACAGTTGTCTATTCCCTTAGTCTTTAAGTAAGATAGGTATTTAAGATTGTAGATCAATAGTTAACTATTTCTGTCATATTTATAGTTAGACTAATCAGGTTCTTTAGATACATAGATATTATATTCTGTATAAATAATCTTCAACCTCTTCAAAGAACTGTAGAAAATGGCATTTAATTTAATCTTAGAGTTCTGTGGTAGTGAGACACAATCACTCCTGGCAACATCGATCTATTCCCGAGAGATTTTTGAACACCAAAGACACTCCACTTGGAGCTTGTCTTCTTCTTGGCAAAACCGGCCTCTGAGCAAGGAACTGCCCATATCCCAACTACTGACAAAATACATAGTATCCGAAAATGGATAAGCAGAACTGTCAAATCTTGCCAAGATAGGGTAAGATGGTTTTAAAAAAATCTCTTGCCTTTAAAAATAATCTGTCAGTTATTCTAGGCCTTAGCCAAAATTGGTTGCTTCAATGCTACAAAAGTGACTTTGGGTGATTGCTCAGGTAACCATTTGTCTCTGTGATTTGTTGCATGTTTTGGAAGTTGCTTGATTGTACTTCCTAATTAGTCAGGTAACATTATTTCCCTTCTCGGATCTTCATTGGGGTTGAAGACTAGATAATTGTAGCTACTTTCCTCTCATGACTTGGACAACTTATTTATTATACAAGACTTAAGCTAGTTAGGATAGAATATTTGTCTTATTGTTTATAATTTTGTAGTAGGTTTAGAACTCTCTTACTTAAACAAAAGGGGGAGGTGCTGTGGGAGTGCCTTCCGCTCCTTCAGCCAATAGCTGCCGAGATACCAGCCCACTGGGCATGGTCATTTCTCTTTTAAAAAGAGCAGTAGCCCTCTGCTCACACTCTTGCTTCCAGCTCTTGCTCCAGTGACTAGACTCCTTTCCTGGCTGTTGGTGTTCTGTAAGTTTTTTCCCTAAAATAAATACCCCTTTGAATCCAAACTGGTGTGGAATGGTTTCGCGCATTAATAAAGGCTTATAAACATTACCCCCTTCCTGAGTTCTTTCCCTCCAGGCACTAGTAGAAGATACCACACTCACTTTCTAAATCCTGCCCACCCCTTAATATCTCAAATCTCCTACCTCAACCTAACATTAATTATTTCCCATCTCATTCCTGTATAGAAACCTTAGAGGATCTACTGCCCCACCCCTCACATATGCAGGAGGGCAAACAGTCCCAGGCCACTTATACCTGGTGCACAGATGGCAGTTCCTTTTTATGTGATGGGACCCATAGAGCAGGCTATGCCATAGTATCAAATACAGGGGTAGTGGAGGCACAGGTACTCCCTGCCCATACCACTAATCAGCAGGCTGAGTTGATAGCTCTTACCTGTGCCTTCCAGTTAGCAAACGGACAATCTTAAAATGTTTACACAGACTCTAAATATGCCTTTCATATCCTCCTGTCCCACACAGCTATCTGGAAGGAGCGTGGGCTTCTTATGACAAAAGGAGGTTCTATAACTAACTCAGGTTACATTAAGGACCTGATAAAATCTCTCCCATCTCCCCAAAGCTATAGGTCTCACTGTGGGTCTCATCAGATTGACAGTTCCATTATTTGCTCTTGGAGTCTGACTTTTGATAGATTTTACAAGAAGCAGGGATATCTTTTAAGAACTCTAAGTCCTCAGGGGTGGGTTGGGTTGGAGGTGAGCCTTGAGGAAATGAAACAGAGCTTTGCTATTAGGATAAAAGAGCTGATGTAGATAGGACAGAATTCACCGGGTGTCTGGAGGTATCTGCAAGAATGTGTGCTGTACTGTATGAACCCCCTGAGGTGACTGAGGTAGGTTTGGGCTTTGGAATGCTGCTGTTCTAGCTGCTTGGTCAGCCCAGTTATTTCCCTTGGTGAGTATGTGTGTGTGTGCATGTGAGTATGTGTGTGTGTGTGTGTTGAAATACTATAACCAAAAACAGCTTACAGAAGAAAGTTTGTTTTGGTTCACACTTTCAGGGGGCTCGTATCCACAATGTCAGGGAAGGCATGGTTGATTGCATCCTTTTCCATATTCAGAGATCAAACAGGAAACAGGGCGAGACTATGAGTCCTCAAAGCCCCCGCAGCGATGTACTTCCTCCAGCAAGGCTCCACCTCCTAAAGGTTCCATAACCTTCTCAACCAGGGACCAATGTTCATATTTGTGAGTCTATGGGAGACTTTCTCACTCAAAGCTTATTGGAGGCTTACAGCCATGGTAGGGAGCATAGCAGTAGGCAGGCAGGCATAGCAATGGCAGTAGCTGAGTGCTTACATCTGATCCCCTACCACAGGCAGATACTGAGAGAGACACTGGGAATGGCACATACTTCTGAAACCTCAAAGCCCATTCTCAGGACACACCTCTTCCAACAAGACCACATCTAATCATTCTCAAACAGTTCTGCTAACTAGGAATCAAGCATTCAAACATATGAGTCTGTGGGGCCATTTTCAATCAAACCACCACACCCACAATACTAGTTTGAGCTTCTTTTTGTGACACAAACTTGGCTAGGAAGCTATAAAATTAGTTTTTTTTTTAAAATATTTATTTATTTATTTATTATGTATACAATATTCTGCTTCCATGTGTGCCTGCAGGCCAGAAGAGGGCGCCAGATCTCATTACAGATGGTTGTGAGCCACCATGTGGTTGCCGGGAATTGAACTCAGGACCTTTGGAAGAGCAGGCAATGCTCCCAACCACTGAGCCATCTCTCCAGCCCTATAAAATTAGTTTTATGTTAGTCATTGTGCAGTAAAAGAAAGGATTCTGATGCTTTTCCACTGTTTTTCTGGCAGATGCCTGTTGGGGTAGAAAATTTAACATTCTCAGTGTGTGCCGGATGGCTCTTCTGCCCTAGTAAACACCACACAGTAAGTATAGTGATTAGTCACTCGGAAAGCTGAGGTCTAAAACTCCATTCTGCTCCTCTCGTCTTTATGATCTGTGTCTCTGAGGGTTTCTGCGGGAAGTAGGGGGTTGAATTCAGTTTGGTATGCCAATAACAGATACACGTGACTAGTACCCCATACCAACTTGAGAAATCTGGCAAATCATCTTAATTCAAATGTTCTATTAAGTTAATAATGTTACAACATGACAGTCAAACCCAGACTCCAGAGTCCTACAGGCTTTGTTTTGATTCCCATTCAAATATAATTTTTCCCATTGGTATCTATGCCAACAAGCAGTTGAGTGAATGCGTAGATTTTAGCAGCCACAGGACTCACTCACACCTCATTCTAGGTCTACAGACTCCTTGTTGCTCTATTAAATTTCTAGGAAAGCGGATGGTTGTTTGTATAGTGGAGGTTTATGCTTGATCACTCCACTGAATACAATTCTTCTAAATTACCATACATATATTTCATAGTGCATTTTATCTCCCATTTCCATATTTTGTTGACACAAAAATACAAATGTATCATTTAAGATCAATATCAGAGAGGCTTTAGCCACTCAGCTTTAAAAGAGGATGTTCAAGGTGAGTCCCCCACCCTCCTGCCCTCTTCTGCCTTATCAATTGTCTTTCTTCTCATTAGTACAGTCAGTGTCTAGAATTATCATGTGCCACTGTGTCTGCCTGGACTTCCTCACTGTGGGGTTTGCAGGAGAGTGTATTTCTGCACCTCCATATTTCTTTTCTGTCTATACAGGAACTTCTGTGAATAGATTCAAAGTCAGACAGACCTGAGTTTAAAGGCTGAACCTATCATTTGATAGCCATATGATCTTTGGTGTTTTTCTTAGGTTTCCTAACGATTTATTTCTACATATACAAAATGAAGATATGGCATCCATTTCTTAGAGTAGGGCTAGGCGAGATAATGCAGAAACGGTGCTTGACTCGGGCCCCTGAGTTAAGTGAGATTATGGCAGAAGAGTGGAGGGTAAAGTCGAAATTAGCACATAAAATTACGCCTGGAAAGCCCACCCCATCAAGGCTGCTACGAAACAGACACAAACAGGAAAAGTGCACATCATACAGATGACCTGTGAGAGTCCAGTCTGGGTACAGGACCCGCTGGGGTCTAACCTTCCATCAGGTCTGGGGTACAGGACCCGCTGGGGTCTAACCTTCCATCAGGTCTGGGGTACAGGACCCGCTGGGGTCTAACCTTCCATCAGGTCTGGGGTACAGGACTGGCTGGGGTCTAACCTTCCATCAGGTCTGGCCCACTTTCTCTTCTTCATTGTCCCTGCCGCTCTGACTGTCCATGTGTCTCTCTGTGTCCAAGACCCTGGACGCCAGGCAAGGACCTTCCACCCTCCAGTCCTCACCTGAACTATCACTCAGTCTCCCAGAGGCAGCAGTTCTGTGACATGACCGCTTACTAAGCTGTTCTCAGCTGCAAGTTAAGCGGATCAACCCTGTCCAAGGAAATGCCATTCTGAAAAGGAAAACTCCTGGGGGAAGAAGACTGATGTCATAGGACGACAATTAAAATTATCCCGGGGTGTTATAGGGGAAACCCTGAAAATATTACGCCATGAGATAGGTTTTATCTTGTGCTTGCAGCAATGTTGGCCCTTGACCTGGCAGGGTGCCCTGATGAGCTGAGTTCAGTCTTTGAAAGCAAAAGTAGAACCAGAGAACTGACCCTTGGAAGTTGCCTTCTGATGTCCACACGTGAGCCCTGGCACACTCACACCTGTACCCATCTATATACGTATCAGAGAAGCACACACACACTCACACGCAGTAAATGTTATTAAATTATAAAATGAAAATATTAGCGCTGTCCCCGTGTGAAAATATTAGCGCTGTCCCCGTGTGAAACAGTGGACGTGAGGCACTCACTCCCGCTGTCCCCGAGCCGACACCATTTATAGATAACAAATCTCTCTACAGTAGAGGGCAACAAGGCGCCCCACCCCCAACAGCACTGCTGACTCTTCTTGATGATCCCCAGAGCTGACCCAGCTCTTTCCGTCCTCCTCAGGATGCCCTTTGACCCCTGTTTCATCACCTCAGATCCGACTGGGTCCTGAGTGTGGGTGTGCTGACTTCTGAACCCTTAGGGTGAAACCGAGTCATGTGGGTGTTCCTTCCCAGAAGCCTCTAATTTGTCCTCAGCTGGAACAGGAATGGGCTGTGCGGCCGGAAGTGGTTTGAATTCCTCATTGTGAACACCCAACATGAAACAAAACTGTTCTAACGTTTCCTTACCTCCTTGCTGTCCTTGTCAGCAGACTTTTTAAATTTTTTTCTCATCCTAAGACTTTTGCTGTTTTTTTTAAATATAAGAGTTTCAGACTCAAAGAAGAGCGTAATTATAATCTCCAGGAGCTCACCACACATAGCTCGAACGGCCAGCAGCATTCGCCCATTGTGCTTTATCTTCCGTTCTTATTTTATTATTTTAATTTTAACTTTCATTTATTATCTATTGTATATTGGTACCCCTGTACCTTCTTCTCTCCCCCTTCCCGTTAGTTCCCTTTGTCCCCTAGACAGTTTGAATTCTATTTTCATGGCACATATTCTTAG
Source organism: Microtus obscurus (assembly GCA_963919715.1). Lineage (NCBI taxonomy): Eukaryota > Metazoa > Chordata > Mammalia > Rodentia > Cricetidae > Microtus > Microtus obscurus. The sequence continues at coordinate 1,018,048 of CAWTZC010000431.1, read as the reverse complement.
ATAATTTTATCTCTCTCTGCCAAACATAGGAGCCACAAATGGGATAAAACATTTTTCCTTCTGATAATTTGCTTCCCACGATTATCTCAGCTGTACCCATTTTCCTGCATGAACACAACCTTGTTATTTTGTTCATGACTGAGAAATTCCACTGTGAATATGCATTACGCTTTCCGTGTTTGTTCCTCTGTTGATGGACACTTAGGCTGGCTCCATAATTTAGCTGCTATGAAGAGCGCTGCGCTTGTTTGGTTGTTTAACAGTTTTAATCACGCTAATTCATTTTGTTTGCGTCCGTGTGTGAGCGCACACAGGCTATGGAGTGAGTGTGGAGGTCGGAGGACGACTGTGTCTGTTCTTTCCTTCCACCACGTGGGTCCCAGGGACCAAGCTCAGGCTGTCAGAGTTGCCGGCAAGCAGCTGAACCCACGAAGAAGAAAAAGAACAATGCGAATTTTCTGTTGCTGTTTTAGACCCACGTGGGTCTCGAGCTGTTTAAGGCCAGAGATGAGCTTGGGTCCTTAACCTCCAGCTTCCACCTCTGCAGTGGCTGAGTTTACAGGGCTCTGAGCTGCCACTGTCCTGCTTTGGGCAGTTCTGGGGATTTGAACCCAGGTCTTTCAATATGCTAGGCCAGCCTTCTACCCACTGAGTTACATGGACATTATTTTATTATTCTTGTTTGTTGCTCGGATATTTCAGAGCTAGCTAAGTGTTTATTTTAGTGGAATCTCTGCCTGTTTGATCTTAAAATTGGAGGTTGGGCAGAGCAATCCAGACTCCCGGAGCTCAACCTTCCTTCTTTCCCTGCTCGGTCTCCACTGCTGCCGCACGGTTAGAATCGGGTGCGAATGCATCTTCATTGCTGACTACCTTGATTGCAGACAGCGTTTGGCTCTGAGACGATAAAAGCAGGAGTCAGGAAATGCTCACTGGGAAAGAAAAGAAAAAGCAGTGTGACCCTTGGACTCACGAAGTGTTGGCTGCTGGCACAGCCGCCTCTTCACACTGGCTTTCTAGCTGATTGACAAGGCCGGGCAGAATGCAGCTCTTCCTGGAGCCCCTTAAGTGGTCTCAGACTTTCCAAAGTGTCTATTATTTATGCTCACAAGTTTAGAAAAGATAAAGTTTAAAAACGTTTCAGTGTGTTTCAGCTGAGTGAATTCTTTTCCTAGTTCTTACGTTGTCTTCAAGTTCTTGACATGCTGGGAGGTGCTGGTCTTCATTCATCTCCTGGACAGGACTGAGCACCATTGCAAAAAATGAGCTTCTCAGACTCTGCCCTTATATACTCGTAAGAAAGACAAGCCGTTTGGCCCTATGCAACAGCTAGTGTTGCTCAGAACTTTCGGATTGTTCTTTGCGAGTATGAGTCAGGAAGCTCCGTCATCATTTTAAAAGGCCTCTGTTTTTCATTTGTTTGTTTATTGATTTATTATTTTGTGGGGAGGGACAAAGTCTTACTCTGTAGACTGGCCTTAAACTCACTGCGAAGCCTAGGATGGCTTGAATTTGTGGCAATCCCAGACTCCAGCATACTGAGGTTAGGAGGCCTGTGGCAGTCCCAGACTCCAGCATACTGAGGTTAGGAGGCCTGTGGCAGTCCCAGACTCCAGCGTACTGAGGTTAGGAGGCCTGTGGCAGTCCCAGACTCCAGCATACTGAGATTAGGAGGCCTGTGGCAGTCCCAGACTCCAGCATACTGAGATTAGGAGGCCTGTGGCAGCACACATAGCTGATTAAAAAATACGTACTTGGTTTATAGAAGCCTATAGTGTAGCTGGGTTTTTTGTCGGGACCGTTGGCTCCCAAATAAACTCACAGAGACTTGATAATTAGTTATAAATGGTTAGCAGATAGTTTAGGTTTATTACTACCTAGCTCTTACAAATTGACCCATATTTATTGATTTGCGTGATGCCATGTGACTCATGGCTTCTTACCCTTCTTCTGTTAATGTTCTCTCAGTCCGGCTCTCCCTCCTAACCTCTTTCTGCCTAGTTATTGGCCAGTTAGCTCTTTATTAAACCAAAGAGAGCAACACACCTTCACAGTGTATAAAGGATTATTTTATTCCACGGCCACCTAATAATGTCTGGGTAGCAGAGAGTTGGGAAAAAGAAAAGGGGTGTAGGGCATGTTCAGGATAGAACACAGAACATCAGGGTTAGAGGGGAGCTCCAAAACCGTATTACATATGTATAGCTTGTTCATGTCTGTCTAGTTCTTATTCTCTTGAGTTAGTAGATTTATAGAGCTAGGCTCTTAGGACGAAGAGTTCTGGAAAGCTTCAGTCGGTCTACATCACAGTGGCTACAAGGACACATGAGATCATGTCGTGTTTGATACATTCACGGTCTTCATGGTTGGACAACAAGTGTTCTTAACCAGTAAGCCATCTCAAAGGATCTCTCTTCTGCCTCCAAGAAATACATCAGGTTGTCAAGGACTGGCAGTATTTCAGGACAAAGGGACGGACAAGGAGTTCAAAGCATAGAGAACCAGGAAGCAAGCAGGTGACACTGTTCCCATATCTGGTAAAAATAGATTTCAAACTAAAATTAGCCAGAAGAGAAAAATAAAGGTCATTTCACATTGATTGATGGAATAATACACCTCTATAATCATATCCATACACAGAGGTTCCAAATGTCAAGCTAAATACTACTAAAAACAAAGTCACCGATCATCCCAACACAGTAATAATGACTTTAATAGTTTGCTCTTAGCAATAGACAGTTCACTCTGACAATAATAAACAGAGAAAGATTGGGATTAAATAATAACACCATAGGACAAACAGGGAATTAAATAACACCATAGAACAAATAGGTCAATTTGTGGACATATAGGTAACATGCCAAACTGAAACCAAGATGAAGTAAACAATTTAAGCAGACGTATAGTAATCAACAAGATCAAGCAATAAAAAAAATAATAAAAAATCTACCAACTTAAACCAGTCCAAAGCCAGATGAATTCATTACAGAATTCCATCACACCTTTAAACAAGAACTAACATCAATCTTTTTTTTTTAAATATTTATTTATTATGTATACAATATTCTGTCTGCATGTATGCCTGAAAGCCAGAAGAGGGCACCAGACCTCATTACAGATGGTTGTGAGCCACCATGTGGTTGCTGGGAATTGAACTCAGGACCTTTGGAAGAGCAGGCGATGCTCTTAACCTCTGAGCCATCTCTCCAGCCCCAATCTTCTTTTTTTAAATATATAATTTGCTTTTATTTTGTGCTCTTTGGTGTTTTGCCTGAATGTATGTCTCTATGAGGGTGTCAGAGGTGTTATTGTACTTACTCTATAGTTTTTCTTATATTATAACCTTTTTTATTTTAGGTAAAAACAGTAAATGTGGTGACATCTTGCTTGTACTCTACAAATAAAGATGATCTCAATAGATGAATTCCTTGACAAAACTAAAACTGATTCATGATTTGAAATTCTAGAGAAATTACAGATGGAAAAAATATCTCAATATAATAACAGGTATGTATGACAAACCTATATCCCAAACCATACAAAACATGGGAAAAGTCAAATCATTTCCACCAAGATCAGGAACAAGAGAAAGGATCCTCTATCTCCAGTTCTGTGTGATAGAGTGCTTAAAGTTGAAATGAGAGGGAAATAAGTGGGCTTCCACTGGGAAAACAAGCAGTCATATTGTCTATGTTAAGATAATGTGCTTCTATCACCATAAACTCCACCAGAACAATGCACTCCTGATTTAAAAAAATCCATTGTTATTATTCAGAGAAATAGTAAAAAACAACCTTAAAAACTCATATTGTTGAAATTGGGGTGTCGGGGTTTGCGTCCCCAACACCCCGGCCGTCTGGCTAGCTTATGTCCGAAATAACAACACACAAACTGTATTCATTTAAACACTGCTTGGCCCATTATTTCTAGTCTCTTCTTGGCTAACTCTCGCACCTGGACTAGCCCATTTCTTATAAAGTGTGTTGCACCCCAAGGTGCGCTTACCGGGAAGATTCTAGCCTACGTCCATCCCGAGTAGGAGCTTCATCGCGCGTGTGCCTCAGAGAGCCAGGCTATCCTGTCTGCCCGCTAGACAGGAACCTGCTGTCTCTGAGCGGAGCTGCGTGCGTTCTGACCTCACTTCCTCTTCTGCCCAGTTCTGTTTACTCCACCCACCTATGTTCTAACCTATAGGACCAGCCAAGCAGTTTCTTTATTTTAACCAATGAAATCAACAGATTGATATATGACACTCCCACATCATCATATAGACGCACAAAGGATCTAGGATAACCAAAACTCTCACAAGACAAGGAATCATGTTGAAGGTAAGAGCACGTCATCACTGCGTGAGAGTCAGTGTGTGACCTAGGCTGTGGCAGTGTTTACAAACTGGATGCCTCTGTGTTTAGTGTATAGGTGTGAGGAATTGAAATGTCATCTGGTGGATTTCTCCTCTTCTGATTAGTTTTGGTTTGAAGTCATTTTCTTAGATATTAAAATGGCTACACCAGTTAGCTTCTTAGGCCTATTTGTTTGGGATATCTTTTTCCAACCCTTTCCTCTGAGGTAGTATCTGCCCTGGATGTTGAGATGTGTTTTTTTGTATGTAGCACAAGAATGGATTCCATTTTAATACTTGTTCTGTTCGTCTGTGTCTTTTTATTGAGGAATTGAGATTATTTAAATTGAGAGATATCAATGAGCAATGGTTGTTGATTCCTGTTGTTGTTCATGGTGGTGGATAGTGGGGTGTGTGTGTGTGTGTGTGCGTGTATGTGTGTGTGTTTCCCTTCTTTTGATTTTGCTGGTCTGAGATTATTTATTTCCCATGTTTTTTTTCTTAAACAGTAATATTCTGGGGATTTTATTTTATTTTTTAAAATATTTATTTATTTATTACGTATACAATATTCTGTCTGTGTATGTCTGCAAACCAGAAGAGGGCAGCAGACCTCATTACAGATGGTTGTGAGCCACCATGTGGTTGCCGGGAATTGAACTCATGACCTTTGGAAGAGCAGGCAATGCTCTTAACCACTGAGCCACCTCTCCAGCCCCCATATTTCCCATGTTTTTATAGTTGTAGTTAACATCCTTAGGTTGAAGTTTTCCTTCTAGCATCTTCTGAAAAACTTGATTTATAGGTAAATATTGCTTAAATTTGTCTTTATCATGAAATGTTTTATTTTCTCCATCTATGGCGATTGAAAGTTTTGCTGGTATAGTAGTCTGAGCTGGTATCTGTGTTCTGTTAGCATCTGCAGCACATCTGTCCAAGCCCTTCTGGCTTTTAGAGTCTCCATTGAGAAGTCCAGTATTCTAATAGGTCTGCCTTTATATGCTACTTTGTGTTTGGTTTTGTTCTTTTTACTCTTTTGTTCTTTTGTGGGGACCCAATGCCCAGTTCCCAAATAAATACATTGAGGCTTATTATTACTTATAAATACCCAACCTTAGCTTATTATTAATTGTAAATACCCAGCCTTAGCTTATTATTACTTATAAATACCCAGCCTTAGCTTGACTTGTTTCTAGCCAGCTTTTCTTAAATTATCCCATCTACCCTTTGCCTCTGCGATTTTTTCTTTTCTTATTCTGTATCTCTTAGTTTCACTCTTACTCTGTGGCTGGCTGGTGTCCCTAGTGTCCTCTCTTTTTCTATTTTGCTCCTCCCTGTCTTTATTCTCTCTGCCTGACAGCTCTGCCTATCCTTTCTCTTGCCTTGCTATTGGTCATTCATCGCTTTATTAGATCATCAAGTGTTTTAGACAGGCCGAGAATCACAGCTTCAAGGAGTGAAACAACTGTAGCGTAAACAAAAGCAACACTTTTTTACATCATTAAACAAATGTTTCACAGCATAAACAAATATAACACACCTTCAAATAATATTCCACACTGGGTGGTGGTGGTGCACACCTGTAATCCCAGCACTTGGGAGGCAGAGGCAAGCGGATTTCAGTAAGTTCAGGGCCAACCTGGTCTACAGAGCGAGTTCCAGGATAGTCAGGGCTGTTACACAGAGAAATCCTGTCTTGAAACCCCTCCCTCCCAAAGTAACATTCCACATTACTTGGTGTTCTTCTCTTGAAGCTTTCAATATTCTTTGTTCTGCACATTTAGTGTTTTGGTTATTATGTGTCGAGGGGACTTTCTTTTCTGGTCCAGTCTATTTATTGTTCTGTATTCTTCTTGTGCCTTTATAGACACTTCTTTCTTTAGGTTAGGAAAACTTTCTTCTATGATTTTGTTGAAAAGATTTTCTGGAACTTTAGCCTGGGATTCTTCTCCTTCCTCTATTCATATTATTCTTAGATTTGGTCTTTTCATAATGTCCCAGGTTTCCTGGATGTTTTGTGTTAGGGGTCTTTTAGATTTAGTATTTTCTTTGATGTTTCTGTTTCTTCTATTGTGTCTTCAGTGACTGAGAGTCTCTCTTTCATCTCTTGTCTTCTGTTGGTGAAGCTTGCCTCTGTAGTTCTTGTTCGAATTTCTAAACTTTTCATTTCCAGAATTCTCTCAGTTTGGGTTTTCTTTATTGATTCTATTTCCTGTTTCAGGGTATGGACACTTTTATTCATTTCTGTTCAGTGTTTGTATTTTCCTAGATGTCTCTAAGGGATTTATTCATTTCCTCTTTAAGGATCACTATCATTTTCATACAGGTGGTTTTAAGGTCTTTTTCTTGTGCTTCATCTATGCTTGAATACTCAGGACCTGCTGGATCCTACAGGACCTGTAGGACTGCCAGGCTCTAGTGGAGGCATATGGTCCTGGTTGTTATTGATTGTGGTATTACACAGGCGTCCAGGCATCTGGGATTGTGAAGATTCTAGGTCTAGGTGCTGCTATCTGGTCTTGTCTTTGTTAAGTTGGTTTGGTTTCCTCTCTGAGTTTTAGAAAAGTGCAATGTCTGTATGTTACCTGGTAGGAGATTCTCTGTGAACCCGATGGACGTGGCCGCGGGGATACAGGTAAAATGTGTTTCTGGGTACTGGGAGCTGACACTTAGGAATGGGGATGGGCTAAGGGTCCTCAGGGGTTCACAGGAGGGAGGAAAGCAGAGTGTTTTATGGGGATCTGCTTATTTAGTACCCTTGGAACAGGGGGTGTGTAGCGAGGTCACCCCGAGGGACCTGTGGTGCTGCGGGTGAGAAGACAGTGGTGGTCTTCAGCTGGCTTCCCTGTTTTCCTGACCTGCTGGGCTGATGGGTCCCCATGGAGTGCCTGCTAGTGATGGAGGCTGGGGTGAGATGGGAAAGGAAGGTTGGAGGAGATCCTTTTGATCCATCAAGAATGGTGTTTCCTGACCTGCTGGGCTAATGGGTCCCATGGAGTACCTACCAGTGTTGGAGGCTGGGGTGAGATGGGAAAGGAAGGTTGGAGGAGATCTTTTTGATCCGTCAAAGATGAGGTTAGATAGGAAAGGGAAACTGAAGCAAGTGATCTGTTACCGAGCTGGGCGTGAGATTGGGGATTGGATCTGGAGAAAGAGAGGTGAAGATCTACATCAGCCTACTTTCTTCTCTGACAGGAGATGAATGCCACCAAACCCTTTACAAAGCGACCCACAGCAAGGCAGGGTGGTGCACAGTGCACGACTTTCACTACTTTTTTGTTGGGCCTCAGCTTCAATGACAGCTTGGTTGGTTACCCTCTAACATTCATACCTTTTCTTTTAGAGAAAAGGGGAAAGCAGTGAAAAACAGAAATCTTGGTGCAGAGGGCTCCAACATTTCGGGGAACTACTCCCATAGATTTTAGTGGTTCTGGAAGTTTCTTTGGCACCAAAGTGAGGTGACTGTGGTATGTTTTGTAGTTTATATGTTATTAGTAAAAACTCCTCCGTTAGTACATAAGCTTCCAAAATCAGTCAGGTAGAAAGAACAAGACAGTCCAGAAACTTCTCAAAGAATTGTAGTCTATCAATTGGACCCAGGGCCTGAATGGGGGAGACCCCAAGTCAGAGAAATCATAGAGATTAGAGCAGGCGAAAGGATTACAAGAACAAAGTGGGAAGGCTTGTGCTCTATGAATTGTGATCATTCTGCAGGTGTGCATTGTTACAACAATAACCACATCTGGCTTCATGGAATCTTCCTGTAATCCCAGCACTGGGAGGCTGAGAGGAATGGCACTAGTTCATGTCCAACACGGGCTCCCTCGTCTCCAAAAGACCAAACAAATGAACAAATCAACAGGTAAGTAAAAGAGTCAACTCATGCCTTCAAGTTGCTTTTTGTCATTGGGGTAACCAACTGCTCTCTAGAGACGCGAGAATGACATCACCTGGGGTCAGTTATCAGTGTCTGAGAAGTGGGTATAGGATGGAGACACAAAACCACAGCTCTCGTCTTGAAGGGGACCATGGGACACACATTTAGGTTGCCTCAAATTCCTTGCTCCTAGGTGGAAGCAGTTTCACAGAACGGTGAAAGCCATAAACCAAAGCAGCTTTAAAATACTTTGGTGGCTACATCAGAGAGGCAGGTACAGCAAGGTAGAGGAAGCTTTTCTCTGATGACATTCTTAGCTCCTGGGTTGCTAGATGCTAGTGATCTGCTAAGTTAGCAGATTGCACCAGACTTCTGTCTGTTAAGTCACAGTCTGCTGTTCAGCCCTGACCCAGCTAGAAGCGGCTGTCGGGGAGGCCGGAACTAGCCCAGACGAAGTCTCAGCCTCTGGGCCTGCAGCATTCCAGTCCCCCCACAATACTGGAAGTCTAATCAGTCAGTCTCTGTGAGGGTTCCTTCAGGAGCAGGGGGTGGGAACCGCAGAGCAGGAGCTCACCCTGTCGCTCCACATCCTCTAATGTGGCTTATACAGGCCACTAAACATCTCGTGACTTCAATTTTGTTATAAAACTGGAGGGCTAGTCCTGAACCCCATCTGGTAAGGAGGTCAGAGGGCCACATGAAGTGACGTATGTGAAAATGACCTAAACTGGAAAACCAACTGTCTAGATCCTCAGATCGCCGCAGCTCCTTCCCAGACCTGTCCCTCTAGCTGAGGTAGACTCTGTGCCTTCTATTCAGTCAGGTTAGCAGAGGGCAGGTGAGGTCTAGCCTCTGCCACTCCTGAATGAACCATAGCTCAAAAGCAAAGACAAAAATTCAGAAACCTTGTGGATGACAGAACTCGGAACCCTGCCCAACAACTAGAGAAAACACCTATGTAAGAGTGGATCCGGCGAGTGTCTTTGTAGTCTTATCAATTCCCAGGTGATCGAGCAGGAGAAGGGAATACCCACACTGTGAGCTGACTGGCTTTATTCATCCTGTGTAGGAGGACTCTTCTCCTTTGGGTAATGTATTTCTTGGCCCAAGTAACTACATTTACAAAATCTGGACTTTTTTTTTCCGACTGCAAATAGTCAAATGAAATCATAACACACTTGTAACCTGTGGAAAGCAGTGTGGCAAAGGTGGTCCGAATGAAAAAAGAAGCAGAACACCAGAAACTAACATTCTGGAAGCGACAGGAAAAGGCTTAAGTGTAGAAAACAAGACTAACAAGGCTGGAAATTCATGCATAGGGTCAGAGGGGTCTAGACCACAGGGAAGTGGGCATAGCTCAGGGTGGAACAGCTGACTGATAAAATAAACTGCCTACACTTTCCCTGGGCCAGAAAACACTTCCTGTCCTGGCCTAAATTGCTTGACTTCAAAGTGTTTGTGGGAGCAGAAATGCAAATTAGCTGAGTGAGTGTGTTCCGTGCTGGGAAGAAGGGGAGAGAGGTGGGTTCAGGAAATGCGGCTGTGTTTAAAAGCCCACGGCACACAAGGGGATAGATTTTTATGGAGAGTGGCTTCTGGGAACAGCTCACAGAGAAGAAAGCTGTAGCAGGGCAGAACCAGGGGCACAGAAAGAGCCAGGACTATCTGAAGCTGCTTACAAGTATTGGTAAGCTACAGACAGCAGCATCCCATGCCTGGGGAGCTCTCTGCCTGCTGAGCCAGAGCTACACCCCGTCTGATTTCAGTCTTCTACACGCTTTTCCTCATCCTTCTGGTTAGCTTTAGAAAAAATAAGCTTTCCTGGTCTCTTTCTCACTGGTCTGTTCTGGCAAGCCTCTAATATTGTCGTAATCTCTTGAGTCCATGACAACCAGCACGCACACTGTAGCATTTCCACATGCGGGGCCCAGGGCAACATTGCCACCCAGGGATGGATGCCAGCTTTGGCCAAGAGCATAGCATTCTATTTCCATTTTCCTCAAAGCTGGGCAGTTGCTGAGCAGGATGGCCAGTTAGACGCCTCCTGCCTCATCATTAGACTCTGCTGGTACCCAGCATGTCCTTCCTGCTTTTCATACCAAGCTGGAACCCTGAGTCGGCGGCTCCAAAGGCCCATCTTCTTTTCAGCTGCCATTCTCCTGCCTCAGCTGTGGGACAGGATCAGGCGAGAGCAGCCGCCAAGGCAGCTGGAGAGGGAGAAGGCACTACTGCCTTTCTTCCCCCCTACAAAAGGAGCTCAGATGACAAGCTTAGCAGAGACCCCAGCCGTGGCTGCACGTTTTAGAAGCTTTACTTTCGGAGATCCATTTGTATCTCTTTTGGGGAGAAGGGTAATGTAATAGCAAGGCAGTAAGTCTGAGATAAGAAATGGATACAGTGTCTACTATGATGAGCCCAGTCCTTTACCTGGAGCAAGGTTTTCTGTAAGGATTTCTCGACACTAATTTGGCTTAGCTATCCTCTCTGGTGATTAGGAAGTCGTTTCTGTTTAAGAATTGACTGGTGTGCCCTGGGGCTAGAGCTCAGAGCGAGAGCTCTGGCTTAGCGGGTGCAAGGCGAGAAAAGACAGAGCCATAGCAAGTTCCCTTACTGATTCCTCAGATGTAAACCTGTTTAAGACCGTTTCTACCGGTCACCTTCCAATCCTCAAGACCCACACCTTTTACACAGGAAAGGAGAATTTGGTGAGGAGAGGCAAAAGAAATACTCAAGAAAGAGACTCATTGCCTTGGGTGGGTGGAGTGCTGTGGATTGGGTGGAGGACCTGAGGCACGGGTCAGAGTTCACGTCTACATCAAGCCTTCCTTTCCCTCTCTTCCCCAGGCAGAATGAAGGTGACTGTGGTACACACGCTGTTTATGGTGCTGCTGTTGCTGCTAGGCCTGGGGCTGGGCCTGGGCCTTGGCCTTCACATGGCTGCTGCGGTCTTGGATCCGCCACTGAGTGAGTTCTGGCCTGGTGGCTCCGAGGGCACAGCTGAGGCCACTGAAGAGGGAGAAGGCATAAGGACCACAGAAGCCCTGGTGCTGGGCTACAAAGAAATGGCACAGCCTGTCTGGCCAGAAGAGGCTGTCCTCGGGGGAGATGAAGTCGGAGGAAGCAGGGCGCTGTCTCAGAGCAAACAGGACTACCTCAGGTTTGACCTGAGCCCCAGGGACTGTAACACCATGATGGCCCCCAAGATGAAGGAGCATAACCGCAGCTGCATAAACCAATACACATTCATCCATGAAGAGCCAAGCACAGTCAGAGCAGTCTGTGACAGCCCCGTGGTTACCTGTAACCTCAAGGGGCTCAAATGTCACAAAAGCCCCCGTCCTTTTGATCTGACATTGTGCAAGTTGGCCAAACCAGGCCAAGTCACGCCCAACTGCCATTATCTGAGTTATATCATGGAAAAGGTCATTATCATAACATGCAATGACACGAAGCTGCCGGAGCTTAACTGAGGGCTCACGCCTTTCCCTCCCCTTTGCTGATGCTTCTGCCCCCACTTGAGAGGATGAACCACTATGATCTTTGTCTTCTGAAAATATAATTATTCTCTGTGTTAGGGGTCGTCCAACTGGCATTTTGTTCTGGGGGTCAGAAATGGCAACATAATGACTAGTTTCTCCGAGATGTCTCTCACCTTCAACCCTGCCCTAGAAAGGCCGAGCTGTAGATAGACCCTCCCTTAGCCGTGGTCAGCAGCCTGATCCCTGGACTGAGTAAAACCCGGGCATCCTTTACCCATTTTCTTTGCTGCTGCCCTCACGGGGCCTCTGTGGTACTCACAGACTCCTGGGTAATCGCATTGTCCTGTGCAGGATAATGCTCTTCTCAGATGCAATTAAAATAATTCTATCTGGGACTGTGTCTGAAAGTCACATGTTAGGCTGGGAAATTACAGAGCCTGCTGACAAGGTGGTGCAAGAGGAACCAGTGCCTGGGTAAGGACCCACTTTTTCTCCCCACTCCCCTCTCCTTTCTGCTCCCATTTTCACAACCTTTCTTTTTGTTCCTCTTTTCTTTTTCCTTCATTTCTTTCTTTTCTTATAGTTTTCTGTGTTCTCCTTTTCTTCCACCTTTTTTTATGGGGGGGGGGGTCTTGTTTCTCCAGATGTTTTCTGAGCCACTCAGTCAGCTAATATGTGTTAACTGGGCTATACTGGGAAAGACTGAGTCTGGCATGGGTAGTTAGAGGTTAGATGGAAAGAAAGGAAGACAGGGAGGGAGGGAGGGAGGACGGAAGGGAGGGAGGGAGGGAGGAAGAAAGGGAGGGAGGAAGGAAGGAAGGAAGGAAGGAAGGAAGGAAGGAAGGAAGGAAGGAAGAGAGGAAGATAGAAACAGCTGTTCTTGGTTGTCAACTTGACCACATCTGAGATTAACTACACCCCAAGCAGCTGGGTACACCCGTGAGGGTTTTTTCTTAGTTAAATTATTTGAAAGGGTCTTTAATCTGGGTCTTTTGAGGTGGGAAGATCTACCTTTGATCTGTGCCACATATTATGGTGCAGCCCAGACAAAGGACATGGAAGAAGGAAGCTCTTTCTCTTAGCCGGCTGGCCCTCACTCTTTCTGGCAAGCTCATTACTTCACTGGCATTAGAGCCTATTTCTTCGAGGTTCCATTGTACACTGAAGACTGGCTGAAGACATCCGGCCTCATGGATTGAACAACTACTGAATTCTTAGACTTTCTATTGGTAGACAACCATTGTTGGACTAGCTGGACCATAGCTTGTTAGTCATTCTAATTGATCCCAGATCCACACTTTCCCAGTACCCTGCCTCTGCTTACTACACTTCAGTTAGATGTTAGCCAGCTTTCTGTTACTGTCATAAAAGACCTGAGAACTAACTTAGAAGGAGGAAGCATTCATTTTGGGTCCCCTGGAAGAGCAGCAGGAGCTCTTAGCCACTGAGCAAACTCTCCGGCCCCTATACTTTGCTTTTGGAAATCCAAAAGGTTCCAAGTTCCAAAAAGCACAGGCTTCAAAAGTTTCAGGTCCGGAACTGCATTGCAACACATAGACATTATCCAATTAGCCTTTGATGGATTTGTTTACATTGACATCTCTGTGGCAGCAGCTCTATTACACGTTTCTTCCATGTTCTTCGTCAGCACATTTTCAGGTCCCTGACAGTCTATTCAGTGACTGTCCATCCAGTGCCTCCTCGGAAGCTGTAACAACTACAGTGAAACATACGCTCCCTTAGGGGACCTGAGAAATCTGATCCTCGTCAAGCACTGGGCAAGCAATGTTTCCCAGGTCTTTAGATGGACTCTTTCTTCTCTAAGTCAGGCAGGAAGAAAACTACCATGTCTATCCTGCTCACTCCTACAAGCTTTCCTAGACGCCTTTGGCTTTACTGAATTACATTTAACAGAAAAGTCACAAGCTCAAGGAAGCCCACTGTATTAGTGATGTTGCTGTTGCTATAATAAAATACCTAGAGCTAGGCATTTATAAAGAAAAAGGTTGCTTTAGCTCACAGTTTGGGAGGCTGAAAACCCACATTCGGGTGTGGTATTTCATTTAGGTGTGTTGTCAGAGTGAGGACCTGCCACAGTCTCGGGCCTTTGAGCACTTGTCTGCAGCTGGCTGCTGTTATTTGGGGAGGTTTAGATGGTTCAGCCTTGCTGGAGGAAGTACCTCACTGAGGGCAGACTTTGACATAAAAAGCCTCATGTCACTTCCAGTTTGACCTCCCTGTCTCATGCTGGGGGCTGAAACTATGAGTTCTCAGCTTCCTGTTCCTGCAGCCACACCCACTGCTTCTGAGAGGCCGGAAAAGATTCCATTTTGGTGCTGGGACCTTGTGGGACTTTTAGCTTCACCCCAACCCCTGAGAAAAGCCCCCTTCTAGAGAAAGTCTTAGCTAATGGGGAAAACCAAGTCACACAAAACCGCTGTCCACCTAACTTCCCCTATTGACTGAGCAACAATGGGCCAATCAGATAAGTTTCCAGCATCCCCTGTGGTTAGCAAAGGGTCAGCAGATGTCCCAGGGACAGTGGCTATGGGTGAACAACCCCTCCCCCCCGGCAATGACAGCTATCAGAGAATAATAAGCTTTACCTCACCCTTAGCCAATTATGATATAGGATAAGTAATTTTGTACTTTGAGACTGTAGTCTTGTGTAGTGAGCTGCATGGAATCACACCTGATGGAGGTGTATAATCAACTCCTATGATGTGGGAGTGTCATATATCAATCTGTTGATTTCATTGGTTCAATAAAGAAACTGCCTGGGCCCTGATAGGACAGAAAATTAGGTAGGCGGAGTAGACAGAGAGGATTCTGGGAAAGAGAAGCTGAGTCAGGAGTAGCCATGATGTTCACACTCCAGAGAGACACAGGCTAGAATCTCCCCGGTAAGCACACCTTGGGGTGCTATACAGATTATCAGAAATGGGCTAGTCCAAGTGCAAGAGCTAGCCAATAAGAGGCTGGAACTAATGGGCCAGGCAGTGATTAAATGAATACAGTTTGTGTGTTGTTATTTCGGGGCATAAGCTAAGCCATGTGGGCGGCCGGGTACAGGGTCACAGCCGCTCCGCTCCCTATTACAACACTCCTATGGCTAAAGTCTGACCTATGCCTGATCACGCAATGATCATCAGCTGCTTGCATATGCGTGGGCCTATGGGCAGTGCCCACCTGGCAATCCGGGGTTGGCGGCCCATGCCTGCTTAAGGGCTGGGAGAGGTTTGCCCGGGGAGAGAGAGAAGGAGAAGGAGATAGATTGCTGTGAATAAAGTCCTGAAAACTGCTGCAAGAAGAGCTCCTGTGTGTCGCGTGTCATCCTTGCGGGACGAGGGTGGGCCGTGACAGTCTTGTGATTGCTTTGTGGTTTTTGTACTTATAAACTCCTTACAATAGTAGATGGGGTTCTTCTCCCTCCATCTGCTGTCGGGGACCTGTGCTAGCCCGCACATAATAAAAGAAACCTTGCTTTTGCATTTGGAAGTGTGGCTCTGTGGCACTTATTGTTTAATTTCATTTCCAATATGATGTTGGAGTTATGGGCCTTTCCCATGAGGAGGCAAAGAAGACAAAATAGGACAATCATGACTGAGGAAAGGAGTCCCAGTTCTAGATTGGAGGGCCCCTGGGCCTTTGTCCTTCCCCAAGCGAAGTGTCTGGGTTAACGCCAGAAGCTCTGTCCTCTATGCAGAAGTCCCCCAGCTGAACCACTGGGCCCACTTGTCCTGTCCAAACAGAACTGTACATCAGTGCACAGGATCTCTTCCACCGGTCACAGCAGGGCACCTGCTGGGCAGGTCTCAGGGGCTGGACTGCGTCAGTCACTCTAGGCAGTCACGGGGGCTCTGTTAGATTATCATCTGGCAGAAGGAAAACAGACTTGATGGTTGGAGTTTTGCAGAATTGGATACAGGTCTAGTTCGGGAGAATTATCTAAAATTGCATCATTTAGGCTGTGGGCATCCCCCTCTGAGTCGCCCTCATGGAGCCTCTACAGAGGTGAGGTGGTCGGCAACAGTTCCCGGCCCAGGTGGAGGTTGTCAGCTTCTCTCATTAGTGTGACTGTAGGCGCAACTGCCTGAGAACAGGCGGGCCAAGCAGCAGAAACGGAAGCTGCAGCTGTGCTGAGTCATGAGCGTCATTTTCAGGCAACAGTTTTGGTTGGAGGGGCTATTGCTCTGACGGACAGAAGACCATAAGAATATGAGTTAGGGGCTTAGTAGGATTCAAAGTAAAGTGGGGTGTGGCCTCCCCAAAGATATGTTGGCCTGTCGTTTTTGTGATAAGTGTCTTCAGATTATGGAACAGGAGCAGTCTGGTATGACTGAGAAAGAGTGAATCGTAGAACCTCTGTCCAAGTTCACCGTCTGGAGTCCTTCAGGGAAGGAGAGTAGTTGTCCAGTTTCCCTTGGATGGCTCTTCATGGAGACAGCGCTGGTTTCAGTGGCTCTGTCAGGACGGAGTGGCTTTCCTGTGTCTGTCAGGAATTTAACAGACCTGTTCCCTACCTTTGATGTTACTCTGGGCTTCTGGGGGCTCAGGGGAATGGGGCTCTGGCCCTGAGAGTCCTCACCCAAATAAAGAACAGGATTTCCGGTCCCCCTCTTCTGATTTGGGCATTTATTCTTTTATTGCCATTTTAATTTACAATAAGCACTTTTGTCCGCCCAACCTCTTCCTTTCCTTATACCTCTGCCCCCCACTGTGGGGTCTCTCTTACTGGTCTCCTGACCACTGTAACTACTGTTTGGGTAATCTTTTGTTTTTCTTCTGCATAACCGCCAACAACCAGGACCCATTCATACCAGCAAACCCTTGTGACTTCTGAATTTTCTTTCTACTGTCTGGGGCTGACTATATAACAAAACCAGTACTGGAAGCTCACTGGTTTTCTGGCATGTCTGGGTCTATGGCAGAGAATACCCAGTAAGCCTTGCAGAGGCACCTCAGGAATCCGGCAAGCGATCGTTGGAGCTGTTGTATAACCTCACTCACCTAAGATAGATTGCTGAGTTTTCTAGCAACTGCTTTCAATCCTTCTTCCAACTGGGAATTGTAGAAATTGTCTAGAGCCTTCTTACCTAGGTTGGTGTTGGGGTCCCAGTCAGAGAAGGAAATCTTGGTTTGGAATGCACTGTCCTCAAGTGATCCTTCATTCAGGAGCTGAATTCTCTCTCTGTCTCTCTCTCTCTGTCTCTCTCTGTCTCTCTCTCTCTGTGTCTCTCTGTCTGTCTCTGTCTCTGTCTCTCTCTCTCTCTCTCTCTCTCTCTCTCTCTCTCTTCAGTTCTGGAATTAAAGGTGTGTAGCACCACCTCCTGGCTGAAAAGCATCTTTTCTATTCTCAAAGTGAATCTTGTCCCAATTCTGGGTCATGAAGAGGGTGACTAGGAACTGTTGACTTTCTTCCCATGTGGTTGGTAGGAATAAAAGACAGTCTCAAGGAGACTAAGAAGAGCCTGAGGTTTTTCAGAGAGTTGTGTGTGGATTCTCAGTTTTCCAATTATACAAGTCATTGGTTTCTTTAAAAAAGACAAACCACGAATAGGGCAGAGAAGAAATCTTCAGGTCTAGGCCTGCTGGGTACAACTCCCTTAGAGAGAGAACTGCCTCTACCCAGCCAGAGCCACTCTAATATATGGAAGGAAGAGGGGCTGTGAGGTAGAAGAGATTATCTCTTCCCTCTCAACGGGAATGGCCAGAGTCTGTGCTGTGGGGCTAAGAGAACAGACAGAGGTCTGGGTTTCTCTGGGTGAGGGTCTTGCACCAGAGAGAGCCACCAGTCGCTATGTGGAAGTTGACTGGGATGGCTGGAGACTCCAGCCATCATTTTTTCAGGTGGCCTGAACAGTCTGGGGGTTCAGAGAAGCTTCACTTGTCCACCCAACTCCAAAAGAGGGAGATAGAAACTCCTGAGTTTTCTGGGTAAGAAAACAAACAACTCTTTTGTCCTCATCCATAAAAGCCTGTTTCAGTTAGGGTTTTATTGCTGTGGAAAGACAGCCTGACTAGGGCAACTCTGATATAGGACAGCACTTAACTGGGCTGGCTGATAGTGAGGGGTTTAGTCTGTTATCGTCAGGGTGGCAAGCAGGGTGGCTTGCTGGCAGACACGGTGCCGGAGAGGAAGCTGAGAGTTCTGCATCTGTACTTACAGGAAGAGAAGGTGACAACGGGCCTGGCTTGAACTTTTGAAACCTCAAAGCTCACCTTCTGTGACACACTTCCTCTAACAAGGCCAAACCTGTTTCAACAAAGCCATACCTCCCATAATGTCACTTCCTATGAATCTATAGGGGCCGTTTTTCTTTCAAACCACTACACATTTTAATACACACTTCAGCAGTGTTGTCTTAGTCGGGGTTTCTATTGCTGTGAAAAGACACCATGACCATAGCAGCTCTTATAAAGAAAAACCTTTAATTAGGGTGGCTTACAGTTTCAGAGGCTTAGTCCGTTATTGCCTTGGCAGAAGCATGGCTTTACGCAGGCCGACATGGTGGTGGAGAGGGGGCTGAGAGTTCTACATCTTGGTCCACAGGCAACAGGAAATTAACTGTGTCCCACACTGAGCATAGTTTGAGTAAAGAAGACCTCAAAACCCACCCCACAGTGACACACTTCCTCCAAGAATGGCACACCTCCTACTAGTGCCATTCCCTATGGGGCCATTTTCTTTCAAAGCACCACACTTGTGGCTAATCCCTCTCCCTCCCATTCTGTATCTGTTTCCCCAACCAGCAGAACTGACAGAAACAGCCAGACAGTAAAGACAGCAGTGGTGTCACCACACAGACTTGAACCAGGGGTCCAGCGACATCTCACCTGGATCCCAGACCCCAGAATTAGGGCTGCATCCTGTCTTTCCTAAGTGTCCTGTTCAGAAGGCGCAGACTTGCCCCTGGAGGCAACAGTCTTATCTGGTAAAGGTCAGACTCTGGTCTTTTACTGCTTTCTGACTCCTTATACTACCTCATAGATCTAACAGCCACCACCTTCTATCTCCAATTCAAGCCCAAGAACCAGCACCTCTCCCCTTAGCAACTGCAGAAGTGGTACCTTTTCTATTTATTAACTTACCTGTTGATTTTGCTCAGAAAGACTGACAGATAAACTCGCTATTCCTCATTTTCCTTGCTCCTAAAACTTCAGTTCACCTTTCTTGACTTTCTAATTTAGTAATATCTGAACTTCTAAGGGTGTTTTTGTTTGTTTCTATCCCATCGCCTCCTCAGAGCCTGCTTCTAAAGCAGGAACCACAAAGGAAAGGAAGGCCCAAGCCACACAGACCCAGGCTCACTTTTCTCATCTACAGTGTCCCTTTGATCCCTAACTTGAGGATTCTGCACAAGCTGGGATAAAGAGTTCTGCCTGCAGCCTCCCAGGAAGAGCAAAAGCAAAATTTAAAACCTACTTTCTACAAGAAAAAAAAGGTTCTGAATAGAAGCAACCAGAGAGAGAGCCTGGTAGAAGCAGGAGGGGAGGGACCCAGGAGGTGACACTCCCCAGCAAGCCCAAGAATGCATCTTCAGTGCCTATTTAAGCCCCCTTATGAGTTTCTGTTTTATAGAATGGTCCTTATCATTCCTGAAAGAGTTTCTTTACCCTGAAATTAAGTCTCTCTGCCAAAGCAACAAATCAGATCAGGCTGAATTAATAAAACCAGGTTTAATCTGAGCAAAGCAACTTCTGGGTGATCTGGGATGGTGGCGGGGTGGGGGGGGGATCACGTGGCAAGTCCAGGGTCTAGGTCTTAAATACCCTGTAGGTGTGTCTTGAGCATCTCAGGGCGAGGGGCTGCCACTTGGGGGATTTCTAAGGGCGGGGTTTGGAGAGCAGGGGTGCTACAGCCGATCTTCCACCTATACAATTCCTTTCTATAATTTCACAAGCCGTGTAATAGGCCTGGCAGATACAGATATTCGAAAGAGACACTTGTGTCCTACGTAATCTATCAGACAATGGATTAAAACAATGGACTCCACATAAATGGGTATTTCCCCCAGGAAACTCATGCTAGGAGAAGGGAAAGGCCCTAGTCAGAGGTGTGGCTTTTCTCCCCTGGAAAGAGAAGTCACAACCTGCCAGACCACCTTACAGGGCTGAGACTAAAGCCCAGGTACTGGTGACTCAGTGATGGGTGGGACCACACTTTCACTAGAACTGCTTAGCTTTTGTTTGCAAGTTTTGCTTTTCTTTTTTTTATTAATTTATTTATTTATTAAAGATTTCTGTCTCTTCCCCACCGCTGCCTCCCATTTCCCTCCCCCTCCCCCAATCAAGTCCCCCTCCCTCTTCAGCCCAAAGAGCCATCAGGGTTCCCTGTCCTGTGGGAAGTCCAAGGACCACCCACCTCCATCGAGGTCTAGTAAGGTGCCTAGGCTCCCACAAAGCCGATACGTGCAGTAGGATCAAAAACCCATTGCCCTTGTTCTTGAGTTCTCAGTAGTCCTCATTGTCTCTATGTTTTTTCCCAAGACCGGTTTTATCCCAGGCTTTTTCAGACCCAGGTCAGCTGGCCTTGGTGAGTTCCCGATAGGACATCCCCATTGTCTCAGTGTGTGGGTGCACCCCTCGCAGTCCTGAGTTCCTTGCTCGTGCTCTCTCTCCATCTTCTCCTAAAGAGCACTGTTTGTAATAGCCAGAACCTGGAAACAACCTAGATGCCCTTCAATTGAAGAATGGATGAAGAAAGTATGGAATATATACATATTAGAGTACTACTCAGCAGTAAAAAACAAGGACTTCTTGAAGTTTGCAGGCAAATGGATGGAAATAGAAAACACTATCCTGAGTGAGGTAAGCCAGACCCAAAAAGAGGAACATGGGATGTACTCACTCATATTTGGTTTCTAGTCATAAACAAAGGCCATTGAGCCTATAATACGTGATCTTAGAGAAGCTAAATAAGAAGAAGAACCCAAAGAAAAACATAGGCATCCTCCGGAATATTAACCTTCAAGTTTTGCTTTTCAAGATAAGGTTTCTTTGTGCAGACCTAGCTGGCCTTGTATCCTCCAGGGCAGCTAACTCAGGGCTCTCCTTGACTAATAGCCACATCCTTTTTTTTTTTTTTTTTTTTTTCAGCTCTCTCAGGATTTTTCAGCTACAAGCCCACCAGAAACCACTCCCCAGCCGTCAGGAGCTCATGAGGGTCTTATGCTCAGAGCAGCTGCAAGCATAGGAAAACAAACTGTTTACTCCGTCAGGCAAGGGGTCACAGAAAATTCAGGGTCTGAGGGTCTGCAGTCCCCAGCATGGCCTCAATTTCAGAGATCCACCAGCCTTTACCTCCTGAGTGCTGGTGTTCAAGGCAAGTACCAGGGATTGTTTATCTTTACCCCCTATTTAAACTTCAAGCTTCATTTCAGGACCTAAGGCAGATGTTAGATGTCACTGGATCTCTTTGCTAACCCTGTTGAGGCTGGACCTTGACATTCATGGGTTAGCAAGCTCCAGGGTAGGGGCATGAGGATTAGAAACCTGGGTAGGAGGAACAGAGATACAAAAGAAACACAGACATAGGATAGAGCTGGGAGGGCATCCGGCGAACGAACGCTGAATATGCCGGCATTTATTTTCCATGTGTTTCTATACCCCAGTCCAAAAGTGGGAGGGAGGAGGCAAAGGACTGTTTTAACACTGCACAAAGAATAAACAGAGCCGTTACTAGCTCCAATACTTGAAACATCAAGCCATTATATCCTGTTAAGCCTTCTATTGTTCAGAAAGGACGCACATCAACTACACCAGTAGGCAGCCACGCCCCGGATCAAAGTTCCTATTGTGTCCTCGAGGGAGCAGAAATAGGCTTGAATTCTTTAACCTTTGGTCAGAGTGGAACAGATCCACCTCTGTGGCCAGCTCAACACCCAAAGCACCAAGTAACCACACCCTAGGTCAGGATCTCTTGTTTGTAGCCACTTCTGAGGCCCCCACAGCCCTTGTTCTGCTTTTCCCTATTATTTTGACTCATTGAGTGACTTATTGAGAACACGTGGCTGAACCTAGTTTGGGGCACAGGCTGTTATCACAACATTTAATAACAAAGCCACATTATGTATTTCTTGGAGTTTATTATTGTCTTTAAATTTCCTTCCATGGTAATCCTCAAATCCATGGATGCTCTTAGTGAGATCTTCCTAAGGAGTCCTTGTCCTTTGCAGAGACCGAGTTAGACAGATTTCCTGACGGGCAAGCAGAGAGGGAAAGAAACTATGACTGGGTAACAAAGCTGGTGAACTTTTTTTCTATCTTAATGGTATTTTTTTTTATTAATTTTGTTAAGCTATCCATTTTTCTCTACTCCCCTCCTTTCTTCTCCCCTCCCCTTGATCCCTCTCCCAAGGTCCCCATGCTCTCAATTTACTCAGGAGATCTTGTCTTTTTCTACTTCGCATGTAGATTAGATCTATGTATGTCTCTCTTAGAGTTCTCATTATTGTCTAGGTTCTCTGGGATTGTGATTTGTGGTGGTTTTCTTTGCTTTACATTTAAAAACCACTTATGAGTAAGTGTAATGGTTTTGGTCCTTTTAAGAGATCTAATCTGCTTTTTATTATAAGGAAGACCTGGGAATGTTATGGTATTGGTCCCTTTAAGAAGCCATGCCCACTCCCTCCCCATCCGCTGAGGCAGGCTGATCTTCAGCTTCCGGCCTGAGTTCCATCTTCCTCTCGGAGAGGCAGCTTCGCTTCTGCCTCTATCCCCACTTCTCTGCTTCCCCCCTTCTCTGTCTCTTTCTCCTCTTCTCTCTCTCTCTCTCTCTCTCTCTCTCTCTCTCTCTCTCTCCCCCCCCTTCACCCTTCCTCCTCCATAACCCCCCTGAATAAACATTCAACCTCACCCTGCCTGTCGTGTCTATCCATGTTTCTGTCTTCTGCCCGCCCGCCGTGTGTCTCCCTGCCTGGGACCAGCCATTGCTCTGAGACCAGCCGTCTCTGCCTGGTCTCTAACCGGCTGTCTGCCGCCACATGGCCCGCCACCACCGCTCAGGCCACCGCTCTGGGACCGGCAGCCATTTCTGCCTGGGACTGGCTGCTCCCAGGGCCCGCTGTCTGCCGCCACATGGCCTGCTACCACCATTTGGGACCTACAGCATTTCTGCTGCCTACTGCCTCGGGGATCTTGTAGTATTTTTTAAAAAAGAACAACAGTAAGTACATATGATATTTGTCTTTCTGGGTCTGAGTTTCCTCACTCAATATGATGTTTTCTAGATCCATTCATTTGCCTGCGAATTTCAAGATGTCATTATTTTTTTCTGCTGTATAATACTCCATTGTGTAAATGTACCACATTTTTCTTATCTATTCTTCGGTCAAAGGGCATTTAGATTGTTTCCAGGTTCTGGCTATGACAAACAAAGCTGCTATGAACATAGTTGAGCACATGTCCTTGTGGCACAGTTGAGGATCCTTTGGATATATACCCAAAAGTGGTACTGCTGGGTCTTGAGGAGGGTTGTTTCCTAATTTTCTGAGAAATCACCACACTGGTATCTAAAGGGGCTGTACCAGCTTGCACTCCCACCAGCAATGCAGAAGTGTTCCCTTTACCCCACATCCTCTCCAAAATAAGTTGTCGTCAGTGTTTTTGATCTTGGCCATTCTTACAGGTGTAAGATGGAATCTCAGAGTTGTTTTGATTTGCATTTCTCTGATGACTAAGGATGTTGAGCATTTCCTTAAGTGTCTTTCAGCCATTTTAGATTCCTCTGTTGAGAGTTCTCTGTTTATGTCTGTATTCCATTTTTTATTGGATTATTTGTGCTTTTGGTGACCAATTTCTTGAGTTCTTTGTATATTTTGAAGATCAGACCTCTTTCTGATGTGGGGTTGGTGAAGATCTTTTCCCAATCTGTAGGCTGCCATTTTGTCTTGTTGACCATGTCCTATGCTTTACAGAAGCTTTTCAGTTTCAGGAGGTCCCATTTATTAATTGTTTCAGTATCTGTGCTACTGCGGTTATATTTAGGAAGTGGTTTTTTGTGCCAATGCATTAAAGTGTACTTTCTACTTTCTCTTCTATCAGGTTCAGTGTGACTGGCTTTATGTTGAGGTCTTTGATCCATTTGGACTTGAGTTTTGTGCATGGTGATAGATATGGATCTGTTTTCGTTCTTCTACATGTTGATATCCATTTATGAAACTAGTGAACTTTTAAGATGATTAACTTTCTCACTCTTCTGACCTGAGGCAAAAGCTCAGACATTTTCTCCAGCTTGTTGGGGTCATTGCTGGTGTACTGGCTCACCAAGTTCAAGGATAGATCAGGACACACTTACTCAAGAGTTGTACAGCACCAGTCAGACACACACACACACACACACACACACACACACACACGCCTACACTATGCAGGAGAGAATAAATTTTTATGGGTTCTGCTTTACTCCATGTACTTTTCAGAGGCTTCTCACACCCCTGGTGTGTTTCTTTACCTCCAATAAGTCCATTTTTTTTACTGGCTTATCATCTACTATTAATTACAAACTGTTTGGCCTATTTGCTCAGGCTTATTATTAACTAGCTCTTACAACTTAAATTAATACATTTCTATTATTCTATATTTTACCACAAGGTTCATGGCTTCTCACATTTTGCTTCTCCAGCAGCTGCTGGCATCTCCCTGACTCCACCTTCTTTTTCCCTTTATCTTTGCTTGGATTTCCCACCTGGCTCTATTCTGCCCAACTATTGGCCAACTCAGCTTCTTTATTAACCAATGATAATAAAACATGTTCACAGCATACAGAAGGGCATCCCACACCAGTCTGCTGTGCCCCTCCCCGCAATGCCCATGGTCCTGTTTCCTACCTTTTAATTCTTTAGCTGGCAGAGAAAATGAACCAGATGCAGATCCCTGGGCAGCAACAGTTTCACCGGAGGTTTCTTTCCTGTGGCCTGTGCCACAGGTCTGTTGGAAGCAGTCATTCTGTCTTCCGTATGTTCTAGATTCTTTTGCTTACCTGCCTGCCTATTTTTTGCCCCTCCCCCTTTAAAAAGCAGAACTGTGAAAACATGTTTTAAGGTCATTGTCAGTCTGCTGTCTGTGATCTGTTGACCGCTGTTATGAGTAGTGTTTTGTTTGTCATGGAAGATTTTCTGATCACCTTATGTTCTCAGTATTCAGCTTCATGGGCTTAGGTGGTAAAGGTCATTTGGAAACTCAAATTTTTAGATATGGAGGCCAGTGAGATGTTTCAGTGGATAAAAGTACTTGATTTGCAAGCCAGCCAGCTAACTTCAGTGGAATCCATGGTGCAACAAGAAAACAGACTCAAATGGTGACCCAAAAGACGATATTGTCGTCTGACCTCCATATATGCACACATGTCTGCACATGTAGTGCACACGATAATAATTTAAAATTTTGCGTGCTATGGTGTGCATGTGGAGGTCAGAGGATAACTTGTCCAGTCAGATGGAACTCAGGGGCTCAGGCTTACAGGAAGCGTTTGTCTGCTCTCTCTCTCTCTCTGGAATGCTGTAAAAAGAATGGTTGTGTGGATAGCTTTTGATGTTCTTGTCTACACTCTGGAACTAATCTTTGAATCTACCCTTGTTGGAAAAGGGAGGCCGCTTAGACCTGGAATAATTACACAGAAACTTTATTAATTAAATCACTGCTTAGCCCATTAGCTCTAGCTTCTTGTTGGTTCATCTCTTACATAGTAATTTAACCGATTAATCTGTGTATTGTCGTGTGGCTTACCAGGTAAAGTTCCCAGCATCTGTCTCTAGCAGCTCCATGGCTTCTCTCCGACTCCGCCCTTCTTTCTCCCAGCACACAGCCTAGCTTTCCCCACCTAGTTCTGTTCTTCCCTGCCAGAAGCCCAAAGCGGTTCTTTATTCTTTAACCAATAAAAGCAACACACAGACAGAAGGACCTACCACACCATACCCTAGACCCTATTAATAATTATTCCCTCCTAGACATTTACTTTCCAAGTATTTATTAATTTATTTTGAAATTTTTAGCATTTGTTTTATTAGGCCAAAGACAAAATTACACCACTATATTTTAGCCCTGTTCTATGTCAGAGCATTTTGCAACTAATATTTAACTCGTAAAGGGTTAGGCACTTCACTGGCCAATTCTTGATCCTTAAAGTCTAGCCATTCATAATAAAATCATGGGTGATTAGCTTCTCTGGCCGCAACAGTTATATGTGAACTGCCATGGACACAGGCCTTGGGCTCAATAATGCAATGCAGAGTTGCCACGGATGCAGGTCTGGGATCCAACAGTCATACAGTGGTCTAGAGAACATGTGTGAAGGTCTCCCTCCTTTTCTCCTGGTCGTTTTGGGCAGTTACTAGAGAACAGTGCCTCTAGCTGAAAACTGTGTATTGTTCTTAGAATATTCCCTTTTGGACTTATGAAACAATAGCTCTTTAAGTAACACAGAATATTTGAATAAAAGGTTATTAAGTCTTTGCGTCTAGTCCCTATGGCACCTCATTTATGTATTACTTCATGGTACAGGGGAATCAAAAACACTCTACTGAGCTTGGCTTTAGCTCTCTCTCTCTCTCTCTCTCTCTCTCTCTCTCTCTCTCTCTCTCTCAGAGATCTGTATGTGTGAGTGTGTGTATGTATATATGTGTGTGTATGTATATGTGAATGTGAGTGTGTGAATTCTCCCTTTCTCTCTGTTTGTCTCTTTCTTTGAGACGGGATCTCATTATATAGCCCTAACATGCCTAGAGCCCCCCTTGTAGCCCAGGGTGGCATATAACTTGTAGAGTGAGTCTCCTTCCTCTGCCTCCATAGTTCTGGGATTAGAAACCTGTGTGTCACCATGCATGGTTCACTTATATTTTGTAAGTGCTATCTTCAAAAGATTAGCAGGCAATTCAGTAGGTAGACAGTATAGAATTCTCAAATATATACAGCTAATTATCCCATATTTCCCTCTCTTCTTCCCTTCCCAGAATCTTGCTAGGATTACAAAGATGAGACAGCACATTCAGC
Source organism: Microtus obscurus (assembly GCA_963919715.1). NCBI lineage: Eukaryota > Metazoa > Chordata > Mammalia > Rodentia > Cricetidae > Microtus > Microtus obscurus. The sequence continues at coordinate 991,359 of CAWTZC010000431.1, read as the reverse complement.
CCAAGATTTTCTTTAAAGTACAAATAATGAAATGTCGCTGAAAGGACCCATGGACATGCACGCATATACATTTAACACTGTAACATACTAGGGCTTCCTCTCAGTACCTGCGGTGTTTATGATCTACAGCACCAGATGGCGCCAGTGCATCAGCCCTGAACCGGAACTGCACACTAGCTTGACCTTCACAGCATCTACGCATTATGCTTTCTTAATAAATTTGAGCATTCTGTTACTGGTCTTACTGAAATTGCTCTGGAGAGACCAATAATTAAATTACAATTTTCTGGATGATGGAACCTGGTTAATTTCTATATATTAATTCATTTTATTCTTTAAAGTCAAAATCATTATTTAAATGACGGATATAAAACAGTCCATGTGGGAGAGCCCGCCCACGGTGGGCAGTGCTGTTTCTGGCGAGTGGTTCTGGGTTATACAAGAAACCAAGCTCAAGAAGCGGTCTACAAGAGCTAGTTTCCAGGACAGGCTCCAAAACCACAGAGAAACCCTGTCTCGAAAAAAAAAAAAAAAAAGAAGAAGCCGTGGAATGCAGTGAGGAAACGGTGTCTCCTCCGTGGTCTCTGCTTTTTTCCTGCCTTGAGTTTTCACGTGGCTTCCCTCGATGATGGACACGGAAAAGGAATAAGCCATTTCCGCCTGTGCTGGTTTTGGTACCGTGTTTTATCACAGCGGCAGGAGGCGAAGTAGGGCACAAATCAAACAGAGCAGAGAATAAACGTGGTCACATAGAACATGTCCCATCTCCAAGGATACTTCATAAATTGTCATATTCCACGTACATTTTTATTTATTTATTTAATAGATACCGCTTCAAGTGTATTTTTATAAGAGCAGCATTGGACGCTGTCTATCTGCAAACAGTGTCTAAGTGTTTCCCACCAGTCCATCTGTCTTCATATCGACAGATGCAAGGCTCTTCCACGGGGCCTTCATGAAGGCTTAGGCACCTCTGGGAGCCTGGGCTCCAGCCTCTGCCCGGGTTTGAACCTTGGACTTTGGTTGTCAGAGCCTACGACCCTCGGCCATACAGCTTCAGATGTGCTTCCTAAGTCTGGTGTGAGTGGCAAAAGCAAGACTGCTGAGTTTGGCATCTTCGGCTTAACCGCCTTAGGCTCCACAAGGGTTTTAACGGCTTCTGCACGTTCACTCACTGTCTAAGCATTGTTCGCCTGCATCTTCTTTAGGCTTTTCTGGGCTTCTTGATAAAGCACCTGTTCCTTAGGAACTTTGGGACCACCCCCTTGAGAGGTTTGTATCTTTGTGACCAGGGTTTCTTTATGCCGTTTTCAGGACTTGGCTGTGTGTGGTGTGGTTCTGTATGGTAACCCAAGGTTCCTAAAGTGCCTGGGACTGGAAGAGAAAGCAAAACAGAACAAGCGAAAGCATGTTTATTCAAATACATGTATGAGTATGGAGAAGTGTGTGCACGCATGTACATGCGTGTGTCACAGTGCTGCTCAGGCATGCTTGTGGAAGGCAGAGAACAGGAGAAGTGTGTGCACGCATGTACACACGTGTGTCACAGTGCTGTTCGGGCATGCTTGTGGAAGGCAGAGAACGACTTACAGGAGCCAGGTGCACCCTTCCATCATGGAGATCTTGAGGATTTAACTCCAGTCTAAGGCGTGGTGGCAAGTCCTTTTACCTCTTGGGCCATCTTGCCAAGCCTGGTTCAGATCTTTCTGTTCTTCAGGGTTTTTTTTTGTTTTTGTTGTTGTTTTTTCAATTCAGAATTTCTCTGTAGCTTTGGAGCCTGTCCTGGAACTAGCTCTTGTAGACCAGGCTGGCCTTGAACTCACAGAGATCCTCCTGTCTCTACCTCTACCGAGTGCTGGGATTAAAGGTGTGTGCCACCACCACTCAGCTACTGTTCTTCATTTTAATAGCTAATTCGAGTGAGGTGGGTACAGCTCATCTAACTTCTTATTTCCCAGGAACAACTACTACAGAAATGTTGATGACTTTTCCCTCACGGACACTTGTGGTTTTTATTAGCAACTACCATAATATATCTCTCTCTCTCTCTCTCTCTCTCTCTCTCTCTCTCTCTCTCTCTCTGTGTGTGTGTGTGTGTGTGTGTGTGTGTGTGTGTGTGTGTGTGTAAGACACTATATTAGGTAGCTATGCAGATATTAGCAGCATTGAAGGCTATTAAGGATGCGCCCTTTTCTTACGGTTGGCTTTGGTCCCTGGTAATACTAGAAGGAAACCGGATGGAGAGATGGCTTAGCAGGGAAGCACACCTGCTGCTCTCCCAGAATTCACAGCACCCAAATCAGGTAATTGACAATGACGGTAATTTCAGCTCCAGGGGATCTGATGCCCTCTTCTGGCCTCTACAGGCCCCTGAATTACATCCACAGACCCACAGATACATATAATTTAAAATTTAAAACCGTTTTTCAATATTTACAAAAAGGGGAGCATTATAACTGGCCCTTTAAGATTTAAATCACCACATAAGAAGGTTGAGGTTCCAGGGCTTTATTGAAGTCCATGAAGGGAAGACCACTTCCTCCTCGTCAAGAGGATAGATTCAGAGTAGATGTCCTGGGTAGAGATATGACACTCTGAGATTAGAACATAGAAACATGTGTTCTTCTTCTGGGCCTATCAGTCACCTGGCCGAGAGAAGGACCCTTGGGACAGCTAATTTACTTGAAGGCATGCCACAGAAATGGGAGGAATAAGCAGCCCCTTAATGAGGTACCAGCTAAAGACAGTTCCCTGTAGATCTTCACTGTTAACCCTGCCTGCTTTTTTTGAGTTCTAATTCAAAACAGCAGAACTTTAATTTGACTTCTTTCTGTCTCCTTTTTAGGAGACTTGCCTAACCCTAAGCACACTTCCTAGACACTCAGGGGTTTCCTGCTGTGTGCTTTGAGGTTTTGTTGGTCTAGATGTAGAACTCTTTGCTACTTTTCCTGTCCCATGTCTGCCTTCATGCCACGGTCATGCTCCCCACCATAATGAAAAGGGACTAAACTTCAGAAACTGAAAGCAAACCCCAATTAAAGGCTTTCTTTTATGAGTTGCCTTCGTCATGGTGTCTCTTCACAGCAATAGAACACTGACTAAGGCAAGCTTTTTCTCCCAAGTTATATTTGTTACAAAAGTATAGTTAAATTGTTTGTGACCCTTGGTTTTCTTTCTTTTGTGTGAGTTATTTTTTTAGTAGTTCTTCAGAATAGGGTTTTCTTTGTGTAGACTTGGCTGTCCTGGAACTATCTCTAGAATAGGCTGGCCTCGAGCTCACAGAGACCCACCTGCCTCTGGGAAACACTTGGTTATTATATTCCTTTATCCAGGGTAGTCAGGACAGGAAATTAAGGCAGGAACCTGGAGACAGACTCTTCTGCAGAGGCCACGGAGGAGTGCGCTTCCTGCTTTATTCCCCTGGCTTGTTCACCTGCTTTGTTGTTGCACCCAAGACTACCTGCCCAGTGTGGCTGCTCCTACAGCAGCTGGGTCCTCTGACATCAGCCACTTGATCAAGAAAACACTCCACAAGCTTGCCAGTCTAGCAAGGCATCTTCTCAAATGAGGTTTCCCTTTCCAAAATAGCATGTATGAAGTTGACATACAACGTTTGCTTTTGAGTTTAGCTTGTTAAACTCTTAGTTAATAAATAATGAAGTTATTTATGTATCATCATTTATAGTTATGGTCCTTTATTCTAAGATTACCTTTATTGCATCTCAAATATTTTGATATGCTGTTTTTATTTTATTCAATTCTAGGAACTTTTGATCCCCTATTGATTTCTTTTGATTGCCTTTATTGATGAATGCTCATTCATCAGTCACTAGTGTGTTGTTTAACATCCATTTTTTTAAAACTTTACCATTATTTCTCTTACCATTGATTTCTAGCCTTATTCTATTGTGGTCAATAGGATTTAAGACGTTATTTGCTTTTCTAAGGACTCCCCTGGTCTTACGCTGTGGCCCAGTAGATGATCTGTTTTAGAGAAGTTCCCTAAATTACTGAGAAGAGTATTTTGTGGTTTTTAGATGAAATATTCCATAGAAGTCTTGTTGATTCTGTTTCATCTATGATGTTGTTTAACTCTGATATTTTTGTTTAGGTTTTGCCATGGTGATCTGTCTATTAGTGGAGAACTTAAGTCACTTATTGCTGTGTTGGAGCTAATCTGTTAGTTTATAGCTAGTAACACTTGATGTTTGAAATTCTGTCCCCTGCTCTAGTTCATACATGTTTAGAGTTACTCTATCCTCTTGGTGAGTTCTTACAGTCTCACTAGGAAATAACTTTTTCTCTTCTGATTAGTTTTGGTTTGAATCTTTCTTTCTTCTGCTTTTAGAATAGTGGCCCAGCTTGCCTCCGAGATGCATTTCTGTCTTTCTGCCCTGTGCGTGGGTCAGCCTTTGGTGATGAAATGTCTTTGATTTGGGGGTTGTGACTATTTCGTGTTCACAGTTATTGACAGGTGTATACCAACTCTTCTTATTTTGTTGGTTTTGTAGTGTTTCTTGTTTCCCTGTCAACTGCTTCTCTAGAGTGATTTAGTACTTCCTCTTGGAAATACTTATCATTCTTCACAGATAAAAGACAGATGCTCTAGGCCTGAATTAGCGTTCATAAACTAATTTAGTCTGGTTTTTAACCAGGTACTATTTTTCTTTCTTTATCAATATTGGCTGTTTAAAAATCTTTCCTTTTCTGACCTGAAGAGAAAGCTCAAGGGTTAAGAGCACTAGTTACTCTTCCAGAGGTCCTGAGTTCAATTCCACCAACCACATTGTGGTGCACTATTACTATCTGTAGTGGGATCTAATGCCCTCTTCTGATGTGCAGGACACATGCAGAGAACTCGTACAATTGAAAAATTCTTCTTCTTTCTTTAGATTTCTTTAAGCTTTTATTTAGTTTTATTTTATGTGTACTTATGTATTCAGGTTTGCCTGAATGTATGTTAAGTGTACTATGTGCGTGCAGTGCCTATAGGAGCTGGTAGCGTGTGTTAGATTTCTTGGAACTGGAGTTACAAATTTGTGAAGTGTGTTCTAGAAGCAAACCTGAATCCTTTGTGAGAACAGCAAGAACTCATAACTGCTGAGCGCTTCCTCCACCCACAACCCCAATTTCGACATTTTGCTCAGTTTAATAGTCTAGTTGGCGCTTGTGGACTTTCAGAACTTGAAATACATCCTTCCAAACCACTATGTCCTTAAGTTTCCGATAAGAAATCGGCTGTGTATTTGGATGGGCCTGTCTGTCTCTGACTTGCTGTCTGTCTCTTCCGTTCTCAGCGTGCTATTTGGTTGTTGCTCTGTGCATTGGTGCTTTAATACTGAAGAGAGTAGGGAGGGAAGGAAGCGGCACGTGGGAGAACAGAGTGGAGATGGACGATCAGATGTCCCATGTGGCGCTAGTGTGTGGGCAGCACTGCCCTAGAAGAGCCCCGGACGTTCAGCACACTCGGTTCTTTCACCGGTCCAGTTCCTAGTGCCGGACCCATTCCTGTGCAGACGGTTTAGTGTCCTTCCACGGCGGAGTGCGTGAGAGTTGATGCACGCTTTGGTTCTCCCAGGTCTCTGGCCACTGATTCAAAGTTCATTTCCTACAGTCCTGCAGCGGTCTGCCCGTCAGTTCCCACCGCATGGCACCACGATACTCGGTGTGCATTTCTGAAGAATGAGGCTACAGAGGGTGTCCGGCTGCGAAGCCACCACAGTATCAGGGGTCTTTTGGAACGGTCTTGCTCCTGTTCTGCCAGTGGTACCCTACAGGGTGCTTTTCCAGCTTCTATTTCTGTTAACACTGTTGCTTCCCAACCTAACTGCAGCTGTGCAGAGTGTTTGTTGAGTTTTGGAGAGCCCGTTTCTGTGAGTTATTCTCTGGAGACTCTATCAGAAGTACCTGTGTTGTTTGTCATCTTTGAACTCTCTTGACTAAAGTTTTTAATACAAGTTATTGCTGTGTAGCCCAAGCTTCTGGTGCTGAGCCTCCCGTATGCTGTAAAAAAAAAAAAAAAAGTGCTCTACCATGACCCTTGGCCTTAGCTTTCACCAAGAATTTTAACTCTACTGCCTTCATCTCTAGATTACTGAAATTATTACTATAGAAAGTGTACGTCCCTTTCGTATTTGGGGATATTGATGCCTGGCATGGGCCCTCTATGATCTTTGCGCTGCTGTTTGAAGGCACTGAGTCCCTGTTCCCTAGTAGCTGATGATGAGATTAAGGTCACTGTGCGCACGGGTGGCACCTGTCAGAGTGTTCCAACCTCCCACGTCTTTTCTTCTCATCAACTCCACTCTGATCACTCTGGTGTTGTGCCCTCAGGGATATCACTATCTCTACCAGTAAGGCACAGGGCCATCAACGTACGCTTCTGGGCTTTCCACCAGAGACAGAGGCCCAGGGCGAACTTTAGACCTAGGTATCATCAAGATTTTCCTATACACTAAACATAAAACAATATTGAATACATGCGGATGCCAACAGTCAGCTGTAAAACGTGTGCAGAACAGAGGCTCAAAGGGTTTTTTCCTCACATTTAAAATAATTTTCCCCAAAAGTTTAGAAGTTTGTTTCGATTCTGAAGAGGGGGAAATAGAACAAATCTGTTTGGCTCGTTGTTCTCAGCCTTCTAACTGTCACTCACCTGGGGGGAGGCGGGGTCTCAGCCTTCTAACTGTCACTCACCTGGGAGGAGGCGGGGTCTCAGCCTTCTAACTGTCACTCACCTAGGGGGAGGCGGGGTGTCAGCCTTCTAACTGTCACTCACTGGGGGGAGGCGGGGTCTCAGCCTTCTAACTGTCACTCACTGGGGGGAGGCGGGGTCTCGGCCTTCTAACTGTCACTCACCTGGGGGGAACCAAATGGTTCTGCTGCTATGTCTGAGATTGTCTCTGCTGCTACCTGTCACACTGCAGATCTTTTTCTGCCTTTTAATTCTTTAAGTGGCAGAGCAAATGAACTTCATTACGACCCTAGACAGTAAAAATTCCAGTAACACAAACTTCTACCACATGGTCCACCAAGCTCTGCTTACAACATTTGTGCTCTTCTCTAGTTCACGGTTCTCCTGAAACATTGTCCTAGTGACAATGACCAACCCTTGGTACTAATTTCTGTACTAGTTACTTTCCTATTACTGTGATCAAATACTTGACCAAATGCTACTTGCTTTGAATCAAGGCTTGAAGGGATACAGTTCCTGACGGCAGGTGGGTCAGTTGCAGTGTGACAGGAAATAAAGAGATGAATCAGGAGTGATAATGGAGTACAATGTTCAAGGTCTGCCCCTTGGTGCCTTCCGTTAACTTCCTTCAGTTAGCGCCTGCCCCAAGAGTCCACAAATTCCCAGGACAATGGTACCAGCTAGAGACCAAAAGTTCAAATACAAGAGCACATGAAGACATTTGATATCCAAACTGCAACAGTTAGAATCAAAGATGATTCAGCATAAGGGGATCAATAAATATGAGAAATAGTTTAAATTATATGATTGTATTAGTAGGTATAGAAAAAGCATGTAATAAAACTCAACATTCTTTATGATGAAAACTCTCAACCAAGTAATTACTATAGAGGCTTAGATGACAGATATTGAAGAGAACTCAGAAGCAGAAAGATAGGCAAATTGCTCTCACACACCTATAAAGAGGAAACTGTCAGTCAGTGGAAGAGGCAGCCTGCAGAAGCAAGGAAATTTTTGCTGACTTTCTGTGTGACAGAACACACATTGTGTGCTGGAAAGAGCTTCGTGGCAGGGTGAAACAATTTGCCTCTTTTTAGAACATTCTCTGTCTTAATGATGGACAGTTTTACTTTAGAGAAAACTGTTAATCAAAAATACCAAGTTGCAAGGCAAGATAAGGATATGCCCACTGATGAAATAGTGCCATGATTGCAGGGGGCAGGGAGGGGAGACAAACCACTTTCTTATTGGATGTGAGGCTCACAAGGGAATATCTGTTAGCAATGAGACGTGTAACCTGCTGCCTTCTACCCAGAGAACAGTGCCTGCCCTGTACACTTGTTTATCCCTGGAGACTAGCGCCTGCCCTATGCCATAGATGGAGAGCCTTCTTTCTGCAGACAGTGACCCCTAGCTGGTCAGAGTGTAGAGAATGGGTGATGACTGAGTGCTTAACTGTACATAGGACATCTTTATGGTCGCCTCCCAGGCCCAGGGAATATGAAATATGGGGCTGGAAGACTGTAGAAGTCAGAGAACGGAGAAGAATTATCTTGTGGAAATTTTATTTTCTGTATATGACATGGTGTTGCATTCACGAACACACAGCTGCTATGGTTTCCTGCATGAGACCTGTACTAGATTGGGCCCTTTCTTATTTCGTCATGGATGGGGAGGGACTTCTTTAGTGCTGTCACTAGCTATTGGCAAATAGCCCATGCTCACGAAAGCCACTCGGATTCAACTCAGTGAGGCACATACACAGGACAATGAATATAGGAGGTCAGCAGGAATGGAAGTCTGGTGGTTTAAGTTTGAATAGGTAGTCTCCAGTTGGTAGAACTGTTTGGGAAGGGTTAGGAGGTGTGGCCTTGTGGAGGAGGCGTGTCACTGGCTTGACTGATTCAAAACCTCATGATGCTATTCCCAGCTAACTAACTCTCTCTCTCTCTCTCTCTCTCTCTCTCTCTCTCTCTCTCTCTGTGTGTGTGTGTGTGTGTGTGTGTGTGTGGTGTGCCTCATTTGTAGGTGAGATGTAGGCTCTCATCTATACTCGCCTGTCTACCACCATGCTCCCAGTGATGACCGTCATGGACTAATCTTCTGAAACTATAAGCCTCAACAAACTTTCTCTCTGAGTTGCCATGGCCATGGTGTCTCTTCACAGCAATAGGAAACTAACTAAGGGGATAGAAGAGAGCTATGGGGGTAAATATGATCCAAACACATTGTGTGCGTATAAAAAGGTGTCAAAGGCTAGAGTAATTCAATATTTGGAGAGGTATTACTAATGATGCTTATGAAACCTGACTCGTTGTCATGCATTCTTATCCTTGTTTGTTTCATAACAAAATAACACAGGGGGCGCCAGTGAGATGACCCAGCAACTTAAGGTGGTTGTCATCATGACTGGTGGGCCCACGTGCTGGATGCAGAGAACCAACCCCCACAAGTTTTCCTCTGACGTCCACACGGACACTCTGTTTGTGCACACACTATCTCTAAATAAATAAATGTACATTTCAAAATGACAAAAATAAGGTTTAAGAAAATAATTTAATAATTTATAAGGACCAGAAATATGTTTTCACAATTCTGAGAGTTGGAAAGTCTTATGTCTCGTCTCCAACATCTAGAGAGGACTTCATCTTCAAGGGGTAAGAATGTGAGCAGAGTACATGCTGCCTTACTCTGCTCTGGGGACAGGAAAGGAGGGAGGTGGATGACAGAATGACTAAAATTGCCATTCTCACCTTTGATTAACAGCATCAGCATCTAAAGGGTGAGCTACTCCCAAATGTGGCTGCTTAGAGAAACCTAGAATGTCGGGGGAAGACACGTTTCTGGTAGAGGATGCTTTCCTGCTACTTGGGCACCAAAATATTAACTACATTGTTAGGAATAAATTCGTCACTGTCACTGTCCCATTGACAAGTGACAACTGCATAACCTGTCACGAAGTTGCTTTCGTACGAGCATTCTGGTATCTTCTCGCCCGCTACTAGAGTACACTGTATTCCTTTCACCAACTCCATGCTTCTTCTGCAGAACATAGCCCTGTGCTTACACCTCACTCGTTTGCCATAGCAGGCCTTTTGTAGATCGGAATAGCTCTCGGCTACAAAATAGTGCTCCGGATAACAGACTCGCCTGTAGTGAATGTTTCTAGACATGACTTCAGAATTGCAGTAATTATCACCATAGAGCGGTCGATCAGGATCAGCGAGGATCTTTTCCTTGATTCTTTCTTTGGTGGGAGGTTTGGTAGGCCCTGTACTATAAAGCTCCCGTAAGCGGTCCCTTACTTCTGGATCTATTTCATATTCATATGAATCCCAATAGTCCCCTTGCAGTTTCAACGGCAGCAGTAGCAGCAGCAGCAGAGACAAAGGCCATGGGTACTTGGTGACCAGAGACTTCATTCTTTTCCTGTAGAGTCCAAACAGTGAAAAGAGGCATTGTATTATGATGAAATGCTCATATTTACACGCAGGGGCCACTGGTACCAACTTCCACTGTTCTCTGCACCCACTGGAAAATTGTTAGACTTGAGATTTCAGAATTTATTTGAATATCTCTCTAATATTGACTCTAAAATAACTATGTTAGTATTGAGGATGGTAGATAAGAGAGGGGTGTGAAAAGAAGAGAAGCAGAGAGGGAAGAAGTGAGGGGAGATGGAAGGCAGTGAAGGTAGGTAAAGGAAAGCAATGGAAGGGTAGAAGGGCTGCAGGAGACCACACCCACAGTGAGGGGAGGGACAGACACGGCAGCTCTTTTTGTCTAGAACAAACCCCTTTTACTTATTCCCAGAAATTGGTAATGTGCACAGAAATGGATCAACTTCCCCTCGTTGATCCACCTTAGGGCTTTCATCCTGATCTTGCTTGCATCTGGTCACTGCAGATGCACACGAGACAGGACCTGTGCCACCTATACCTCCACATCAGTGTCGCTAACATCTCTGTCCCTTTCCAGCCCCTTGCTGGGTCACACCACTCTCCACCCTTCCACCCAGCCCACTGCCGAATGCTTCCATGTGAAGCTCTTTACAAGTCTAAGAGCAAATGTCTTTGCGTATCAATTCAATACTAAGTCAACGGCACAGACTACAAGATAATTTTAAAAGAAAATATTGTGTCCATATTAGTCTATGCTTTAGTCCAGAGAAACGTCTTTTGTAGAGAACTTCTGGGCCCATTTGTCTTGTGTATCTGTATCCCAAATCTCATGTTTCTTCTTAATTCTCCAAGATCTTTGTCTCAGTGGAAAGCAATGATCTTATCTGTCCTCGGGGGAGGCTTCGGAGCCGTGGCTCTGTGCCTGTGGCCTCCTTTCCTCCGTGTACCCTGTGGTCTCAGTTCCTCAGAGAATGGGTGTTTGTCATTCTGAGTTAGGAAGAGAGAATGAATCTGCACATCTCAGAAAAGCATTGTTGAAACTAATTTAAATCTTAAAGGACAGATAAGAGGGTAAGAAGCTCTATGCCATAGGCTATGCCAAAGATTTCTTTTGTTACCAAGTCGGAACAACCAAAGGAGAGAAACTCTGTTTACTTTGTGTTGTCTTTGGCATCTTCCCATGTCCCCAATGGTAACTGTCATAACCCAGAAATTTTGGCCCATGTAGAAGGGAAATGGGATGACACTTATGGCTAATTGCAGGTTTAGATACTGACCTTATGAATTAAGAAAGGACAATATATATAGCCCCCTCTCTCTTTATATGTGTGTGTGTGCTTGCGTGTGTGTTGTGTGTGTATGTGTGTGTGTGCGTGCGTGTACATGTGTGTGGATATAGATGTAGATATAGATAGAAGGTCACACAGTGAAGCTGGAGTCACACAGTGGGAAATGGAGAGAATAGGAGTTGAGCACAGAAGTACAGAGGAAAAAAGAAAAGTCATTCCAAACTGGTGACATCGAGCAGTCATTCCTGCCATGTAAACATGTTTATAACTGGTGACATCGAGCGGTCATTCGTGCGTGTAAACATGTTTCTAACCCATCCCTCCATAATTTTCACACTGGCATTAGTACCACAGTGTGACGGCTGAAGAGCTCAGCTCACAACTCCGTGGTGGGAACACGGAGCCTCTGAGGCCTCTTGAGCCAGAGTGAGCAAAGTCAACAACACACATGGCCAGTGGAGTCTGAAGCTCTGGAGCCTCTCCTGTCATCTACTGAGAACTCACCAAGAAATGGTTTACAAGATATAAGTATATATGACTATATATTACAATGTGATATATATGGTGAGAATGTGATATATTAAGCAATTATGAGTTTTTGATCAGGAAGAAATTGTTACAATACTTTTAAGAAAAAAAAGAAACAGCAGAAGACAAAAGGGTTAAAGGTCGTAAGGCTTTTGTAGAAACAATTTCAATAGCAGACTTCTGGATAGTTTAACAAGAGAACTACAGTAACATGTATGGGAAACAGCCATTGATATAAGCAGAAAAATTTTGAAATTTGAAAGTCTTCTAGTGTGGGAAAGATTAAACCGAGACTAATACATTCAAAATGGTAACAATTACCCACGCCAGTAACAATAATTACTAGTAGTTATTATTTAGACAGTATTTTATATTCATGGAGTTATGTTTTCTTTGGCTGGATTGCTTTCCAGTCTTCATATATACCCTAAGCTATGGCAATTAGAGACAGGTAGTAAAGAATTCTGGGCTCATACAGCATAGTGCTGGAGTGTCTAGAGACAGGGAGAGAAATCAGCTCATCTTAAACAGCACAGGGGCTGTATTGACTCACAGAAGGGGGATGTCCAGCAGGCACAGCAGGAGGAAGCTAAACTCTTCCTCAGATTCTTGCCACCCCGTCCACTCCACGTCTTTGTAGACCAGATTTGCTCCTGTGTGGCTGCTCTGTGGAATGGTAGTGCCAGGCACGGTCACTTTTGTGCCCTATTATAGGGTCGCCCTGTTCCCATTGTGCGGTCCTTCCCCACCTTCTTCCATCAAGGAAAATGACTCTTCTGATTGGCCTTGCTTTTCTCACTCAAGGAAATCAGAGATGTGGGGACTTCTGATTGGTCAGCCAGAAACACATGCTTTTCTTGGTGCAAAACCATGTGATTAAAAGAACTCTGTCTGCCTCATAATCTGTAATTACTATCATATTTTAACTGTGTCTGCTGTGAGGTGTGGGTGCACATGGTGCGCATGCAGAGGTCAGAGGTCAGAGGACGCAGTGTGGGAGGTCGTCCTCTCTCTGTATTACTTAGGTTTCAGGAACTGAACTGAGGTGCTCAGGCTTGGCAGCAAGTGCACTCACCCACTGAGCCGCCTCACCAGGCCTCCCTCTCCAGCCCTCCCTCGCTAACCCTCCCTCTCCAGCCCTCCCTTTCCAGCCCTCCCTCTCCAGCCCTCCCTCGCCTGCTCTCCCTCACTATCCTAACTAATCAAATCGTAGATTACATAGGAGAAAAGAAAAAGCAATCTTAGTAAAGTGTGGTTAATTAGTATTTTTTTCTTACTAATAAAAGAAATTTATTTTCTTTTTCATTTTAATTTCTTTTGTTGTTGATTTGTTTTTTGCTTTTCAAAAGAATTTCTCTGTGTAGCCCTGGCTGTCCAGGAACTCACTCTGTAGTCCAGGTTGGCTTCAAACTCAGAGATTTGCCTGCCTCTGCCTCCCAAGGGCTAGGACTAGAGGTGTGCACCTCTTGATAATTTCTCTCTCTTTTTAAAAAAAGATTTATTTATTTATTATGTATACAGTATTGTGTCTGCCTACAGGCCACCATGTGGTTGCTGGGAACTGAACTCAGGACCTTTGGAAGAGCAAGCAATACTCTTAACCACTGAGCCATCTCTCCAGCCCCTCTTGATAATTTCTAAATCTTAGTTTTACAACTATAAATTTTGCAACTTAAAAAGACTTTAATAGTACAAAACACTTTCAAAGTCCGAAGTATTCCTGATGAGATTTGATGAGGAAATCCCAGGTTTTTTCACAAACATTTTGAGGCAGTGTTTCAGGGTTTCTTGTCTTGGACATTTGCCTCGTAACCTAAGTGAGGGCTGCACCAAGTCAGGAATCTGGACAGACACCAGCGTGGACCACGAGGAGGTCAAACGCATCGCACCACTTAAGTGAGTCAGCGTTTCCTCCTCCGAGGTGAACCCCCGGGTGCTGGAACCAGCAGCAGCACACAGAATACCCTGTAAGACACAGAAAAACAAAGCAAACAAAACTTTCCTTGATTGAAATCAACTTTCCAAACACAAACGCAGAGTCATTTTCATATCTTATTTTGGAAAAATAAAATCACTCCAACAGAAGACAGAAATCTCTTCACAAGTGACGGAAGTTTTCTGCAAATTAATTTTTACTAATGATTTTGCTAGCTTTTTAAGGTATAAGGTTATATAAAATTTTAAAAGATCGTTGTCAATAGAAATCTGCTACATGTTTCCTGTGAGCTAATGTGATCCTAGACAATATAGACTTATTTATTCAACTCCTACTTATGTTTCCTGTGAGCTAATGTGATCCCAGACAATATAGACTTATTTATTCAACTCCTACTTATGTTTCCTGTGAGCTAATGTGATCCCAGACAATATAGACTTATTTATTCAACTCCTACTTATGTTTTACTTAATATTTTCATTCCCCTCTGAAGCCAGAGATGGAATGAAGATGAAATACATAACGTATAAGGTTAAAGTTTCTGACAAATTTTGTTTTGTAGAGGATTAATGAATATGGTTAAATAATGGATATATCAAGAAAAATACTATAGACCTCCATACCTTACACAACGCATATACATCTCATGCAGACACAGATATGCTCACATGCATGAATCAATTCACACTACACACATGCATGCACATACCACACAAACACAATCCATCCATGAACAACCATATGCACACACATGCATGCACACACTATACACGTACACACACAAGTGCATGCACACATCACACACACTCGAACTCATGTCGAAGGTGTTGGAATCTGAGTAAGGCTGTACTCTGCCTAACAGTATTTGATTCTGTATTGAAGTGATGTAAAATGTTCCGTTGAGGGAAGGACAGAGGATGAAAAACAGGACTGTGGTATAAGTTATCGCTTCCTATGATTTTATCATTATTGTAAGGGTGAAGGGTTTTAAAAGCAGGTCAGCAGACCTTTCCATTGACACGGGAAGAACATCAGGGCTTCTTTTGGAAAATAAGTCTCAGAATCAAATGTATAATGTGATCTCATTTATATTTAAAGTTTTATGCACACATATACACAAATACATGCGAATGTATTAGTCTGGGTCTATGCTGAGAGATGGGTCAGGTAGGTATGCTGATTGAACACACTGATTTGGGAAAATTCAGGACAAAATTCAAACTAATGTTTATAATGATAATAGTAATAATAAGCAGGAACTAATAAAAATCGACTACTCTGGGCAGGGAAAAGACTCAGCGAGCAAAATCTGAGTTCAAATCCCTAAAACCCACACAAAAAGCTGGGCTTGGGGTGCTTGCCTGTAACCCCAGTGGTGTGGCTTGGACACAGGCTGGTCCAGGGACTCACTGGTGAGCCCATCCAGCCTAAACAGACGGGTCCAGGTTTAGTGACAGAGCACGTCTCAAAAAGGAGCGGGGAGACACACAAGACGAAGACATAAAAGGGGATGAGGTCTTGTTGATAAGAATTCCAGCAGAAGAAGGGGAGGAATGACAGCGGAATACACTCTCAGAACAGCTAAAATTCCTCATATAAAGGTATGGAGCTGTCGCACGATAACGAAATATTAAAATAAGGTGACCAATGAGAGAATCATACCCAGCCCTCAGCCCCTTCACCCGCGTGCTCACACACAACAGAACTGTGTACCATAAGAGAAAGCGCTGGATTGAGTGTGCAATGGCAGGCGTTAATTTTTTGAGAAATTAATTTTTCATAATTCATGTAAAAAATTAAAAACAGTATGTGTGCATTGACTTACTACAGGTAAAAAAAAAACGCCTATATACCTAAGAAAAGAGTCAGGTTGGGTCTCCGACACATGTCATTACAAAACCCACTGCAGATGCCAATGTACATGGCATGTAGTTCCAAAGTAAATTTGGGAATAGCAAACCATCTTGAAGTTAACTGAGAGGAGACATCTCACCCTAAGTGTGGCAGTATCATGGGCTGGGGCCTAGGACTGAAGGAAAAAGGAGACAGTGAGCTGGACATCAGTATTTGTTGCTGTCTTACCTCTGTCTCTTTCTTCAATGATACCCTAAAACTATATACTATACCCTAAAACTATATACTATACCCTGAAACCATATACTATACCCTGAAACCATATACTATACCCTAAAACCATATACTATACCCTAAAACCATAGACTACACCCTAAAACTATATACTATACCCTAAAACCATATACTATACTCTAAAACTATATGCCAAAATAAATCCTTTCCAAGACAGACAGACAGAAAAGACAAGCAGAAAGACAGGCAGACACACAAGAGAGAGAGAGAGAGAGAGAGAGAGAGAGAGAGAGAGAGAGAGAGAGAGAGAGAGACTCAAACTATAACCTTCCCATGGGGTTAACTAATTGTTTTCCTGGAAGGGCGGAAGGAGAGAGGTTTCCCTAGGTCCTGGCTCTTCAATCAACCTTTCCCATTGATCCTAGAAGCAAACTTAGAGAAAACTGAGGTGGGTCAGGGTCTGAGAATGTTCTAGCTGCTCACAGCGTTTGTGTACAAGAAGAGCAGTGCCTAACGCCAGGGGTGGAGGCTCGAGGGACTCAGGGGTCAGGAGCACTTAGTGCCTCGGTAGAGCCTACTTCGTGATCGAAAGGGACAAACTATCAGTCCACAAATGACTGTTAAGTGCAGTAGCGAAATGAAAGAAGCCAGTCTAAGAAGGGTGCTGACCGGATAATCCCATCTCCCATATGGCTGAGTCAAACACACATCGACAGAAGAGGGACCAGGGGAGACTAGACGAAATGCATATTTTCTTAGTGTGTGGTGCTGCAGTGTGGGCACAGAGCATCCGTGTATCAGAACTCAGCAGAACGAACCTGAGCCCTTAGAGATAAGGAAAGATGCAAAGCAGCCCCTAAATTTACTTTTTAGATGTCTGAGTGACCTCATGGGAAAGAGTGTAGAGAAAGTCAAAATCCATAAGAAGGAACTGGATTTGAGTGAAAAAATTCCTGAAAGCTAAGGCAGAAACCACGCAATATTTTAAATGAGCGCATCGGGTTATAATCCAAATCAGATTATAAACATCCATAAATCCACACTTGTATAAACAAATAGTTGAATAAATAAATGGTCAATGATTACTTCTTCAAGTAGATAGGACATAGCTCTATCTTTGCTGGGGTAACTCACTTCTAAGAAGTATATACTGGAAAAGTCACACAAGATAAAAGCCAGCTTTATAACGGACAGAGTAGATGCTGCATAAACAAGATGATCAGTCAGGAATTGCACACAAGCTTCCTTTAAATGTTTCTATATTTGCCAGGCAGTGGTGGTGAATGCTTTTTATCCCAGAACTCAGAAGGCAGATGAAGGCAGATCTCTGCCAGTTCAAAGCCAGCCTGGTCCACAGGGCAAGTTCCAGGATAGCCTCCAAAGCTACAGAGAGAAACCTTGTCTTGAAAAACCAAAAGAAAAGAGAAAAAATGTTTCCATATTAATCCTGTCCAATTATTCCCTGCTGTTACTATTCTGTAACCTATCTTCATTGTCCTGCCCAGGTTACACATGCCACTCAGACCTACAGTCTATCTGTATCTCTTTATTGAACCTAATGTGTCTGTACTAAAAGGACTAATGTCCAAACAGTACTTATTTTCATTTATTTACTTAAAATTCTTTAAATTATTTCTTGTAACCCTTGTATTAGTTTCTACGACTACTGTAACACATTTTCACAAATGTGGTGTCTTAAAACAACGCACATTGATTTTCCTACAGTTCTGCAGGACAAGACTCTGAAATCAATTCCACTGGGGCCAGGGAGATGGGGCAGAAGATAAAAGTGCTTGCTGCACGAAACTGACCCCCTGAATACACCGTTGGTAGCAGAAGGCATCGTAATGGGAGAAGAAACCATAAGGCGCATCATGGGGTGCACACTACCACCAGTTGACAGAGAAGGAGAAACCCAGGGACTGGGTCCCACATTGTGCAGGCACCACCCAGAGGTGGACCACTCTGAGATGGACAGCTGTAACTATTGCAACCCTTTTAGGGACATCTCTGAAACACACCAGCAAAAGGAAATCTTCACAGTGGGCAGAACTTCGGGCAGTACATATGGTCTCCCTTTTTTTTTTTTTTTTTGAAAGAGAAATGGCTAGATATACGATTGTTTCCTGACTCATGGATGTAGCCAATGGATTGGCTGGATGGCCAGGGGCTTGAAGAGAGAATGATTGGAAAACCGATGAGAAGAGAGTGGGAAAGAAGCAGGTGGCTGGATCTCTCCAAATGGACAGAAGATGTGAAGCCACGTGTGTCCCATGTAAATGCTCATCAAAAGATGACTTCGGCTGAGGAGGAGCTAAATTATCAAGTAGGTAGGATGACCCGTTTGGGGGGGTCATCCCGTCCTTGCCAATGTGCGCATCAACAATATAACCATGGCAGCAGAAACGGAGGCCATGCATGGCTTCAGCAACATGGGCTTCCACCATTAAGGCTGACTGGACACAGTTGCTACTGAGTTCCAGACCTGCAACACTGAACACTCAGCGTGGCACCATCCCCTGACTGACCAGCCAGCCGCCTGGCGTCAAGTTGATTACATCGGACCATTTCCTCCACAGAAAGGACAATGCTTCATCCTTGCTGGACTAGGTAACTATGCGTACCCTCGCTCTCTCAAGCAAGCACATTCCTTCACTGGCATTAGAGCTACTCCTTTGGGTTTGGAGTATATTGAAAACCAGCTGAGACACTCTGCCTCATGGACTGAAAAACTCCTGGATTCTTGGATGCTCCATTGGGAGACAGCCTTTGTTCAACTAATAGGACTACGGTCTATAAGCTTCTATAATAAATCCCCTATCCATTCATTTTGTCAGCTCTAGACCTCGAGAGAACTCTATCTAAACACTAAGAAATGCTCAGGGACACTCAGACTACATGAACTGCCTATAAAAGACGCTCTCCCGTCCTGCTAAGCCACCTCCAGCCTGTGCAGAGGGTCCCAGGATCCCAGTTTTCCTGAGTCATCACCAGTGTGGAAGGGTGAAAAGAAAATAGTAATCTTTAGGATTAATTAGACACAATTAACATTAATTAAAGTACAATTAATAAGTTTAATAAGAAAACAGACTAAGTCAGTTATGCTTCTAACATAGTCAAAATTTGTGAGCCTGGAGCATCCTCTTTCCTGGAGACGTAGACAGTTCCCCCTTCCTGCCTTTAAGAAGCAACCACCATGACATCAGCTTAGGAAGCTTTCTCGGTTAAAGATAGATCTGTTCTAGCAGAAACCGGCTATTTCAGCTTCTACAGAATGTGCTTAGCTCATCTCTTTTGAGGTGGGGATGAAAAGACCATCCCAAAAGCCACATGGTGAAGATGACAGTATTGCCTGACCTGGACAAGCTGCGGAATGCTCCAGTGAACAGAAGCTAGAGCTTTCGGGAGCCCTCGTTAGAGTCTCCTCCTTTCATCTCTGAGTACTGTTGAATTCTCACTGGGGACCCCATAATAATGATGCCATGGCCTCTGGTCATACCACTGTCTTTGAGTCATTTCTGGTCCTGTAAGTAGCTTCTCCCTTGTGCTCTTGTAAGCAACCCTAATAACCAATCCTTGGTTCACGAAGTTGGACTTTGGCGGTGTCCTTACTTTGAGGTATCATCGGTTCTCTGTCTGAGGTGAGTAGACATTTTCTCCCGTCTCCTCGGGTTTACTGTCACCCAACAGGAGGCCTGTGCAGAACTGTCTAGACTAGGTTCGTTGAAGTGGGGTGACCCACTCAAAATGTGCGTGGTGCCATTCCACACGCTGGGGGCCCTGACTGAATGAGGAGAAAGGGAGCTTAGCAAAAGGATTAATCTCTTTTTTTTTTTAATATTTATTTATTATGTATACAATTTTATGTCTGTGTGTATCCCTGCAGGCCAGAAGAGGGCACCAGACCCCATTATAGATGGTTGTGAGCTACCATGTGGTTGCTGGGAATTGAACTCAGGACCTTTGGAAGAGCAGGCAATGCTCTTAACCTCTGAGCCATCTCTCCAGCCCTGTTACCAGGATTAATCTCTTTTTATTATTATTATTTTAATTAAAAATTTCCGCTTCTCTCCCCCTTCCTCCCCACTCCCCTCCCCCTCCCTCTCCAGTCCAAAGAGCAGTCAGGGTTCCCTGCCCTGTGGGCAGTCCAAGGTCCTCCCCCCTCCATCCAGGTCTAGGAAGGTGAGCATCCAAACCGGCTAGGCTCCCACAAAGCCAGTACGTGCAGTAGGGTCAAAACTCAGTGCCATTTTCCTTGGCTTCTCAGCAGCCCTCATTGTCCACCATATTCAGTGAGTCCGGTTTTATCCCATGGATTTTCAGTCCCAGTCCAGCTGGCCTTAGTGATCTCCTAATAGATCAGCCCCACCGTCTCAGTGGGTGGGTGCCCTCCTCGCGGTCTTGACTTCCTTGCTCATGTCCTCTTTCCTTCTGTTCCTCATTTGGACCTTGGGAGCTCAGTCCATTGCTCCAATGTGGGTCTCTGTCTCTATCTCCATCCATCGCCAGATGAAGGTTCTATGGTGATATGCAAGATATTCGTTAATATGGCTATAGGATGGGGCCATTTCAGGCTCTCTCTCCTCAGCTGCCCAAGGACCTAGTTAGGTACATCTCTCTGAACCCCTGGGAACAATCTTTCTGCTTCCTGGTGGCAGGTGCCGTGTGACCAGCCACCTCACAGGCATGACTTCCCTGACAGGAGGGAGAAGCCTCAGAAGTGTGAGCAAAGCAGACCTTTCTGAGAAGGTTACTGCTAACTGACGTTGGTCGACATGGGGAAAACCATTTTAAGAGTGGGCAGGACTAGTCGCTAGGCCGTATAGAAAGGAGAAAGTGAGTTAGGCTCTAGCAAGCCCCCACCCTTCCCTCTCTGTTTCCTGTTTATGGGTGCTGCTTCATGCTTTAGCCAGCTCGATTTCACTACCACAGGCAGCTGTGGTTAGGGTACTTTGTCAACGCGTCGAGAAAAGTAACCAATACAGTGCCTTCGTCCACTTCCAAAGCCAGAAAACCTTTCTTATTGCCATCTCCTAGAGCCAAGCCTGCCTCGATCTGATCTCTTTGACCACATCCTCGGTCTCTCGGGCCATATTGTAATACTTTATGCCCTGTCCCAATCCTGCAGGGAAAATATAAATTATCTCTCCTGCTACTCAAAGGCTCATTTCATAGCCATCAATCTCATTTGTGTGCCCCCATTTCTAATTTATCGTTCTTGTTCAAATTGTGTCTTTTGTATCCAACTATCCTTGAAGTGCAAGATTTAAAGTCTTTCCTGGGACCTTGGGCTGTTTACTTCAGACAACAAAGATCTGGCTCTCTCCTAAGATAGTAAATGATTGTTACGAGAAAAGATGCGTGCCTCATTTCCACAGTGGCTGGCGTATGTGGAAGTTTCTAGCTCCGACACTCTTCAGCTATGCCTGGCCTACTGAGCATGCCTTTCAACTTCTATAACATAAGGGCATGTTACTGTCAGATACAAGAAAGCAAAGTACAGAAATTTAAATACATATGTGTGTGTATGTGTGTGTCTGTGTGTGTATCTGTGTATTGTGTATATGTGTGTATGTGCGTGTGTGTATGTGTGTGTACATACAGATTTTTACCTTCTAAGTTAAATTATAGTTTTCCACATATTAACTAAAGTTTATAGATATTATAATACTACTCCGTAACAAGGGGCAGAAGAGAGACACAGAGAAAAGAGAGTGGAAAGGTAGGTGAATGAAGCCCAACAGGAAGACAGAGAACGAGCTGGGGTGGGTACAGATGGCAAGTGTGTGTTCAGTGAGTGGTGTGGTTGTGGGGGTTTGAAAGAAAATGACCCCCAAAGGGGGTGGCATTGTTAGGAGGTGTGACTGTGTTGGAGGAAGAGTGTCACTGTGGGGGTCACCTTTGAGATCTGTTTTGCTCAAGCTTCCCTCTTGTGACTGACTATTGATTTCCTGTCGCCTGCAAGACATAGGACTCTCAGCTCCTCCAGCACCACATCTGCCTGCCTGCCACCATGCTCCCCATCATGATAATGGACCGAACCTCTGAATCTGTGAGCAAGCCACTTCATTTAAATGTTTTCCTTATAAGAGTTGTTGAGGTCATGGTGTCTCTTCCTAGCAACAAAAGCCCTAACTAAGACTGTGGTCAGGAATGAAAATGGAGCAGGAGGAGAGGAAGTGGCATTGTGTGCAGTTATGCTGTGCTGGCCGCGTCTCCAGCAGGCCCCTGCTTCCTATACCCAGGAGGATGTCAGAGACCTCTGTCCACTTTCTCCTCCAGAACGGTCTGGCCAGGGGAAGGAGAGGACATGCAGAGCCCCGAGCACTCAGCTGCCCAGCACTATGACCCATGAAGACAAGTCCAGGGCCTACTGAAGCCCTCAGACAATGTCCTGACCTTAAAGGCCACCATTGCCAGAGATGGATGAACTGAACTCCTTACCTAAAGGACAGATGAGAGGAAGAAGGAGCGTCAGCAGCCAGGTGTGCAGATGGCCTGCTCCAGCGACTGGCTCCAGATGTGCAGAGGGCCTGCTCCAGCGACTGGCTCCAGATGTGCAGAGGGCCTGCTCCAGCAGCTCAGCTCCAGGTGTGCAGAGGGCCTGCTCCAGCGACTGGCTCCAGATGTGCAGAGGGCCTGCTCCAGCAGCTCAGCTCCAGATGTGCAGAGGGCCTGCTCCAGCAGCTCAGCTCCAGATGTGCAGAGGGCCTGCTCCAGCAGCTCAGCTCCAGATGTGCAGAGGGCCTGCTCCAGCGACTGGCTCCAGATGTGCAGAGGCCCAGTGTCTGGTCCCTAGCACCCACATCACAAGTCTCATAACCACCTGCACCTCCAGCTCAGAGCATCTGCTGCTGCTGCAGGCACCTGCACTCAAACGCACACAAACACAGACCTTTGTTTAAATATTTTTAAAATGACAGTACATCATATTTCTACTTAGTGAGAAAGAAGTATTTTCAAATGTTTAATGGCTATTTCTTCCTTGGTTAAGTTTCAGATAATGTATTTCCTGTAAGTATATTATCTTTCTTTCTAAAACTCTTATAAAAGGCTGATTTATAGGTTAAAGATATATGATAAAGTTTTAACAATCATAAATGAAAGCTTGTTTTCAGCTGTTTACTTAGTACAGTATAGCTATCTAATTGTATAAAAGTAATAATGATGACAGCTGCCATTTCACCATCTAAACAAACAGGAAAGTGTATTTTACTCAGGAACAGTCAGAATTATCTTCCCTTACAGTTATTAACAAGTGTGGTTTTCATCTATTGAATATAAGCTAGAGGTGTGACCTACGAAATAAAACTGTCCTTGTTTGCTTCTGCAGGGCGGTTACACACATGACTATGAACATTGCCCCATAGTTACACACATGACTGAACACTGCCCCTGCAGGGCAGTTACACACATGACTGAACACTGCCCCATAGTTACACACATGACTATGAACATTGCCCCTGCAGGGCGGTTACACACATGACTGAACACTGCCCCTGCAGGGTGGTTACACACATGACTATGAACACTGCCCCTGCAGGGTGGTTACACACATGACTATGAACACTGCCCCTGCAGGGCGGTTACACACATGACTATGAACACTGCCCCTGCAGGGCGGTTACACACATGACTTTGAACACTGCCCCTGCAGGGCGGTTACACACATGACTATGAACATTGCCCCATAGTTACACACATGACTGAACACTGCCCCTGCAGGGCGGTTACACACATGACTATGAATATTGCCCCTGCAGGGCAGTTACACACATGACTTTGAACACTGCCCCTGCAGGGCGGTTACACACATGACTATGAATATTGCCCCATAGTTACACACATGACTGAACACTGCCCCTGCAGGGCGGTTACACACATGACTTTGAACACTGCCCCTGCAGGGCGGTTACACACATGACTTTGAACACTGCCTACAGTCTGTAGGTAATGGCACCTACTCCATGTGGATTGTTCTGACTTTCCCATTTTGTTATTACAATTGCCATTGCCGTGAACACCCTTGTGACTGACGACTGTCATTGTCTCTGAAAACCTTAGCAGGCTTCACAAACATGAAGGATGAAAGATTTTCAAGTCATCTCATTCCAGTTCTGCCAGCTCTCTCCTCGGATTGAGTCTCTCACTCTGTAGAAACGAGTGACTGCTGCAGTGCCCTAGGATTGCTCTCAGATGTGTCCATTGTCAGGAGGCTTTCGGGATAAAAAGACAGACAGCCTGGCTGCTGTCGGAGGCCGTGAGTGTTACAGCAGGTGACAGCCTGTTCAGATGTCAACCCGGAGGAGTGACTCTCTAATGGAGGAGAATCCTATCCAGGCAAGGCCTCCAGGACCATGGACTCTGGAAACTGTTGCTCACTGTTGCTAAAACATCCTGTGTCTCCCCAATTCCTGCATTGAGGTGTGTAATCTCATGTGATATATATATGTAATCTCATGTTTGCATCTCAGTCTTATGGGCACATATATCTGTGGGTGGTCAGGAAGATGATTTATCATTTATTGTATAATTGTGACATATAGAATGTACTAGGATATGCTTTATAAGTAGATCTATTGTCCCATAAGGACTGTAGACACTTAAAAGCAAAAGTTCCTTTTGCTCAGACTAACTGCACACAATTAGCTCAGTTTTACCTCAGAGCAAGTTTAAACTAGACTTAAGACTTTTTGTAAACAGACCATATCATTAAAATTTTGCAGCTATGCAGAAGGTCAGAGTCAGAGGAGTCTAACCAAGGTAACTACACAAAGCACCCAAAGAAAAGCTTGCCAATTCTTTGCTTGCCAAATCTGCTGACAATAGACCTGTGTCTCAAAGTCTATCACTGGGCACTGTGCCTCCACCATCTGTAGCAGTCTTGCTCCTGTAACCCTGGAGCCTCGTGTTGCCATGGTAACCTTGGAGCCTTGTGTTGCTATGGCAATGACTCAGCTCCTCATCATTTTCCCTAGGAATGTGCTTTTGACCAATGAGAAGTAACTCTTGTAATTTTTTTTTTTATTGCTCCAAGTCTCCTGGAAGAGGAAAGGTTTTAGGTGAGAGGAGATGAAGCTAGGAGGAATTATTAGAATAGAGTAGGAAGAATAAAGAGACTTGTTTGGAGCAGCACAGTGTGAGAGTTCATTTGCCCACAGAGACCCTAAATTCCGTTTGCTTGCTGTAGCTTCCAATCTGAACCCTGAAGAGGACTTCGAGGCTGAATTCCAAAGGGCCTCTTTAGGTTGTCGTGGTGACTGGCAAGGAGGAAGGCTGGCTAAGTGACACAGAGTTCTTTTGCCTCAAAGGCTCTAGACGCATAAGCAGCCGCATTTCCCTGCTAGCTGAGACTAGAATTAGAAAGTTATTTTGATCTGTCTAGTTAAGTGAGAGCGAAACTTTGGGCACTTCAGCACCACACACACAGTCCTGCCCTTTCTCTAGAACCCAGGCTTCTTCCTGGACCTGCAGCCTAGGGCTTGAGGTTAACAACAGCCCCTATAATTAGGAAGTTTGCTGTGTGAAGACCAAACTCATGGGACAAAATCTCAGGAGACCAGGGATTTAGAGCCCACTTTTCATTCCTCTCATATAACAACCTGTCAGTAGCAGGTTGACCGAACAGCTGTTAGGGACTTGTTTTCTTCTGAGCTCAGCTCCTTCCTGGGTCTGTTGGTACTATTGTTATATAAAATATTTAACTAAAGAAACAGTCAAGTTTGGGATCTAGTTATGGAGGAGAAATAGGGAGAAGGTGCTCAGCACGTTGTGATGAGACCTGGACTCAGACCCAGCCCACATCACTTTAAACCCCTTCTCTACTATCTGGACTGCCTCTTATCAGGTGTAGCTCTTGTGCTTAGGGGCTAAGAAAAGTAAGAGGAAAAGGAAGGACTGGGAGGACAGAGGCAGACAGGCAGGGAAGGAAGATTGGGGAAGATGAAAGGGGCCCTGAAAACCAGCCTCACCAAAGTAGATACCAAGTCACAAAAGCAAACCAAAGGAGCCCTTGCGGGTTTGGTGAGCAGAAATGGCATAGTATCAACACCTGATATCTGAAACCTCAAATCCCCTGCTCAGTGCCCCACAGGGAACCTGTGACACTTGTACACTGAAGAGGTGTCAGGCTTTGGAGTCAGAAACTCTGCTCCTTTATGGCACTTCCGATTCTTCCAGACATCAGGATGAGGATGACGAGACAGATTCTGGGCGATCACAGCAACCAGCCGGAAGCCAGAGTTCCTGCTTCCTTCAGAGATGTGGATGGAGTGTTCTGGATCACACCTCCCTGGAAGATGTTTTCAGTCTTAAAAAGAGCTGCTGCCCCGGGTCTTTGCTTTTGAAAAGCCGTATGTGCTGAGAAGGGTTGGCTTCTTCTTGCACTTTGTAAAACAAAATAAAACAGAACAAAAATGAGTTATTCCTGGGGCTGACTGGCCCCTCCACTATAAACGAATGGTGTAGAAAAGAAATTGCTAATACAGGAACGAACTCTGAACCAAGAGGAGACCCACTCTTCTATTTGGTGAATGTGTGTAATATCAGACCTGCCACATGGGAGCGAGTCTAGAACGGAGTCACTGGGTACATCGTCCAGCCTGTATCCTCAGCTATGTTGAGGACCCAAGCATTTTGCTAAATCATTCTCCTCTTACCGCCGAATACAGTTGAGCTCTGGTTGTATATCAGCTACCGAGACTTGCAGTGAATGTGAGCGGCGTTTAAGTGGCCACTATGTGACAAAGAGAATCCAGCTAAAAAGTCCCCAAATGTCAAACGTTGTTCTAATGTCTATGTTGGTTGACAGCATCTTGTAGTTTCAACAGACTGAGAATTCTCTATCAATGTAACATTGGGAATATCAAGATATAATGAACCATGTACCGCAAGAAAAACATTATAACAACATGACATCCATTTGCATGCATTTATTTAAAATTAAACATTAAAAAAAAAGAGTGGACTCAGGATGAAGGAAAGAAATAAGGGGACAAACGGGAGCACACATTTGCACAGCAATGAGTAATGGTAACTCTGTGTTTCATGCACTGTTCACTCTGAGGACTCAAAACTGGCAGAGAAAGCATCAAGATTGAAGACAACCCTGCTTGAAGCTTGGCCTACACATCATCGTCCCATCGCTAACCTCCACATTTCCCATAGTTTGACACTCTTCGGGCACAACTCCAGAGCAGCAAGGCTTTGCTCGGCTGCGGCTACGAAAAGAGCAACAGCCCTGAGAAGGAAATCCTGGCGCAGGATCGCAGTCTGTACTGAGCAGGAAATCCTGGAGCAGGAACGCAGACTGTACTGAGCAGGAAATCCTGGAGCTGGAATACAGATTATACCGAGAAGGAAATCCTGGAGCAGGAACGCAGTCTGTACTGAGAAGGAGATCCTGGAGCAGGAACGCAGTCTGTACTGAGAAGGAGATCCTGGGGCAGGAACGCAGTCTGTACTGAGAAGGAGATCCTGGGGCAGGAACGCAGACTGTACTGAGAAGGAGATCCTGGGGCAGGAACGCAGTCTGTACTGAGCAGGAGATCCTGGGGCAGGAACGCAGTCTGTACTGAGCAGGAGATCCTGGAGCAGGAACGCAGTCTGTACTGAGAAGGAGATCCTGGGGCAGGAACGCAGACTGTACTGAGAAGGAGATCCTGGGGCAGGAACGCAGTCTGTACTGAGAAGGAGATCCTGGAGCAGGAACGCAGTCTGTACTGAGCAGGAAATCCTGGAGCAGGAACGCAGTCTATACTGAGCAGGAAATCCTGGAGCAGGAACGCAGTCTGTACTGAGCAGGAAATCCTGGAGCAGGAACGCAGACTGTACTGAGAAGGAAATCCTGGGGCAGGAACGCAGTCTGTACTGAGCAGGAGATCCTGGAGCAGGAACGCAGTCTGTACTGAGAAGGAGATCCTGGGGCAGGAACGCAGACTGTACTGAGAAGGAGATCCTGGGGCAGGAACGCAGTCTGTACTGAGCAGGAGATCCTGGGGCAGGAACGCAGTCTGTACTGAGCAGGAGATCCTGGGGCAGGAACGCAGTCTGTACTGAGAAGGAGATCCTGGGGCAGGAACGCAGACTGTACTGAGAAGGAAATCCTGGGGCAGGAACGCAGTCTGTACTGAGCAGGAAATCCTGGAGCAGGAACGCAGACTGTACTGAGCAGGAAATCCTGGAGCTGGAATACAGATTATACCGAGAAGGAAATCCTGGAGCAGGAACGCAGTCTGTACTGAGAAGGAAATCCTGGAACAGGAACGCAGACTGTACTGAGAAGGAGATCCTGGGGCAGGAACGCAGACTGTACTGAGCAGGAAATCCTGGAGCTGGAATACAGATTATACAGAAGGAAATCCTGGAGCAGGAACGCAGTCTGTACTGAGAAGGAAATCCTGGAGCAGGAACGCAGACTGTACTGAGAAGGAGATCCTGGGGCAGGAACGCAGACTGTACTGAGAAGGAGATCCTGGAGCAGGAACGCAGATTGTACAAGGACAGAGCTGTAGCACTGAGCCGTCTGGAGCACGGGCAATCCGTGTGCTGCGAGGCAGCTGTACTCAGGCGCACACACATGCTCACACTTCTTTAAAGCAAGGTCCAGTTGAAGAGCAGAAGGAGGAAGAAGATGAGCAAGGAAGTCAGAACAACGAGGGGTGCGTCTACCCACGGAGACAGTGTGCCTGATCTAATGGGAGCTCACCAAATCCAGCTGGACTGGGACTGAACGAGCATGTGATCAAACCGGACTCTCTGAATGGGGCTGACTGAGAAGCCACTGATAATGGCACCGGGACTTGTTTCTGCTGCATGTACTGGCTTTTTGGGATCCTAGTCTGTTTGGATGCACACCTTCCTAGGCCTGGATGTAGGGGGGAGGGCCTTGGACTTCCCATAGGGCAGGGTTCCCAGCCCTCTCTTAGGACTGGAGGGGGAGGGAGGAGAGTGAGTGGGGGAGTGGGGGAGGGATTGGGAGGAGGGGAGGAAGTGGAAATTTTGAATGGAAAAATAAAAAGAGAGAGAGAATAGTCATCCATGGTAATAAAATAATGACCATATTTGTGAAGAATATAAAAAACAATTAAAAATAAATAAATAAAGGGCCGCGCCAAGCCTATGTCTCACCCTCATTCACTGTCTGGCTTGGACTTTCTCTCCGTACCTTTGTCCACTTGGGTAGACTCAGCTTTGGGGCAGCTTTAGAGCCAGACAAGGAAGGAATCCAGTTTGTGGGAGAGAGGGTGAAAGCGAGAATGTGAATCTGGGTTTTAGGATCAGTTACGGTTTCTAATTGGCTTGCGCTGTATTGGGCTGTTTTTTTTTACTAAGGGACAGACATGTAGCAGAAGCATAGGAACAACAATGTCCTTCTTTTTCCTCAGAGCCCTGTGGTTTACAGTTTAGGGCCACAGAGAACGGCTGGTCAGCACTGTCAAGATCCTCTTCAATGAGGAGGCACCGTACCCCTGACACCTGGAGCACTGCTGGCCTGCAGTGATCTTGCAGACCCTATGTTCCAGTCCTAGGCTCTCACAGCGGCTTAGGCTGGGAGTTCGTCCACATTTCCAGCTGGCGGCCTTGGGAACTCTATGTACCCTGTTGGTGGAGCCATGTATGAAGCCCAACAGGCATGACTCATTCATGTCCAGCGCTTTTCACCAGACTCTCAGCCCACTTAGACAGTTTTGGTCTTTACTCAAAGTGTGTCCCTTGGGGATGACAAAATAAGACCTTCTGGATATTGGGGGTGAGGTTGATGTTTTATCTGACAGGGCTGAGTTCGTTGGTTGTGAGCCATCTGTTGGTAGTGGGTTGCAGCTCTCCCTGAGAAAGGTTTGCTGTGATCCCCTTCATCACACCTCCTGAGGGCGTTGCAAGAAGCGACCCAAGGCCAAGCAGCAGCAGGAAGACGGCCATCTTGTGTGTACTGTTGTCTTGTCTGCAGAAAAGAGAACAGAGGGAGGATGGAGGGATGAGCCTCTCGTTATGGTAGTTACTCTCAGCACCGGCCCCTTAGGAATAAGGCTGCTACAAATATCAACGAAATATATAGTAAAATGCAATCAGCTAGGGAGCCTGAACACCCACACCAGAATCTCCAGTTGCAACCAATTTTCTCTATCTCGTTTAACACTGGTTTACCCATCTGAAGAGCTAAGTCTACAGTGCTGGAACCAGGTGTTTTCCTTTGTGTGCTCTTACCGGAGGGGGGCACAATCTCCACGAAGGTCCACGTCCTCCCAGCACGTTTCTTACTGTTATTCTCTTACTGCCCACGCAGGACCTGGCATGTGATAGCCACATAAAGCCCAGGCTGTAACCTTTCTCCATATCCTGTTTCCTTCCCCACCCATTCTTAGCCACGAAATCTCCGTCTTTACCAGTTCCTTTGGCAGCTGATCTTGCAGAAAGAGATTCCAGCTTCTTGCCGGGCTGGAAGCGAAACTGTGTCTCGTGCAGTTTCTGCTACTGGGTCTAAGCGAGGGAAGGACAGACAAGAAGGGGGTAGAGAGATGTGTGTGGTTTGATGAGGAGGGAAGGGGGTAGAGAGATGTGTGTGGTTTGATGAGGAGGGAAGCGGGCAAGGACTCTGGGGGGAAGGGACGGACAGACAGCGTGCATGTGCAGTCGGAACCAAGGACCAGGAAGCACCCTGTTTCCTCTTCTGTGAACTCCTCCTCAAACCCAGAGGTCTTCTTGTTTTGTCTTCTGAAAGCTGACTGCACACCTTTCTCTGCATTTTATTGTATCTGATCTTTTTACTCTCTGACATCGGTTCAAGGCTGACCACTCCCTGATTCACTGCCAGTGGACACAGCTTCACACACGGGCCTGCACAGATGCCATTTCCTCAGCAGGGTTCACCTAAGGCATGGACAGCATGGCTAGACTGGGTGAAAACACTTTAGCAGTGCCAGGGCTGGACATTTCATAGTTAGCATCCACAAAGGACGGTCAGTATGTCGTAACTCTCTCATGCTAGAATGGTCTTTATTTTCCTTCTTCCATCCATGTGTCTCCTGCATCGTCACCTTAGTTCCTTTGTAAACACCAACCTGTGCCCACCCCCAATCCTGTAGAACACTGCTTGAATGGCACTCTCTCGGGACTTTTGGCATGTCTCTCCTGGGCTCCAGGACCAGAGGAAGCCTGACCAATGAAGCCCACAAACAAAGCTTCTGCTTGCTCTCTTCCCAGTCAAGGCTTGGAGGTTTTTCTTGTTATTTTGCCAAATAGAGCTAATCAATTGTGATGACCACCTCTTATTTAAATACACCCTAAGCCTCCACCTCTCTCTTTTTTTCAGATTCTATTTTGCATGTATGGGTGTGTGTCTGTATATGGCATATACGTATGGGTACCCACAGAGGTCAGAAGAGGTCTGACAAGACCCGTTTGTGCGGGAGTCACATTCGGTCATGAGCCATTTGATATGAGTGCTAAGAACCAAGGTTGGGTCCTCTGAAAGAGCAACAAGTGCCCTTCACTGCTGAACCATCTCTTCAGGCCCCAGCTCTCCCTCTTTGGTCCTTCCCTTTGCCTCTCGAAGACCCCAAAGCCAAGTCCAGCTCCATTTCCCATTTCTGTGCATCTCTTATGACTCACTTTTATAAGTATTTGTTTTTACTGTTTTTAATTCTCTGTGTGGTGTGTGTGTGTGTGTGTGTGTGTGGTGTGTGTGCTGTGTGTGTGTGTGTGTGTGTGTATGGTATGGTGTGTGTGTGTGCACATAATTGTTGGCATGTGAGTGCAGGTACCCTCGGAGGCCAGAAGAGAGCATCAGAGTCCCTAGACCTAGAGTTAAGGGGATTGTAACCTGTCTGACATGGGGGCCAGGAGTTGAGCTCTGGTCCTCCAAACCATCAGTCAGTGCTCTTAACCCCTGCACACCCCAGCCCCTCACTTGTCTTTAAGGACAGAGTCTCACTATTTAAAACAGGATGGCCTGGAACTTGCTAAAAACCCAGGCTGGTCTCAGATCATAATCGATCCTCCTGCTTCACCCTCCAGCATGCTATACATGCAGCACTGACGGATCAGCCCACATGCATCCCTCGAGACTGCATTCTCTAGGCACAGACTTGGTAGATTTGGGATGGAGGAAGAATTTGTAAATAACTTATTTTTTGCCTGAAACCTCTAAATCCTTTGCTATTGGCCCTTCCTAACGAGGGGATGTTAGGAAAGTAGAAAGGCCATGAGGAAGAGCAGTGCAGAGATGCTAGCCTCGTGGAACACACATTTCACACATGCAGAATTCACAGCTGTCTATGCTTGATTTCAAATTATTAGACATTCATTAAAAATGCACATACTCACCCAAAGTAAAAATATCTGATGTAGGGAACCGTGGAGTTGGCTCGGCCTAGCTGCCTTCAGAGGATGTGTCCTGGGTTTTACAGGTTAGAGTCCATGGCTTTCCACTTCCTGAGAGATGGATGACTCCCTCAGGCCACTTCGTATTTCTCTGTACGTTCCCTTGGTAGTCAAGGAAGCATGAAGGCTTGACAGGAAAACTGGTCTTAGACATTAATTCTGTGTACCCTGAATGACTTGTAAACTTCGCTGTATCCTGGCAACTATTCCAGTATTGATCCTGGCAATTGCCGTTATGTTCTGTTTCCAATAAAGGTATAGAAAGTTGGATTGCAGCCGGGCGGTGGTGGCGCACGCCTTTAATCCCAGCACTCGGGAGGCAGAGGCAGGCGGATCTCTGGGAGTTCGAGACCAGCCTGGTCTACAAGAGCTAGTTCCAGGACAGGCTCCAAAAACCACAGAGAAACCCTGTCTCGAAAAAACCAAAAAAGAAAGAAAGAAAGAAAGAAAGAAAGAAAGAAAGAAAGAAAGAAAGAAAGAAAGAAAGAAAGAAAGAAAAAGAAAGTTGGATTGCTCTCAATAAGATAGTCACCTCACTTGTGCTGTGGCCTCTCCAGCCTGGCCGGATTTCATTCCTCTCGGCCATTTCAGGTGCCCTGGGCCCAGTCAGTAAGCACAGGTGCTTACAATCTAAAATGTAATAGTTCATTTCGAGTGGACTTTGACTCTGATCTCTATTAAATGAAAAACTATGGGATGGATTCCTATAGACAGATGTACCTTTGTACCTTAAGGGGAATTCATTTATTCTCAAAATTTGTTTTTAGGACAGAGAAAATAGAGGAGAGAAGGAAAGAAAAACTACTGAGAACCCAAGGAGGGGACTGAAGCCTTGGGAATGGGTTAAGAAAACACCAGCAGGGACCACTTTATCTGCTCCAGGGAGGCCGTGTGTGCCTCACTGCTCCCTGTGCCTGAACTGCTGGTCCGCTTCCTATTCACTGGGCTCTCTGCCCGCTTTCTATTCACTGGGCTCTCTGCCCGCTTTCTATTCACTGGGCTCTCTGCCCACTTTCTATTCAGACACTGAGCTCTCTGCCTGTTTCCTATTCACTGAGCTCTCTGCCTGCTTTCTACTCAGACACTGAGCTCTCTGCCCACTTTCTACTCAGACACTGAACTCTCTGCCCACTTTCTATTCAGACACTGAGCTCTCTGCCCACTTTCTATTCACTGAGCTCTCTGCCTGCTTCCTATTGACTGAGCTCTCTGCCGGCTTTCTATTCAGACACTGGGCTCTCTGCCTGCTTTCTATCCACTGAGCTCTCTGCCTGCTTTCTATTCAGACACTGAGCTCTCTGCCTGCTTTCTATTCAGACACTGAGCTCTCTGCCTGCTTTCTATTCAGACACTGGGCTCTCTGCCCACTTTCTATTCAGACACTGAGCTCTCTGTCCACTTTCTATTCAGACAATGGGCTCTCTGCCTGCTTTCTACTCAGACACTGAGCTCTCTGCCTGCTTTCTATTCAGACACTGGGCTCTCTGCCTGCTTTCTACTCAGACACTGGGCTCTCTGCCTGTTTTCTATTCAGACACTGGGCTCTCTGCCTACTTTCTATTCACTGAACTCTCTGCCCGCTTTCTATTCAGACACTGAGCTCTCTTCCCGCTTTCTATTCACTGGGCTCTCTGCCTGATTTCTATTCAGACACTGAGCCCTCTGCCTGCTTTCTATTCAGACACTGGGCTCTGTCCACTTGGTAGCACCCTAAACTCCACAAGACAACACAGATGATGGGATTCCAAAGAGAAATAGACAATAATATTCGTCTAGAAAAAGGCTGCCTGCCCTGTGTGGGAGAGGCCATGAGACAGCTTCTGACCTACGAGTCGTGACGTACGCTTCCCTTGGGGTGGTCAGCCTACCTAGTTGGTTATAATTTAATGTCTTGAGAAGGCAGAATTGTCCGCCCACAGAGATGTACCTGCTCTTCTGATGGGTCTTCCTTGAGGCCAGTGACTGGGCTGCAGCTGAAGTCTCTCAACTGAGAAGATCAGGACAGAACACACTCTTCAAAGCTCGAGAGCATTCACCCTGCTCTGACCCTCACCTGTCCGAGTCTTGCTTCTCACATACAGCACTGGACTGCATCGCTCAGAATTAATGGCCCCTCTTGTTTCTACTGCTTCCCAACCCCAAGCCTTCCCTCAAGCAAAGCCGCTAGGAAAGAGAATTGTAGGATAACAGACTTGGAAACAGCACTTACCTACCTTTATAGATGGAAAAACTAACAATGAGAAGACCAATGACAGAAAACTAATGATCGAGAATTGATAAAATTTCCAGAATTAGGTGACTCTATTTGTCTTCCGCTCCTCTCTGACTGTAAGGTTATCGTGTCCATACTTGAACATGGGACGCCTACATATTGAATTTAAACGTAAGAACCAAAAGGAGAAGGAGTTGGCAGTCTGTTCCAAAGCCCTCTCTGTTTCCTCCAGAATTCTGAAAAGGAAAAGCATTAGATCAGAGAGGTTCAGTCCTTCCTTGGGACACTGGTACCTTCATCTCTGCAGAGCCTTCATGGGAACCGGTTTCCGACCACTCAGGACATTTCCCATCTCCTTTTCTTTTCTCTAGTGACCTGGGGGACCTGATGAACAGGAACAGGTGCAGTAAAAGCCACATAATCTATCTTTAGAAAAGTCTTTAAGACCTCAGAAGTACCCATCCACACAGAATATACACTCCTGTCATTTCTCTTGGTTATGCACTGCTGTAAACAGCACACACTCTGGATGGACATTGTAGAGGAACTAAGGGACCGATTGGAAGGTTCTTCCCTGTTGGCTGGTTCTCATCTTAGTGCTGTGCAGGGCGCGATGGGTAAAAGTGTTCACAGCTTAACATAGATGTGAGCTGCAACACCAACCAACCACACAAGGTGTGCCGATTGGTGCAATGGGGCGCCTGTTATGGGGTCACCCACTGCTTCCTAATTGGATTTGGGCTTGCCTGATACTGTAAACCATAACTGAGAAGGTCTTAGACCATGGAGGGGAACCTAGCATGGCCACTTAGCTGAACTGACACAGCATCAAGCACCCTCTGAACACTGTGTTTGTACTATAGACAAAGGCTACTCTCAGTTAAACAAAGGCTTGGGTCAGTCCTTGCAGTGAACAAAATAAATGTAAATACTCGCGGCTGAATAGGAGTAAGGAATGCTCTTCCCTAGGCAAGACATTTCTGTCACTCAACATTATGAAAAGAGGTCAGAAAGAGTCTAAGAGCCAAGGACAGGGAGAGAGGCCACCAAATGCCGTCTTCTATGCACACCTTGGCTATGGCAGTCTTGAACTCACATCCTTGGCATCCTGGCCCTGGGGGCATCAAAGTCAGGCCCTCTTAACAGTCAGCCATGGTGAAGGGGCATCCCACACACTGCTGACCTTGGGAGCCCACGGATTCAGGCTCGGGTGGGTGGTTCCACACTCAGGGTCACACAGATGCCCGAGTAAAGTTTGAGGTGCACAGGAAAGTGAGCTCTGGGTTGGAAAGGAAAGAATGAAGTTGTGGGTGGAGATGTGGGGCAGGAGAGGAGCTGGAGGAGAGGCAGCTGGGTGGATTTGATCAAAACACAATGTAATACGTATAAGTTTCTCAAACAAGAAATTTAGAAGTGTGTATATTAGAGGAGAAACGTCTCTAAGAAGTGACTGCAACTGCTTTTCCTTTCAAAAATAAATTGAGGGCTGGAGAGATGGCTCCAAAGTCATCAACACTTTCTCTGCTAGCAGAGAGGGAGGTTTAGTTCTCAGAAACCACTCAGTTCTAGTGTCAGGGAGTCAGGTGTCCCCTTTTCAT
The DNA here is from genome assembly GCA_963919715.1 of Microtus obscurus. NCBI lineage: Eukaryota > Metazoa > Chordata > Mammalia > Rodentia > Cricetidae > Microtus > Microtus obscurus. The sequence continues at coordinate 955,233 of CAWTZC010000431.1, read as the reverse complement.
CCCTGTGGGCACTGCATAAGTGTGACTCACACATACGCATACACACACACATACACACACTCACATACACACATACACACACACTCGCATACACACTCGCATACACACACGCACTCACATACACACACACACATACACACACATACATATATACACACTCACACACACACACACACACACACACTCACTCACAAATGATCTACTAACTGACAGCTGATGGAAGAGGAAACTCCGCTTTCTTTAATGGAGCAGCGCTGGCTCAACAGCCGTACCTCAGGACAGGCCTCAGGCTCTGGAGTAACTGACCAGCCCGAACCAGACTCCATGGTTTGGGTTTTTTGTTTTGTTTTATTTTTCGAGAGAGAAAGAACATGAAGCTGATATTTTAAATTAATTTTTAATTAAAACAGAATTATGTCACTTTCCCTCTTCTTTCCTTTCCTCCAGCCCCTCCCGCGCCCCTCCCATGTTCCCTCATTCTCAAATTGAGTCTCTTTTTCTTTTGTAATTACTGTTGCATATATATATATATATATATATATGTAAGCTAAACTATATATATAAACTATATATAAGCTAAAATGCTAAGTCATTTTTGCTGTTTATGTCTATATAGTTTCAAGGCTGGGTAAGAACATCGGAAGGAACTAGGAAAAGCTGGAGGAGGGAAATAAATATGACCAAAACATATTGCATGAGCCAGGCATTGTGGTGCATGCCTTTAAGCCCAATCCTTGGGAAGCAGAAGTGGTCAGATCTCAGTGAGCTCAAGGCCAGCGTGTCCTATGTAGTGAATTCCAGGCCACCCAGGGCTACAAAATAAGATCCTGTCTTAAACAAACAAACAAACATAATTCAAAATTCTTAAAGAATAAGTAAAAACGTGATTAAAAAATTAATGGAATAGGCTGGGCGGTGGTGGCGCACGCCTTAATCCCAGCTCTTGGGAGGCAGAGGCAGGCGGATCTCTGTGAGTTTGAGTCCAGCCTGGTCTACAGAGCGAGTTCCAGAACAGGTTCCAAAGCTACAGAGAAACCCTGTGTCGACCCCCTCCCAAAAAGTCATGGCGTATAATCGTCCCTGCACAAACTAAAATTCGAAGCAATACGACCTGACTCTCCCAATCTGACGCCAATACACTCCCCCTCCTCCCACCCCATCCTGCCCTGCCACACTGGATATTTGAGATAAAGATATTTTACACAAAAAAGGATGTTGCTATGGTTTTGCTATTTCAGGATATTGACATGCTTATGTAGATTAATAATTGGGGTTTGGTTGTTTGGGGTTTGGTTAGTGGTCCCTTGAGTGTCCCAGCTAAGTGACTCTCACTCACTGCCTTAGCCCTACCTCAGATTCCCGCTGGTTCTCAGCAAATGACTCAAAGACAAGGAGCAAAGACTAAAAGCGTGTGTGGTTTGTGGTTTAATCCAGCAAAGATGTTTTTATTGACACAGAAGCAATGGTTGCACTTCATCCACCTGGGAAGGACTCCCCTCCCCCTCCCCCACTCCCACCCCCGCCATTCCTCTCACACCCTCTGGTGCTGGCAAGTCATTCAATGTACCCCTGAAAATTAACCGGTCCTAAGTCATCACAGGTGACAAGGATGAACCCCTCTATAGGGGAGATGTGGTACCTGCAAGCGGGGTATCTGGTGCCGTCAATGAGCTGACAGACTGTCATTCTGAATCTCGTCTCACTCTGGAAGCAGAAAATCTCCGAGTAGTTTGGGCAGCTCTTCTTCTCGGAGGACATGCAGACGTTGTTGATTTTCTGTGGCCTCTCGTGAATGAAGACGTGCAGCTTTTTGCACGTGTGGTCGGGTTCCCGGATGACTCTCTGTAGGATCATATAGTTGCAGTACCGCAGGGGGACCGTGTTCTGAGGGTAGTCCACGTGCAAATGCTCGATGGATGTCAGCATAACGTCCTCGGCCAGCTCGTTTTCCCAGAGCAGGAGCAGCAAGTAGACAATCACCATTAGCACCATCAAGGGCAAGAGCCCCTTCACGTCTCTGGCTTTAACTCCTAGTAAGCGAAGGGAACAGGAAGGAGTATCGGGAATGAGAGACGACCAGGATGCGTTAGCCCTTTCTGCTACTTAAGATCGCGCTGGCTGCGCACACCCCACTGCCCCTTAGAAAGCCCTGTTCCTATTGCTCAACGGCTTCCTTTCCACCCAGGTCCACTGCCAACTGTAACCTGCTCTTTCAGATCCCTTCCTCCGGATTCTCCTCCAGTCTGAGCGAGCCCCCCTCACCTGCCCTCCTGGCTCTTGCTCTCACGGGTAACATGCCCTTTTAATCATCTATGTGAGGAAATCCTTCGCGTCTCTCAGTCCCCAGACAAGAACTGGTAAGGAGCCAATTGTGGGCAGGGCAAAGGAGGAAGGAGCAGAAGGGGAGGGATGCGCGGAACAGTGTGCTTGGGTGCCTTCAACGTGAGACAGACGGGAGGCAGTCCTGGAGAGGTTCTCATTAAACGGTGGGGGAACCTTTGGACGCATTTAATCCTGATGTATGCCAGCCACAGTACTGTTCACCATCCGTTATCAATCAGTCCTCACTATAGTCTGTGAAAGAGCTAAGTTCCAGACAGGTCGTGATAGAGACATAAAACCAAAGCATAGCTCATCCTGCCAAACTCCTGTATCCACACATTTTATTCCCAGATGGCACCTCGGGCTGGGTTAGATCAGTTCTCTTGACTGAGCATTCGCTAGCTGAAGTCCTAGACTTCTGAAGAGTGTGCCAATAGTTCCCGGATTCTGCTGAATTTTTAAAACACATCAGGTGTTAAAACCAACAAAACACAAACCACCCATCAGTTTCCACATGGAAATTAGTGAATGAGAACTCACTAAGGCATGAGCTTTTAGATACTGCCCCCCCCCCAATCTCGGGAAGCCTGCGCAATTGATGCGGGGAGAGAAAACATCGCTTGGTTTAGTCTTGCTCTGACACTGAGCCTTTATCTAGCTCGAGTGTGTGAATGAACATGTGTAAGTGTATGTGTATATGCGTGTCTGAGTGTGTGGATGAATGGGTGTGAGAATGTGTGTGTAATTGTATAAGTGTACACGTGTACATATGACTATAAGTATGTGAAGTTCAGTGTGTACGTAAGTGAAAGCGTGTATGTGTCAGTGTATGAATGTGTATGTGATTGTATGTATCTGTATGTGTGACTGTAAATGTGTGTGATGTCAGGTATGATTGTGTATATGTGTGAGAGAGTGTTAGTGTGTATATGCAAATGTTTAAGCATATGTGTGTGAAAGAGGGAGAGAAAGAGAGGGGTAGGGGAGAGAGAAAGAGAGTCTGTTGGGGTTGGGGCTAAAGGTCAAGAGCGTTGTATACACTGACCACTTCCTTTGCCACTGAGATATACTCCAGTCTGTGATGCTGGTTTTAGGAAGGGAAATGTGGTCATTTGAATGAAAATGGCCCCATAGCCTTGTAAGCGCTTAAGAATCTAAGCTGCAACATTACTAAAGGTCAAATACAGTACTGCATGTTTGCCTGTCCAGTTTAAAACTTAAGCTGTGCTGTTATTATGATAAATACGGTAGTTCCTGCCCATGCTCTGCACAGTTTAGCATGGAGGAGCCCCTTGTGCCTCTGAGCTGCATGCATTGCTCCACTTCCAGGCACACAGCGAGTCCATGTTGCCATCAAGCAAGCTGTAGAACTTTACTCTCAAACCCCATCCAAATGCTCTGCCTCCCGCAAGAGACAGAGGTCACGCTAGCAGCATAGCCCAGAAAGCCGGCATTTTAAAATGGTGCAGTTTTTTTTTTTTTTTTTGCCGATGAGTCAGGAAAATCTCTCTTAAAGGAGCTGCTGCAAGCCACCAGCAAACAGCAAAAAGCTGTGTCAAACTCTGTTTTTGTGTGTGTGTGTTTAAAATTAAGCTCTCTCGGGTTTTTAAGTGGATTTAGCCCCACATTGGGCACCAACTGTTGTATGGGAGAGGGCCGCCTGTTCTTCCCAGCCACCCAGCTAGCTTAGCCCAGTAATAAACACACAGAAATTGTATCATTAAATCACTGCCCATTATCTCTAACCTCTTATTGGCTCTCACATCTTTATTTAGCCCATTTCTATCAATCTGTATGTTGCCGCGTGGCAGTGGCTTACCAGGAAAGATTCTAACCGGTGTCTGTCTCAGGTAGAGGATCCATGGTGTCTCTCTGACTCTGCTTTCTTCCTCCCAAAATTCAGTTCTGTTTTCCCCCACCTACCTAAGTTCTGCCCTATCAGGCCAAGGCAGTTTGTTTATTCATTAACCAATACAAGCAACACATAGAAAGAAGGACCTCCCACACCACCCAGTTGGTGGAACTGTTTGGGAAGGACTAGAAGGTGTATCACTAGTAGTGGGCACCATTCCCAGCTCTCTTTCTCTCTCTGTCTCTCTCATCTCTGCCGCCATGTGCTCCATGCCTGCTGCTGTGTTCCCCACCATGCTGTCACTGACTCTAATCTCCTGAAACTCTAAGTCCCCAACACACTCTTTCTTCTGTAAGTTGTCTTGGTCATAGCGTCTTAGCACAGAAACAGAAAAATAACTTGACAATGAGTATGGTGGGATCCATTATCCCTTCTTATTTTTTCTATATATTTGCATATATTTATGTAAAAAAGTTTAAATTCTTGCTCTTGTGGAATTTACATGTGGTAGATGCAGATTGACAATTAAAATTAAGTAGACTTGGTGTTTAGAAGATGGGTACTATGCAGTTTTACATAGGATGGTCAGAGTCAGCCTGGAAAACTAGGTTTCCTTCTCTTTCTGCTGAACAAATCCCAATGTTGTTTAAAAATTTGCCCTGTCTGGGACTGGAGAGATGGCTCAGTGGCTACGGCCCCTGGTGTGGAGACCACGCCATAAGAAGGCTTTAGGGCCCATCATGCTCAACTTACATTAAACTGAAATGCATGAATGTCCAATATGAAAGCATGGAACACTTAAAAGTGTAGTCAGAAAGACGCCAGTCCTCAGCCAGGGCTTTCTGGCTTTTCCAGATTCAAAACAGCATGGGGAAAGGGTATTATTAATTTTTAATTATCTTCAAAGTACTATTTACGTTGTGACATTTTTATGCATAGATATCCATATACTCGACCTGTATCTAACACACACACACACACACACACACACACACACACTGGTCTCCTCTCTTACCCTCGTCCTAATCTCCTTCCTCTAACCAAACGGCCCCTCCTTCTACTTTCGTATAACATACATTCTATTAAGAGGAGGCAGTTTTTATGCAAAATTCATGTCTAAGAATGTCTTGGCTGCAAATTATAGACACAAAAGCCTGAGGAGTTACTCTGCACCTCACAGTCTCCGGAGGTAAGCTGCCTGCACCCTAGCGCCCTCTCCCAAGAAAAACCTCCCCAGCTGGTAAACAGCATCTTCATTTCAGGGACGGTTCTCATCCACAGAAATGAAAGTCGTCCACCCGATAGGGAACACCGGCTGCATGGCCTGACCACTGCCTCGGGACAGAGCTGGCGAGCCAGGAATGAGACAGCTCGTCCATCCCACTGCTGGAAGGGAGCTTCCTGCGAGTGCCGTGCCGCATGGTGTCTGCCTCCTCTCTGCAAACTGCAAGTCTACACAAGAGAGCCGTGTGTTCATCTCTAGCACAGTGTCCGCTGCTTCTAAGATCATGACATGTTTATGGGGTGGGCAAAGGGCGTCACATTTTGTGCCTTTTGTGACACAACTACCTATGTTAGGATGAGAAAGTCTTGCCACTTTCTGGGGTTTCCATGTCTGTGTCTAAAACAGGCATGGTAGGGGAAAAAATAGCAGAACAGCAAAGGCTCCGCTCTGCTTTTACAGACCAAGGTGCTGAGCTTAACTTAAATGCAGGCACAGGCTACACTGAAGGAGAGCTGAGGTGTTCTGCGCCTGCCCGGCTTTCCTGGAAACAAGCAAAGAGGAGGAATGGAGACCTTGAGGGGCGCCAGACCCAAAAGCAGGGTCTGGGAAGCAGCTTGGGGAACTGGTCGTGTGGTCGAGGGGACACCTCTTCAGAGGACCCCAACTCCTAGGCTCTGTTTAAACTCCCTTTCTACTGCCTCGTGTGGTCGAGGGGACACCTCTTCAGAGGACCCCAACTCCTAGGCTCTGTTTAAACTCCCTTTTTACTGCCTCGTTCTCCCTCTTATTCAAGTAAGGAGACAGTGTGGGGCCCGCAAACACCCAAGGGCCGTCTGCTCTGGACCTTGGCCAGAAGGTGATCTGAACTGGAGGCGGTCAACCTGCTTTTGGCAGTTAGAGCCCCGGAGGCTGCGCACACAAACTCCTTCCATGGGAGGGGCAGGCATTTCTTGTCTTAAGATTTTCCTCCGTTCCCGTCCAGCTGATGAGAAATTGCCCGAAGCCTGCCTTCGAAGTTAGGACACTCCCTTCAATGTTCAGCCCCAAGAACTGCTTTGATCACGGTACGCCTGGCTTCTCATCTGTACCAGCAGCCTGGACATTCACCCAAGCCTTCTGCACGCTCTGTGGGGAAAGAGCATTAAAGTCGCCCTCCCTCCCTGTACCCCCGGGGCATTCGTCCGTTTTGTGTGCTCCTAAGATCTGCCTTCTTCCTTGGACCAGGAAATAAGATAAAAAAAAAAATTGCTGGAAAAGGCGACTAGAATAATCATCACGGCTCTGGGAAATCCAGACGTGTTTTAAACAAAATAAACAAGCAAAAATCTCTCCCTGTTCACCCTCACCCCACTAGGGCCACTTGGGAATCATTCCAACTGGTTCCTGTCCCACTAACTGATGCTAAGATCCTGAGCTCAGTAAACGTTAACGGTGTGAGTTGCATGAGGACAAGTGATCTATTGTTCACTTATTGTTCACATGCACTATTTTTAATTTGTAAGAGTTTCTGATATTTGTCTTTATTTTTTATTTTTATTTTAGACAGGGTCTCACCCTGACTGGCCTGGAGCTTGATATTGTAAGGTGTGAGGACATCAGAAATATTTACCAGGCTGGCCTAAATTTCTCAGAGATCCACCCACCTCTGCATTAAGTGCTGGGGTTAAAGACATATACCACCACACCAGAGTTTAAGGTTTATGCAGTGTGTGTGCCTGTGTGTGTGTGTGTGTGTGTGTGCGTGTGCCCAAAGAGATATCAGATCCCCTGGAGATGGAGTTACAGGCAGTTGTAAGCCACCTGTATTGGGTACTGGGAACCAAACTCAGGCCCTTTGGAAGAGCAGCAAACTCCTTAACTACTGAATCATCTTTCCTGCCCATTTGTTTAGTGTGTGAGAGGGTAGTGCCCATGCCACAGTGATCATGGTAAGGGAGCAATGTGTAAGAGTTCTTTTCTCCGCTGTGTGGGTCCCCAGGACAACACTGAGGTCGCCAGGCCCAGCGGCAACAACTTTACTGGGTGAGCCATCCTGAAGGCTTTAGTACAACCTTTTTGGAGGATTACTTTGATGAGCTCCTACCGCATTGTATGCTCATGACATGAGAAAGATAAGAGAAACTCCACAAGGTGTAAGTTTATTATTGTGCCTCTGAATCGATCCCCACTTTATTTGGTGACAGCCCCATAGGAGATTTGATGATAGCTGTTAGCTCTGTGCTGTTTCCCTTCCTGTCTGTGGAATGCAGTCCACCTTAACAAGTAGTATACACACTACACGCATGCAACCACACACACACACACACACACACATGTGCACCTATACACACACAC